>VWZX01005094.1:2074973-2674973 GCA_013399015.1 Galbula dea
ATCCTTTTAAAAATAAATGAATCTGTCTCCCAAGGCTTCACTATTCTTCTACTACATTCCCAGACTTATCCTTATTTTCCTGTCCAGAAGTGTAGAGTAGGAAGATTTCTCCAGAGTCTCTGTATGTCTAATAGCATTAAGAACCACTGGAAGTTTCCTAACATCTAAATATCCCAACTATTACCAGAATCTACATGTACATTGACACAGATTTTTGAAAGATACCTTGCAGATCAGTTGATGCATATTCTGATCTGTTTGATCTACACATACTCAGTACACCCATTAATATCAAGAGTTGGATGTGCTCAGCATGACCAGAATGAGTGAGAAAAACACTGTGTGCTGAAGGCACAGTAGATTTCTCAGATTCTTGGAACAGCTGACATACTGCATATGCACTGTTCTTGTTCCATCCAAGAAGATCCTAAAAAATCTGATCCTAAAAACTAGGGGAATCCTAAAAGCTGCTATTATTGTACCATCTCTGAAAAGCCAGCTCACAAAGTAAACCATCGCTGTGCACTATCAGTAAAAATCCACTAATGTACTTTTCCCTGCCTATCATCTACCTGATACATTGATAGTTACAGGTAACTGCCTCTCACAGATAGCAAATGCCATTCCCTCCTCCTGCTGCTCACTGTCTTGGAAGCTTCCAGTGCTTAGCTCTGCAGTGTGATCAATCTCCTCTTTCCTTAGCCCGCTCAGGTTTGGACTCAGAAGTCCCCAGCCTCATAGGAAGGAATTCAATCTTCCCTGCTTTCTCATTCTCTAAATTTACTCTAGTTAATCCCAGATGCTCCATCCCTTTCCTACCATACATCAACATAATTTGACAGCATACATCTGACTTACTGCATGGGATTTACCACTCCAAACTGAGGATGGGAGATCAAGCTTATGAGAAGGTTACAAAAATGATCCAGTGATACTTCCTGAATTACCATAGGTTTCCTTTTAAAGAGGGAAGCTTAAGGTTGGTTTAGAGCTGTCTTACATGGTTCAGTTCAACTCAAAGCAGACAACATACACTCAGGTGCCCATCACTACAACTGGCATTAGGATCCTGTGTTCTAGAAGAGCAGAGGTTATGCTGACACTTAAAAGGTTATTTTCTTCTTCTACAAACATATAAATACTAAATTTGGATAATCCTAATAAGGATTCTTTATTGCACTTAGGTAACTGCCATGAATAGCTTCATGCACTGACTTAACTGCCTTTTCTTACTCCATTGTTTCCTGGTTTATTAAAATGACCTTTTTTAACAGGTTTTGAAAGCAACAGAGGTCAAAGCAAATTCTGTTCTGCTTTTGCCATTCAACCTCAAAGAAAAGGTTCCCCCTGTCCCCTCACAGAACTCTGATCACAACAGGTAAGTGGGAAGGATGAGAGAAGTCCCAGGACAGACTGAGGGGCTAGTGCTGGGCAGCCAAAAGGGAAGAAGAGCAAGGAACAGATTTCCCAAACAGTCTAAGTGTTAAGGAAGAAACCTCCCACTAGATGGCTCACAGGGTCCTTGCTGTGTAAGGGAAGGTAGGAGGAATACCTGACCCTGCAACCATGGAAATAGAAATCTGTAATGAAAAACGTCACCAGAACTATTCCCCAACACTCAGAATGTGTCATGACCTCAGAGTCCTCTGCAGCCAGCAATACTGAAAAACTTCATGCTGGAATTCGTACAGTTCAGAGTCTTGATCTCTAGCTAGTCTTTGACCTTGTCTAGACTCATAACAAGTAAGAAGAGCAATGAGCCACTACCTAGAGGACACCTGTGACTTCTCAGGATTTTGTTGCTACACAATAGATTTAGTTATACATTCTGTTTGCAGAACTGTGGCATTTTATTTCCATCATTATTTTGTTCTGAAAACTTGTCTTTTATTTGACAGGTAGAGCTAAAGGATATAGAAAAGGGCAGTGCTAAGAGAACTTCATCTAAGCATTCTGTGCACACACCCACACCCCCTCATAAAGCCAACATTACTTTATAGTTAAAAAACCCCAAACATGTACACTTATAATCCAGACACACTGAGGGAGGAGAGGGGAGAGAGCACATTACATTGTTATTTAAATTTGGCCAGTGCTATAGTTGACCATGTATTTTATTCCTAGGCAAATCTTCTACATCTCCTTAAAGTGCACTTAGGAAAGCATGCAGTCATCAGCAACAGTGGACTAAGCCATGAGGAAACAGAATTCTCATGAATGCAGGATGCTCTGTCTGCAAGCTGGGCTTTCACATCCCTTTTTTATATCCTCTTTCTTTAATGATACCAAAAACCTGACAGGACAGCAGTGCTCCTTAAAAACCATTCCAGCTTGGCTATCATGGGATCCAAACAATGCAACCATTGTAGACTGCTATATTATTGGACTATAAGAATGTAAGAATATGGAATAATCTGCACTGCTCCTAATTACTGTGGCTGATTGTTTCTGCAAGGTGACATTCCAGTGTATATATGAAGTGTTAAATGCTAATTATGCCTTAGGTATTACAATCCACACCAACATGACAGTAAGAAGAAAAAACAGGGTAACTGATAGAAAAATGCCCCAGAGGCTAATAATTTATTTATTTTAATAGAATGTCACCATTGGGCATTCTGACTGTGAATATTATTATTACAAAGTACACATCCCATTAAGATGTAAAATACTACCTTCATTAAGAAACTCATTAGGAAATTAAATTATGCAAGGCTTTATCAAATTAATTAACTGTATTTTGTGGGTCATCAGATAACTTTTCCATTTTGTCATTCAAAGACCCATTATTCTTAAAAATGGGGTGCTGTAATTAGTATGTCACTGGCAGAAACAGCTGCTCAGAGTACTGTCTGTAGGGTGTGTGGTGAGCCACTGTGCTACCTCCACCTGGGTTTTCCTAACTCCTTCCAGTATGGACTACCTTTAAGAAAGGAAACTGGGATATCAGAACCCATAAAGACTGACAATGGAAAAGTATTTATCATAAAATAGTGTGATACACTGGGAGAAAGTTACTTCCAGAAGAGATGGAGAAAGATAAAGACAGAGATAAAAGCTCAGGGAAAGAAAAGCCATACTTGCTCTGTATTAGTTGATCAAGAAAATAAACCCTGAGAAGAAAAAAGCTACATAATAATTATTAATATACTGTAACAATTAAGGATAAAGTAGTTTAAAAATACACTTAGGCTGGAAATTAAATATATTAATGAAAACAAGTGTTGTATTATGGAATGATACCCTAGAAGCAGTGCAAACAGAACTGATTTATACTTAATTTAGAGTGTATTGATTTATAAATTAGACAACCCTGGAGAATCATCAAGCCACACTGCTGCAAATTAATTTTTGCCCAGCACAAAATTACCTGCTACACAGCACACTTTGATTAGAACATCTAAGAGAACTTGATGAAAACTTGAAAGAGATGATCAGGGAAGAGTAAGTTTCTTTTACCAGACAAAATTTCTCCTTAAAAACAAGGAAGGAAAATTCTGTTAGAATGGACTAATTTTGTTTTCAGTTGTGATGGTCACTAGACTCACTAAGCTGTCTGCAAAAGATAGTAAGATTTTGGGTACTGTGGAGAGAGAAATAAATGAAACCTGGAAAATAACAAAAAAAGATGCTTTGAAATAAAAAGGAAGTATTGATTGCTGCATTCTTTCTTTTGAAATGACTTGCACAATGGCCTAAATCAATTCTTTTGTGTGTTGTTCAGATGCAAGGACCTCAAAAAACCCCAAGAAAACAACTGAAAATTGATCTCTTGAATGCTCTGGACCAGAAAAAAGCATAACCATATCTTTAGAAATATGCTATTGGATGCAAAGGGTATCCCATCATTTCAGTGCTCAGATCTCCTCAATATTTCAGCTACATAGATTTTTTTTCTGACAAATTTAGAGAGCCAAACCTATCCTCTCTAATCATTGCTCCATGAAATGTCAGCTCAGGAGCCCCTGCCTCCTAAGGTACTGAGTAGAGTCTGTGCTAAGAGTTACAGAAGATTTCATAACTGAGTCTTTTGTCTCCTTTGTTTCTCAAAGGTTTCTGTGGAGCTAGTCAAAATGTAACTCTGGAGACACATGTTCTATAATTATTTTACATCTCAAACGTCAGAAACTGAGCATGAGGAATGATTTGTAATTGTTTATCTCAATTCTCAATTCAATTTAAAAACAAGTAGTTTCATTTTCTTCTCACTGGTTTTAGAGATTTCGTGGGTTTTCTGAGAAGCTCTGAGTATCTTCATGAACATAAAGACCAACTGAGGTTCACAGAGACTGATGTATGCTTCCTCCCTTTTTTGCATAACCTTTTGTAACACAATCATCAATACCTCTGCAAGTGAAAAAAATACAAATAAATGCCTCCCTAAATCTCAAGGCATTGGATCATGTTGAAGATCCTCAGAAAAGGTAATATTACTACTGATCTTCAGGCCAAGGGTTTCTTGTCTAGACAACACAGGAGAAATGACTCAGAGTCTTGTCTTCTTATGTTTGTTGCTAGCTTTTCACTGCAGAAGAGGACTTCTTTATAAACCAGAAAGGATTATCCTCCTGCTGGCATTTTTCCCATGCCCAACTTTTCATGCTGGAACTCTTGTCCCTTAAGCAAGAATAAGCAACTCTTGCTTAGTCTTCTCTTTGAAAGCCAAAGAATGCCTATTTGTTATGGAGCAGCTCTGCTTGCTTTTACTGTGGCAAAGGATCTACCCCTAAAGGCCACCAAAACAGCTAGAATGAAACAGATTGCTCTGTCCACATCACACTGTTGGCTCAGAACCAGGTACATAGACTTGGTTCAAAAATAGGGAACTATAAAAAGATTTGAAATAAAATGTAATGCAGATAGGATATAAATTAGCCTAATTGTTGCTCTGCACATTATTTTTTTCTTTTTGAGAAGCCTTCTTACCTTACACATGGGACCAGCTACAATTATCTTTTAAAGGTAGCATGACCAATTTCACTTGTCTTGAGGTTTGTCCATATTTTGGATGAATACAGCCAGGTACACAGCAAAAACATGATAGGATTTCAAAAGTAATTAGCTTTTCATCTTTGTATCACTTTGTCATTAATTTTCACTGTGCCTTCAAGCAGGTGGAAAGCATGGAAATGTTGCAGTGGATGTTAAAACTTGCATACTTACAGAGCTGTACTTTGCTTCTTTCTCCCAGTGCCACAGTCCATGAAAGCAAGCCAGGTAACTTCAGGATTTAACACATCTAGACAATGCTTTCAAATTAATTTCTGCAGACTACTAGTGCAGTAGTCTGTCTTTTTGGGTTAGTGACTCTTTTTTTCCCCTTCCAAATTCAGCTATGTTTCTTAGTTAATGAAAGAATCAACTGTATTTACAGCAGCTGCTGAGAAATCACTGATTGTGGATGGTGTCAATAGTATGTACCAGAGTGATGAAATTCCACTGCCCCACCATTTACCACCCCATCACCTATGATCTGTGATCTAACACTCAGAGAGAAGATGCACCTGGACAAGATCAACTGAAATGATTCCTGGATCTTCCAAGCTGTGCTTGCAGTCCTCTTCACATTCTTACCACTACAATCCATTCCTGATTTTAGAAACACACAGCCACACACATTTTCTTCACTGTTTTGCCCATTACTTCAGGTTGTAAATCCAAGAGAAAATGGAACTACAATGCACTGTGTATCTTTGCTTGGGCTTTCAGTTGCACTAAGACAAGTCTAAAAGCTCTACCCCCAAAGACAGACACATGAGTAAGTATCAGGAGTGCTAAGTGTCCCAACTCAGTGAAATGGAACTCTGAAGACTTGGATCACACAAGCAATTCTGCTAGTAGCAACTTTGAGATCTCCTGAGGAAAACTACAACACATTTTGGTATTTACAAATACATAATCAAGAGACATGAGACTCACACACTGGAAGTCTCCTACAGTTTTAAGACTGAAATACACAGAGGTAGGTGGAGAAGGACTGACAGGCTTCCAAGGCATTACTGTAATGCAAATGCAAACAATAATTCTTACCAAAACCAGACAGGGATTTGCTACAGCAGCCAGCAGGATTGTATCCCACTCCCCATATGCAAGCTAGAAAAATCTTGTGAAATACTTAGCAAAACATGACTGTGCACCTTCCCACATCCCTGTTCACCATATGACTACCTAAAATATAGCACAGCTTGTAAATTGCCTTATTTATAATTGTTAGCTCCTGTCTTACAGCTCAGAGGAAAGCTATCAACTCTCTTCTCTGAATATATATTGTTTTCTGCTTTACAGTGGAATATTTTTGGGGTAATTCCTTGCAGCCACTTTAGCTTTAGATATTTACAACATCATCTTTATATTTATATGCAGATAGTAAAATGCAACAATAATGAATACACAAAACCACTTATACTTGAGCATTAGGCTGCACACATGACATCTATAGAACAACCTTTTAACAAAGCCAAGGGAAAACACATTTACATGAGTGAAGACCTATTGAAAAGAAAACAGAAATCTAGAAAGTAGAAATTCTTACCCTAAAAAACTCTTTAGTGGAGCCAGAATCTAATGTCCCATAAGCAATTTCTGTTTGCTTGGAAAGATCCTCTGCACTTTCAATAGGTGACACCATCCTCTCAACCGTCAGGAAGGCAGCTAAGTTAGCCGTGTAGGATGAGATTATGATGAGGGTAAAGAACCACCACACACCTCCAACAATGCGCCCAGACAGGGATCTAATAACAAGTATGAAATGGATTTGTAAAGTGAAATGGAAGTCCTAAAAAGGAACACATGTTATCAGTTTTATGCAAATGATGCATTCTACTACAGGGAAGCATTTCAGGCTCTCTCCTAGTGCAGCTCTGCATGCTAATCAGATGGGAAATCAAGGCACGCTTCACTACGTCTCCTGGACTTTGCTGAAATCAGGACTTCAGAGTTTACTTTGGGGAGAATTTAGTGATCCTGTTCTTCAAAGTTCTGAACACCCTAAAAGGAAACTGCTCCCATCATCATGTGCTATATTTAACACATAAGCTTGTCATTCCCTCTGAAGTGAATTTGTGTGACGTTATGAAAAGGATCAAACAAAATCAATGAGACAGTGCTTTCAGATAAACCAGAGTGCACTTGAAAAATAAATGCCTTTAGCTTGCTTACTTTCTTAAGACATTCAGACAAAGACTGATTTCCACAAAATGATGCCTTATGCTGCTGTGGACAATCTATACTAAGAAACAAATAGCATTATTTGCAATAAAAACTGGCCCAGGGAATATCCATAAACTAAAGAGTGCACACAACTTTTGAGAGAGACAAGCATTTAACAAACTGAGGACTGGACATGAAACAATCAGTGACAATACAGAGAAATGGTGAAGAAAGTATATTTTTAAATAATAATAATCTGATGCTTTTAACTGCAGCAGGTTGGCTCTTATGGATCTTTGTTTTGCATCTCCTGCTCAAGAAGAGAGAAGAAAAGAGAACTCAAGAAAAATATATAAAACAGTATGAGCACACAACTAGAGAAATGCAATGATTTTCAGCAGAAGAGAAATATTGCCATTACTGTCAAACTTGACATTTTTCTAGTGATCCTTTACACTTGGAAATGACTTACTACTTTGTTTCCAAACAATACATTATAAAGAGTAGTCCATAATCTCTGGACATCTCCTTAATTCTTTGTCAGTAGTTGAAAGTCTAGCACTAAGCAACAGGAATTTCTTGACTAGTCTCAAGTAAACATATGACAGATCACCAAGCCTGCTATATTGTGAATAAGGCTTCAAACTAATTCTGACAAAATATTTATATAGATAACTAAATATATATACATTTAAATATGATACTTATGTAAAGCTGATTTATTAAACTGGGAACAAAAAAACTGAACCACTTAGGGATGAATTATCTTTACTAACTGCTATTGCATAAAACCTCTGTCATAATTCAGACATTGAAAGATTTCTTCTATGTCTCAGCACACTCTAATTCAGTTTAGACCAGGAAAATCAGGTCAGATAAGGTCCAGAACATGTTATTAAAAAGGACCATGGAAATAATTTCAAGTTCCTTCTAAATTGAGATGCATTCTGTAAACATACCTTCTGCCACCTTTGGAAAAAGTAGATACTTTGCCATGGAGCTAATCTAAGTATAAAGTAATTCTACAATTAAAAAACTGAATTGTATGATAAATATATATATTTTCAAGGTAAAAATCTCTGACAATGTGTATTTAACTGTCAATTTTATATTTTATTGATGATACCTGCTATAAATGAGAATAATCACTGAAAGCCCAGGACCTGACAGCAAGCAAATTGCCACTGACATTGTAAAAAAAAAAAAAAATAATTACTAAGCTCAATGCCAATCCAGACATTATGCTCCCACATGACATTTTATAAGTAAATTCTGTTTTGGTGTCATTTCTATTCAAAATTTTCCCATAAGGTTTGTCCCAGTTAAATAAATAATTTCTTCATGTGCCTTTTGAAATGTTTCTAAAAATTGACAATTAAATGCTAGTATGAACCCACACTTTACTAGCACCTCATTCATCATCAGATCATTAAATACTAAAATCACATTTTCTGTGCTCCATTACCTAAAGTTGTGCAGCTCATTTTATACTTACAAAGGTATTATGTGACAGTACTGACAGCACACTCACATCTCCAATAAGATGAAGCTTTGTTGTAAGTTACCATTATCACACCATATATTATTCTATTCCACCCTATTGCTTCTGTGCTATCCATAACAGCAACAATATTGCAGATCAGTTTCCAGGTGGTCCAGTCTTACTCAGCACCACCTTCTGTTTCAGAGTTAGGAAGCCCCAGTTACTTGTCCACTTGCTTGTTTTTGTTATTTTTATTAGATAAATCATAGGAGAAATAGTGCAAAATTTAACTTCCCAAAGGTATTCTGCTGATGGCTGAAGATATTCCTTTTCATATCTACACTGATTCATCTGCAGGGAGCTCGAATTCCACAGTGATAGATTTGGTTCAAGAACAAAAATAACTGAAGTGTTTTCAGCCCTGTTCTATATTTATAGTCAACAGATAATATACAAACTAACTTCCTTCTTCAACAATATGTTTGCACTGAAATAAAGTGCTTTTAAACACTTCACTGGAACTAAATCTTGAACCTCCAAAATGATGTGAGTTTCATGCACCTTTTATGATGACCATTTACTACCATTATTCTTACATCACCTTTCAGAAGTTATAAAACCATGCACAACAACTGTCAGTAAAATAATCATAATAAAAGATTGTTGTTCTACTGTGGCCTTAATTCAGGAGAAATAATTTTGCAGCTAACAGGGGACTTGGCAGACAACTAAAGCTGTAAAGTACATAATCCATACAAAAACCCCACAGGACTGAAATTAACCCAGCTGCTTCTGACCTGAAACAATTTGCTCTCTTTACTGTCTCTTTTTTTCATACAGTTCATTCTGGGTTAAATGCCAAAGCCACAGCATCTTTTGTCACAGAGGACACATGCCAGCCTTTACACAAAATTGCTACAGTTCTCACATAACAAACGCTCTGCTATTTCCACATTAGAACAACTTGAAATCCTGCTTTTGGGGTGCACGACTTTGATATCAAAAATGCTCCCTTGGTGTGATTTATTATGCACACTAACCCACTAGACTCTCTAGAAATTGACCTGCTCCCTGTCATACTTTAGGATGTTTGGAAGAGTTGCTTAGTATAATTAGGTCTGATTTCCTTAAACTTAGTTGCCTTATTTCACTTGCTACTACAGTTCCTTACAGTAACAAGTAGTTATTTACCTACTTACTTACCACTTTGCTGAATCGAGGCTAGAACCACTTGTGCACAAGGGAAATAGAATATTTAATGAGCTGCAAAGAAATTAACTTATGTGCTCTACAGTTGTCCCTAATAAAGTAGGTGAAATTCCACAAGGAATGAAGCATTTATGAAATGGACCTTCAAATGCATTTTAGCCATTTCCTTTGTGACTCTTCTAAAAACTAGGCCATAATAAAAATAGTGGGTTGCAACTATCCAGAAGAAATTAGAGCCATCACATGACTTTTATTTCCTTTCAAGGCTATCCTGTAGAAAACCAGTGAGTCAATAACTGTGTTATGATGTGTAGTGAGTTTCAGAGGGAAAGTGCTGCCTGTGTAGTTTACAACTAGTGTGTTACCCCTTTTTCCCATTACAGTTGTAGTGAACCATATGCACTGTCAACTGTAAAATGGGAATATGCAGCAAAAACACGGTACCCCTCCAAGAAGGCATGGAATGACTTGAACCTTATGCATTTCACAGTCTCTGCATGGTGTCTATATCACCACTTGGCAAACGGAGGATCGACATTAAGATAACATCGATCACGACTATGCCATAGAAAACTGCTTTTATTTCAAGGACTTATGTGACTTTAGGGAGGGAAAAAAAATCATAGGAATTCTCTTCTTTCTGAGAGTGAAAATATATGCACCATGAACCTCCTCCAGCTGAGATGGCCGAGACCAAAAATGCACAAAGTTGAAATGAGTGAGTAACCAACCTTGGCGAAATATCGCATCCTTGCTGCATAAAGGCACCCAGGGAAAACCAGAGACTATTAAATATCCCAAATTCATTAGTTGATTCATTAGTTTGCGTTTCTCTTCCATCTTCAAATTCCTCAGTGTGCCACTCGTATGGGCTAAATCTGCTGACCAGGAATAAAACTACACTGACCCCAATGTAGGCAAAAACAATGCACATCCAGATTTCATATGCTAACGGATCAAGAAATGAAAACACTCCTGGCTTGGACTTCTGAGGCTTCTTAATCATTATTGATATCCCCAGGCTCATAAAGGGCTTTGAGAAGTCAATCACCTCTTCTCTCACCAATGTTATAGTTAATGGAGCGATTGCAATATCGGCCTTCTGTAAGGGAAGACAAAAAAAGCAAATCATAGCTGATAGAATGATCAGAGTAAAAAATGGGTTAGTTTCTGTTGCATTTCACAACTGGAAAATAGGACAGCAGAGACATAGGCAACATTTGTTTCCCCAAGAACATCTTATGGGGAACTTTGAAACTCTTCTTACTGAAATACATATAACCATATGGTTGGCATATTGCAAGCTTCCCTTTTTACACATGTCCTTTTAAAAGCACATGACATTTAAAAGCATTAGTAAAGTCCACTGCCTCTCACCTGGTGAGAAGGATGACATATGCACTTACTTCCCCCAACTTCAGTTGCATTTTAAATCTAATTCTGTGTTTTACTTTCAAAACTTTTCATGTCAATACAAGTTAGTAAGTCTCTATCTAAAGAATTATATCACTTTCCTCTAATCTAGAGAGAAAACTCAATTAAATCCAACTCCTTCCATCGCTCATTTTTAGTGGCCTTAATATAAAAGGTTTTCTTACCCCGTAAACAAGTTCTCCAACCATCCCATTCCAGATTTTCGTGTCTGCATCCCTCGCCCCATACTTGCCATCCCCAACAATTGTGAGCTTATATTTGAATCCACAGTGTTTAGCAATTTCTGTAGCTAAGTCCACACAATAGCCCTCATAGCGGTCATTTCCTTCAAGCATCTCGTGATTTTTCTTCATCATGACGTAGGGGGACTCCTGCACAGAAAGAACTTGCCTTAGCTACTTGGTACAGAGACACATGGATCAGTTGTGCACTTGACAGATTAATATGTTCCCTTCTACATGTAAAAAAAAAAGAGAGAAGGTGACATCTGAACCATACATGCTATGTATATGTTAGCTGTTAATTATTAATGGAACGTGTCCTCAACACATTCAAAAGCTGCATTCTCCACAGTCAGACACAAATAACAGTACTTACAGGTATAGTGATTCCCAGAAGTATGTTAATAATGACCATGAATGTTAACAGGAGTTATGCATTCAGAGAAGAAAGAGTAAGTTCCAAAATCAGTTTCTTTCTCTCATACAGTTTGGATGGAAGAAGGCAAAGGTATTTAGTTGCTTAGGTTGTTGTTTTAATACAAGAAAATTCTTTCCTATTTCACAACCACATCCCTCCCTGGGAAAACACCTCAGGCCCTCCAGGCTACATCTTCATTGATTTAATACATAAAGAGTAAGTAAGGTATCTACAGTTATGCAGTAAAGTTCTATCATCAGCAAAAATGGTGATGAGCCACAAGTTGTATTAAAGTAACGTATCTCCTCTTTGCTCAGTTGTTACCAAACTTTTCTTGCATGCAGTGAAATTCCTATGCTAGCCTGTGACTTGGAACTTACAGAAAAATGCTGTTCTATGACAGTACAGAATGTTATTTTCTAGACAATTAGAATACAACTTTTAATGTTTCATTTGACACTTTACCAATCCATAGCAGCTACAATTCTGAAGTGTAAGAACCAGTCTCTTTGCTGTTTGGCAAAATCCATTCTCTGAAACTAACACTGTTTCTGCCCTTCACACAAAGTTCTTCTCTTTTGAAAGCAGGCATTTC
The DNA here is from genome assembly GCA_013399015.1 of Galbula dea. Classification (NCBI taxonomy): domain Eukaryota; kingdom Metazoa; phylum Chordata; class Aves; order Piciformes; family Galbulidae; genus Galbula; species Galbula dea. The sequence continues at coordinate 2,087,483 of VWZX01005094.1, forward strand.
ATTTCCATTTTCAGGTCTAAAAATTTCAGCTTTCTAGGATGTTCAATCAATGCCCATTTGTCTTCTACAGAACACAACTGCATACTGCATCATATACATTTCCTCAATTTCCAGATTTTATTTATGTATTATAATGAGCAACAGGTAACAACATCAAATCATACAATGACAGTATATTAAACTAATAGAATGACAAGAAACAGATCACTGTAGGACAGACTGTCTTCTGACAAAATATGAGGTTAATTACCAAAATAGTGGTGACAATAATAGTCTTATTTTCTAGTCCTGAAGATTCATTTCCAAGAGGGCCATCAAGAGGATTCACAACCATTTTGTCCACTTCACTCCAATATCCAATCTAAAAAGAGTTTACAGGATGCACAGACACCAGTGAATATGAACTTTGACAGAAAAGTTCAAGTATGTCATTACTATGCCCTTGATTTATGCTCACAGAAAATTATGTTAGCTATGAATTTATCAGTATAAATATTTTAAATAGTTAATATTTCTATGTAGTTAAAGACTACAGCAAATAATAAAAAGATTGAACTAGTTGCATTCATTCACATTAATTCAGCTAATAAAGGTACAGTATTTTCATTCACACATTAACAGGTTATAGTACCAACATCACACACCGTAGGTGTGGTAGGTTATTAAATACTCCAGAGTAGGAAGACATGAGAAAATGGCTTTTCCTGAGAGGTTTAGAACTACAGCAGAAAGACAACCACATGTAAAGAAACATCACTGAAAAGCTGTAGCCTGCATTTGTCATTCAGAAGCATATTTCCCCAAATACTGCCTCACATTTAGCCATTCAGATCAGAAAGCAAAAAGTTGAATCCACCAAACTGGAAGGAAAATACTCTCATGTAGTACTTACCAGAAACAACAACTCGTGTTTGTTAGAAAGAAATAGGACACATTTTTACTTTGTTCTGCAAGACCATTGTAGAACACACCTACAAATAAATACTATCACAACTCATGCTTTAATTAATCTATAGCATTTCATTACCTACCTTAATCTGCTGCTTAGCATGGTAAAACCTTTAAAGACACTGTAAGACAACTCAAATTACCTTCCGAGGACCAGTACTTTTGAGTTCCATGACGTTTATGGTAAAATTGATTCTCTTTCCATTCTGATCAAACTTTATATTCCCTGTTAGACCTTCCACCTGAACCTACACAAAGAAAGATGACAGTGGTAGAAAGAACTGTTTGTTCCTTTCTAGAAAATGCAGTTTGTATTTCTAGAAATTATTATTGATACTTCAAAACCATTCAGTTTAAGCTCTCCCTGCACACAATGTACTATCTTCGTACGTGACATGTTCCTGAGAAGTTCACTTCCACTTCATTCCCTGCTAGATCGAGGCAAGTTAGAAGACTAGATGGTTCTTTTCAATCATTGACAGATAATTTCACACATGCAGTCATCCCAGCATTCACTCCAGGGAAGCTACCTGTTTCAATGCCCTTTCTATTTCTACACCGTGACCCCAGGGTACAGCTGGATTTGCAAGACAATCGCCAGCGTTTCCTCTTCTCGAGATCTCAATCCTCTGTTTACGCAAGTTACGGAAGGCTTCTGTCATCACTTGAACAGCATCATAGGTCAGAGCAGATGTATACTGAAAAGGAAGGAAATATTTAATCAAAAAACAGCTTCAGCTTCACTCCACCAGAATGATGGTAAGGGCCAGTGCTAATCAAGTCTAAACTGAAGCATTTCAGTGTGAATTACATTCATTTCTCACTGTGTAACCATTCTGTGTGCAGATATGGCTGGAAGTCCATGGAAGTGAAATGGGAAAACTAATTTCCACTGTTTAACTTGAGTTAGCCTCCCAAAATTGGAAATTGTTCCTCTATGAGACTGTTGATGGAGATGCATTTATAGGTTTCCCCCCACATATATATACACACACAAAACCAAACAACATGTATTTGTCCATATGTGTGCTTAACTTTTATCTGTTAAACATGAGAACTGAGCAGTGGCTATTTTCAACTATGCAATACGTTGTCAACATCCAGCAAAAACAGGTTTTGGGCTGAGATGTCTGGAAGAAGTGGTGCTCCTCAAAGAGCAATATAGGCAAGGAAGAGCCCCATGTTCCTGACAAAACATAAGGAGCTTTATAACTTTTGAGAGAGAGAAGGATCCTGTGATCATATCCATCAGCAGCTGGGGCTAGAAAGTCAAAAGCAATTATCTTCAGTGACTGGAAAATTTTACATCTTAAGTAACTGACTGAACAGCAACCACATGTGCATGCACACTGAGGACTTTGTTGGATGAGCTTTATGAATCCAGATTATTGCAATTATGCCAAATATAAGGGACATTTTTGGAAATGTGGGCCAGAATGTAACTACTTACAGCCTTATGAATGAATGCAATGATCCCTAGGAAAGCTATTAGATGCTGAAAATGTATAAACTGTAAAGCAGAGAGAAATGATGTATTGGCTCTTTGCTTCCATGGCTCAGACTTTAATGAGAATTTTAATTAGATAGCTCAAGTCAGGCAGAAGGCTCTTGTAATTGTAACCAAGGCAGGCTCCTGAATTGAGGTCATTTTTCTATGCAACTGTTAGATGCTAGAAAGGAAGGTGGAACTCTTTTTCAGATATATAAGCCCACGGGGTGATTACCATGAATCTTCAAGAAAGTCCTCTCAGTGATTTGTACAGAGGTTGTTAAAGGGATCAGAAAAGCAGAAAAATGAAGTGAAAGACTGGTTGGAGCTGATACTACTTTCTACTACTGGAGTGGCAGTGGTTAAGTGGTGGACATGGATTTGGAGATGAGGAGAACGTAATGGAGAGAGGAGAAAGGATTGTGACATCTTTTCAAGACTGACTACAATACTTCCTTAAGCAAAGCTCTTTGCAGTACAGAAACATTGTATGATATTAATTTTTTGAGAAACTTTGGATAGAGCACTGTCATTAACCAAGGAAACATGCTTTGGATAGCAGAAAAACATGAGCTTGAAATCAAGATTACAGTGCTAATTCAGTTATCCCAATGACCAGATGAAACACAGATTATGTTTCATGTGTTATCTCAAGGATAATACCCTTACAGTATATAATTATTGGCCTAAATATTCACAAATCAGTCATATATTCAGTTTGTGTAGGGCTTTGTCTATCAATGCATATCTGTATGTGCAAACATATCATCACATATATAAAAATCATATGCTTTAATTTAGGTTAAGTCAGTTAGACCTGTTAGACACCTTCTTTATGATTAAATGAAGCATGCCTTAAATTCCACTAACTTGATCTCCAGTGACTTCTCAGAATACTGGAGGAGTCCAGGGAGATTAGCTTAGACACATAAGTCTATGCTGCAGACACACTAAAAACAGTTCAGATCACTCAAGGGGACTATGAACCAGCCATTCAGCCCTAATCTAACACAAAAAGTGAGAAAGACAAACAAAATAATAGGGTATTTTGGGCAGAGACTGTACCAACAAAGAACACAGTGCTAGTGTAGAAGACACTAGGGAGACCTCAGCAAGAATGTCACATCCAGCTGAAGCAATGTTCAAGAAGGCTGATATCAGTCTGAAGCAGGCACAGAAGGTGATTCCTCACCATGTAGGGGGGACTGCTATTGGAACAGCAGGAAAAGGGACACTTTATCACTAGCAGAGGTTAAGAGAAAAACAGGTCTAAACTCAGATAGAAATATTTCCTTGGAGAGAGGTATGATTCACAGAGAAGGAATACAGCAAATGCTCCTTCTTTCATGAGCAAGTGGTAAGAACAATCAACAAGTATAAGCAAATGTTCAGCTTTTTTCCTTATATTTACATACACTTAAATACCAACAAATATACACCAAAGTCTGTAAAGATACAAACTGTGCTTTCTTCTAGCTTCTGGCTATATTAAAATGTTTGGCTTATTGCTTTATACTAGGAAGCTTTCTTCTTCCAATGGTTCACTATGCATTTTATCACCTTCTTTGTAATACTTCACTAAACTACACACAGACTCAAATTGAGATAGCAAATGGTGTCTTGTTTTAAAACCTATTACAGCTTTGTTTTGCCTTGAGAATTACGTTCACTCATCTGAATTTTGTCCATTTTTCCCCACAATAAAGTATTTCTCTGCTTGAATGCTAGTATAGATCACAAAAGCAGAATTACCTTTTCCCAGTGCTTTGTACAATCATTACACTTTTTAGTCTAAACATTCACAAATTGTAATTTCAGAAGGAACTGCCAGAGATTGGTTTATAGATACAGAAGCATTCCTACATTTTTAAATGTCATATACAGAAACCTGCTGATTTTTTAATGTGTTTCTGTTCTTTAGGCATCTCCTTGCTTGGTGTAGAAAGTCTGCTTTCTAGGCACACCCTGAACACCTCTGGTTTCCAGGCCAGTAGCCAGGCACCTACCTAAGCCTACATTCCTGGAAGCATTACTCCTACTTCAAAGACATCCTCACAGCACATCCAGCAGATATGGACAAGACTGGGGCACTTGAATGATTCAAACATTCAGACTGTAGGATATTCATAGGGGAAAGTGACCTTCTTTCACTCTTTTTAAAACTGAATATAGCAAAGATCACAAGATTTAGGAACCCCAAGGTGCTTGGCCTTTCTACCTATTTCACCTACTTCTCTAAAAGGAAGGGTACTCCCAGACAACAATGTTATTTTCACTACAGCATCAGAGATGCTAATTCAGCAGGGGGTAAAAAACAAGTGCAAGGACCTACTTTTTAAAGGTTTTTTTTCCTTTCTTTTTATTTTACACTGAGGACAGAGGTTTTAAAGTGCTTTACTCTTCCATGAGATTTAATGCAATGGCCAAAGAGAAGAACTAATTCTACTGCAAACCAGATATTTCTTCAAAATATCAGAAAAATGTCAGAGAAGCAAAGAATTATGGATCTGGGTAAAAGTCTTAGCAGCAAAGTGAAGCCTCTGTCTTCCAGGAGGAAGCAGAACAATGTCAGGACTTATTAATGGTGCTTGCATTTGGATCTAGACACCAAGTTCTGCAAGGTGCTTTCCTAGTCAGTGCCATTAAAAACATCACCACCATTTTTATGCTGGTATATGGAAAAAAATCCACAACAAAAAACATTCACAGCTGTAGCCTTTTCTTCTGAATCTATCATGCCATGCTGTAATACAAAAATATCTTTCCTTTAAACACTTAATGAAAAAGAGTAACTAGCAGGTATTAAAACAAGATCTTGAAAGGAGTAGAGCAGCTTTTAATGCAAATCTTCACACTATCTTTTTTTTTCCTACTTTATAATGCTCCTTCTACCTCTGAAAAAATCTGAATAATTAAAAATAAATAAATCAGGACACCTAATCTCTTTTTATAGTAAAAGCAGAAACAACTCTATTCATAATTTACAGATTTGTACAAATGTAAATTGTATATTCATTACATTTGTGTTACAACTTCTTGGAACTTTAAATCACAGAGGTTCTTAAAATCTCCAGTCATTACTCAAGAGCTGAAAAGCTTATTATCTAAACTAACTCTTTTTATTAAGTTTCTTAAGAAGTCTATTAATTCTTGCTCTATACTTTTCCATTTTTTTCTAAAAGCCTTTAAATTCTCCTAATTCTCAAACCTAAAGCTTACTCCTGGTGAACTTTACATCCCCCAAAACCAGACAGAGCTTGACAAAATATGAAAACCAATTACTTGGATTTGAATCCCCAGCATTTTACTGAAACAAAAAGATATTATTGTCTTCTAAACCGTGACAATGAATGTGGAAAATACACACTGACAGGATAAACAAGTATGTGTGTAATCTTACTTCTAAGTTTAAATAATGCACTTGCAAAACAGCAATGCCACTGATAAAATCACCTTTCACTTACTGTAATCACAAGGAACATATGCCTTTTTCATTGTCACCATATGACTACATAAAACCTCCTCCTAATTCTACCTCTGTGTATCACTCCCCTTCTCCTCTTAACCTGTTTTCTCCATCAAGCCCTCCTGTCCTAAATAGCATTGTTCTTGGTGAGCCCAGAGTAAAGTCTGATCTTGCTGAAGACTTTGGAGCATGAAGGAATAGTAGCTTTCTTCCCTTTATACCAACCACATCTGAGTGAATTGTTGGTTGAAAGAAAGTGATCAGGAGTTGCTGGAAAAATAGGCAGGAGGAATCCACTGCACTTTGCTGGCTGCAGATCCTTCAACACTTGCAATTACTATCAATAAGTGAATACAAATTCCAAGAAACAGAGCTGCACAGGGACTTCAGGACTTGGCTCTGTAGTATCCTGAAGCCTGGCAAATACTTTTGCTTTAGTACAGTTGAGCCACTTTTACTGGCAGGATGGAAGGATCTGGGTCAATAGGCCCTTTGTGAGCCTGAGACAAATCTACACATACTGCCTCAAACCAGCCCCTGCTTTCACTCACTCAATGTTCCATTCTTTAATTGAGTTTCCTTTAAAAACAAAACAATTATGCTTGAGTGAATGATTATTTATGCAAAAGAGTCTTAAGCTATTAAAAAGCAGCATGAAGTTTAACACTGGAATTTCTTATGCCCACTTTTTTCCACATATATTTCTGCAAGTAGAGAAGATTGAACACTGGGATTCAAAAGCCCAGGGAAACCAAGTAGCTAGAATGCCAACTGCTAGATGGATATTTTTCATGTTCAGGAAACCAAAACACAAGGAAAACACAGGCAGAAAAATCACACAAATATCTGATTTTACAAGGGCACTTTAAGAAGAAAAAAATTGACTCCAGTTCAGTTCCTGATTGAATCACATAATAAATACTCAAATTAACTTTATTATTATTAGCTAGAAATCATTATAATCTAACTTGAATTCAGGCACAATCAAACATTTTTCCATGAAAGCTGTTGGAAGTCCAACAGTCTCACTTATAGCTCTTCAAATGCCTGTTATTATAAACCCATTTTCCAACATACTGCAACCAGAAGAGGCATGCCCCAAAACACAGGTATTGTCTCATTCATTAATTGCACACTTTTGCTTGCTCATCTGTATCTATACTAAATGCTTTCTGAATTTCCAGTTGAAGAAATGTTTTCCCTGTTCTTTTTGTGGGGAAGTTGTTTGGGAATTCACTATCCACAGGAGAGGCACAGGTAGAGTTGATTCTGCCTTCAGGCAGACTGCTCAAAAACCTTTTTGCCCTGTTTCTATGATTTCTATGATGCTGCTCTGCCTCTAGCTCCCTCAGGGATGAGAATGAAATGTGACATCTCTCTCTCCTTACATGTAATGGCATGCAAAAATGACAAATAATATGTATGTAAGGGCCAAAGACAGACAGCTGCACAAAGAAATACAGTAACTTATACAGCACTCTCTCCAAACATTGTCATCCACATTCCTCCCCCATCAATACCTCTGGCATTTATAAATTATCTGATAAATTAACAAAAGTCTCTCTCTCTCAACTGAGGATCAGTGTGATCCTGTACATTCCTTGAGCAGACAATATACAAAGGAAGAAAGATCAAGCTTTTTAATTGAATTTAAAAAGGAATTAGGTTAATGAAATCCATGAAAACAGAAGCTTCAATTTATTTTTCCTATCCATAACAAAATGAAACACAAACCAGAAGACATTCTAAATACTCTCCTTCAACCCTTTACATTTGTACTAAACTTGCAAGGACATATCTTGGATGAAATAAAGGGGATATCTGTGATAAAGTAACAGAATTTACTGCTATAATAAAACACTGCAACCACTTCATCTCATGTAATAAACATGTGATTTCCCCCTACTGTAAGCAGTACCAGAGGTAGCAGAATCCTCAGCACTGTGTGCCACTAATTTATTTTTCTAATCAATCAGAACAACTGCATCTTGGCTTCAGTTAGACTTTTTTGGGTTTACTTTAGGCATGCATTTCACTTGGATTGTTTCCAGACCATGATTCTGCCACATTAGTAGGTAGATTTGAGCACAAGAATTAGAGACAAGAGTTATACTGATCACCCACAGCCACATCCCTTCCCTTTTTCATAAATAAGGGTAAGACATTATTTATATTACAGGTATGAATATGAATGTACTCAAAGGCACAACACAGACTCTACTTTATTTTGACAAACATCAAATGAAAAATTCACTTCTTCTGTCCTAAAGATTTTAAAACACAAAAATAACCACAGAAAAATCATAGCTTTGACTAAGTCACCTCCAAATTTGGCCTCAGTAAAAAAAAGGAACCCTGAAATTCTGTTTTTTCATTTAAACTGAGGTTGTGTGCTTTCAAAGATTTTTGTTCCAGGACTTGATGGAAAAATGGTTCTTCCATTCCATGCTGAAACTTCTTATTCATTTCATCATAAATCTGTACTTTAGGCACACTATTTAATTTTAAAAGTCTTTGTAGGGGTTATCTAGAACTGTGCTTCCTGAAAGCCTCTGTAAGCCTACATATTTGCCTTTAAACATTTCAAAACACAAAGGAAAACCAAGAAAAGTCAGCAGATACTTATCATCACATTCAAAACAATTACCTAACAAGCTGGCAAGTGCAGATTTACAGTGACACAAGAAAAAAATTAAACTAGTCTTGAAAATTTTTGATAGGGCAGCATCTCTGCTTAACCAGTCCTAGGATAAAGAACATTGAAAGTACCCCAGAGAAACCTGAAAATTGTGTTGGCACAGCTGATTTTGAAAGGCTTTCTCTGTCTCTTGTCTTTCTATTCCAATTCCCTCCTTTCCTGTACAGCTATCATGGTTAAAAGAGAAACAAGACATACCTTAATTGTACTAGTGTGTGCACCAGGATATTCTTTTTCCTCCAGTGTTGACCAACGCTGGATGAATTTTGACACCAGAGGATCATCATAGTCAACTATCTGAAATCCTGACACATTAGCTCCTCCAAATTGAATTTTTGACAAATCTCCATCAGTAAATCCCTGGGCACAGAAAAGATGATGCTTGTTATTCCAACAGTTTTGGCAGATCTCTCCCTAGTATATAGAAATAAAGAGCTCCCGTGACTTCCACTGCAGAATTAGAAGCCAACATTTTCCTCAACCAGGATCCAAGTTTAAATCCTGGGCTGCCAGGATTAATTTGTCAGCTCTGCCAGCCAGCCAATGCCTCTTATTGCTCACTAGACACACATCTTGATAATAAAGATCTGTCCTTGCCATGCTTACCTTCTTAAACAATCCTGTTCATTTCAATGGGACTGCTTAAACAAGAAAGGGAACACTGACATGAGTAACAGGTCAGGAAGTTTGAGCCAGGAATAGTTACAGCCACAGTTGTGTCCTCTTTTTTGCTAGGAACACTAAGGCATGTGGAAGGACTTACCATCTCTCCCCTGTCTCCTCCCTCTGGTAAAAGGCCTACTGCTCATTCTTACAAACATACATATGTTTTGGTTTCCATGTTTTGTGTGGATTCAGTGAAGATGGGATACCATCAAGGACTAGGTAAAACTGGTATACAAATTACCACTACATATATTTTGTATATTACATAAAAGATCTACAACATTTGCATTTAAACTGTTTAAATCTGTATGAAACAAATATGATCTCAAACAGCTTTAAAAATACAAGAGTCAGTAAGTTTTAGATCTTCTGGGTTTACCATGACAAACCTAAAGCAGTGGCTAAAATAGCAATCAGTTAACATAATGAAATACACTAGGCAATTTTTCTAAAATGTTTATTTCCCTTAAGACACAAACCAGTATTTACACAACATTTGCAATGCAAAACACAAACATCTGACACTCAGGGAATTCTGTCATTTTGTAAGACTTATGCTTGTTTTGTGAATATCAGTGCCTTAACTTCTTTAGCCTAAGAATTAGTGAACAAAGATGAAACTCCACTGTTCTGCTTTTGAAGAGGCCTTTGAGTATAAGGCTTCTTTGGACCTGTCTGGCAATAAATGTGATTCTTCAGAATCCTGCCTGCCTGGAGGGAAGACATGTTTTGATCAAAGGTTGGGATTATGTCTGAAGTGTGATAAGACACACTATGGTCATTCTGCTTCCTCAGGCCCCCCAAAGGGCTATGGAAGACAGAGTAAAAATTAGAACACTCTGGGACCTGCTGGAATTTATATCAAATGCTATCAGAGCCCAAGAATAAAATGATGCAAAAAATTATTTAGAGGCACTCAACACCATGCAACTCCCAAAAGTCTTTCTGGGAACAAAGTGAGATTCAAGCCTGCAGAATTTGCTTTGGCTGTTACAAAAACACATTGGATTCCATTCCCTAGCTTCCATTTTACTTTAATGTCTGTGCAATGGCCTTACATCTTTAGACCCAACCTCAGAAGAATTATTTTGACAGAATTTAGTGAGAGTTTCCTGAACTTTCCCCTTTGGGAACACTACCTGAGCATCCACATTCAAGAAGAGATTAATTCAAACTGATTACCAACCCACCATGAGGAATGAAGTTGTGTAAAGCTAAGACTCACTAGTCTAGCAGAACAGAAGTACTTCAGAGGTGACAGCAGAAACATCAGTTTGCTGGATGAATGTACCAGCCTATAAAGCAGGAAATGATTTTTCTGACTGCCATCCCTACTTTCCTAAAGTATGCAGAAAAGGGCTGCAGCTCTACTGAAGGTGCTGAGCAACCTTCACTCCCATTGAGGAGAATACCACAGGAGGAATGTAAGCACTGAAAAGACTCAGCCAATACAACAAATATCACCTCCACACATGCATTCATTTAGCAAGGATGAAGACACTAAGCTCTATTCTATTTTCTTAAATCCTTAAATGCATTTAAAAACCAAAATACTAGTCATAATACTACTAGCTACCATAAACAGCAAATTAAGTAATACAGATATTTGAAATATTTAAAATGCTTACCAGATTTGCAATGATATAATGGTATCCTTTAACATGTTTACCAATTGTGATAACCTGTAAAAAAGAAGAAATACCCCCATAATGGAGAATGTTCATCTGCTAAATGGACAGAGACTTAAAAACTACCAATTGCACTCCAAGATAAAAGCTAGCTAGGAGCTTTATGGTATGTAATGCTGAGTTTGGTCAGTGCTTTATTTTTTACTTTATCTAATGCACCACTGAACATGCTCTCTGCTGGTGGAAAACAGTCATATTGAAGCCCAGATCCCAAGATCTGCAGACAGGGGAGCTGAAGGCTAATAACTATGCTCTGCATTAAAGGCACAACCTGGACAGGAGAAGGTGGTTGTCAAGCAGTAGAAGCACTGTGCCTCAGAGATTCCTGCTTAGATTCTGCTCCCTTTGTAGCAGAATTGGAATGTTCCTTGAACTAGAAAAAGTTTGAAAGCCCACTGACTGATGAAAGCCATCTACATTATGAGGAAGCCTTTTAAAGTTCAAATTGTTGTTTATTGCCCTGAGGTTTTCTCCTAATCTCCTTCAAAGCCAGCTGGTAGTGTCTCCACAGCCTCCACCACTTGGATTCTTCTCCCAAATAGGCCTAATTAAGACTCTGTCTGCATGTGGGAGTTTGCATTTGGAAGCAAAACACTTCTCCAGAGAAAGGATGTGGGAAGAGGACTCCAGAGGTTGCTTCCATCTTTGCAACAGTGAGAACAACTTAAATCCAGAGAGGATGATTCATTTATTGCCTCGTTTAACATGTAACTAAAACGTTTAGAACAGGTATCCTGTAACTTTTATCAGGCTAATGCTTCAGTGAAGTTACAGAAATATAACTGAAAGCAGTGTTTAAAACTGAGTTTTCTATTACTAGACTCTGAAACTGAGAGGGTTCACATCATTTGGGCCATAGAAGTTATTCAGTTATTGCTCTTTTGAGCTCAGTCTACACGTGATATATGAACTTAATTATTCTAAATGTTGCTTGGTTCAGACTACTTAAAACACATGATTTATTAAAAGGTTTAAGAACTATGTTCAGATGTATTTCCTAGGCAGCTGCTGCTTCCCAAAGAAATTTCAGTTAGACCAAACATGTAAGTTCTTCCCTGTAAGATGCTTTTTCTTCATTAGTATCTAAGAAAACAACCAGCAGCTGCAAGTCTTTGGATCATTAGTAACTCTGCTCTAACTGCCACTGGGTACTACCTCTTTAATCTAGCTTTGTAAAACATTTCCCTGTGTCACTCATCCACATTAACAATAAGGCTGCTGCCAGTTAAAACTCTTGAGAACATCCAGTGGTGGCTCCAAAAGCCATGATGAAAGAGCTGTGGACACAACAGATAGTCACTAGTGTCTCTAGTTTAGACTAGCATCTCAAACAGGGATAGACAAGAAGTGGCAGTAATTGCATGGCTGCCCAAAGGCTGTTATCAGGGGGAAATGAGATTCTGCAAAGGAAGCTGAGAGGAATCTGGCTGAGAAGAGAGAGAGGCTATATAGTGAAGATCAGGGTAACACTGACCTGCCAAATTAGAGAAGAACATCAATTAGTTTGAGGAGAGCTGAGAAACTAAAATATTTTTCAACTTCAACTTAGATAAACTGTTGAAATGCAGAAGAGAAACTACAACCCAAGACAAAAAAGACTAAACCAAGAATGATGACCCAACTTTGCAAACATACACCATGTGTTTATCCTGAGATCCAAGGAGTACAGAGGTGAACGTGAGGTTGTCACCACAGCTTAAAATGTTAGTAGGACAAATCAAAGCACCACAATAGAAGGTCTGTTCAAGAATAGAAAGCAAAGAGAAAAATAAAGTTTCTGCTTAATATATCAAGAATGCAAATAATACTTCAGTAGACAAGAAAAATCTGGTCAACAGATTTTACTGTGTCTCAGTAAAAGTACACAGAAAAGGGATGCTCATATCAAGGGTCTACTTCAGGCACCCTCATGGAAAGAAGAAAAACAGTTTTTTCAAGGCAGGAATTAAGGTTTCTTTTTTTAAATAAAGAATCTGGTAGCAAAGCAAGACTTAAGGCACATATTCTGCTTTTAGAAAATAAAATAAGAACAACACAGAAAAATGATACTCATAAGCCAAGAAATCCATTGTTCATCACAGAGCTTCATTTTAAGAGATGGAGAAAATTAACTGGGAAAGAGTTATTTTAGATTTTCTTTTAGGCTACTTGAGAAATTGAAAGTAGGCTTCCCTTTTTATGTAAGGAAGGAAAGTTACAGAAACAGGGTGTGAGGATAATGGACTTAAAAAACCAGACCAAACTCCAGAAACTGCTAGGGTATCTGGCAAAGAGAAATTTCAAAGCTAAACCCATCTGAGACAGCTGATAGGAGTTTAAAATACCATCTTATAGGGCACAGCAGTAAACTATTTTGAGGAGAAAATTAATTGGAATTGTATTAACTGACATGTGTGGCTGATCCAGTTATCTAGAATTCTTCAGTGGCTTACAAATCAAAACAGCAGAAACAGAAGTTTACCCATCTGTGTGCTTCAGGAGTTGTACAAGTCTGTGGGGATAAACTAAGAAAATCAAAGACTCAAAACAAGGCAGAATCTATCAAAGTGCAATTAAAGGCAATAAACATATCCCAGAGTTGCAACCAAAAGAAGCCACAGCCAAAGAAGAAAAATATAGGTCTATGACTAAACAAAGACAGTAAAATGACTGGTAACTAAAGGGTAAAGAGGGTTCTTGTATCTGAAAGGGGTAAAAAGATAAACTGAAGAAACTACTTACAGTCAGCCAAATTCTCTTATCAGGGAAGAGACTATAATGAACATTATATACTTAATTTTAAGAGAATCTGTAGGACAAGGTGGTGATAAACAGTCAGTATATTCTTGTCAGGATCAAAATATGTCAAGGCTATTTCATTCCTTTCTCTGAGCTGATAACTATCCTAATAGATAATGAGGAAACAGCAGATGTGACATATTTTGAATCTAATAAGGCTTTTGGCCTGTATGACATCATTACAAGCTCTTAAATGAGCACAGGGAAGACAAAGTCAATGTGAGGTATGTGAACAACTGTTTAAAATGCCACCTAGAGCCAGCTGAAGAGGGCCTCGATTTCTCTCAACCACTGCTCTACTCAGTACATTAGCTGATGTGGATAACAAGTCAGAAAACATGATTTAAAAAGAATTCAGATGATAGGGAGGTTGAAAATGCTCTGGAGAACAGGCTCAAGTCCAAACTGATCATGAAAATTACAGAAACAGTTATAAATTCCAACTGCAAAAGACAAATAGAATGCACTCCATTTAGGACACTGGTCATTGCCTAAGCATTGTATTGACCTCCATAAGGAAGCCCAAAATAACAAGGCCTTCAGTAAGCTACAAACTGCACCTACACTCTGGTGATACAGCCCATCAGATGCCACACAGTCTCACATCATCAAGCTGAAGCCAGCAGGGAGCCATCCTTAGAATTCTCTTTTGTGCTCTGCATGCATGAGCAGAAGTAGTAACATACAGAGACAATAAGACCTTCCTGGACACTAGGATTGAAGAGAAGGATTAGAAGGTAATGCAATCATTTGAATCAGAGCACTGTGATGCTGCTGTGAGAAAGAAAATTGAAGTGAAAAAAAAAGTATTTTGGCAAATAATGTGTGTGTAGGTGGAGAGAAGACAATTTTCTGTTCTGTCTAAAGCTCAGGAGGCCTTAGCTAGGGAAAACAGCACACGATTTTGGTGAACACTCTTTAAAAGGGAGAAAAAAGGAAGAGAGCCAAGGACAGTATGAATGACAAAGAGCTTAAAAACATGAACTATGAAGGGAGTTAAATGGAAAAGAGAAACTGTAGATACAGCCTAGTATGTCTAAGGTTCTTGTAAAAAGCATTAGAAGAAAATACTTTCTAGGTGTAAGGAGAACTAATCCCTAGACATAATTCATTTAAAATGTACTGAATGTAACAGTGTATTGACTCCATATAACATAGTATACTACTTAGGTTGGGAAATAGCCTTAACAAGATTTTCTTTTCTTTTACTTTGTTATAAATAATCAGGATATAAAAGCACAAGGGATCATCCAGACATAATTATCTTGCCTTTGAGCAAAAGGAGGGATCATAAGATTTGCACGTTCACTTTCTGCCTGATGTACACACAGCCCTCAACACAAACCTGTCACTTCCAAATGATGCATTAATAGTCACAAAAACAGGCTCCAGAGAAATGAACTCATGATGTTTATTTATAGACCACAGCTAAGTGCTGTCACTGAAGAACAGAGAATAGCAAACCTGATCAACAATGTCGTTGACTTTGTCGCGCTCACAGTCCAGAATCACTCGCCTCTCCTTTTTTACCTCCAGGTCTTGAAAGAGTGACCTGTAAGTTTCATCTTTTCTCTCATTGTTAATATTTCCTACATTGATAGCAGTCACTTGCCATTTCTTTTCAGCAGCTGAATCCAACACAGCTTGCAATGTAGATAAGCCTAGTGAAGCAGAGAAACAAACAGAAGATATGACTGAGAAAGCTTCAGGAATGCCATTTAGAAAATCACTTTTAAGATCTCCCTGTAACTTGTTGGACCAGGCACACATATCCTTAGGACTCAGAAATGAAGATGTGTGTGTGCCCAATCAGTTCTTAATGCAGGAAATTTCTATTTGCATGGCTGCAGAGAATCAGGGTGGAACCTTGTGAAGATAACCTTTTGGGTTTGCTTCAATCTTCTTCAAAGTGGGATTTTTGCCTGTTCCACTGCTGGATTTCCACATGCTGGGAAAGACATCTTCTAGGAGAAAAGTGATTCAGTTATGGCAAGAGGATATCAGCTGCTTATTAGGAAATGCTATTGAACTGCTTTTGTTCTCGGTGCTTGAGCAGTACTGTAGCTAAACTCAGACCTCACTGAGGTCTATGGCAAAACTCCCATGGTCTGCAGTGGTGCTAATGGAGTTACTTCTCTTGCCTACAGCCATACTATTGATTATGAAAGAAGATGTGCTGAGATACATTTTCCATGTAGATAAGTAGGCTCAATGCTAATACCTACAAGCAATCTATAGAAGTTTGCTTCCATTTTATCCTTTTGGCATGTTCCTGCCAGGAATCATGTCTGTACAGCTGCAACTGCCTTCAATGTATTGTAAAATCAGTGAAGATTTCATTTGACTGGTTTTCCTTTTCAAGAATTAAATAACAGAGCATAGAAACATGAGAATTACTGCTAGAAATGAATTTTTGTTACACAACAAATACCATTTTAACAATTTCCAGCAGTACAGGCTTTGTTATGTTTAAATACCTTCCAGAGAATTCTACATAATTCTAAAGAGCAATTTTAAGGATTGCAAACAGTATTAAAGAAAAAAGACAATTAAACTTTCTCACAAGCCAACAGACATTCTTGTATATTTATTTCCCCTGAAACCATAGAAAACCAGGAGTCATTTCTTTGAGACAGATTTCTGACTTGGCATGTAAAGGAATCTTCAGTGTAACTCTCATGTGAAATAATAGTGGTTATGCCCATAAATGTAGAAGGAAAGCACTAAGAATTAATTTGTTCCTATATAAAAAGGGACACTAATTCACATTATATGAGAGCAACTGCCACAGTAAGCCAGTAACAGCCTGGACATGCATACAGTGAATGACCTCATTTCCTACAGGCAGGCATGAGATAAGAAATTGCTCCTCACTTCAACCACAGAGGAGCTGTAAAAGTAGCAATAAATGATTCTTTTGGAATAGGTCATCAGAACTAATTCCTCCTAGCTTTCACACCTTCCATGAAGAGTAAGTCTCTTTGCCTTTTTTCTCTCACTCCTGAAGGTGGAAACAATTCATAAATCATTCCTTAAATATACATCATTGTCACTACATCAACACTTACTGCACAAGTGTTTAGGGTAATCTTGGACCCTGTGTTTTTAGGATTTGATGTCAGTGCTGGTAACTATAAAATGCTTGACTCTGCAGGTTAACCTTGTGCAATCAGTGGGAACACTGAAGAGCAAGGATTTCCTCAACATAAAGGCAGGAGCTTCATGCCTAGCAGCTTGTTATCACTGGGGTGCCTTGCCACAATTAAAACAAACAAACAAGGTAAAAAAAGGCATAACCAAAGAGTGACTACAAAGAACAATTTCATGCTGTTATTCCTGGCCAGACTCAGCCAGTGCAGCTCACAAGAACTAGGTGTTTTTCAGTACTTCCTAAATATAAATCACACAGGTCATGTACTGCACACTGCTAACTGCCTGACAGAGCATTGGCTAAGCAAGTAATTTTACATCTGTCCCTTCTAAAAAGGCAGTGAGAGTTCCAGATTCTAAGGGATTCTAAGGGATTCTGGGGTTAATCTCACACTGCTTATCAGCATATGCTTCCAATTCCATTACTATATACTGTTATTATTTCATTCTCACTTAAACTATTTTGTTTCTGTTCCAAAAGCTCATTTCTACATTTAAGCTTACAGTTACACTTGCTGCAAGTCAATATTCCTTTCCTCATTTCCTTTTCCAATCAGCATTTCAGGGATAGACATCCAGCAAACAGCAAGCAGATATAAAGTATCACATCTTACCTCTGTCACTGTCATACAAGTAGGCAAACTTGGTCCACTGATAGTATTCAATCAAGCTAAGAAGAGCTCCCTTGAGGTCAGGTCTCATCTGAATGACAAAGGGATGGGTTCCATCTGTTGGGAAGCTGGGAGTTATGAAGGAGACATGCAGAGTCCCACAGAATGATGTTATGGTATTTACAGACTTCTTGTCATAGAATCCAAAAATGGCAAAAACTCCTCTTGAAAACTGGGAGCAGACTAGGAGGCAGAAAGAAGAACAATTAGGTGGGAGACTTAAAAAAAAGTAAGTACTGAAAATGTATTTATGAGAAATAATGACAATACCTGATCACCAAAATGCACGGAGAAAACAGTAATATTCTGCTATGGAGATTATTTGTTAGTACTATTAATATAAATCTTCTTCCAGAAACCAACAACAAAAAACC
Source organism: Galbula dea (assembly GCA_013399015.1). Taxonomy (NCBI): domain Eukaryota; kingdom Metazoa; phylum Chordata; class Aves; order Piciformes; family Galbulidae; genus Galbula; species Galbula dea. The sequence continues at coordinate 2,105,411 of VWZX01005094.1, forward strand.
CCAGATTTATGGTTCAGATTCCTAGACAATTCATTTAGAAATAAACCCAAGTTATTCTTATAATTTAGACTGTAAAGAATAGTGATGCAGATATCAATGGCAGCTGTAATTTACAGAATGGGTCATTATGGAGATAGACATTTCTTTGTCATGTTAATAATTTTGCTTTTATGTCAAGACTCACTGAGCTTTTTGCAAAATACTTGACACAACTTTCCATTTGTGGAAATAGAAAGCCAAAACTAGAAGCAGATCTGTTAACAGCAGAAAAGTAAGAAGTTTATTTGCTTTAAAACCCTTCTGTTTCAAGGCAGAATTTTTTATTCCTGCTTTATAGGAGTCAGAGCTGGTCCTACTGGATGACAACTGCAGAAACAATAACCATGTAGGTGTAAATAACATGGTGTTTATTCACCTTTTATCACTAGAGAGAATTCAAGCACAGCCTGTGCAAAAAAGCTAGGTCTTCTGGGTTATTCTCTTCCTTGATACTGCAGGCTGCCTTAGTGTCTAAAACTAGTTCTAAAATCAGGGTACAGTAAGGAAATGTTCACCTCTGATTCTCATTTATCACTTATGCATTCTTTGGCTTGCACAGTCACCTTGAAGAAGAGACACCCTTCTACAGACAACATCTAGTCAGCCTCACTGTAATCCCTGACCTGCTTAGAGACAGAAATCACAGTGTCATTGAAGCTAGTTTTGCCCAGCACTAAATCCATGCATATAATTCATATAAGGACTGAAATAAGTTGACTTACTTTTAAAATTTCTCAGATTTGGATTCATATTAATACATTATTTTCCCTTTTAAAGTTAACATATTTATAATAAAAAAAACCCAGCCCTTTATGCCTGTTATTATTCACTGCTCTTTTTTCACAGCTTTGCAGATCTATCTTCCCTATCACAGTGATCTCTCATACTCTAGTTATTTCTATACTCCAATTAAAAGCACCTAAACTAGGTGGGTTTATGCCAGTTTCAACAGTTATCATCTATTAACTTTAATGAGGTCAGAATTTCACCTCAGGTGAGAGAATACAAGTGACTGAAAAACTCGAGCAATACTGCTTTACAAAAGGATGCTGCAGGTCTTCCAGGGCTGGATAGAAGACGGTCAGACCTCTTCTGTTTCAACTGCAGATCTTTATGTAAAGTGCTAATTTATCTCAAGTGTGCTAAGGGTCTAACTGCTCACCTTGAACAAAGGCCTCTGGAAAAAGGCTCTGAATTTTCTGAATAGCTTTTCTGGTTAAGTTACTGGAACTCCTTGTTCTGCTCCAAATCACCATGCTCTTGCTGAGACAAAAGCAACTCACTACCTCCTCACACACTCAGGAACAATTGTTTCTCATCTGCAGCAAAGGCTAAATCCTTTCTGAACTTGCTTCCAACAAAGGAGTTTATGTCTGATAATCTGTGGGAGCTGATGGGACACAGCCTGAGAGAGAAGTGGGAGTCAGCCAGCAGAGACCTTAGCAGCTGTACAGGGGCCTTGACAGCCTGCACAGATTTAGTGTGCTCTTCTCCCCCCAGTTTCCCACAGCTGTTTTTGCAGCAGTTTTTAGAGTGTACTATTCTCATCCCATGCACATGCCTTTGCAGTGTACTGGTTTAATCACAATTACAGTAGTTGTTTTTATCTGTGAAGTGTTACTTGCTAATTGGTAAGTATCCTTTGTGTATAAAGGTATTACTTGTTAATTGGTCAGTGTCCTTTGTGTATGAAGGTGTTACATGCTAATTGGGCAGTGCCCTTTCTGTATTGAAGGTAATTGGTCAAAGTCCTTTCTGTATGAGAGTATAACTTGCAGCTGCCTAAGCAATAAAGTGATTTTGACTGCACCAAATTCACCTTCAAAAATGCACATTCAAATAAAGCACTAGTTTACATTTGGATCCCTGGGTAAGAATTCTGCAGAAGATTGTTAGGCACACAACTGTGATCTTCTACATTAAAGCATTTTAATGCTGCATGTAAAAGTAATAAGAGACAAGAAGAGTGTCATCCCAGGATAACTGAATGATAAAAATGTTTGTTTCAGTATTGCTGACTTCCCAGGATGCTATCACATGTTCTGTCATACTTACTGCTTTTCTGCAATCAGCAGTCAGCATTTGGTCTCTCAGGAGCAACACAGAAAAGAAGGGATGGTATTTCTAAATATATAATGGTGATCCAGTGCATAATGAAGAAAGTGTAATTGCTTTTGGCAAGATTCCCACCTTAGACTAAGTCTACAGTCATGCTGCTACTGCTGAGAGACATTAGTTTTATAATGGTGAATCACAAGCTGTTCACAGTTATGTTCAAAGAAAAAAAATCATGATTATTAGGACCTATAAGCCACTGAAACGTGAAAGATCTATTTTATTAAAGACATTAGAAGCCATTGCCAGGGTTCATTTCTTTCAAGCTCTTCTATATGAATTGTTTTATTTTGGGTTTATGCTGTCCTTTCTAGAAACAGTCAATGGCAAGCTTAGCAATAAGAGGGCAAGAACACAGTAAGCTCATTTTCTTACCGCTTTTCTAGAGACTCACCGAGAACAGCAAATGACTGGGAATTCCAAGAAACAGAGTAAATAATTAAAGGTACTTCAAAACCCACAATTCCCAGAAGGTTTTGTTATAGTTAAGTATTTTATAGTTGACTTTTCCTAACACAGCCAGCCAAAAACCTCCTTTGCCCTCGTTTTCCAGAACACTGAAAACATGTCCTAGTCTCTTCCTTGAAACCCAGTTCTGCTCAACAACCAAATTAAGCTTAAGCCTGCAAGAAGAAATAGGTGCTTGGCAAAGGAGGGCCAAAACTACTTGCTCAATTAATAACACTTCCATTATTAACCACATCTGGTTTTTCTTAGAGCTCCTTTTTACCATGATGCACTCATACCTTTCCTTCATGACTCTTAACATTTTCTAGCTTTTCCAAGTATTTCTATATTTTTATTTATATGGCAGTTTTGATACTTGGTTTCTGTCCAAAGATGAAAACCTAAAATGACTGAGAAAGTATTTGCCATTCAGTGCTTCTATTTTAAATGCTGTCTAGTATTCATGGGGCTTTATATGTTATTTTATTAGCTCTACAGTAAACCAAATTAGTATAATGAAACTGTTTTAATATCAACATAGGGAAGTAAGTCTTCAGAGTATATTTAATCACAACCAATGGAATTACAATTTTCTTACTCCTAAGAAAATAGGGCACAGGTGTAAAGAAAGAGTCAAGCACTGCCTCTGCAAGACACCCAAAACACACAGGAAACATTTGCTAGCCTGAAAAGCTGATAGATGAGTTGGAAGTAGCCAGGAACAAGACATGGAAACTGAAGGCCCAGTTGGTAATTTTAGCTACTGAAAGGTGACATCAAGAACAAGCAGACAGTAGAACAGAACCACAAACAATAGGTGGGAAAAAAAAAAAGTAGCAAAAAAATAAGCAAGAACAGCAGCTGCCAAAAGATTTTGTATATGATTGAAACTGCATCAGAAAATCAGTATGAAAATAAAATACAATGTGGATTGCTTCCAAAGCCATTAAGAAAATTGCAGCATAGCAGAAAGCATATTGTATACACTTTTATAGCCTAAAGAAGTTGGGTTTGTTGTTGTTTTTTTTTTGTAGTAATATTACATATAAGCTGCATGGTCTGTTTTAGCCATTCAGATGACACTATTACCTTCTAGATGTGAGGGGTGAACTTCTGTTCAGGAGGAGTGACTAAGGCAAAATGGACCATGCAAGTTCATTCAAAGTTATTTAGAACCATGAAGGACAACATTATTTAGACAGCACCACTTGAGGTGAGGTTGCTTTTTCTAGGCTGATGGTAGGCTAACTAAAACTGGGGAAAAATAGTTCCCCAAGGCTCAAAGAAGAGCATAACAATTGAAAGATAAGACAATGGACCAAAGCTTTGGGCTAGGAGTCAATAAAACCTGGACACAGAAACCAAATAAAGGCTGGCATTTGAAAAACCCAAGGTATCCTTTACCAAAGCTGAGAGGCAGATCAATGCCAATTAAAACATCAGTGACAGTCAGAACTGAAAATATGCTATATCTCTGGATAACAAAACACTGTACTACCTGGAAAAGACCTTCCTGGTTTTGTCTCTTTCTGCAACTTTTGATTCCAGCACCAATAAATGTGGGGGTTTATCTCATTTTCAGCATTTCCAAAAACTTGCATGTCTGCAATTATAACCACTCAATACTGATCTAAACCATGTATTGTCCTCTTTGCAGATTGTGTATATATATTTATATGTATTTAATGATAAAAAACCAGACCTCAGTGGGAAAGATAAGCACCAAATATTGAGCTCACACACAAAACTAAAGCAGAAAATGGACTTCATAAACACTTCAGTGATGAGTTCCTCACCTTAACATTCAGCACTGGAAGCACAAAACACAAACTTAGAGCAACAGCCAGGCAGTTAGCCAACAAATAATCCATAACAGAAAAGGGGCTTCAGTTTGGCAGAGACTGACTAGAGAAATTCTCACAGCCTCAGAGAGGGAAGAGAGCAAAATTTAAATCCTGAGGCTGGAATGTTTATAGAAGACAATGACAGTGGAGCAGGTACAAAGGACATTTTTCCACCTTTTCTGGCAGAAATGTGGTCTTCAGTTACTGCTGCAAGCTACATTGTTTGTTCAGAGATTGTTTGGTCAAATGGAACCTCCTACACCATGCTATTAGCAAAAGTGGCTTTAATCCCTGTGGAAAATGAAGAGTCAAAACCTGGGTTGCTGCAGTATGAAACAAGCTCAAAGAGCAGGGAGAGAAGCAGATTCCAGCCTACCAATCACACTTCACACTGAGGAAAGAAACTTTGTGCCAATATGGGATATTTTAAGCAAGTACAGGAAAAAAAGCCTTCAAGAACTTAGTGGCCATCTGTTAGGAAAGTACATGATGACATGGCACAGCTTCTCTATATGCTAATGCTACAGTAATGAAGGTGATAAATAAACATCATGTTCAGACTGAGACAACAGGTCAGAAAAACAGTGTTTCAATGCCAGTTGCATGCAACTGCATATTTCTTGGCTGTGTACTGTAAGCACTTGAAAATCTTTTCCACTGCTAGGACAACAACATGATACAACACAAATCACTGCAAGCACTGCTGAAAGAATCACATTAAAACAATTACACTTCTACAAATAAAATGAGATTCCTGTAATAAAATTAAAGTGCAGTTCAAGCCTTCTCCTGGACAGAGCTGCACATATTTCACACAATTCTTACACAGCTCTCTCCAGAACTGATAGGATCCTGGTGTATTTGTATTCCCATTACTGGCAGCTGCAGGAGGTACAATGCTTCCTGACCCCTGAATCTGGTGACCTGGCAACTGCTGAAGAACAGAGATTTAACTTTATCTCACCTCCAAAAGACTGTTGCCTCCAAAATCAGGACATTCTTCAGGATGCTTCTCTCCCCTGCCTATCATCTTTCACTCCTCCCACCACCCCAAATAAAAATCATGCAGTTTCCATTTAATTACACAAAAATGAACTCATTTATTTCCTTCAAATCTAAAAAGTCACCTTGCAAATTTGCCTCTCTGGGTTTCTGACTGTGTTTGTACTTTTCCCAACTATTACAACCTTGCAGTCACACACAATTGTGAGTGTTTGACAAAGTATTGCCTTCTAAACATAGAAGCAGGTAATCACATCTTAGACACCTGGCTTTTCAGAGATACACTTCAACCTACAGAGAAGTCAGCTCTTCCAAGACTAGGCTCTTAGTTTCTGCAATCAGCATAATTCTACTGAATTTAACAGAGCCAATATAATTTATCCCAGCTAAAAATGTGATTGTCCATTTTTAGCATGACCATTTTCACAAACTTTTCAAACCAGAAATGTTATATACAACAGCATTGCTGGAAGCATCCCTTTTCTACATTCATTAAATTAATCCTCTTCCAGTTCCCAAGAAAATGTCATTGTGTAAAACTGTGGATTTGAAACTTGTAACAGGATTTGGAAAGAGATGAAATTAACTTGGTAGGTACAACTACTTTTTGTTAAAATGGTGGCAGATTGGGATTCAATTTATTCAAGTTGGTTTACTTTTTTTAAGGTAGAAGTACCAACAATCACTCCTGAACCAACTGTTGCCTGAGAATATCTTACACCACCTACAAGGAAGCATCATTCAGCACCTGAGTTTCTCTTAGGGTGATGGCTCTGAGAAAAGGCTGAGGCTGGCTCATAAAAATACTTTTAAAAAGGTTGAATAAATTTTGAGGAAACTGCTGTAAGGAGCAAAGAGAATTTCCTGAGGCAGAAAATTTAGAGCAGAAAATATGCAAGTGATCTGTTACTCCCAGAAGGCTTCATACTACATTTTTAAAGGAGCAAATTTATCTTCCTACTGGTTGGTTGTGGCCTGTTGTACCCAATACTCTGAGAAATTCAGATGTTTAGGCCCAGGCATTTATTGCTTGCATAGCTCTCTCTGAAATGGTGCAAGTGGGAGGCCACTTTATGCACCCAACACAGTCCAGCCTATACCTTGCCACTTCAGTGCAGCTAGCACTGTAGCATCCAGATATGCTGCAATGACCTGTCATACCTATCCCAAGGTGTCAGCCTCTCCAGATGGCTAAATCCAGTTCTAAAATAAGTCAGCTGACAAACTTTTGGCATAAGCATAAGATACCTCTGCAGGGAGGAATCTCTCACACAAACTGATGATTCAGTGTAACAATAAGCAAGGCAAAGACCCTCATTTCCTCTGCTGTCTTGGCTCTGACAGCTTCTTCTACCTCATAGGAAAAATGTTCCAGACTAAACCACTGACCAACAACAGTGTCTTATACTTACATGTGATTTTTGGGTGGCTTTTTAGGCTGCACTTGCAAACACTCCAATTTTCTGTAACATCTCACAGATTTATGACATTCATTTGGATAATCAGTTGTTAGCCCAATTACTGGGCTTTATTTGTATTTACAAATGGTCTAATATATCACACACCTTCCTCTCTGCATGCCCTATTTTTCCAATGACTGGAGAAACAACAAACATTATTTACTTGTGAAGCATTCAAATACTACTCAATAAAAATCATTAGTAATACATGTCAGAAAAGCAGTAAAATCCTCTTAATTAGGACACCCTAGTGAACAGCTTATTTTCCTGACTATATGACTTTTTTAACTAAGACAATAAGTTATTAAAAAATAAAACAGCATGGAGAGCTTTAAAATGGTAAAGTAAAATGAGGACTCATTGCAAGCACAGGAAAAAAGGGATATTCCTTCCCCCTCATTTGTTAGCTCCTTTAATCTTGACTTGATGCATTTCAAAATGCATTAAAATTTTCTACCTTTTAAACTCCTATTTAGGAAACTTCAGTTTGGCACTGGTGGAATCAATTCTTGTTAATCAAACCTTACAAACATATGATAAAACATACCATTAGCAGGTGACTAACAAAGCAATGAGCCACCTTTCAAAGTGGAAAACAATACCATCTATGCTTCACTGTAAATGAAATTACAGTTTCAGCTTTTTTCCTCCTGTGTTCAGACCTCACAGAAGCAAGGCTCATTAGCTGAAGTGAAGTTTTACACTGTTTAACCTCTAGCTTTTAGCAACACTACCTAAGCTAATTTCAGCACCTACACTGTACTGCATGCTATGTAGGGACATACATACACACTCCAAACTAAAAATAAAGTAATTTATAAAGAAAACCTGTCCAACATGTAAACCAGTGTGAAAACATGTTCCCACTCAGCATTGTGACAGTGTCTGATGGTCACAGTTTATGAGCCTTTAAGTTCTTGACAGCAAACCTTCTCTTATGTTATGTCTGCTCTCACTGTACAGAAGTTTTTGCAGAGTCTTACAGGACTGCTAGCTTGGGCTTTATAAAAATACACCACTCACCTAAGCAAACTGCTGTTTCTGTGGTGCTCAAGTCATCACAGGACAAAAAACCAACATACTTCTTCCTTTAGGTAAATACAAGTAGATGGTGGTGTCAGGAAACTGTCTGCTCTGCATGTAAGATCAGTAACCCATATCTGGAAAAATGAGCTTTTTCACTAAAATGATTTGTCTTCATGCTTTAAAACTTTATCATGATTTAACTGAGGTAAACAATCATTACAATATTTACCAACACTATTTAGTAAATACTATTTAGAATATTGGCTTTACTAAAGCAAATAAAGCTTTGCAACTTCCCTTGCAAATAGACCCTGTTTATTAAGAGCTTCTAGGCACAGATTCAGTCAAACCTATGGCCTCCTCGAGGGACACATTTACATCAGGGAAATGAAAATCCACTTCTCTTTTGTGTCCAAAATCAGAAAAAAAGGATCTACCATAGTGTTCTTCTAGAAGACTGCAGGTTCAGGGAGATTCATCAACTTGAAGCAGCTAACAATAAGGCCTCTAGAAACAGATTACTGCTTTAGTAAAAACAAATACCACCTGCACTGCACATCAGAAGGCATTTTGTGTTCTTTCATTGACAGCATTCTAAAGAGTTCACCCCCAGAACATAAGTACCAACCTTCAAGTCTTCTTTTAGCTTCCTGTTCTTAACAGGTATTCAATTTTTCACACTGATATCTGACCTGGTTACACAAACACACACAAAACCCCAAACACCCCAAAACAAACAACAACAACAAAAACCCCACAAAAGTTATTCTGTTTATCTCTGCTGACAGCTTGCACAGTCCAACCATTAGTGTCTGGGCTACTGTTTTGTTTGAAGTTCTAAGTGACTGAAATAATCCTAACTGTGGCACTTCCCAAGGAAACATTACCTCTCTTCTCTCCTGGTATTTTTAAAACCTCATGACTTTCAAACAAGTGTCATGATTTGGGTTTCTGTGTGATGAAATGAACACCAGGCTCTGGCAGAATACAGGAAATCATGCTGTAGATCTTCTAGACTGATTTGTTGCACTTACAAGTGCCTATTTAAAATGTCTAGCACAAGCCAGCTGGAGTGGCTGCTGTGCATTGTAGCCCAGTCTTGAATAATTATACTTCAGGGCTATAAGAAAGAACTGAGCTCCTGCAGTTTAAAAAATGACTGTGCTTCAGCTCTACTAACATCCTCTGTTACTTTTGGCAAATCAAAGTGGGTTTATTTGTAGGCTGAAAATATTTCATGCCTCCTTTGTGTTTTGAATGACACAGGTATTATTCTTTCATTGATGAAGACCACACATTTCACAGCTAAGAAACAACAGCTTGATCATCTGCTGAAGGTCAAGTTAAACAGCTAAAAGACCTTCTGCTCTATCCTAATACTGAAGGGAAGGACATGCTTTCTAGAGCTTCCCCCTCTTGAAATTCAGTACCTATTTCAAATTTTGGATAGTATGGTTGCTGGGGTTGGATGCTTGCTTGTTTTGGTATTTTTCCATAGATCAGGAAACAGATTATTCTAAATGATGATTATTAAAAATATTTTTTATCTCTGCAAGCCACACTTACTACATTTAACTGAAAAACTGAAATGCTACCTATATTATGCTAACTTTGTGTGGGGTAATCTAGTATTTCACGCTCTTTGCCCAGAGTAATCACTTTATGCACATACAGCATACTAATGCACACAGCATCAGAAAAGAGCTTCTATAAATACACCTGACCAGCATGTAATGCAAGAAGAATACAGCATTCTGTGGCATATGGCATGCAAGGCAGTGAAATCAAGGGCATGTCTAGATCTCAGCTGCAGCATGCCACCTACTTTGTTCTATAACACTTATTTAACCATATGGCTCACCCTAGGTGGCAAGCCACCCCTAAAGCACAGGTGTGTATTCTTTTCACTTGAATTCATGACCAATATAACAAATCTAAAATCAGCTCTTCTAATCACATATTCAATGGCAGTTCTGTTGGATAAATTGACTTAGGATTTACTACAAGAAACAGGCAGAAAAGCTGCCTAACACCTGCATATGACAAAATACTTCATTACATTGAGCACTGTCTAGAAACACTTCCCTTTGGAGAACAGGCTTGATGCAAAGCTCCCTGACAGCAGTATAAACCACAGAACAGCAATCATGCATTTTAAGAGACAAATTTACAGCAGCTGACCAACAGAAAATGCTTCTCCAATTTCCTCTGAAAGTAAGTCATCAGTATGGAATCAAAATCTCATTTATTCTGGCTCACTTGTCAGTGATGCAAACCTGAACATTTCAGCTCATGTTTTCCCCAGTCCTGGCTCTTCCAAGTTTCTTACTGTAGAACTACTCTGCCAATGGACTAGATCCTCACCATTAATGCAGGCTTTCTCCCTTGTTTTCAGCTGCCTAGAGGCAATGTATTTCAAGAAGTCCTCTGAGCTTATGAGGCTTCACCTGCTACAGGACCACAAAGGGACAGAAAGGCTTCTGCATTTCAGAGAAACGCTGCCCATTTGTTACAGTATCACAGGTACTCTCTGACACTTCACAAATCAGAAAAGGCTCAAACACACAGACTTTTTTGCTGCTCTCTATATTAAGGCAAAGCTAAAAGTCATAGAAACACACACAATGGCTGGGGTTGGAAGTGACCTCTGAAGGCCACCTGGTCCAATCTGCCTCCTCAAATACTTAAGAGTTTTTTGCACAGGACCATGTCCAAATGGCTTTTAAATATTCCCAAGTATGGAGATTCCACAACCTCCTCAGGCAACCTGTTCCGGTGCCTGGTGACCCTCTCAGAGTTTCCTGATGTTCAGGCAGAGTATCCTGTGTTTCAGTTTGTGCTAGGTATAAAGCAAACACACACAAATGTTACAGATCATCCAGCTGAATCATAAATCATAAACTACATAAATCAGCATTGGGATTTTTTTCTTCCCCTCAGCTCTTTCACCTTTTTGTCAAGCATCTGTTTTTGGAGATACTGTGAAATGTTTTGCCCTGAAATCCAGAAGTGCCTCAGTTCATCCTCTATGAAACACAGAAAACAGACAAAGTCAATTGCAGAGCTGGCATTCCAGTGTTTGAAATTACCACTGGAAATATTTGCAAGAACCACCACTTTATTATGCAAACATATGAAATACAGTAACAACTCAATCTTATTCTCATTGGAGTCATTGGAAGTTTTGCTATTTACTGAACCAGGAAACAGATCAAACATGAGAAGCTTAATAATCCAAGCTCACTCACCATTGTGCAAATAGCACTTGATTAATTCAGGGTACCATTGGAAGATATAGAATGGCTCTGTGCAGGAAAAAGCAAAGCCTCAGTCTTCATAGGGACACCAAACTTTTCTAGCCCAGAAGCCCTGGGAGCAATCCACTATGCCTCAGGGTGCCAGTGCTGGTCAGAGAGCTATAGGATTGGATTCTGTGCCCAACACACACACAGCCACCAGGACTCAAGTCCCCACCTAACTCCCCACCTTGCAGACACTCAAGGAGATCCCACAGACATGATTTTCCAGGAAGCTCACCAAAACCAAGGATTCTTTACAGCTATGAGCTCACAGCATCAGGCAGAGCAATTCCATGCATACATTTATTTTTTAATGAATCCAGAAAACACTTGCATTTTATAGTCTTTAGCTTTAGTAAGATATTTTATGTAATATGAACAAATTTGTTTAGACAATGCTAAACAACAGAGGAGATAATGTACATTTTCCTGCTGTCTTGTTTCATCAACCCTTACTATGGAGAAAGACTACCAGAATGGAAGAGTTTTGAACATACAGAAGACACTATAACCATATGTCTTGATCAATTTATATGCAGATCCCCTCCCTCAGTAGAACTGGGTTTTGCACTGTTAGCCCATATTGTTGAACTGAATCCAGTACAAGAGGAGGGAATATAGGCACTGTTGTTCCCTTTCAATTTAAATGATGATAAAAATGCAGATCACACAGAAGTATTTTTCTAGCAGCAGGTTTTATATATGCCTGGAATGCTGCATATTTCCAGGTTTTCAAAAGAAATAAAATTACAGACAATAAAAAAGTCATGTAAAATAAATGTAAATATAAAACAATTAGAAGTAAGGCACAACCTCTTCTCTTTTCTGCTTCACACAGTATCCTGAGGCTCCAAGTCACTATCCTATAGTATCTTAATTGTCATGTTAGAAAACAGTGCCAAGAACTGCTGTAGACAATTCTGCTATCCTAGTATAAAAATCAGGTTTACTTTCATGACTATAAAATATGCATGCAATGTATAAGATAAATACATGTTTTATATACCCAGAAGATAACTTCAAAATCTTCTCAAAACAAAGGGACTACTTTTGCTTTGGTTTGAATTACTTAGGTAATATGGTGTACATTAAAACATTCATTGTATAGTTGCTAATTTCAAATGAGCTATGCATTTTGTGTGCTTAAAAAAAATAAATATTTTAGACTGCTTTTATTACTAGCTTAAAAAGATAAAATGTGCTATAAAATAAGCTAGACAGGGACTGAACCTGAAATTAATGAATTATTTGCAGTAAGCAGGCCCAATTCCATGGGCTTTCAGAGGAAACCAGAATTTTATTCCACATGACAATGCCAAAAATAGATCTATAATCTTCTAAAACAAAAGTTCAGAACAATATGCAGCAGGGATGCAACATAAAAGGTTAAGCAACACTTGATGGCAAAAGGTTTAACCTGCTTCACACAACTATGGGAGATTAGTTACAATTACATTAAAAAAGTAATTTTTCCCAGCTTTCCTTGACAAATCCAAATGACAAGTCAAATTTTAGGCAAGCATGAACTGAGTACCTTAGGTAAAAGATATCTCAGTTATCTTTTATGGACAAATGTGAGTTGGTCTGTGTTTCTCACACGTACTCCATTAAAAGCTCACTCTGTCTCAGTTTCCTTTTGGGGTTACCAACTCAGGCTATGAAACTGTATTAAAAATGATGGTTTAAAAGTGATTAATTTTCAAAGAATCATGTAATGGTTAGTCTTCTTTTGCTTTCAACTTCTTTTTCCCCCTTTTTCATTTTTCAGTCCTTTCTAGTATGACCATGGCAGCAGTGCAGGAAATGTTGACTTCTAAGCTGTCCACATGGCCAACTTTTTGGTTGGATTCCAAAACCTTCCTACCAGTTTTACACGAAAATCACAGGCAGCAGAGTTGACTAAAACTGCAAAACCCCTTCTAATCTAAGTCACTCTCCTAGCAGGGCAGGACCATGCCATTGACCCACTGGTGTCTCCTACTAGATGCACCTTACACATCTCATGCCACAGTACGAGGTTGTTCATGACAACAGTGACTGAGCTAACCCAGCTTTCTACAAGCAAAGGAGAAACCAGAAAATGCAAGCTCATTAATTGCAACTAAGAGGGAGGCAGATGAAACAAGAAAGGAAGAAAGGAAATAAAAAGAATTTCTGTGAAAGGTAAAGCCAAGAAAGAACAACTGCAAAACCATAATTGGAAAAGCGTAACTTATCCAATTGAAGGACTTCACTGCACATTCCTTGCTGTTTTCTCATGCCAAAGAGCTCAACCATTGAAGGTGTCCCTTTCCTCTTTCTGTACTGTAGCTAGAAAGAATGCTGTGTCATTGCTGACAAGCTGCTCTTCTCAGAGGTGTTCTTCAACCCCAAGTCCTCCAAACGCTGCTTTTCTGTCTCCCTTTAATATGGCATGACCTCAACCACCTTCAGCTTCAACACCAAAAGCTGCCTAGCCCTACAATGCTTTGCCCCTTCAATGTCTAAGCTCCTTGGCAACTCAAATTTGTAATTATCTGAAACTGCAGAATGTGTGCTATTTCATAATGATACCAAGCTCAAGGGAAGCAGCATCTTTGCTTTGCAATACAGGAGAAAACTAGTCTGCATCATGATGCCAGCATCATCTAGATGAGTCACAGGAGCAGATGAAGTAGGACACTCACATCAGAGCATGGGACAATGAGAGTATAAGGAAAGTAAAATGCTTTTTTGGCAGCAGTAAAACCAACAGTGAGACTAACACCTTAGATATTAAAATGAATAGAAGTTCTTCTAGGGGTGACTCAGACAACAGAAGAAATTAAAAGACTTCCCTTCATGTTCAAAGGCCTGGAATATCTATCATTGGAAAATCAATTCTATTCACAACTGTAATGACAGTAGTGATCCACCATTACTATAATTCACTTTAAAACCTTCAGTGGAGAACCATCTTCTATGTACAGCAGATTTCAGTCTCATTTAATGAAAATGGAGGCATTGCTGGGTAGTTTAGCTGAGTGGTTTCAGTGAAACAAAAATTACAATAATCATATGTGTACTGTCAATAGAATTAAGACCTAAAAGAACAAGTATTCCAGGAAAGCCTATCTACCTGTGATTGGATCCCTTGCAACAAGTTCACATAAGGTACTAAATGCTCAATCCAAATACTGGCAGGTCAGTCAGAGGAGAAAAGCAATCTTTTCTGTTTGTTGTTCTTCTGAGAAGAGAGAGCTTGCATTTGGTGCTTTCTGGTGTATTGTCTACACTCAAAACAAAAGTATTCAATGCTTAAAGGACCTATGAAAGATGAAGCCGTTGTGAATGACATTCTAGTGCATGGCAGTCCCAGAAAGGAACCCATCAGAGCCCTTTAAATCCCAACTCACAAGCTGTGAGCTGGCAGTGCATGCCAGCTTTTCCCAAATCACAGCAAAATGTAGATCACTTTGGAGCAAGCTCATGACAAAAAGAGGCCATTAGGTCATATGCAAGCAGTGTGAAAAAGGAAAGCAGCTAAGAGTATCAACCCTTGTAAGCAACATAAGAAATGCTAAACAGCCTGTCAAGATTTTTATTTACATTTAAAAAAGAAATTTGGAATGAGTCTATGAAAACTGCAAACTAGGGCAATGAAAAGGGGAGCAGTAACTTGTCTTGAATAGTGTTCTCAGCAGGGTCTCCCAAAAATGTATCACCCTTTCATCCGAAGTAAACTGTTACAATGACTGTAAGGAAACAGTACCAAATGCTACCTAACGAGGAGGGCTTGGGGCAGCATAGTTAGAGAGAGAAATTCCATTGAGAAAACTGACACCAATGCAGCAACATTGTACTCAGATCAAAAATAGAAATATCCATTGCTTCTTTGTCTGACATCCCATTAATATGCACGTGGCAGCACTGCAACATTTCTCCTGCTCATCTTCTTGGCAAACCACAGGATTTCCAGTGCCAAGACTTCAACCCATGATCTTAGAGATACAAATGAATGACCTTAAAGTGAGAGACATTCTGGAGAGAAATTCCTGTCTGAGATGTTCAGTCACTTCATTTTCTAGACAGACCAAATAAAAAGAGGACAAAGCTATGGAGAACTTGTTATTCCAAAATACAAATGCTAGAATCTGGAAAAAACAAACAACCCAGCAGAAAAACAGAGTAAATGAGACTTGAGGCAAAAAATTCTTTGAAGAGCATAATGAAGTGATAAAAACAACACATTTCCAGGCTAATCAGGTACTTCAAATGTAAGAAAAGGACTGAGAGCAGAGGCTGAACTAAAGGGGAAAAGATTAAGAGAATCTCCAGGAAATTCTTTCCAGATATTCTGGAAAATATGGGGAGCTGATCCATTTAAAAATCAAGAAAAATCAATGACCATTCATTTAGATAGGTTTATTAATTTAATGAATTCAATTTAACAGGTCCACCTTCCACATGTCACCATCACTGGGTGCATTCTGACCACTGGGTCAAGATTATTTGGAATATATGTTTAGCTTTAGGAGAGAAGCTTAGCAATTAAAGCACCTATTACTGATGTTATATCCAGAAACACAGATTTAACACATTTAATTCAAGTCCAATTACAAATAGTCATACTAAGAGGATAGGATTGGTCTTCTCATATCTCTTTTCCATTTCACTGCCTGCTCTGCCTTCAGTGATCCTTGTGAAACTTTTCAATTAGCTTCTTTTCAGAAAGAAGCAAAAATTAATTTCCCTAAGACAGAATTATTATTGGCAGAGGTTTAGCATTGTCTAAAAATGGGACTTGAATTAGCAGGAAAAGACAGCTTGAATTTGTATTCACCCATCTTAGCCCATAATTTCTTTATAGATTGCAAAGTATTTCTTTCCTCTGCCTCTTTACACCCAGGAGCCTATAATCCTGTCCATCACCATCACATCTCAATAAATTCAACTTCATTTTAATATAATCATTAGATCCTGTATCACATCAGGATTATCTCTGGAAGTCATTCTCTGGAATAATCTGCACCTTTTAGTAAAGTAATTTCCTCCCCCTTTTGAAGCAAGAATAATCTGGCAACTGAAGTAACAAACTTGAGAACAAATTTTCTTCTATCCTCAAAGACTATTGCCAGGGATGGGGCAGCCACAACCTCTCTGGGCAACCTGTTCCTATTGATCATGAAGTAACTCCATCATTAAAACACAAGTCATTAGTAAAATGAGTCAGTGCAGTTACACATAAACAGCATGATTAAAGCAGAACTCATTCAAAACTAGAGTAATATTGGTTAGAGAAGAAAATCTGTTTTGAGCTTCCAGAACTAGGTCTTCTTTCATTTCATTCACAGGGGTTGGATTAGATGATCTTTGAAGATCTCTTTCAACACAAACTCTTCTATGATTCCTTTGTATGCAAAAGGTTTTCATCAAAAGAGGAATTCTAAGATCCTAAATAGAGTTTTGGGTCCCAAACAAAGATAGGTAAGTGTTCTTGAATTGGCACTTACTTAAAACAATAGATAAATTCAAGTACCTGAATCATGCAGAGGAGAAACTGGCTTTGATTTTCCCTCTTTCATACAAATGCTCTTAAGTACTTCTCTCTCTCTCTCTCCCAGCTTTCTCCATCCCTCCTACCTGCTTATTTGCTCCTTCAATGTCTTTCTCCCCCTCTTCAACTTCATCTTTTTTCCTTACCCATAAGAAATTTCTGATGGATTACTTTCCCTAACTCCTTAGAGAGAAAACAAATGTCTAAACAATTATTTTTTCTCTCAAACAGAATTCTTGATTTTTCACCAGCCTTTAGGAAATTTAAGACTCATTTCCAGGTTTGCTGTAGACATTCATCATGACCTTGAGTAAATAATTTAATCTCCCTTTACTCCTCTTTTGCACTGCATATGAAAAGATGAAAAAAGTTCTGTCTCCCTCGTATACCTCACTTCTGAGGTTTTTTGGCCAAGCATTGGCACTTACTCTACAGCTGTGCAATGCCTGATATAAGAAACCTGCAAAACCTCCAAGGATATCCAGACACAAATGGAATGCAAAAAAAAAAAAAAAAATGCAAACAGTTCTCTCCAGTACAAACTAGTTCTTTATTTACAGTTGCTGAAAGGTCCTCCCATGGAACTGCACACTTCCCAAACATGCAGCAATCACTCTTAATACCTGCTTATAAATACAGAAGCACTTACAGGCTTTTGGAACACCAAAGTAGTCTCAAATTAGCAATCTTTAGTATAGTACAGCAGTCTGATGCAAAAAAGTAACTGATAAAAAAGGTTATGCAGTTCAAATCCCTCAAAACTTGAGAGATACAGACCAATCTACATGTAATATCCCAAGTGCTCTCATCATCTTGAACACTCCTCTTGTCACTACTGGATGATGCCCCTGAGGAAATGGAAAGAATCTGACAGGAATACAAGGACTTCAGAAAAAGCCCTGATTCACAATCAGATTGCTAGCCTTATGTGCTCTGACTAATAATGATGTGAGTTTAATAATGATGTGAGTTATAATGGTGTGATTGGAGATGATTAAACATATGATTTATAGCTGATATCTGATAATAGCATGCACCCCAAAACAGGATTTTCACCTTTGCAATCGACTGCTTCACGCTATGCTGCAACTGACTGGCAGAAGCATTTCCCTTTCCCCTGTTCTTCCCTAAGTATTAATATTTAGACCATACATTTTACTCCACAAAAAATATATTTCATTCAACCTGAACACAAAGTGAACTAAGTCTTTCAGTAATTAACTTCAAAGGAAAAAAAAATCACAAAAAAACCACAGCCCAAAACCATGCATAAAATATAACCCCCCAAAAAACCCCAGCCTCCCACAGAAACACTGAGGCTTGAAGACAAGTCCACTTCAAATATCAGTTCATTTTTAAAGCCTAGTGGAACACTAGCCTACAGTTTGTAAAAAGGGTCTGTCTGCAGAGAACTGCAAGGGGCCTTGAAACCTACCAACCATCATTGTAAATGAAAGACTAGCTGATACCAGAATGCCCTCAAAATGCAGCTCGGTATCAAAAAGCTACTCTTCAGTCCAATTTATGTTTCTTCTTGAGGGGAAATATCAGATCCCATACTGGAATTACACACCACTGTGACAGTTAAAACAGAACTCCAGAAGAATGCAAACACTGCTGTTCACATGCAGGACTAAATTAGAGCCAGTAAACCAATCGTTTCTTACACCAAACATTTCACTTCTGTGAATGCTACATGAGGTGAAACACATCAAAGCAAACAGCAGAGGACTGCTCTTAAAATAGCAATGTATTTTTCTCCCAGAAAAAGTATCATGTCTATAAGTCATACATGGATTGGACTTGGCAGCATGAGCATCTGAAAGAGGCTCTGGGGTTTGTAATGCCACTGTAATGCACTGCCAGAAGTTAATATTAAGAATTCCAGAAAAGTAGAGGAAAGATTGCACCCAGTTCCCCTGAAGGATATATCACAGTACATTCAGAATCTTCTGCTGAGGAAAGTGTATGGCATTTTCTTGAGAGCACAACAACTTATTTTTTTTTTAATCTTCATTTCAGTGAATTTATTTAGAAACCAGCAGGAAGGAGAATAAATGCAACATGAAAGCACAGAATATAGCAACCCAAGGAAGATATTTTAGTATGTTACTAGGAAAGCAATGCTGTGCTTTTCTCTGGAGATTTCTTGCTATTTAGCTAAACATGATGACAAGTCAATTAAATTTGCTTTGTGTTTTGTAAGTGTCTTCTTTTGCACAAGAAGAGTCATGTTTTTCATTACTGAAAATATGCATGCAGGAGCATACTTGTTCCTATTATCAAATATTCCAGAGCAAAGGTCAAGTCAGACAAGGAGAATGTTATGAGACACTTCTGACACCTCTCTGTATTCATAACTCCTGGAGAGGACAGCAGAAAATCTGGAGGGTTGGTGTGAACTCAAGCCTGTCCTTAACTGTGTCGTGCTGACAAGGCTCATCCCTCTGGTTCTGCTATGCAAAGAGTTCCAAAGTGATGCACACCCAAGAGATGCCTATATATTCCTCCCTATGATATACTTCTGCCACACCACCACAACACTGCAAAATCACAGGAGAGAAAGCAGAAAGGAGGATGTGAAGTCACTCATGATAAGCCAAATCCCTGATGTCCCAAACTGGTGAATACAATAGTGACACAGGAAAGATGAGCCCCTACACATTTTCCACCCCACTGCCACTGGCTGGGCAACTTGAATCCAAAGAGCCAAACACACTTCCCTTAAAAACAAGGTGACCAACTCCAGATTGCCTACTGCAAACAAGTCTTGGCCTGAACATTCCCTAAACCACACCTGGATACTGACTGCAGCTAACTGGCATAGATCAAAACCTGCAGTGCTGCTACTGCTAGAGTAACTAAGGATATAAGCCCACTAGATGACAGCACATTATAAGGCATTACTTGCAAACAGAGAAGACTATTTGCAAGTTGCAGAGTAGTTAGAAACTTTAAATAAAGGTAAAATCTCTCATGCTAATCAGATAATCCTAAATGATTACTCATGAAAACTTCATTCCACAGCCCATCACTAACAATTGTTTAATCACCATCACATTCTTTTAGAACACATTCTTTTTTTAATGTGACACTGAAAAAAAATTACTTCACAAATCTTTTGAACTTTGCTTGCCTTATTCTTACACTTTTAAAAATAACTTCTATTTTGGAGGACTCCAAAAGAGTTGTAAGAGGTCTCCTTCATCCCTTCACACCACACACACATTTATTAATTTCTTTAAACAGACATATCCCTACTTTCAGACCCAACTACTTGCAACATCTGCCTACTAGAAGCAGGTGTAAGGCCATGCTAGGGAGGGGAAGAGCTCTCCTCTCTGATGTTACAAACTAGTTTTCAGTCTTTCAGTTACGAAACAACAATAGGTTAAGCTTCTGCTAAATGAGGATATCTTCCAAGCCTCAGAATATGAAAATAGAAATATATCATGAGCTTCAATTGCCCTTGGAAAAACAAAAACCAAAAAAACACACACAAAAGAATTGTTCTTTTACAACCCCTACCTGTCATCAGCTGGAGTCATGTAGGAATAGAAAACTCCTGACTTAATTCAGCCACGTGTGAACTCTGTATTGTTCCTTCTTCATTTGAAACTCCAAATATTTTCCATATATTTTGGTTTTCATAATTACATGGGTGAGCCAAATTCTCAGGGAAGGCTAGCACAAATCCTGTGAATCATAGCCCTGCTGAGCTTTTGCAAGTCGAGGTGACTGTTGCTGGCATGCTAAGTACCCTGGGATCTTTCAGGATTCAGCCCTATAGTAGTTGTCAGAGTGAGTTACATCAACTAAATAGAGATTTTGAAGGAAAAATCTAGTAAACCTATTCCTGAAGGCTGCCTAAGACTGTGATTGCTGTTGTTTCATTGCCTGTGAGAAGGTACAGAGACACCAGAACAAGGCTGTTCTGTTCATTTCTCTCCTGATGCCCTCGTTTGCTATTCAGAGGCATAACACTACAGTTACTCATGCTATTATTCTGACTTCCTGGTTTAAACTGTCCATTTCTCATGCCAGATATGAATAATCCAGATCTTGACAAGACTATTTTATTTGTTTGCAAGCATGTTTTTCCTTGAAATTTTGCTTCCTGTTATCTACACAGGAAATGAAAGATCAGCATAGCATATAGCACTTATTATGTGCCTCTAAAGGGTGAGAAGAGCATATTTTTCTTCTGTCACACCAATTGTGACAGTACTTAACCTACAAAAATGTTAAGAGTTCCTAAAAGTTGTTTGGATGTTTAAAGACATGGTCTTTCCCCATGAAACTTCAGGAAATGATTCAGGTTACTAAGTACATGTACCAAGCACTACTTTAGATACTGGAGTATGGGAGGCATCCTCATAGACTGCCAGATGTGCTACAGGACTTACAGGACACCCCATTTTCTGGAGCTGCACCATGAGGTCACATAGGATAGTCCAAGTATCACAAACTAGGTCTTCAGCTATATTATTTGCAAGTGAATTTAAAGGGCCTCCACAAATGGAGACATGGAAGAATATATTTTTATCATACCAAATTAGAAGAGAGAAGCTCAGCATCAAGTGTTCCACTTACTAAAAATTCATTTTTTGCAGCTCAGAGATGCTTGCTTACTTCTACAGCAAAAGTACACTTCTGAGCTCAATAAAGTCAAGCCAAAATGCAGACAAGTGAAAAAGGAGTTAAAGAAAAATGAAAATTCCAAATTTATGCAAAGAGTCTACCAAAGAATATCAAACATTATCAAACACAACCAAAGGAGGGGAGCAAGCATTATGTTCTTCCTCTTAACCCCCACAAGCACAGACCAAACTTTTTTAGCTAAGCTCCCATTCACAGTGAATGGAAACAGTCTAGCAGTTCTTCTAAGGTTTCCATACTAAATCCTGGCAAAGCACTTCAGACATGTGTGCAGTGTTTCCAAAAAGCAAACAGGAGCATCTATGAGCATATGTACTGTTAAGTCTAATTACTGTGTTGGTCCAATAAATATTCAAACATTTTAGCACTTTTTAGGAATTGTTTAATCCCTGCCTCTTTCCTTAGACAAACAAATAAAATCAGTCTTCCATACTTGTACAGAAAAGAAACAACATGAATATTGGATCTGGTTTTTCTCCCTGCTACCATCAGCAGAAGCTTGACCACTTACTTGACTGTGCAAAAATTGCCTGGCCTTATTACTCTAGAGTCCCAAACTCTGGGATCAGGTTGCTGAATACATGAACTAATCGGATTAGGCAGTAAAAGGGCTGAATGACTTCTCAGAGTTTCAGCATGATCCACTCTCACCAAATGAAAGCACCTTAAAATGGGGCAGATGTAAGGCTGTGAGTGAAATTAAAACCACACTTACACTGCAATTTAGGAAGTATAGTGACTCATTCTCATCTATTTCCTGACCCCTCAAATCCATCTAGTCTTTAAATATAATCAAATTATATGATTACATTTCCAGGTGTACCTTTGAAATGGCTTCAGAAGTTTAAAGCTGTCTATACATCTGGCCAAATAGTATTGGTTGATTGAGTAATTACTTAAAATAATATAACTGAATTTTCCTAACACTGTATATTTAATTTCCTCTATGCTTTACCACAGTAACAACAAAGGGCAAGAAACTCTGTTCCTGCTCCCAAACCCCAAAGGTTACTTTTCTCCCTTCTTGCATCAGGACAAAAATATGATTACAGAGATACATTTTTTCCTCCAAAAATTAATCAAGGGAGCAAAACCAAAGAACAGTAACAGACAGAGAGGCAGACTGATGACAAAAAACCAGCCCAGCACTAAAGGCATTCAATTGGCAAGTGAAAGGCAAAGGTTAAATTCAGGTCCTCTGCCTGACACGGACAAAATATGAAATAACTGGGTTAAATCCTGGAAGATTCTCTTAACCACTCACTGTAATTCCAGTGTGGCTCAAACCTGCCTCTGCTGTAACATTGCTGTAGCTTATGTAAGTATGAGCTTGGTATGCACTAGCCATGCAAATGATTTACCCTGTTTTGCAAATATCAGACTTGGAATAAACTCCCTGATAGCAGGATGTCTGCAGAAGGTACAGTCACCCAGGAAAGGGCTGCTGCTTGCAGGATCTCACATTTGGACAGAGAATCCCCTCTGAGACTCTGCTGTTGAAGTGTGATGGAATTTGCTACATTCACATGAGGGGTAAAAAATAAACAAAGGGGAAAAAAGAATCAAGCATTTAGGCTTGGGAGATACTTTGTTAAAAACAACTCATACTTAGTAGCAGAGAGGAACATTCTGAGCAAGCTAACTCTCCATGCCCTCAGTTTCAAAGATGGATGAGGTTATTGAACAAATTGCTTTGAGCTGTCCAGTCTATTTCATTAGCATATATTTGCAGACATTCTGAGATGGTTTACACATCTACAAGGGAATACAACACATTCAAATATCTGAGATCCACATTACATGGGATGGTAAACCACATTAGGCTTTTCATTTTATGGATATGGAGCAGAGTCCTACAACTACCAATTAGATTCATAAATTTAAGGCAGACAACCAAAGGGAATCACACAAATCCCTTCTCCAAGCTGCAAGGCAACTGCAAAACTCTCCTGTTGAGCTCTCTAGCCCTGCTACTGACAGGAGCTCTGAGAAGTCTCCTCTGCACAGATGATGAGAAAATCTCCACCTTGCCTAAGACTCCTGTTTAAATTACCTATCATATCAAGTGCTTAGAAAGAACTTCTTGTTTCTGATTTTCAAAGTGTGTGAAATGAAATCAGTTCACACCATCTGCAATAAGCAGAGGCATCTTTTCCACCCCAAGGCATGCTTTTAAACTTTTGAACACATTCATACTGAGAATTACAGTGCTATGACAGCCTTAACCACAGCAGCCTGAAAAACTGCAGCATCAAATCAATACAACTACCTAAATCAGCTACCTGAAATTGAGATGAAACTGAAGAGGGGAGATAGCAGAGCAAGCACAACTTCAGATATGTATTTTGAACATTTCAAATAAGTAGGCACTGTCCCTTATTAATCTTTAAAACTCTTCTCCCAGTTGTATGACTATGGATTTATGAGGCAAGGACCAGATGGACCTTTGATAGAATTCTGTCCTACATTTGGTCACTGGAAGAATCATTGGGAAAAAAAAACAGGTCCATTTTAAAATACAAATGGCAAAGTATTCTTTACCAGTGAAATGCAAACACATTTAGCTTCTGTAGGTAAGTAATGAAGATACTGTTTCCATATGCAATGATGTCCATTAAGTCATTCATGGGCTAGCTGAAATGACTGGTAATTCAGTTACAGACCCAGCACAACAAGCCTACAGAGCAATCACATACTAATTTAAGTTAACAAATACAGACTTGAGTACCCTTTCTCTGATATCAAATAAAACAGAGTTGAAAGAAGACATTTCCTGTGCTTGATTCCATCAACTTTAGTTGAACTCCATGTAACATTTCAACCCTTAAAAAAATCCTATTAATTTCCCTGAGTCAGGTTTGGGAACAGATGGTGGGAGACAGTGGCAGTGACTTTGGTTCCAGAATGAGGGCATAAACCTTCAATATAAAAAATTAGTAATTCCTGCACCCAACTCACAGGGCTGAGGACACTGACTTACTGCTATTACTAGCAAGATATTTTATCACTTAGAGATAATCCTCTTCAGAAAATGGATTGTAGGATTTAACCAATGCCCTGCTTCTTATGTGACATTCAAACCAAACTACTGTTTACTAAATAAGTACATCTGTATATTTTTATATATGTGTATGATACATCCATACACATTTCTTGTGGGTTATTTCCTCTTTTTAGTTTCCTAAAAAATTAGTCCTACCAGCACAAATTAGAGATTTGGTTTAAACTGTATTTTTCTTGAGTATTTTTTTTTTTTTTACAAGTTAATAATATTTTCACAGAAGATGTCTGGTAAATTAATTTTGCTGATTATCTTCATTTTCTATATAATGGTCTTTACCTGTTTAATGCATTTTCAAACTATTAGCCTTAATTATCAGCTGATTTTTTCTGTTAAACATATCTTAATTCTCAAAAACTATTTTAATAATGAGAAGCTTGATAAAAGAACTAAAGAGATTGGCAGTCACAGCATCCCTTAATGCACTGGCCCTTGGTTTAGGGCATGTAACACACACTGAATAGTACAGTAAGTCTTATGTGCAAGGAGTTCAGTACACCTCCAGCTATGTGCAGTCAATAGTCCTATCCAAGTCAGCACAAATTAAGGCTTTCACCAGCACAGATAGAAAAGACTTATTGTATTTGCATCTATTTAATATAAATAAAAGCATATGTAAACATGTATATATTGAAGAGCTTGATAGGTATACTCTAAGGTTCATTGACATGCTGCTCACAAACTGCTATCAAATAGAACTCACTTTAAGGTTTGGAAGAGTAGAACATACATTCATATTATATTCAAAACCCTGTGCTAAATTTTTATATCAGATGCAAATTCTTATTTCAGACAAAATTAATGCAATAAACACATAATAAAAATCTGAAAAGTCAAGGAGCTAAGCTAAAACTGTCACCTTTGTATCTGCCCACATTCTGGACCACAGCTGGGTGAAAATGCTCTGTGAGCCAGGAGCAAGGATGCACAGCAGGGACAACTGTCATGCAATAAATAACCCAGGTTTCTTCACCAACAACTTGCAGGAGTAGAATCATGTTTGAAGTTTACTACAGAGCTTGATTTTGAGAGGAGAAATGTTTTGAGAGCAGCAAAAACACAATGATTCCTATCATAGGCTACATCCTGATTTTAAGGTATAATTTCACTATCTGACCTTGGGTTAACAGTTGGACTCAATGACCTTAAAAGGTCTTTTCCAACCTAAATGATTCTATGATTTTAATCACAATAAGGTACAGAACCTATTTCACATCTGCCAACTGAGCCAGAAAAATGTTTTACAGTGAAATGGAAGTGAGAAGCACCAAGAATATGAATGAACTGCAACATAAGCATTTAATTAATTCCCCCTTTCCTTTAAAATAAATATATTTCATAATAAATTAGAATTTAAGGCTTGGCCCACAGTAATTTTAATTCAAATAACCACACCTAGATTTCTGCCATCTTTACCACTACAGGATATATATTTTTTGCTTATTCTTTAATATGTTTGCCAGCAGTATGCTGAATGCTATTGCTTTAAAAATGCAGTCTATAGCACTGTACTCCAAAATGGCTAGGAAAAACCTTTGCCATGACTCCCCAGTTGCAACATGCTAAGATATTCATAAGTTTTCGAAGCTGCTGGTTGAAGATATAATGAAAGGATCTAAGGTTTATGCATGAATCAGCAGCCCCTTGTCATAATGTCATGGTGCAGTGATCCCTGCAGAGCTGTAAGACGTGATTTAAAACAGGAAAGCTCAACACTGGTTCTTGAGCCAGCAGGATTAAACATCCAAGATCGTGCATATATTACCTCTGTGCTGAAACTACTGTATGAAAAACTTGTTATAGTTATGGAGCTTTTATAGTACTCCATAGGAAATGTCTCTTTAGGTGCCTCCAATATCCTTTCAGTGCAAAAATATGTGAGTACACAGTACAACTATCCCTGTTTGGTTTTAAGAGGAAAGGACTCCACCTTCACCTGTTTCCTCTTTTCTTGGTTTGATATTATGAACAACTTTTCAAAAGTCTGATGTTGCTGAAGGTCAGCTCTTCTCCAATTACACTGGACTCAATGACACTGCATTGAAGGACAACAAATGGTTTGGGAAAACAAGTGGTTTGGATACCTTCCAATTCTGCCCTACCAATTACCTGCAGTGCTGTACCTTTGCTCCAGCTGTTAAAAGCCAATGAAGTTCTCTTGGGGTCAATCACGTTGTTAAAGTTTGCTTTTGCCACCTATGCTGTCACCAAAAATTCTCAGAGGGCTAAGCCTAGCTCATTTCTCTTCAAGGGTGTCACAGTAGTCTTGGCAGTGAGTATTTCCTTTAATTGTGCCATCAGTCTGAAGAAAGACTACACCATCTCTCAATCAAAACCATTAAGCCTTCTATTGACACTGACTCACAAGGAGTCAAACTGCAATTAGATTCCAGTAGCTGCTCCTGATGACCTGTCAACACAGCTCTGCACAAGGATTGTAACAGTCTAACAACCTAAAGTGACTACTTGTTACCCATATATTATGTATTCTAAGGGTACCTACTCAGAGTTTTCATTCCTCCTCAGCTACACCCATCTTCTGGTCAC
This sequence comes from Galbula dea, assembly GCA_013399015.1. Classification (NCBI taxonomy): domain Eukaryota; kingdom Metazoa; phylum Chordata; class Aves; order Piciformes; family Galbulidae; genus Galbula; species Galbula dea. Next base: position 2,132,425 of record VWZX01005094.1, read on the forward strand.
CTTTAAATGACTAGGTAGTCTTACCGTTCCAAACATTCCTTGGGGTACATGACCACCATTCTCCCCCTTTCTGGAAGCTTAGGAACCTAATTTAAAAGTAGTACCAGCAATAAAAGTCGTTCATCTAAAAAAGTGCTCCATCAACGAACTCCAAGCCAAGTGCTGAAGATAAGTTTGCAGATCCCTTTAAAGAGTTTTACAGAGGGGGGGTTGTTTGGTTATTTTCAAAGCGGATGGAAGCCTATGCCCCAGTTTCTCACCACTAAGCGGTGGGAGGGATGGAGGCAGGCACAGCCCCATCAAGGCGGGGTCGGTAGAGCCCCGGGCGGCTGCCGCCTGCCACCTGCCGGGAGCCGGGGACGGGAGCCGGGGACGGGAGCCGGGGACGGGAGCCGGGGACGGGAGCCGGGGACGGGAGCCGGGGACGTAGGGCTGCACGTCGCCTCTCCCGCACCACCGTCCGGAGTTTCTGCAGCCTGAGACCCGGCTCGACTGGGATTTTTACACCACAAGCCGAAATATTTTGGTTGTCGATTTCATAAAATGTATTCTTCTTGGGGTAGAAAGAGGTCATTACATCTATTGCAGTATAAGCCTGCCACTATGCTTCTGTGAAGGAAAATCACCCTGCTGGAGTGAAATACCTGGCTAAATACCAAAGCATTTTCAGCTTCCTAGTATCCTACATTTCTGTGACCTTCTTCTACACTTGCACTTTTTAACTCTTGATAGTGCTGGGTTTGGCCACAGGTTCTTTGTATACTCTTTTGAAAAACAACCAACCTTGCACATTTTTCAATATATTTGCTTTTATTTGAAATAAAGAGGATAAAAAAATGGATCCTCCTTAACCATTTGGGTATGCAGTGCTCTGCAGTCAACTACTAAGTTCTTCTTTTCGTATGGCAAATATTTGTCTTTAGAACTCTTTGTTCTCCAATCAAATCCTTCTTGGAAAGTAATCAAGAAGATACTATACATATTTTCAGCATATGCTTCTCCAGTCACTTAAATTCAATTGACAAGATAACTTTACTAAATCATCAGTGGTGACTGAGATGATGAAAAAGCAAGTACATGTTCACGTCTTAATTTGGTGCTCTTCAAACTGCTTGAAAGCAGAAGTCTTGGACAAAGGGAAACTCACGGTGGATAGCATCTCCTTTCTGCTGGAAGTCTCAAAGTCCATCACTGCAGTCTACACACATGTGATCTGAGTATCATACAAGTTCTCCAAGAAGACAGCTAAACTCAAGGACAAGGCTGATGCCTTTACTTTCCCAAAGATGAGGTCGCTATACTTGTCTCTACTACTAGTAGGAAAAAAAAAATAATAATTTGACCATTTTACACAAATTACTTTCAGGATTCTGCTGACTTCAGAGAACTCAAACACAGAAAGACCGGTCAACATTTCTGCAGAATGCCACCTAGACTGCTAGACAATCCCTTACTTCACCAACAGTTGCAGTAACATACAGCAAATATTAACCACATGCGGTTCTGGCTGCTGCAAACTCTCAGTACCTAAGAAAGCAAGAACTCCCCAAACAATTTGCAAAGATTATCAAAAGTACCTTCACTAGGGCTGATCACATCCTCTGACCTTTTCTGACTTCAGCTGCATGTGCTACACCCTCTTATCCTCAAACACACCACAGAAAGCTTCTTGGGTTGAGCTCTTGCACCACCTATCCCTGTGCCAAGACGCCCCTTTCCAGCATCACTTCACCTACCATAACTTAGCTAAATCAGGAAACTAAAAAAATAGGTCGCCAATGAAAGGAAATTGCTGCCGCTGACAGCTAACCTCCAGACTGAGTGTCCCTTGTGTCTTCTCGCCAGGAGGAAAAGGGAAAACGCCCCAGGGGAGCACAGCGCTGGGCAGCCGATAAGCCGTAGCTCGGCGGAAGCGGGCAAAGCGACACAAGAGCGGGCTCCCTCCTCCTCGCTCGCCGCACCGCAACGGGCACGCCAGGCAGGGCAGCGGGAGCAAGCGGGCACGTCTCATCGCCCTGGGAACTGCCTGCCTCACGCTCACAGCTCTCACCGCCACACGGGCGCCGCCCGCAACCCCTTAACTTGCAGCTGCTACCCTTACTGCCCTCCTTGACGCGCACCGCCCCTCCCCTGCCGAAGCCGCTCCACGGGGTCAGCCTGCACCCCACCGGGCACAACGCCGGGCGGCTGCCTGGAGGAGCAGCTGGCAGAAAGAACCACCGCTGCGGGGCTGCCCGCCCACGGGCTCTTCTCCCCGCACTAGGCCGTTCGCATCACCCCGACTTCCTCATCGCCTCCCGGAGCAACGCATGTGCTCCGCGCCCCGCGGCACGCGTGCGGCCGGGGCCCTGCCTCGCCGGAGGCGGGGCCAAGGCACTGCCTCGCCGGGCGCCCGCCCAGCCCGCCGCCGGGCGAAAGCTCACCGCGCAAGCCGTGGGAGCGGTGGGCTCCAAGCGAGAAGGCGGTGAACGGGCGCCGCAAAATGGCTGATCGTTCCCGCAGCCGCCCGCTCCGCGCCCCGCAAGACTGCTGGCGGGAGAGAGCCCCGGCCCTGCCCACGTCGGTGAACGCGAATGCTCCGCAGCTGCCGCGGAGCTCGTTACCAGCCGTCGGGCGGTGGGGGAACGCTGCGGGAGGCCCCGCGGGCGTGCACCCTTATGTAACACGCGTGGGAAAGAGGCGCCGGATGGGGGCGGCAGGAACCATTTTAAATCTCTGCGAGGGATGGGGAGCACGTACGGAGACCCCGCACGCCGTTTCCACCGGGTCGGTGCACCAACTGGTCGGCGGCAGAGCAGCGTCGCCCCCCGCCACGTACACACCCTACGCCTGCTACCCACCACCACCCCACAGACACGCAACATCCCACCCCAAGCCCCCCTCCCCGCGGCAGGCTGGCGGGCGGCGCGCGCAGTGCGCAGCGCCCGGCGGCGCGCACTACTCACAGGCGTTGGTGACAGCGAAGCTGTTGGCCACCTCCAGGTTGTCGATGTGGGGAGTCAGCCTGAACTCCGAGGTGGAAAACTGAACCATCCCTACCCGAAAGGCGCTGTACTCCTGATCGGCGCCCCTCGGGAACAGCCCCCCTGCAGGGAAACACACACAGAGATCAGGCGGGCGGGGGGCACGGGCAGAGAGAAGCGCCGGGGCTGAGCTGGGGTGCCGGTTAGGTTCCGCCGGCCCGGGTACCGCTGCCGGAGTGATTCCGGCTGCGGGTCCGTCCCGTGGCCGTCCCGCCGGTGAGGCTCCGGAGGAAGGTGAGGGGACGCGGGAGGTGTTGGCCACGGTGCCACCGCAGGGGAGCTCCCTGGCGCCCGGCGGGTACCGCGGTGGGGCTGGGAGCGCGGCAATACGACAGGAATGCCCGAGTGACACCGGCGGGGAAGAGGGTGCAGGAGATTCGTCGGGAAGAGAGCGAGGTTCTCCTGGCATGCGGCTACCTACCGATCTGTATGCTGTTAGAATTGACCCCCCAGATCAGTCCCCACAACACAGGAGCCAGGAAGACAGAAATATGCATAATCTTTTGCATTTCCAGGAAAAGTAGAGCATCCACAAAGCTACGGAAACAGCCCTTTCTTCTTCCTCGTCCTCCTCCTCCGCCGCCGTGCGCGCTCGTCAGCAAATTAGATCCTCTACGCGCCGGGCGAGCGGCCGGCAGGAGCAAGCCAACCACGGAGTGGGGGGGGAAGGAACGGANGGCCCTTCCCTCACACGCGCTCGCCCGCGCTCCCTCGCACTCAACCGGGCGGCGCGCCTGCGCGAGGGACGAAACCAGCGGGAGCGCGCCGCGCCCCCTTTGACGCCGCGCCCCGCCCCTTCGCGCGCGGCCGCGGTGAGGGCCGCCGCCGCCTGAAGCAGCTTCAGCACCGCGGACAGAGGCGCTGCGGCGGGCGNAGGACAGCTGGGGGGGCGGCGGGGCAAACCCCCCAGGACCGGGTTCCGTCCCGACCCCGCTGCCCACTCGTCTCCCCGCTAAAGAGAGTATCTGAAGTACCCCAGACTAAACGCCCCCTTCTTGGGGTGGAGGCGCTGGCCTGTGCGAGCACGGCTGCCCGCATGCGGAGCCCCTCGTGTGTGGCCTGTTTTCAACGGATACGGACCGGAGACGGGAATCAATTACATGCCAATTTCTACCTTTCTTTTTTTTTTTTTCTGTTTTAATTGTTTATTTCACTAGTCTTCACCAGGCTGACGTTTGGATGTAGCCACCTTCCAGGTGTATCTGTACCCCAAACAGAAAAGTTATTAACCAGGAGAGTTTAAAACAATTTGGATACCTAATTTTCATGTAGAATAGGGATTTCTTTTATTTTCCCCCTTCAAATATCAGTTCCAGCTATATTAGCTAAACATGCTATTTACTGCAAGCTAAATTTAACATTTTCCAGTTTGGCACAAAGTCTGTTGCTATGTCCCTCACGCACACACATGGGCACACACAGACACACACACACACATCCTACAGATGAAGAGGCAGTGTAGCAATGCTGTGGCTGTGACACTGAATTTACTATTAAAGAATCATTTGCTGGCATATGATTTTTTAAATTTTTATTGTTGTTAATAAAGATGAGGAATGTTCATGTAGAAAAGGATACTCATCTTGCATTCCATTTTCTTATTTTAAATTATTATTGAATTGTCTTAATTATCCTTTCCAGATACAAAAAAAGGTCACAAAGCTTCAGGTATGCAGATGTCAACATAAGTACATATCTTACACACATAGGAAGTAGGCAGTTTGAGGCCCTTCACCCATCACAAATTCATGATGAATTTAGTTTCATTTGAGTCATTCCACCAGGAAATTCTGTACTAGCATCTGTCTGCACTTGTGTCATCATCTCTCTCCCACCACAAAATGAGATGAGCCTGAAAAAGAGAGTGAGCTTTAACATCGTGAGCTAATGGACCCCCTATGGCACTATTTGGCTGGAATGGCAGAGTCACTGCAGCCATTCCTTGATCTCTCTCTCAGCTAGGTCTCTCCCAGTAGTCAGGTTTTGTGCTCCATGATAAAACCTACTGCTGAGTTCTGTCAAAGGAGCAAACAGTGTCACTGTGACAATCAATAGATTAAGATATCAGAGGAAAGCTTGCATCCAGATATTCCTCCCAGCACCCTGGACAATAAGATGTATAGGCATCTACCTTTAATAAATACTTCAGTGTAATATCACCAATCTTTAACAGGGGCACAGATAAATCATGAACATACAATGTGTGTGTGTGTACATTTAATAGTCCAGATTTGTATTAGCATATCTGAACCTATAGAAAAAGAGTCAGATTATGTGGCCATATTCTACCATTGGTGTGCCAGAGAAAAAGAAAAGATTTCAACTGAGATGAGTAAGTACAAAAGGACAGCATGAGCTAGTGAATCAGCAAGGAAACAGTTTAATCAGAATTTAATAACAGGGGAAAATGCTGATAATAAAGTAAGGCCTTGTTCAACTCTTTTTTTTTTTTTTGTAACAGTCCTATGCTAGTCAAAAAGATGCAAGCAGACAAAGGAGAGAAAAGAAATTTCTAAGTGATAGTAATTTATGACCGTGTACTAAGAATAGACATTCTCATTAACACTGTGCTTAAAAAAAATCAGTCTACATTACTGGGAATCACATTTAATACTTTTTGCACAAGAAAAGGAAAAGAATCTAGCAAGAGAAAAGTAAGGATTGTAATCTTAAACCCAGAAGATTCTATTTTTATATGCATTCTTCTAAATCCATGATAAAAGCTCATATAAAAATGCATTAGTTTAGACTCTGAACAAAGCATCAACAGGGAGACTGTTAATAATAAGCATCAATCACTTGTTGAAAGGAACATAGCAGTGCAATAATAATGAAAACAATGACAGATGACAGAAGGTCAGATATCAAATGAGATATCAAAGCCCTCAAAAGGTTTAGTGCTTAATCTTGATTCCATAGAAATCCAGGGAAGCCTTGCAAAGAATGCAGGATTTAATCATGGCTATATTTTATTTAACAGATTCTAATGAAGATTTTCAAAACATGAAGTAGAAGTTGGTAAGGAAGATAAAAAGGGAGAACATATGCTAATCTGAAAAAGGAATGAGTTTATCAGCAATACATTTTTTCAGTGATTCATCCTAGCACAATCCTAGTTGAGACAGTGGCTGCAATTCAACCAAATGTTCCTGGGTTTCAGCAGGTGCACAGGAGACATGGAAAGAAACTTGGATGACTGAAGAACTGGTAATTTTTTGCCATGCACTCAGAAACATTCAGCAATCACAAGGAATTACCATATAATGGAGTACATGCTTTAGGAAAGTGACTTTGCTAATATAAAGCATATGAGGAGGTGGATGCAGTAAAATCAGTATTTGAATGTAGATATGAATCATATTAAGATTAGAAATAAAGTTCATCTTTAGTTTTGCTGATTTAGTGATGTGCCATTGACCATGGCAATCACATGCTGACCACTGTAGTGAATTCCTCAGCCCTTGGAAATGCTCAGTTAAAATCAGATCTTTTCTAAAAACCCTTGTTGAAAAAGCTAAATTCTGCCAAGGCCCTTGGCAAGAACTGACTAAATGGTCACAGTGGTTCTCTCTGGCCTTATATGCCATCAATTTGTGGGGTTTATCTTCAGAATTATTTTCATTAGAAAAAACATCTTAAAATATCCAGATTTTGAAGGATGCAAGAATGCTGAACCAAGGTATGAATCCTTTGATTCTATGGCTGACCAAGAAATTCTTCCTTTCAAAACAGATTGTTGTCTTTGGACTCCTGAAACCTGCAGAGCTCTTGCAAATACCAGTAAATGTAAATAAAGAGGAGATTGAAATGAAAGTTTCAAGTTGCAAATCTTTCTTAAACTGTTTAGTCCTACATCTTCATTCTGGATCTCATGAGTATTTTTAAGAACAAAATGTACATCCTGATCTCCCATGCTCATTCTGCTTCCTCTTCTGATGAGCAAACATGCTGTTCCCACCAACAGCACCTACACCCAGGGATGGTATGCTCTAAGGAGCAGCTTATGCTACCTCCTGTGATGTCATTCTGATGGTGAAGAAAGCATCATCACTACCCTGTGGTATAGCTAATGTAAAATAATTAGTGATAATCATACAACTTGAAGTTCCTTTTCCTGTAGAGTAGCTGTGACAATGCAGTTTGGTACCAGCTTAGCTAGAGGTTGTGGGAAATTTTGAGTTTCCTGTACTTACCTGAGCTACTTGCACTCTTGCTGGTGCAAGAAACAGTCTATTTTTGCCCATAAAATCACTTAGGTATGTGCTGATCTATCCATGGGTGTGGAAAAACTGCCATAGTTTTTTTTTTCTACTGAGATAGTAGCAAATTCCATTATTAAGGCTCTGGAAAAAGACAAAAGGAACACTTTCAGACTAGACTATGCATGCTAAACCCATGATTCTTATCTGGCAATAACTCTCCTTTTCTCTCAACAGTATGAAACAAATTCCATTGCTTTGTCTTAATCACAAGGAATATACTTCCTAACCCTGTCCTATTTTTTTTCCTGCCTGCCTGCTACCTCTCTTCTTCCTTGTTATCCCCTTCCTTACCTGGTTTCCATCTGTTTTTTCAAAGCATTCTCATCAGAATCTTCATCTTCTCTCCTGTTATTTTAAATTTACTGTCCCCATTCCCCTTGCTGGCACTGCTAATTTAACTGTGTTGGGGTTTTGCCTTAGTCTTGCTCCTCTCTTTTTTTCATCTGCCACCTCTCCCATCTGTTCCATGCCCATTGCTAGCCTTGACTCCAGTGTTGTTTCTTATTCTCACCATGTTCTTATTCCTTTTTCCCATGTCTGTTTGAAATATGAATCCTACACCCATTTCTCAGGTCAGTTCTTAATCACTGAAATTCCTTTTCAGCCTTGCATCTTTTCTGTCACCTGTGAGAAATGTCTTACTCATTATTCATAAGAAAAAGCCCATTGGAGATGATAAAGACATTGGATTTCATATACTGGTGGACTGTGCTGAGTATGGTACTTGTCAAATTGCCTCTCCACTTCAGTTCCCTGCATTCCTAAACAGCATGCTAAAATGTAAAATGGCAAATCCAAGCTAATGAGAATGTTCCAGCCTGCCTTTTATTGACATATCTGGGGTACACCTTTGTTGCTCCACATTCTCTAATTTCTATTCACTTGTGACTTGGGCTTTTTTTTCTGTACATTAGAAGAAATTTCCCCAAAACTAGATGTTTTCTCTCTCAGCAATCACAGCACCATGTGATGATCTCACACCTTCAGAATCCCAAGCAATAATAAGAGCAGCTCCAGATGCACAAGTCAGAGACAGATTGAAACCCAGGGTTAATATGTGCCAGTGATAATAAAACTTTTGTGTGTCCTTGCTCAAACATTCCTTATGGCTGCACTTAACCTTGTGAATATTGCAGGGAAAGTTGTTTCTGTCATCATAGTGTGTGTGCTGAGGTAGTGTTTTGAACAAGGATACAGGTCAAATAGCAGCCTGTGCAAAGGAGACTGTAATGTTCATTCTTGGCATGGAGAAGGCACATACTCTATTTAATGTTTCATTCATAAACACTATCCAAACTATCCTTAGAAACCTGGAGAAATCAATTGATCTCTTCCAAACTTGAACCTGTAGCAAATCTGATCTCTTGACAAGGTCCAAGAGTGTCGGAGACTTGACTTCCTTGTGTATCCCAGTGAAGATAAATCAGTGCATGAACCTTCTGATAGCAGTATTGCACTGCAAGACAGCACTGTAATTCATTTTATCACCTCTCACAGGATTCAGGATAGCATTCCTACAAGCTTTGCAAAGATGCAGCACTAATGAATCCCTAACTTTACACTAAACTCCTTAATCCAAGTAAGAGTCATGATATTCCAGTGAAAGTGTGAACCTATTCCTACTGCATTTCTTGTCTGAAACAATATCTGCACCATCTTCTTCACATACTTTGCACATGGCTTTGAGGCCAAGAGCTCTTTGAACAAGCAAGAAAGCTGCAGTGAGAACACTAGTGTTAATTCTGCTTTTGGCCTGGAGACTAAAGTGGTCAGAAACCAAGCCAGGGGAGGGGAAAAGGGTGGTGTGTCACCTCCATCCATTCCTTGTAGCTGGGATGCCCAGTTCCAGGCTGCTCAGTACAACATAGGCAATTTGACCAGCTGTCAGTGTAGTGAGATATATGATGGTAATAGACTGCTTTCCTGCTCCCCTCCACAGTGAAGTAGGATAAAATTCACCATGGTCACCAAGAGAGTAAATGAAAACTCCATTTTCCTTCTTCAATAGGGATGTTTCCCTTTTGGACCTTCCAGAGGTACCAGGAGGTACACAGGCACCAGTTTCCACTTACACCAACAGCACTGCTCACAGTCATAACCACTTTACCCTGGCAGTATAATATGGTTTCATGTGTCCACAGGTCATAGATTAATTTATAAGCAAATTGTTTAAAGCTGCATTTTTTAATCCTTTTTAAAAAGTAACAAAAAACCCAAACCCACCCCAAACCTCTAACCCTTCTTCTAAAACAGGAAATGTTCATATTATGGATTTAGCTTAAAAAATGGTTATGTTATTGCAATATATTTTATTTAGACTGCTTTTATGGGTTTATGATTTTGTCAGAGTTCCTATAGCTAGGAAAATACAGGGAATTTAAGCTATAGCAAGTAAGAGATTAAACACCTATCAGTCAAACCTTCTCTGTTATGTTTTCATAAAAAATAATAGAAAAATTCTATAAATCATGTAAAACTACTTAAATAAATGCTAAAATAATGTATTTTATAACACAAACAAGAAAGAGACATTGTGCTGTTGCAGAAATTATACTATGGAGCTCAAGCACTTAACAGCATTAAAAATAAATGAAGTTGGAGGAATAGAATTGGATGAGACAAGATAAAAATTCCTTTCTCCAGGAAATATCCAAAAGATATGGAGTTTTTATTTTGTTCAATTACCCACTGCAAGCATTTTACACTATTGTTTGAAAAAATCCCATTAAAAATAGGATATAAGATTAAAAGGACTTGTGATTTGAAACATCAGCTCTCTGAGCATGACAATCTGACAGCAACAGAAATCTCTTTTGTGTTCATCATCTACTTGTTTGGCATCAAAAATGTTTCTTTTGAGAAAATCACCTTGTCAAGAAGCAGCTCACTTGAGTTCTCATGGAAATGTACAGAGTGGTGCTCAACAGAAGTTTATTTTTAGTTCTGAGAAACCACTCCAGTGGTTCAGTCCCAGAACTAGCACACAGCACAGATAAAAGATATTTTTACTTTCACCTCTGCATAGGCATATCTACCCAGAGATTAACTGTGAGAGTCTGGTGTTAATGGCAAGCTTTTACAGAAGGAAAAAAAACCCCAAAACAAACCCCAAAAACAACCAACCAACCAGACAAAAACAATAACAAAGCCAAAAAATGTAAGATAAACCCCCAGAATTCTGATGAGGCACTTAGTTACATACTTTGGACTAGAAACACATCAACATCACAGTAAATGCACCAGAAAAAAACTTTCTTCTAATTGCACAGTTGCTTTAAATACAGGGTTTAGTAGCAGAGCTTATAGGAGAAAAATTTCTACCTATAGTATTTGTGGCATTAAAGACAACCTACATGATGCTGCTTGTCTTTACCTAAACTTAATTTGTGTTAACAATAGAAAGTTATCTTGTACAGATTAACTGCTGGCTATTATTAGAGTCTGTGGAGTTGACATTTAACCTGAGCCTTGCCTTATTCCTCTGCTAATTGCCCTGCCCTAGCAAGAGGTGTGCACAGAGATGATGTGCACAGGTAGCTGGGTTCTGAACAGTTCTAAGTGTAGGATTTCACTACTGCTCAACATACACAGCACAGGGAAAGCATCAAGGGCTTGAAAGAAAGAAACAAGCTGATGGGGTTTCAAGGACAGTTCAAAGATCAGAGTATCATAGTATTGTCTGAGCTGGAAGGGACCCAATAGGATCATGGAGTCCAGCTCTTAAAGCCATGGAGGACACCCCAAGAATCACACCGTGTGCCTGAGAGCGTTATCTGGATGCTTCTTAAACTCTGTCAGGCTTGCTTGGTGCTGAGACAACTTCCCTGGGGAGGCTCTTCCAGAACCCAACAACCCTCTGAGGGGAGAACCTTTTCCTAATCTCCAGCCTGAACCTCCCTTGATACAACTTCAGAGATGGTAGTTAAGAGTACACAGCAACAGCCTAACCTTGACCTTAGAAACATCACCGTCCTGAGTCTAAACCATCTACTAGGAAAACCAGCCTGTGGACAGAGAAAGGATTTGTGCCACAGCTAGGAATATAGAGCAATGACAGGCACACTCCTACAGGGATCCCTCCTCTCTCCCAAATCCTGGATGTACCCAGACAGGGACTGGTAAGCACCAGCTGTAGCTGCTGTGATTACAGCATTTATACCTTTCTGTTAAATCAAACAGATCTGCCCATATGACCTAATGAACTCACTTTTTGTCCTGGTTTGAGTTAGAACAGAACTAATTCTGCTTGGTGATTTTACTTTTAGCTAAGTCTCTTCTATCTAGCTGCACTTTCTGAAGTTAACAGCATGTTTTTGCAGACAGCGTCTGCTCCTAGTAATGATAGATTTTATAGCTAGTCCCAATGATTGGTGTGCAGACCAAGGTCACTGCTAAATCTTGGGTGTGCAGAGTAAAAGGCTGCATCTGCAGGGAGGAGTGAACAATTCAGGTGACCCCAAACTGACCAACTGGATAATCCACTCCATATACCTCATATTCAGCATAAAGCTGAGGGATCACGAGGGTCAAGTAGTCGGGTTCTTTTCTGCTCTGGGGTTCAGTTCACCTCTGGCCTCTTGCTCTCTCTTTGATGGCTGGCATCTGAGGAGGACTCTGTCCCTTCTGCCTTCCATCCCAATCTCTGTGTTCCTGAATCCAACTCCAGAATCTGGTTCACATCTGCTGCTGAGTCCACTCTGGGACTTCTGCCACAGCCTCGGGGGTGACTGTGATGTAATTGCCATCAGGAGGGGTTGGGTTCAATGTTATTTTGTATATATTTGTATTTATTTCATTTTATTGTTTTCATTAAAGTAGTTTTAGTTTTCTTTTCCAATCCACAAGTCTCTCTCCTTTATTCCCTTTCTCTTCCCCATGTTGGGAGGGTGGGTAATAGCATCTCTCATTCACTTGGGGGCCAGCCCAGACCTAACCTGTGACATTTTCTACAACTGAAGCCATAAAAAGTCTTTGCTGATGATATCTGAAGTAAATAGGAGTACTGAAAGGCATTTTCTGGAGGAGAACCCTCACCAGCACTTGCCTGTATTGTGCTGGGCTCCCTGTGGTTTTAGTGGTACTAACAAAATAGGACTTTAATTTTAGAGGTTGGTCAGCTATAACAAATAAATGCCAAAGGCAATGAAATGAGCTTACCCAAAACACACAAGGTCTCCTTCAGAAAACAAAAACCAAACAAGGGAAATATAAGAGATGAGAATTTTCTAGCCTCAAATGTGCATCCAGAATCATCCAGTTTTACTGGTGCTTTCACACCAGGATAGCAGCACTGGTTCAGATTTTCTTTGCAGCAAGAAGAGCTCAGTTATTTGATGCAATTAGGGAACAGCACAAATCTCAGCAGCAGCCTGAGCACTACTGCTGCACAAGAATGCAATATCACTTCTTCACAGCTACTGCAGCACCACACACACACACACACAAATGCCTGTAGTGTAAATCTTATGCTTCAAAGAGGAATTTTCTCATTCATCATCTGATTATTTTCTAATGTCATTAAGTGTAACTGATCTCAGTGCAGGTGCCTCATTAGAAGAACAGACAATTTGGTGTTATTGACAAATGATTGTGTGCTACATATGGATAATCAATTACAGTAATATCCCATGAAATGACAGGGAAGTTAAATGGATTGAAAATATCACCCTTCATGGGCTCCTGCAATCTTTAGCTCTTGAATGCCAACCATGAAAGAAATCCCTGCTTTCTGACAAGAGCAGTGCTAAGCTTCCACTCCCTCCTGGAGAAGGCAGTAAGCAACCAGCAGGTCAAACAGAAGTGTGGCATTCACTTTGAACTTCCCCTGTATAAACCAGTCTCCAGGTGAATATCTTCACTGTTGTTGGATTACTCCCCAATAAATGAGAGACTGTTGCCTAATGTGAGCTTCCCACCTCAAGGATTTAGCTAGCAAACCCCAAGAAACATACCCATACTTTTCAGTATCCCTTTTATTAATTTATTTCCTAGTCTTAGTAAACTTAATGTATTATAATGTAATAATTAATGTAATTTCATTATAACTTAATGCAGCATTACCAATATTAATAATCTATTAAAATATTGGTTACCAACTAATCCCAGTTCTTCCTTAAAAACAGAGTACTCACTGATTGCACTATGTGTGACAACATTTGTTCTGATCTTCCAATTGAAGGAGCTACTCCAGCACTGACTGAACACCCTGTGGCCCACACAGCTCCCTCTGTGCCATGGCAGGGGAGGATTTATTTTACAGAGGCCTGAAAAACTACATACAAGGTGTGATATTTGACAAATAAAAGAATGATAATGGAAAGGGAAATTACTGGTAAGTTATTAAATCCTGACAAACTCTTTTCATGAAGGCTGAGTCCTAAGAATGCCATTATATTAAATATGGATGTTTATGAATATGTACATGGAATTATAAATGAGTAAGTATATTGCTTCAAAAGATATGACTTTTTCCTTTGTTATTCTGCAGATTCTTCTGTGGAATCTAGATCCAAGGAAGGAACTATGAAGTTATTGAAAGAATCCTTTTGTAAAGATCAGAAAGGAGTAATATTAAAGGGAAGAATGTATACATGCAGTAGGTTTGATCCTCCTCTGAGAGCAAATCAGAAAGAACTGCAGTGTAAAGACAATGTAAATGAGGGGAAATATCAGGCACTTGAAATCAGACCCAAATTACTTCCAGAAATATTAAGACCAGGAGAAGAAAAATACAGATATCACTGAATAGAGTATACTCCTGAATCTATTATTAATACTGCCTGAAATAATTATTATTATTATTTGTGTGCATTACAGTGGTGCCTTAAGGCTGTGTACATCACATAGCAGCAGATCATTTCTCACCCCAGCCACATGCAATCTAACCAAAAGGCCCTCAGCACAATGGAAAGCAGCCTTGTTATCATCTATCATTTAATGCAGAGGAAAAGAATGCAGTAAGAAAACAGAGAAAGTGGTCTGCCAAACTTGCACAGGAGGTCTGGGGATGGTAAGGTAGACCTAGCTCTTTTTAGCTACTGATATTATGGTTAGCTACAGACCACCACTTATGTATGATGTTCAGACTCAGGCTGTATAGACAGCCATGCCTTCAGACATTCACTGTGCACCAGGCAGCTCACTGCCATCCTTTTATTGTTTGCTCACAGAAGAAATAATTTTATTGATTGAATTCTTGCAGCATGAACTGGCAGAAAAACCATATTACAGGAGAGCAGCCTGGCCAGATGCAGGTGTGAGATCAGTATGGACAAGACTACCTGGCTTTTCTATTAAGCTATAGTTTTCTTTTCAGTCAAGAAATGAAAACTGTTGAAAGATTCAATCTTGTCCTGTCTTTCAAGGCTGGAATCTCCTTTCAGCCAAAATAATTTATTCCAATTGTCAAAGCTCATCAGACTCTCAGCATGAGTCTTGCATAAATGGATTTATTCCTGGCTGTTTCATTTGCACACTCTATGAGATTTTTTTTCCACCTATTTAATTTCATCAAGATTTTCTTCACAGAGACTTGTAAATTTGCTTCAAGAGCACTGTAATGTAAAATACACTATCTCTTTCTTATGTTCCTGTGCAAACATAGGGTAAACCACAATATGCTTTAATAATTCACATACTTCAAAAAATTCCCATTTTAAAATGCTGTTCCTGAAAAGGGAACAATATGGAAGCATATGATAAATAAAGCAATAAAGCCATGCTTATGAGTAACAGATTATAATAAAGTGCTGCCAACTTGGATACACATTTTCTGTTTAAAATCTCCCATGGTGAAATTGATAATATTCAGTATTCTACAGTCGTGGTGTAAAAGGCTCCCATGAAACTCCACTGCCTGGGAAGGTGACTATGGCATCATTGTTGTTAGTTTTCTCAATAAAGTGCCTCTCTGTTGCAAGAAAAGTCCTAGGGTGGAGAATGTGATGAAACAAGTTATTGCACAGGCACAGGGTTTGAGAAACTAGCTGTGTTTTCCTTTGGCTACTTTGCACTGAACACAGCTGTATGGAGCAGGTCCTCTGCAGCGAGGAGGTCTTGCCTGTGACCACACTTCTGCAGGGCAGCAATAATGACTCAAGCAACAGTAGATCCTCCAAAGCCTTCTTGGCTTTAAGACCACAGCAAGGGAAGAGCTTTAAGCCCAGAGAAAACAAAAGACTCTCTCCTGCCATTATGCACATTTGTTTCTTCATTTAAGATATCTACTTAGTTAACAAGTTTTCCTCTGAGGGAAATGACCAGCTAGAAGATATGAAGAATTAATAAACAAAGACTAAAGTTTAATGCCACAAAGTAGATTATAGCTCACAGTGGATGCTGTATATCATTTGTATTTGCTTCAAAAAAGATTGTCTGTAATAGTCTGATCCTGAAGCACATCCAGAAGGGGAAGTGAAGCAGAGCTGCCTCAGAAGCTGACACAAGCAGAGAGAGATTTTTAAAAGCCTACAAAGACTTCACACCCTTCAGTAAGCTGAGGCCAAAGAGGATTTGTCAGAAGCAGGAGCAGGTAGCAAGATAGGCTTTCTCAAAAGCAGAAACTGATGCCTGAGTGGTGTTGGTCAAAAACATTAGTCTTTACAGTCAGGTCCTGTCAGTATTATGCCTTTGAAATTGCCAGTCTTCAAATTAATGTTTTCCAATGAGCTGGCCCTTAGGAATCAAAGAAACAAACAAATTAATCTGAAAGAACAAGCCTGCCTGAGACACTGATAAATCTGTTATGACAATGTAAGGCTTATTAAACACTGAGAAATGTGTTTCTCTAGCCTCTGGGTCAAATGCAAGATTTCAGGTTAATAGAGGAAATCAAAATTAAAACAAAATGTTACTTGGACTACTTTTTAATTGTTTTATTCTGCTTTTGACAAGAAAGTATAATTCAAGACACTGGACCCAAAAATCTAATGCATGGAGTGAGATATTACCCAAAGAAACTATCCTGAGTTCTCACAGAATCACAGAATATCCCCAGTTGGAAGGGACAAACAAGGACCATCAAGTCCAACTCCTGTTTAGGCACAGGACAACCCCAAAGTCACACTATGTGCCATTGTCCAAGTGCTTCATAAACAAAAAGGGATGGCATAGATGAAGTTAAAACTTGAGAAGAAAAAGGAGTCCCAGGTCTTCTCACACATTCCTGCTCATCTGTTCTTGAACATCTCTGGCTTGCCTTCAGGAGCTCTGCCAGAGTCACAGGCACAGCCTTTGCTCTGATTCTAGAGATGAAAGGTTGGCTGGCTGAAGTGTATTGCCAAGGAAATAACTCAGTCTTGATAAAAGGAGTGCTTTGCAGAAGAGAAAAGCTAAACAGCTATCAGGATGTATGCTACAGGGAAAGAAGGTGGAAGTACAGGGGCTGCCTACACACAGCTTTTCCTCCCAGCAGCAGTCACAGTTTCAGCAGGGATTTTTTTTGCCATTTATGGTGCTACAGAAGGATTCCTCTGAGTTGAAAGGTTTTCAGAGGGGGCAATGGTACAACAACTTGACCTGTTAAACTCAGGAGGGTTTCTTGGGCCCAAAGCCTTCTTGAGGTTGCTTCCTCAAGTGAAAAATGACTCCCACTGTGGATACTCATAGAAAGAAACAGACATAGATAGATACAACCCCCCCCACACATTTTCCATTGCCACAGCCTGATGAATTCATCAGGTGGAAAATAGTTATGCAAAACCTTATCCTTTCTACTCTACAGTCCCCATACTTCTTCCTTTCAAAGCACATTAGGTGGCTTAAGCAACTGCCTGGTGGAATGGAAACCCATATTGCCTTACTGGTTGGTTTCCATCACTATAAACCATAATTTAAAGCAATAAGGGGAAAGACCATTAATTTTCTTGTACTAAAAGACATGTGCTTAATGTCCCTGCTCTCTCTGTGTGTTAGCTAATGGTGCCAGGCAGACTTTAGATTTACCTTAATTCTCCAAAGAGGTGCTAATGAGCTTGAAGGCTCTTCAAATCCCTTCCCTGTTTGGAGGGGGTCTGTTGATGATGTTCTCCTGAACCCTACTAGGCACTGATGTCTTGAGAAATATGATGCTGAAAAGCAACCAGTGCCCCTCAAAACCAGGACTGACCTCCACAGACAACCTGGAAGCCAAAAAAGATTGTGATAGCCTTAGTCTCATTAGTCTCACTATCTTCTCTGGTCTCACTATTGATTTAAAAGTTTTTGAATCTAATATCATAAAACCATACAATCATAATATTGCTGAAGTTGGAAAAGACCTTTATGATCCAACTGTTAACCCAGCAGTGCCAATTCCACCACTAAGCCATGTCACTGTGTCACTAAGCACCACATCTACATGTCTTTTAAATACCTCCATGGATGGTGACTCAACTCCTTCTCTGGGTAGCCCATTCCAGTGCTTGACAACCTTTTTGGTGAAGAAATTTTTCCTAATATCCAATCTAAACCTCCCCTGGTGCAACTTGAGGCCACTTCCTTCTGTCCTGTCACTAGTTACCTGAGAGAAGAGACTGACACTCACCTCCCTCCAACCTCCTTTTGGGTAAGTTGTAAAGAGTGAGAAGGTCTCCTCTGAGCCTCCTCTTCTCCAGACTAAACCACCCCACTTCCCTTAGCTGCTGCTCAGAAGGCTTGTGCTCTAGACCCTTCACCAGTTTCATTGTCCTTCTTTGGAGACTCCAGCACCTCAATGTGCTTCTCATAGTGACAGGCTCAAAACTGAACAAAGTATTTGAGGTGTGGCCTCAGCAATGCTGAGTACAGAGAGACAATCACATCTCTAAACCTGCTGGCCATCTCTCTACCCACTATTAGAGTTAGGGACCTTAAGTAGAATGGTTTTTTTCATGTATAAAAAGGATACTCTTATGACCTAGGCTCAGGAGGCAACCTCATTCACGCTCAGGTGGACGAACCCAACTCCTCCTTTTACAAGTGCATTGGCTCAGGAAAACGAGTTTCATTTTTGGCACCACCAGTGAACACTCTTGTCAGGACAGAAAATGAAATATGGCAGAAATCCTGCATGTCATCAAAACCCAGAGAAGGAATATTTCACAGTGACATCTTTCACATCACCAGTGGGCAGGAATCATTCAGTTCTGGCACTCAGTGCGTCATCCAGCACACAGCTACATTTCACAGGCACGGGCTGATAAACACCCACAAGAGCTAACTTTAAATGAACTGTTGGAGTGTAATAGCCAAGGCAACAGAAAGCCTTGTGGGGGTTAACACTAAAAGGATATTTTTATGTTTCCTACGCCAGCAGGTAGGCTTCCCAGCCAGAGCTCACTGTTACCATAGCTACCTTAGCAGCCGTTCCCAAGTCAGCTAGTTTAAAGCTAATTTGGATAAGTCTTTATTAGCTGCAGACATTTTAGGGACTGTAATGTAGACATATGCAGAGCAAAGAAGGGGTTTCAGAAAGATTTCAATATAGCCATGCAACCTTTTTATTTTCAATGCCTGCTGACACTGCTAGAATGAGGATAGGTGCTGGAGGTAGATGGGCAGGTGACTCTCCTGAGTTAGTCAGAGCCCAGATTGTTTATGGCTGATTTGTTACAAATCCACAACAATTAGAATTTTAGGTCTTTAAAAGTGCAATTCGCTTTTATATATTCCATTGTTTATTTAAGCCTAGAGCTTTGTATGAAAAGAACTACTTTGTGTATCTTTCTGGCACCATGGATGTCCTTAATTTTCCTTTAAAAAACATATAATTAATTCTTTCTATTCATATAAAAAGAGTGTAACTGCTATATTATCATTACCAAGAGCAATTAAATTGATAGGCAATTTAATTAAATTGTAGACACAAGCAAAATATTATTCTGACTCTGTACCTGAATTTTTTTTCTCTCCACATTGTCTTCTCTAATCCCAAAATTAGCCTGCCAAAGCATCAAGAACCAGTGTCCTATCATTCTCTTATCTGCTACCCACCACATTTGTGCTCATTTCAGCACTAAGCTATCTCTACAGCCTGAAAAAAAATCCCTTGACATTGCACATATCCAGGTTGCACTCCCTTGGAAATAAAAAATTTATTGTTACCTATTCTATAAATATCCTCAGCACAAGTCAGCCAATAACCATAATGGCAAGCTAACCAGAAAGGTGAGCTGCCTTAATTGAAGAAGAAACCAATGATTTCAACTGTGTTATAAGGTCTTTTAATAGATTGCTTTAACAGCTACAACAGGCTGCTTAAGGAAGTCATTGTCTCTCTTCAGAGTGAAATATTTTCCAAGAAAGATTATTTGTAAGTGCATTTCCTTCAAAATGCTTATACAGCCAGATCAATCTCTGGTCATGTTCATTGAAACTACCCCAAAAGGCAGTGCTACTACTTTCTTTTTAATGGGTAATTGGGTACTGAAGATGCTCTCCATTTATCCCCACATTTCCTCTTACCAAGTTCAAATTAAGTTGAAGACTTTGAAGAATGAAAGCTGCTTGGCAGTGTTTCCAAGTGGTCAGTTTTCTGTATGCTGCACTTAGAGAAATAAACTCCCTTCCTCACTCAAAAGACAGACTGCTCACATACACTACCTCAGCCAGAATTAATGGCAGGCTGGAGAAAAGAGGAGGTGCCAAAGCCCACTACAGAGCTGCTCCTAAAACTGCATGTCAGAGATGAGGTGAACCAGCAGGAGAAAGTAAAATGGGGATTACTCCACACAGACCATTTCACACATCCTAACAGAGAATTCATGCATAACACCTGATAGACTTTGCAAGTCACTTCCTTCCTTAGTGCATAGCTTAAATTTGTGGCTGCAGATCAGAAATGAATGAATTAATTTCCAAGGGAATTCCTAATGCAGTGGTTGAATTTGTTCTAAAATCCTGAAGGATATTTAAAGGGCCAAAACACTATGAAAGAAAGGGATGAACTATTTGGATATCACCTCTCAGTGCTCAAGAGCCAAGAAAATACCAAGGTTTATGTTAAGGGTAGAACAAAAATGTGTAACTCTCCTATCAGTAAACAGGAGAACTTAAAGTAAATGTCAGCTGAAACACAGATGGTCTCTCCCCCAGAAACAGACTTTGCTGTCATGCAGTTTGTTCAGACATCATGACTAGTTAATCTTGTTATTAATGTGTACTTCAGGAACCTCACCTCTGCTACTACTTCAGTGTCTTAATTTCTACATTCTTTCAAATTCATACTGCATGGCAAGTATTTTATTAGGATTTTTTTCCCTTCATATTGTCACTATTAAGCAATATCCTATACTGCTTACCCAGGTTTCTATTTGGGCCTTGTTCTGGAACTCAGTCAATAGGTAGAATTTTACAACTAGAGGGTGCTGGAGGACCATAATGGGATATGGTATGCAAAACTCCAAATGACCTTTAGTGGGAAAAAAAGAGAAATCAATCAATTATTACTGCTCAGTAGGACAAGTTACTGCATTCCAAGGTAATACAAATACTGCAATATTATCTAGTGTAAGTGAAAAGAAAATTAATATGTTCTAGCTGATGTTGGTTTCTTTTATATTTTGTTTCAAATTTGCTGTTAAGCTTTGCTTCTGTCCTTAGTTTTTGTGCTGTAATGTAAATAAAACCTTAATCTTAAGAACACACATTCCTTTTGCTTCCTTTTGTGTGAGCTGGAAAGCAATTACAGTCTATTATTGATTAAATGTTTCATGATAAAACTCAAAAGCCATCAAGTAAACAGGAAAGCAAGAAGGAACAGAGATTAATTTAACAATAAAATCTATAATTGAGAATATACAGATAGAATGTGGACATTAATTACAGATAAATCATTTAATTAGAGTTCTAACAAGAAAATTCTCTTCCAAAATTCATATAATTTCCAACACAGGGTAATTATTTTCTTGCCTTCCAATACTGTAAGAAAAAATACAAGTATGAGAAAAAAAACCAATGTCTATAAATATAGCACTCTGATTGTAGGTATAAAAATTACCCCTCCCTTCCTTCCACTCTGGGAATTAACCTTACTGTTTCTTAGTCTCTGATAATTCTGTAAATACCTTCAACAGATTAGAAATATTGAAGCTAGACCTTGAAGATATCACTTCCCCCCCTCCTAGTGGTTTAACATGGCTCAGTAACATCTGGGATTTCCCTTCCATTTCCTTGGATCAGAAAGATATCCAAAGGACAACCTGTGGCCACCTGGTAAAGTGCTTCCCTGAAATCTCTATGAGAAAGTGGCCAGGAAGCTGGTGGAAAACATATGACCATATTCTGAAGAGCAGATCTCCTTAAGCCAGACATGAGTTGCTGCAATCAGGCTGTTGATCACAAAGTGGCAGTGATGAGGAAAACCCCTGGGTACCTGAAGCTCCATGAGATGCCCATCGAAGACAGAGTGGCACGCTTTGCTCTTTTTATATTCCCACTTCTCACCTTCTGGTTGTGCAGGCTCACCACCTGTGGACAGCATTCACCTGGTGGGCAATATCCAAATGATCCAACAGTCCACTTGTGGCCTGCATAGGCTCAACACATGCTGGATGAGCTAGAAATGCAACACAAGTGGTACTGTGTCTGTTTCCACGCTGTGGAAGGTTTCATGTATTTAATTCAGTCCCTTCCTAGCCTTCCAGATTTCTTTTTAGGAGTTGCCAAGTTAGTAAAAACTGTCTTATCCTCTTATTTTAACTGTGATGCCCCAGCTTTACAAGCAGAGATGTTTCTCCACAGCATGCTCTCAAGAGCTGAGGGCCAGTACCTCTGTGTTCCCATGTAATTCCCATGCTGCTCGGACACCTGGGTACAAGCAGCTTTCTTTTGGCTGCATTTCACCTCCTGACTTGCCCTTACAAAGGGATGGACCCTGGCACCCACAGGAGACCACAGATCCTGCCTTACATACCCCAAGGAGATCATGTTTAGGTAGTCTCCATGTCTAGGGTTTCTTCTGGAAAACAGAGAGCAGTCTCCTGGCAGAAGTGTTTCACACATAGGAGCTTATTCTCCAAACAGCAGCCGCCAAATCAATGAGTTGGTGAGGACAGCCATTGATCAACAAAGGCACAAGGGCTCATGAGATATTTAAGAGTCTCAGCCCCTCAGACCTCTGGATGCATCTTCACTTCTCCTGGTGGCTAGGTGTAGCTTTGGTCATCTGTGCTACGACAGGCAAACCAAAAAAGTGTAACTAGTGGCAAAAATGGGATTTAATCTTGACATCAACTGGTTTGTTTAAACTGAAAGCTTTCAAGGGAATAAATAAAATAAATCCATTAAGATGTATTTGATGCCACAAAAAACCCCTGTGACATATACTGCAGGTTTGCCAGACACTGCAGAAGATGAGCCAGAAGTGAGTAATGTAGAAAAGTACAACATAAGCTGATACTGAACTGTTTCTCCAAAATTCCTGACACCTTTAGTCTAGAAAGTGGCCTGTTTGGTTTTGACATACTGCATCTAGTTTGCGTCTAAGGAAACAGCAGTCAAACTTTGGCCCCATGTTTTATTGTCAGCTTATTCCCACACACTGAAGTGTGCCTGCTTGATGAATACAATTATTGGGGTTTTTTCTAAATGACTGATTTCACAAAATTAGTAATTCTCTGATCTCTGTTTTTCCACATAGACAAGATCAGCTTATTTGACGCTGCCTTCACTTACAAAGTCTATATAATATGAATTACATTTTAGCTTTTTCTTCAACAGTGCCAGCTAAAATTACACAAGAACAAAATGTTCAGGTTTGGTTTTTGGTTTGGTTGGGTTTGTTTTTTTCCCCCTCTGGAAAGTCAGCAGAAAAGCTGTTAAATACTACATATACTAGAATACTGATTGTAATAATATTCAACGTGCACATCAGTTTCATGGTCAGCAACACTTTAAACCTCTGCATGTTACTAATAAGTGAAGAGTATTATTCAGCTTTATAAGGTAGTATGCATTGTCCTTCATATATATTCCTAAAGCAGGATGTATGCTGTACACTTATATACAATGTTGGGTGGAGCACAGACATTGCAGTGCCATGCTTTCATTCAGGATTCAGATGCCATAGGTGCAGTACAATCGCATGGCATCAAAATGCAACGGGTCGCTTTGCAAATGCAAATAGTTTCACACAGTGGCCTTCATGGCTGGGAAGGGGCAATGAAATGGGCTAGATTTTACAGATGTGAAAAAGAAAAGAAAGAAAAAAAACAATCAAAGAAAGAAAGAAAGAAAAGATTTATCATAAATAGATGGACCAGTATATGACATTGAAGAACAAGAAGCAAAAAGGGAAGAGTGCTCTTGCATAAAGATCGATTCTCTTTGCTGCTGATGGAATGACAGGCTTGGGAGGAGGAGGCTTCTTGTTGTTCTTGGCTTGAGATTTCCCGAGCCCATTGTTGACTTCAATGGGCTTCCCATAACAGTCATAATTGGACAGTTCAAAATCCCTCGGCAAGCTTCCAACGATGCTGAAATCATTGGATCTCAGATCAGATTTCGAAGTGCAAACTTTTTTGCATCTGGTCTCACCAACCTATGAAATAAAGAGTGAGGGGAATCATGATCTGCTGGCTGTATTTCATTCATGAACTTCATGCAGCTGCTAGAGAACACCGCAAACAAACGTGTAGGAAATTACTTGTTGATAGGGATACATTACCTCAGCCTCATTTGCTGAATGGTTGTGTTCTAAAGTACTTAAGGATGATCAGTCAATCATAGCAACTAATCCAAACATTCATAATGATGTAGTTTTTCATGCACGAGGTGCCTTATGCTGTGCAACCTGCCAAAGTTAGACTCCTTCATTTTCAGTACCTTTGGAAACGGGTTCTGTGCTGACCAACCTGCAGGACAGATACTATTCAATACCTACATCTCTCTGGCCTGAAAGCCATAGTCAGGACTAACCCTAAAATTCAGTGCTTCATGCAACAATTAAAGTCTGCTCTGGTTCTACATAGTAGCCAGCTCGAGATCCTAAATCTCATCCTAGAGTGACCACCTTGCATGCTGAAAAGGCATTAACATTGTCCCTGCAGTCCTCAGGGCCTCTCTAAAGACAGGGAACAAAGATGAGACAGGGTTCTCAGCACTTCACATCTGGGGAATGGGAAATCTAAACCCAGAAGATGAATACCTGTCTTTTGTGCTCTTGGGGATCAAGTACTACAGTGCTATGGGGCAACTCCAGGTGAATCATTCTCTTTTACAGACCAGGCAATCATACTGGCACAAACAATGAACACTTAAAAGAAAAGAAGTGCCCTTCAAATTGAAGTGCTTGGTAGGAAAAAAAAAAAAACCTATATTCCTTTCCTTGGATTTTAAAAAGTTGATATCATGTACAACAGACCTGTAGGAGAACCATCCCCACACTGTTCAGGGAGCTTGAAGGGGGATTAAGAATTCAGGTTATGAAACTTAACTGCATTATTAATAGTGCCCTTTGTTTAATACATAATCTGACAGTTAGTTGGAAAAAGTGCTGGTTCACAAATTAGTTTTTAGACATGGGCAAACTGACATGGATTAACATAAGTTTCTCTAGGGTTTCCTGGAGCCACTGAGCCACTAAAACTTGTTTCTTCCAAAAGCTGTCTGTCCTTCCATCCAAATAGCCTGTCTCTCCTTCACACCACCTTCAGGTATTTCACTCTCAGCTTTCTCCATCTCTGTTTTTCTACAGTCCTAGGCTGATAGTGTTGGATATTTGCATCATCACATTTTGTAACTAAAAGAATAACAGTGAAATACAGTTCCAGACTTATGGATGAATGAAAACATTCTGGAGAATATTATTAGCTTCTCTATGACAACTGACTAGGTATCTTGGATGAAAAGAACTGAAGCAGTCAGGAAGAGACCTAAACTTCAACTGGAACTTTTACTCCCACACCTGACAATGCTGACTCTGGCACAAGGTGGAAGAGAAGCAGAGCACTATTCCCTCAGCAAAGAGTGGCTATACCTCCCCAGATTTGCCACACTTTTTTTTTCCTGAGGGAAACAGACAATTTTGAAACAGTGCACTAAAAGTGAGGTGCAGGTTATACAACAAAGTCAAGATTCCAGGTTATAAACCAGAGGAACAAGACAGGTGTGCTATGACATACAAATTTCCTCCACCTTTTCCCAGTCATCAAACTGCTGACAGCCTGGGACTGTGTTCAATACTGGAGTTGCAGAGGCAAACTGTCTAGTAAGGTGATGACTGAGACACAAATAAAGATGATCACATGGCCCTGGGGTGACATGGGGGCTGTCAGTGATCCCAGAGGTTACTTCTAATCAGATCACACCCTTCTGCAGTGAAAGAGTAACCTGCAGGAGTGGGGTTCATGTTGACTAAAGAGTCACAGGAATATTACATTTTTTCCCATGCTCAAACCCAGTGAGATTTAATAAGGCCATTACCAGAAACAGAATCATGTATGAAATGACAGGGCTTCTTTTAGATTTGCAGATTTGTAGTCCATCTTCATTATACTGTAAAGCATTAGATTGTAAAACTCAGTGACACTAATTGTAGCCTAAGCACTCTCATTTACAATACAGAATATTCCTGTTCCAACTGCAGTATCTAGAGAGTGCTCCCCTAAAGCTGTTCAAGTCTGTTCTCATTCACTTGTAGGACAGAGAACTGAGGGAATGGCTTCTAGGTCACCTCTGCCTTATCAGCAGAGGACTGTTCACAGCATGTTCACACAAAGCTCTGCTTAGTTTAGTGTCAGCTGGAGTAGAGATTTATCAGAATGAGACAATTTCCACTGTAAGAGTAACCTGTCCCCATTTTTTCTTTAACAGGTATATGTTACTTTGGAAAATAATTTCATTTCCTTGGGTTTACAAATCTAACCTGCTTCTATGTTTTCTATATTCAGTCACTGCCTAGACATACTTCTAAATTTCTTCTCATATGTCTCTTCAACCCTCCAATACTTCTGTTTTAATCTAAATTCACTTCAGTTGACATACAGCTGTCCCTAAACAAAGTGAAATCATATACAATAAAAGTAGTTTATCTGCTTTTTATCCATCCTCTCTCGGTTTGTGCTAGAAACATAACAATATTCCTGACAGCAAAGGCTACAGGAACCATCTCTGTGGAAAATTACACCACAGCACTTGATTTTAGGGTACTACACTGAAGAATTGCAAAGAAAGTAAAGCATTATTTAATATTACATCCTTTTGACTTCATCCTGACATAGAACTTGGCCCTGGAAAGTATTTGATGTCATTTGCCTTATCCTGTCCCAGCATCATGACCCATGTTTCAGACCCAGCCTGCAGGATGCTTCCACCAGATCTATGGCTCTTCCCCTGCAAGGGTTGGGGAGCAGCTGCTTGGGAAGGGGAGGCTGCCAGAATAGTCCAGGGCCTCCCCACATCCCTGATGGAACTGGGCAGCTGCTCCTCATCCTTCTGGCATGGAGATGGGGGAGCTCAAGAGAGCCTGAGAAGACAGTGTGGCTCTTGGGGCTTGGCCCAAAACACAGACGTAGTTCCTGCTTCTCCCAGGACTGGACCACATTGTCTAGGTTTAGTGTCCTGGACACACCAGAAGACCCCTTTTGCTGATCCTTTCTTCCCTTCTGCAAAATTCAAGCAGACCAGTGCTTACTTCCAAGCTCAGTAGCAGCTGCTGCTGCTGCTGCTCCAGAGCTGCAGGATGTGCACCACTGCAGTAGGGCCATACCCAGCACAGGGAACCTCTGTCTGCAGCAATAGGGGAAAGTAACTCCCCATCTCTGCCCCTGCTCCTTCTGCTGGTCCTCATCCCTCTCCACCATGACTGCTCAAACTGGTCACACTAGCTTTTCCTTTAAAAACATCCAGGATGGAGAATTTTTTCCATGACCTTGTTCCCCACAAACATATGTACCTTATTTCTAACCTGCATTTATTTGGCTTCAGTTTTCAGTCATGAGGCATGACTATAATTAGTCTGATTAACTGCTGGTACTTACAGATGGGAAAGTATCTAACCTTGGGTTTGTATAATTCAGATGATGTAACCAGGTCAACATATGAAGTCAAGTCTAATGCTCTTCAGAGTTTCTTACCTCCACATCACTACCTCTGGCAACCTAATTGGTAACCTTTAAGTATATTATATCCAGTTTCATTAAATCAATAAACACACAGATCAGCTTTAATTTCATTGACCCATTTCAACTTCTTAGCTAACATGGGGTTGAATCATGAATAATAGTAATGATAATTAAATTATTAACAATAATTACTAGTCAGTCACCTGTTAGCTATGCAATATTTTCCACTGACTGATGTCAGGCTTGTAATCATTCATATAATCAGGCTTATAATCATTCATGTTATGTCACTTGAAAAGTACTGGCACAGAGTTAGATTCTTGCTGTCTTTTGGAACCCTCTCAGTTTTAAAGGATTTATTAAAAGATAAACATTAATGTTTTACAGCTCTTGAAAAAAATCCTAGATGCAACTAAAGCTGAAATCTCAATTGTAAAATGTCTAACTTTAATAGCTACTGTTTAATATCCTCCTTAGCTGGTGTCAATGAAAGCTATTTCATGATCTGATTCACAGAATCAGGGAATCATTAGGGTTAGAAAAGACCTCTAAGATCATGGAGTCCAACAGTTAGCCTAACATTGCTAAGTGCACCCCTACACCATGCCCTTAAATGCCACATCTACACTTGTTCTGAGCACCTCCAGGGACAGTGAGGCCACCACTTCCCTGGGCAGCCTGTGCCAATCTTTAACCAATCTTTCAGTGAAGAAATTTTTCCTGGTATCCAACCTGAACCTCTCTTAGTGCAACTTAAGGCTGTTTCCTCTCATCCTATCACTAGTTACCTGGGAGAAGAGACTGACCCCTACCTCACTACAACCTCCTGCCAGGTAGTGGTAGAGAGAGATGAGATCTCCCTTGAGCCTCCTCTTCTCCAGACTAAAACAACCCCAGTTCCCTCACTTGCTCCTCAGAAGACTTCTGCTCTAGACCCTTCACCAGCTTCATTGCCCTTCTTTGGACACACTCCAACACCTCCATGTCCTTCTTGTAGCAAGGGGCCCAAAACTGAACACACTACTTGAGGTATGGTCTCACTAGTGCCAATAACAGGGGGACTGCCACTTCCCTAGTTCTGCTGACCACACTGTTTCTGATCCAAGCCAGAATGCTGTTGGCCTTCTTGGCCACACTGCTGGCTCAGGTTCAGCTGGCTTTTCCTCAAACACAGAGCAGAATATTTGTTCAACCCTTTTGCCTTTTTTGCTGATTGTTGATACTTACAGCATTTATATCTAGTATTGGAACAATACTCTTGGGTTTTGTATTCCTCCTACAAATGCAAAGTAACCTCCTATTGCCCTCAATTATGCTAGCCACATATCCTTTTTGTCACCTACACTTATCAACTACACCTGTTTTCTGTATTTCAACTTAACATTAGTTGCTATCAACTTCTCTAGTTGCCAGAGGAAAGAAAAGTGCAATGCTTGGAGCTGAGTGAGTTTTTAGTCTTTGGGGAGTTTGTTTTCAATTGTGGTGTTTGATGCTTTTGGTTTTACAGATTAATGTGTCTTCCTTTCTGGTCTGTAGCTCTTTTGAATTTTGAACATGGTTGGATAGCTCACCAGCACCATTCATATTTTTCATTTAAATTCTTCCATCTAGATGAGACAAAGGAGTTTTCAAATTTGTGAGGTCTGTCCTTTCACAGAACCAAAAAAAAACACCCAGGACTCCACTCAATTTGTTTTGTGCAAATAGAATAAAGAGCCTTTTCAAATGCCTGCTCATCCTGTGATCAAGTCCTCTTTATCCATCAGAATGAAGGGTAATATAAAAAGCCATCATTTTGGATTCAAGAATTTTTGAGAGCAGAAATGTATTGTCCCTAATTTCTAGCAAAGCTTCAAAATGCTATAGCACTGGCAGCCTCTCAAGCTCAGCATGAGTCCCTCAGGCTGAAGTGCCTCCCTACTGTAATGTAACATTCTCTGCCCTACACAGCATGTCTTCTCTGCCATAAAATCATCTCTTCTGTTGCATCCAACTTCTTTTTGGCAGGCAGATCTGCCACTAGTGCTGCCAGTTGTCTAATAGTCTACCATACAAGATGAGGGAGGACTCTCCTAGCAAAAAGTCATTAATCTTTCTTCCATTTGTTTTGTGCTCTCCTCTTGCCATAATGATAGATGTAGATCATCAATAAAGTAATGATTGTTTAGCATTAGTGTGCATCCAGCCTGAGTATATATTCTGGTGCAGGAATTTCCTCTCCCATTTCAAATGTTCCTTGCAAAGGACAGCACAAAAATATTTATATGTAAAATATCACAGAATCTCAGCATAGCTGAAGTTGACTTCTGGAGATCATCTAGTCCAAGCCCCTGCTCAAAGCAGATTGCTCAGGGCCTTTTGACAGTCATGCTCTGAATTGTCTCCAAGGATGAAAACATGAGTCACCAGAGCAGAAAATACCTGCTCTGTACCTGAAATGCTGTCAGGAACTATTAAAATAGACTGCAGCCTGTGGTCTTGTGTACAAGGTAAAATGTAAACTGGGTTTCTGGTTGCTCTGCAAGAAAAATCTGAGTCTGGCAGAGTGCCACTTGAGGGGAAAAGACAATATGGGAAGATCAGGTCACCATAGGTGACACCACCAGTGGCCAGGTATATTATAGATCAGTAGAGATTGACATATCCTGTATCAGGTCTCAGACAAGATAAGGTAAGAAATAGAACTACTACTTCTTTAAAACAACTGAATTTAAAGCTACTACCACCACCTTCATAGCACAATTCATCATCTGCCAGAGCTCTTGCAAATGTTCTCTCCAGTCATCAGCACATTATCTGTGGGGGACAGCAGCTATAAATGGGCCTGATGAAAAAGTGACTGTTCAAAATGAGGGGTGCTGTCCTAGTTAACAGTCCAATCTCTCCCTGCAATCGTGCCAGCACTGAAAGTACAAAGAAACGGATTCATCTTCAAAACATTTCCCTTTTTTGCTTGTTTTTTTTCTCACCGTATGATGTTGCATTGCTAGGAAACACAGGCAAACTCCTACTGAGGATTCCCAATCAAAAGCCAATGCCAGCAGTTACCACCAGGTTGCATAATTTTCTCCTCTGCTCAGAACAGCATCTCCTTGTAGCCACTATGAGCTAAGGAAGCCAAACTGGACTTTCTCATGGCTTCTTGCCTGTAAATGCATAACCACTGCCTCCCCTAGAAACACACATCAGAAGTGCTTATGTTGAATTTTCTCTTTTTTTCCCCTTTTCTAAAGATTCATGGGGATCTTGCCAGATGGACCACTTGACTTTAATCAGACAGTCACATCAATAAATCTCTGGGCTTAAAATGGCACTGACATTTTAAGGGTTTTTGTTGGAGGGGGCATGAGTCATGAAGCATAGACTCAGGGGTTTGGCATAGGCTGACAACATACTGATTTTACATCAGCCAGTCTCCAGGATTTGGTGGAGAGGAGAAGTAGCTATGCATGGAAGCCTTTCTCCCTCTTCAGGTGGCTGTCAGATGGTTTCCATCCTGTCACCTTCACTGTTGCTATTGGTGACTATCAGTCATGATCATGAATTCTACTGACACAGTGCCAAAATTGCTTTCCCCTGCAAACTTCCAGGTGGACCCTTCCAGGTTCTGTTTCAGGGGATGGCCTCTCCTCACCTTCAATTATGAATGCCATAGAGTTTTTATTCTTTAGGATACAGTGAAAAGTTTATCCTTTTACCCAATTTCTTGTCATAAAAAAGGAACAAGAGCTGCTTGTATTTTTAAGTATGATCACATGTTTTTGTTATGGCTTGGTTTTTTCTAACATCAAGCATGCCAAGTCTCCAGACCAGATGTCATTTTTATCTTTCACAAAAGGAGTAAGCACATGAAAACAAGTTGTTCCATAAGCACTGGAATCAGGGATGCCTGACCACCTCACTTGCTTCCCTGTGCTCTCTCTGATCCATCCCAAGCCTGGGACCTTCCCACCTCAGCAGCTCCCATGTACTTTACACACTAGCCCCTTCCTCAAATCTCCTGCAAAGACATCACCACTGCCACACTGCATATCTGCAAGAGGCAGCAAGAGCACAGCTTGCTGCCTGGGGAATGCTGGCCAACTGGCCTGGCATCAGGATTAAAACTGGCATTTTAAAGTGAAGTAAACTTGATTCTCTTCTAATAACTTAGAGATATGTATCAGCTCCATTCAGCTAATGTCTTGTAAGCCAGTGCTTCATCTGAGCTGGAGAAACATTTATAAATGCAATTATTCAGGCTCTCTTGGAGTTTTCTGCTTCCAAGCCTTTCCTGTTGGCTTTACCTTTGAGTCCCATCTGGTCCACCCACTATTTGAAGCATAGCTATGGTGAGATTTCAGCTGTACTCTGTCACTTTTGCCTTAGTATCACCTTTTATGTGGAAAGAGAACACCCTTGAGCACTTCTACAGGATGCACACTCATATCAGTTCTAAGTTGCCCTTTTCTCCTCAAGCTGTGCATTGGTTCCCTTAAGTATCTGCAGACATCTAGCACAATATTTGCTATTTCCTCATACACAATCCTACACAACTTTGATGTGAAACAGCTTCTGAAGTTCTGGGACAGAATTCTGGCCTCTTTTTGTTTCCTATTCTTTATGTCTTTCAAGATACAGGGTTTTTTTTCCATTACCTGTTTCTTTAGCTTTTCCCTCCCTCAGGTATTTGTCATATGACAAATGCATTCTCAACTTCGTCCTTACTAGGTCTGTAGAGAAGCAATCCAAATGTTGTGAGGCAAGTCTAGTTTTGGATTAAGAGTCAGAGCTACTGAAGGATTTAGACCTGTTGTGATTTAGGAGTTTAGTACAGACTTCTCCAGGGCTGAGAACTTTCAAAGTACTCCTGTGTGTTAGCTAGTTCAGAGAGGGAGTTTTCAGCTGGGCAGATTTATAGTGTTCAAATATCTCAAATCTAGCATCACTGTCCTACCATATCCTGATGTCAAATGATTCATCAGTCTGGGACCATTTCCTATCTCAGCCTGGTGATATTCCCAGCCCAGGACACCCTTCCTCAGGTAGGTTATATTTCAAAGCAGGTGGCTGGGTGCAAGCTGAATCACTAACCATGAGGGAAGGAGACTTCTCACAGCAGTGAATTTGTCCGATGTGTTTCAGTATACTCTCTGGATAAAAATCATCAGAAGCTACACATGCCCAGGGCTCCATATAAATCTAACACAGATTATTGTTGCAGAGATTATAGGTAGTGGAATGTTAAAGGTCTTTGATAATAAATTAGGAAGACCTTGAAAAGTGCAGGTCAAACATCAGATGCTGGAGCTGTCACTGCAACATTGTGGAGGGCAGACTGAAGTCTGAATCCTAAAACCCTTCAGCCTTCTGGTAGACACCATTCATGAGGAATGTTGCTTAATTTTGTGGATAATGACTCACCTCTAAGTCTTAAAACACACTACATAAGAAACAGCTGAATTTGGGACCTGCAAATTGCTCAACAAAAATATCACATCCAATTCAGGGGAAGCAAAACTGGAGTGGAGTCATCTTTCTTGCTACTCAGTTCCCATGTTGCCTGGTCTTGGGGAAGTGCTTGTGACACAAGTCAAAGTAGCTGTGGGGTTGCTCTAAGCTGAGCCTGGTTGCCTGCCAAAACAGTTGCCAGAAGACTCTTCTACCAGATGAGAATTATCATAGTTAAGTGCATTGCTCTGCAATATCTACAGCACCTCTGGACTGAGGTTAATTAGTTATGGGGCAATGCCAGCTTGATACTAGAACAGGGTTTCCACCATTCTGGCATAAAAAAGAAATGTTACAGCCACATTATATGCTCCCAATATTATCCCTTGGATCTGGCCTGTAATAGCTTTATTTTATACAGCAAAATTGCTCAGTCATTGAAAACTATAAGCCAAACTTATATTCCACATACTGTAGCACAACATTTTCTTCTGCAGCATAAATGTCAATTAAATCCCACTGAGGACAGAGGGCAGTTGGCCTGGGATGTCTGATAACTCTTGGAGCACAAATGGGGAGTTTTATAACACCAAGAATCTAGAAAAATGATGGAAAACCTTGGCTTGAGTGAAGATGCAAATCTCATCTTTACCCACAGGATGAGATCTGACTGATTTACCCATAAACTCTACCTGGGAACACAAGAAGTGCAGGAACTGATTGACAGACCAACAGACCTAACTTTTGTTTACAAGTGCCAAGAGTCCTAGATCTCTGTCTTCAGAGATGCTTGACATGCAATGCAGTGCAGCTGTGGCCATCCCCAGGAAAAACATGAGAAGGCTGTTATTTGAGTACACTCCCAGCAAATCCTGACTGAGAATCCTGTCCTCTGAATAGTTACAGCTTGACAGCTGCTATTTATTATCAGAAAAATAGCAACTGTGAAGCTGCTTGCTACTTTATTTACCTGCAGCACAGGGGCAACCATGGTGCTAGGATACTAGAAGGCAATTTTTCATTTAGTCCAGCTGACCTCAAATCACCAGGGACCAATTGGTCAGATTGCCAGCCATTAATTACCAGCCTGTTTTTAATGTCTTGGCCAGTCCTAAGATTAAGCACTATCCAGAACTATTATGACAGTGTATCCTGGAATTGTGTTAAGAGAATAATGCTGGTTTTAGGTACTCAGCTCCTACCTGTAAAGTGCTGATGTGGACTGGAGTCCCTGTGCCGTTCACGGTGTTCTTCTTGGCAGCATTTCCACCCTTCCCTTCCACTTGCTCTGCCTTGGCAATCTTTGCTTTTTCAGCTTCAATTCTCTTTGGATTGTTTAGCATTACCTGAACCACTGCATACTCCACCAGGGATGCAAAGCCAAAGAGAAGGCAAACAATCAGCCAGACATCTAAGGCCTTCACGTAAGACACTTTGGGAAGTTCAGCAGCAAGAGTGGTACATTCAGA
Source organism: Galbula dea (assembly GCA_013399015.1). Classification (NCBI taxonomy): domain Eukaryota; kingdom Metazoa; phylum Chordata; class Aves; order Piciformes; family Galbulidae; genus Galbula; species Galbula dea. Next base: position 2,166,627 of record VWZX01005094.1, read on the forward strand.
TGCCAAGCTGAGCACTGAGAAAATACCTTCAAAAAGAAAAACAAGATATTGATTAAAGAACACTTGCCCTCATGGACACTGCCTGTGCTCTTCCTCTGAAACAGACAACACTGAATGATGTTTCGTAAGGGTGAATGGGACTTCACGATGTGGTTGGTGCAGCAGGTGTACAACGTGGACATGCCTTCAGCTAATGAACAAGTGAAGCAGAGTACTGAGGTAGGTTTTCAGGGTAACTATAAGTGCAATAGAAGCACAGAAATAGTCTATTAAGCAATCATTTGCTGCCAGATCAGACTTGGCATGGTCTCTGGGACCCTAGTACCAGAGTTCTAAGTTGCACCTCTGGCAGCAGCTGCATGAGGTACCTACCTACCACAGACCAAAGCTCAAGGCTCAAACCTGACTGAGGAGAATCAACAAATAAACTGCAAGATTCCCTTTTTAAGACCAACACAGAACACAAAACAAACAAGAAAATCCCTCTTCTCAGGGACCACTAAAGAGAAGGGACAGAGCTCTTTCCTTTTTGACCCTCATGTGGCATTCCTCTGGATGGTAAAGTTTAGCTTATCAGTAAGGTTTGTTAGCTCCCCACCTAAAGCATAATTGTATAGAGGTACACTTTTATAAATCTTACTTGTGGATAATGTGTAATGGATAAGGTTACTTGTGGATAATGTGTGAACCTCCAAGTCCTTAGCTGTTCCTCATAGGATATTCATTCCAGCTCTTTTACCAACTTTGTTGTCTTCCTCTGGACACATTCAAGGACTTTCCCATCCTTCTTAGATTGTGGAGGTTTTGTGGTTCTCAGTTTATTTTTCCTGTCATATCACTTGAGGAGGAAGAGACATAGTAGCTGACCTGAGATGGAAGAAGTGGGGCTCAGGCCAGGGGGTATGCCAATGCCTTTCCACCTAACACAATCTAGCATTGTTCCTGCTCCAGCTGGCTCTTAACACAGGGATTTCAGCTACCCAGTGCTGCAACACTCTGTAGATCACAGACACAGACTGGTAAGGTGATGTGGCAGGTCCTGACTCCAAGGGTCTCCAGTGTTTATCAACACATGTTCATGCACATGAGGTTGCAAGGGAGTCATGTCCTGTGGAGGAGTGGAGGTTCAAGTGTGGGTGAGAGGGCTGTGAGGAAGGCAGGCAGCTGGAGGGATTCTGCAACTGCACCCCTGGAGTCTTGAGAACAGGTGCACTGAACCTCCTGGGATATGGAAAAGATTTAGAAAGTATGGACTTGGGGAGGTGGGACTGACAGGGAAAAGAAAGCATAGGGAGGCCAGAGCATGGGAAAGGAGAGCTTGTGGGGTTGGGAAGGGAATCCAAATAGGAGAAGTGTCAGGATGCAAGAGCCTGGCTCTGCATTTCTTTGAGCTCTTGGGGTCAGCAGGTTTGGCCACTCCAGAGCTGGAGTCCCATGTACAGTCCAATTAGTCAAGATACTATTTTTATTAATTCCATGTCCTGCTGTTTCATAATAAATGAAGGCCCTGCCTACTGCCTTGTGGTGGGCAGCATGAATGCATGAGCCTGAAGTACTCATGAACTGAGTCTCTAATGAAATAAAGTCAATCAGGTAACAAGAATGCTAATTCTCTTCCAGACATCATTTGGTTTCTATTAATCTTCAGAAAAATGGCTTCAAGAGGTAGCTATTTAGAGCCTTATTCATCATTCTGCTTTCTTATTGGTTATTCAAATGTCCAAATTCCTATAAACTGCATATTGCCACAGTGTCTGCAGCATCACCCATACCTGGATAAGATCAGATTGGTCTGGGCTGAGTGGAGCAGAGACAGGGTGCTCATCACACAAACGCTGGAAGCATTATCAAGTGAAGCCTTAATGTGGAGATGGATTTCACAGGACTAAGAAAGAGGAGGTTTCCATGAAAATGAGGAGTGGATAATGGAAGTGAAGTTGCTTTCAGTGTCCAGTGTCATGTTGTCAAAGCAACTGAGAATGTCTCAATGGAGTTAAAGCAGATCGTGATGGTACGTGTAAACGCAGGTTACCCAGTGGGACTCTTGCAGCACTTGCATCAGGATTGATCCAAAATGATAGCCAGGACAGAACAACTATTAGCAGTGTAGGAGCATAAACACCCATCATGTAAAATCCAACTTGTCTTCTTAAAGTGAAGATTACTTCTACACAAGTGTAATAACCTTGAAAGAAATAAAGGCATTAATGTTTAATCTGCTTTGCAGGTCATCCTCTTCCATTCTCTATCTTCCAGGCCTTTTTCTACTTAAGTTAAGAGGAAAAGTTCAATCATTTGATTTTCTTTATAAAGGCAAAGAATTCAAACTGAAGAAAAAAATGTTCAAAACACAATGCTATATAACTGCCAAGTGTGATCAGGCATGTGGTACTCTGAGCTCTGTAAGGCACTCTTTGTCTTTTCACAGCACATCAGTAACAGGCAGTTAAAGTGACCCTCATCTTGATGCAGTCCAGATAAAACCAGTGGGGTTTAGCAGTCATACTAGCTTAAGCTAATCTGAAAATATTCCTTAGCATTAATTGATGCAAGAAATGGAATCAAGAAATTTAGTGTGGAAAGTTTAGAATGGAAAGAGCTGATCTGGATGTGATTCCAAGCAGAGACCCCCCCAGTACTGAAAGCTGGTAAAGGTGACTTTAAAACTTGGTACAGACTTGGAAAGAAAGACTCTAAAACCACTGTAAATTTTGAAAACTGCCTCAAATCTTTTAAAATGAAGATCTAAAACACAAATATTTCAAGAGATATCTGTTAAGATGAATTCAATAAAACACAAAGGTCCAGATACTAGGGGTTTTGCTGGAGATAACAGCTGGAGCAGGAAGTCTGGTAACCAAGGAGCAAATTCTGTTCATGTTTTCACAGGCATTTAGATTGTAAAAACAAACTTCATAAGCTATTCTATCAGAAGGAAAAGACATCCCTTTGTCATATTACAATCATTTCAAAATTCAGAGCAGTCTCTGTCTTTCAGTCAAGTTGGTGCAAAGCTGATTTAGAAGATAAAATAGATAAATTTTTGACAGATTCTATCAATACATCTATCTATTGTCTATATTTTATCAATTAAGTGTCCTAGAATGGTAAGTCATCTTAAAAGGGATGTTTGGGCATGCCAAAATAACAAAACAATAAAACATTAAGGAAAAATTTCATTTGATGAAATGGTATTCTACAGTTCATCATATCCTCTTCAATGATCTATTGTCTGCCAAATTTCCTCTCTATAATTTCTGAATAGTTCCAGATACTTCTTAGGTTTTCTTTTCAAATGAGAGTCTTTCAAATCATTACTTGTTTGCTTTATGCCAGAAATGCATTCTCCTTGCCTTTGTATCATCCTTCATCATGCAGAGAATAGTATCTCTTGTCCTCGCCATTCAGCTCCTGAGGACCTATTTAGATCTGTCGTACATACTGATAAACAAAGAACAGGCAACTTGCAAATTGAGATGCTTTTATTGCCACAAAAAGTCACCCCAAATGTGTTGACTCTCTTTCTACTCAGGTAGGTATCATAGAATGTCAGCTGACATAAAGAGGCAGTAAAGATTAAGCTCTTTGCAACTGGCAAGAACCTCCTTCAGAAGTCATAATTATGAAAATTTGTCTCTTCATGCAACATTGCCTCTTGATTACCTGACAAAATCCTTCACTGAATTAATTTGAACTGTGTGTGCAAAATCTGCTTTTTAAAAATGCCTTCAACAGAAGAATTTAAAGTAAGTCAAACAACTACTGATTACTGAAATCACCCTTTCACCATCCTCGAGCACTAAAATACGCCATTCACATTTATGATGTTTTAATTCTAGTCTTAATTATGAGATTAAAGTAGATAATCTTCATTTTTAAACAGGATTTGCAATAAAAGAATTAGGAAAACTTAAAAAAAAAAATGTCAACCTGTCACTCAACCCATTCTGATGGTTCTCTCAAGAAGAAACTTTCAGAGGCTCCTTGGAAAGTGCAGAACCACAGCTGTCCTTGTTGAGTTTTAGGGGGGAGATGTACTCATGTGGTGCAAGAGCACTGAATAAATTCTGTTGGTTTACAAAGTCTTGTGGTTGCCCAAGTATGTAAGTAGTTTGGATATAATTACAGACAGGAATCAGTGAGGGTAGAAAAGATAAATCAGTGAAGCCAGAGTCCAGAAACCATTGGATAAATTTGTGTGCACACTTAGAAAATAATCATAGGATTAAATAAATACAGGGCTGAGGTTTGTAAGCAGCTTTCTATAATGACAGAAGTTCCAGACCACTTAGAGAAAGGAAGAACCTGCAGGGTGAAGCATTTGAAATTACACTCTAATACTATCCACTTCTGGAACAAAAGTTGAACCAGAAAACCAGAATTATCCCATTTTGTTGCAAGCATAATTCTATGTGAACATCCTTTCAGAAAAGTTAGACACCTACAAGCGTAAAAGGGTATTGGAACTGTAGAAATGCTACAGTGATTGAAGGAAAGATAAGTTTTTTTACCAAGGAAATCACTTTTATTACCTACCTGTGCCTTTATAATACTTGGTACAGTTACCATATTCAATATCTTCCTTTTTAATATCAAACTGAGGCAGAGCAATTTTCTCTAGCTGTACAGGATCTCCAGACTGCCAGATGAACCGTAGGTCATCAGTTGTGTAACCAACTACAACAACAAAATAATAACCATCATAATAATTATATAAAGAACCATCTCAATCAGAGTAAACTCTGCAAGAAAATCTAGATTTTTTCACATTTCTTTCACTCTTTTCCTTTCTATTTCATAGAATCATATGATCACTCTTTTCCTTTCTATTTCCTGTCCAAAGAATGAAATACAAAAATGAACTAATCCACAGCTAAATTTTTAGGTAGGTCTAGATTAGAACTTGGTGGCACCAAAAGATGTGCTTCCATTTTACTCATTTTATTGTAATGGTTTTATAGAACTCATCACTTGTTTGATACCAACTGCTAAAAACAGATTGCACAGTGCCCAAACCATAAGAAAAACTTTTGACAGAGGAATGTCTGTTGGTAGGAAGCAGTGAATATCCATTTCAAGGCTAATTTAAAAAGTGTTGACATGAACAATGCAGAATTTATCATTTTGTTTGATTCTTTTGCATGTCTAGAAAGCAACTATATTCATGCAGAGACTGATTTACATACAGCTTTCCAGTTGCATCTTGCAGCGCTGTGTATCCATAGGAAACAAGGTCAAGTCCAAAGGGCATGACAGAGTAATAGATAATCTGAAAATACAGAAATGGAATTTAAAGCCAGTGTGAGCTGCTACATAAGCAGGAAACAGCAATAAGGAAAAAACCAAAATCACAGGTATTTCATTTTCAGCTTCTAAAATAGAAGGGAAAAAATAATTCAAGTTACAGTAAGAAGCAGTTTGGAATTGAGCTATCTCTAGTAGCCCAAGGATAAAATTTTATAGCTCTAAACATAGTTCACAAATTAGAGACCTACTAATATGTGACAAATGACATCCAAGTCCTAAGAATAACCAAACCAAAGGTCCTTACAAAAGAGAGTCCTGTCTCCAAAGTGGCCAGTGGCAGACTCCTGAATAAGAATATAAAACTACAGCAATCAGGAAATGATCTTTCACCAGATATCTGGCTGCCTCCCAAAAGCTGCACCTCAAGGACTTCCTAAACTAGAAGTAACACTTCAGTATTTAAGTGACCTCAACAGATCTTTTTTTTTTCCCCCTCCAAAAAGCTGCTTTGCTTTCAAGTTGCTTTCTCACTATAAGATCCCTTCTTGTCAACCCAGTTGCTGTTTTCAGTGGATGATTACTTTTATGGCATGGTGCATACCTTGGCTAAACCAAGACAAAGCACAAAAAAAGAATGCATTAATTGCAATGAAATTAAACAATATTTTTTTAGTCTTCTGAAAAAATCTATATCCAGTAAGGTACATAACTTAATCAGGATTATGTCCCAGTACCTCTACAAAACTTTTCCATTCACAAATGTTTTAATTTCTGCCTTTCCTTCTATCATTAGTAAGTAATCATAATTTTCTTTAGTTGATGTAGAAATTCAAGTAGTGTGCAAACTGTAGTTTTGCTGAAGGCTTTATTTCAGCTATCTTACCCATTTCATTATGCTTCCAGGAATCTAAGCAATTATCAAAAGGGTTTAAACTCTGTTTCCAATAATAATAGTTAACATAATGTATTAGCTTAACATACATACAAACTCATACACACTTCAACTTTCTCATACCATCTGATTTCTTTACACACATTTAACTTATGGTAGCATTGTGGACAAACTGTCAGATAAATGTAAACAATATTAGCCACAAACTGTAGAATTTACTAAGTCTAACACAGCACATCTGTCTCATAGAAGGTCAGATAAAGAACAGAGAAGAAATACACCAGGAAAATACCTCATGCTGACTAGGACATCTCCATCCCGAAATATGAAAAGAAGGATATTTTCTTGTGTCACATCATGGAAGTTAGCATTTTTTTCATTTGCAAAGAATAAGTCTGGCTTCCAAAGACATTTAAACATAGTTGGGTCCACTGTCAGAGTATCTGAACCTCTCCAATCATTGGGTAGTTTGAGTCTGGGGTCATTCCACTTCTGTCTTAGAAAGATGTTGACTCTGTAATCCTGATGGGAAGAATACATAAGTATTAGACTAGACAAAAGTCTAGCCAAAAACCTCTGCAGAAAGAAAACCATTCTACCAGATTCTGAAGAGAAAAAACATTTACACCCTGATTTTTCTGCCACAGACACTAATCACTATTCAAATGACATTAGTAAGTGTTTAATAGCTTTTACTATAATGTCTCACTCATGTTTTGAATATAGTAACTTCCTTTTAAAAAGGACCAAACTGACCCTCCCCAAATCATTTTTGCACCCAGAGTAGCCCCCTGGTCCCTATGTATGGGGGGAAGCATGCAGCAGGGCAGATATTGCCTTACTCTCAGCATTAAAAACCAAAAAGCAGCCTGATTTTGGAACTGCCTCAATGCTTTGGATGAAGCAGATCTCCGAGTTATTTCTAAATGGAGCACCTCAGAACTCCCACTCTGAGTGCTTGCCCTGATGGTGGATTCTCATGTACCAGGAAGACATAGAATCATAGAACCATCTGGGTTGGAAGGGACCTCCAGAGGTCATCTAGTCCAACCCCCCTATAGTGAGCAGGTACATCCCCAACTAGATCAGGTTGCTCAGAACCTTGTCTAGCCTCACCTTGACTTCCTCCAGGGATGGGGCTTCAACCACCTCCCTGAGCAACCTGTTGCATGGTGTACTCCTCTCTTTTTTACACAAAAGAAAACCCCTGATCAGGTCAGAACATCTTCAGCAATTAAATGTAATTATTCTGGCAATGTTTTTGATGGTATTTATTGGAAATAGCATTGAAAAAAAGATCTTTAAGTCCCAAATTATTGGAAAGGACTTTGCTGAAATGACTTCTTATTTTGAAATAAGTTTCCTAAAGAAGCACACACATAAAAAAAAGCTCAAAGCTGTAATGGATATTATTTGGTGCTGGTTTTCACCTACTGAAATTTTCTGATTGAGCTGGAAACAGTATCTTAGAAACCATGGATTTCCTTTCATACATGTACAGTAGATTCTAAAAGCCATACAATCTGTGGACCAACATGGAGTGAACTAGATTAATAGGTTTATGGCACAAAGCACAGGCAGCCTATCTCTAACCCCATTAACTGAATTCTCAGTGTTTACAATCACAACAATTAATTCTACATTATAAGTCACAATTCTCAGCCTGAAATGTAATTGAATAAGAAAAGCTCCATGTGTGCTATATTAACTTCATTTCAGTCTTACCATAGTTGTTTCTTGAATTGACCCAAAGCTGTTAATGAAGATGTTGACTGCAACATCCACTGGAATTCCTTTGGGGAATAAAAAAGTATTTCTAGTGAGCTGCACAATCCAGTAAAGGTATGTTATCCTTCTAGTAATGCTCCTTTATACTGGTATCACAATGGGATTTTGATTTCTTTTTATAGGGTCATACAACCCTGTATTTTCCAGTTAGTATATACACAATTTTCCAAAGCTAGGGTTGAATCTATTTCCATTGAAAGCCAATAGAAATCACAAAATCTCTTTTCAGCCTACAGATAAGAAAGCAGAAAAAAAAGAAATAAACCCTTAGTCCAGAGTGCTAGCCTTAAAGCATCTCACAGACCATAAATGTGAGTAATTTCTGAATGCTGTGATTTTCTGTCATCACAGAATGCCCAATTCAGTATTACTTTTGCACACAGTGTAATGGATAGAGGCAGTTCACATTTCTAGAGGTGGATACTTTCAACTCTCAAGGTCATAATGATGATCTATCATCCCAAATTACCTGCTCACGATTTATGATGAGACATTTACTTATACTGTAAGAGGATAACTCTGTGCAAGTCAACAGCATGACAGTAAAGTATGAATACAGACAGCTAAAAACTGTTGCATGCAGCTTTCACAGCTATGTAGCCTCGGTGCAGGAGAGTTGGAAAGCTGCTGCAGTTTACAACAGTCACCAATTTGCCAAGAAAAATTTTGAGAAGCCAGCAGCTGTGAAGATATTAAGATGGCCTGGATTTTTTCCTCTTTTCCACAGCCAGGATTCCTGTAGTTGAAGAGGGATGGTGTGACAGCTGCTACATCTGCCCTCTGTCACCCTGCGGGAACTGATTGGCAGTAATTTAATCTGGTGTTAACAGGGAGTTATCACAAAGCAAGGAGAAGTGGCCTGATGGTTGGGAGAACTAATTATGGCCAACCAGTTTTATTTAGCACCTGTATGTTGAAAGTGTCAGCATGACACTAGATGCATGTATCTGATCTCATTTGCACTGTTACAAACCCTTCATTCAGTGGGTTTCTTCCTATTTGCAGCAACAAGAGAGATATAAGAATATATGAAGACTATTTGGTCAGAGTAAGCAAACAGAGTACTAAGTAATATATGCTTCATCTAATAGTTTGCTTCTCTGCATAAAATATTTTGGTGTACATCTACTGCATATATTCAAACTCATTCTCTTGCTTCACCAGAAAATCACTAGGATAGACTTTTTTTCAGTTCCATCAGTTAATGGTTTGTTTGGGTTTTAGTGGTTCCTGTTTGTCTGGTTGTTATTTAGTTTGGTTTGGTTTGGTTTTCTTTTTTTAAATCACACCAGTCAAGTGCAATGCTTCTGGTTGTGCAATAACCATACTACTTTGTTTAATGCCTGATGCAAGTGACAGAGCACCTACCACACCACTGGTAGCCAAGAGTGTTCTCTCTCTTCCAGAGTTAAAAAGGAAGTGCCATCTAAGAAAATCCCTCATGTGTGAGGAACATTTTAACACAGCCAAACCACTTGTCAAAAAATGTAATTTTTCTTCCACCTCCCTGTGAGCTAACATTACATGTCCTCCCTTTTCCTTCTATCTTGATCCTTACCAGACTGCCAGCAGGGTTATCAAAAAGAAAAAGAAATCTCCACATGCTTTGTGATTACAGGCTGATCATGCTGAAGAACAGGTAGTGCAGAGGCTGGACATTTACTGTTTGTGACAAGGTTCAGTGCTGAAAACATAAATATGATTCTACAGAGAATGAGAAAAAAGCAGGACACCTGCTGAGAACTGAGTTGAATCCATTCATAAAGCTTATTTCAACAGAACATCTGAAAATGGCTTCTACAAAAGCACAATAAAGACTACAGATTCCAAAATTTCTCCTACTATTGACATCCATAAAACATCTCCCAATGTACATATCCTTAAAGCTAAGTTTTAAAATGAAGGAACTGATCTATGCAGGCTACAGTGTCTGTAATGGAATAAAATCATCTCTGTCTTTTGCCAGTAGGGAAATACTGTAATTTCTGGAAGGTATAATTTACAGCTGTATGAGTTACTAGAGGTTTTGCAGAGAACATATATTCCATTCTTATGATATGCAAGGAAATCACAGTTGCCTACATGGAAGAGTCCTACCATGTCTGACTACCAGGGAGATGTTTTAGAGTCAGAGAATGTATTTAAACTCATTACCTATTTGAAATCCCTAAGTGTGCAAGCTGTATTACTAACACATATTTAAAGGATTGAATAACTGTGTGGTTTCCCAATAGCAATACTGCTGATCCCAATTTTTATGAAGTCATCTTAAAGGATGTCTCCAGAGAATTTTGGTGTTTTAAAATACTGTGAAGAAGAGATACTACTAAAATCTAATTAAAATGTAGGGATAAGAAGACATTCAAAAAGCTGTATAAAATCTAATTCTACTTAAAAAAATCTTTTATAGTAGTAGCAGTAATAATAAAGCATCACATACTATTATGATCCTGAAATGCTAACATATCACCTCTCAGCTCCAAAAGATAAATATCTTCTGCAGCTTCACACTATCTAGGGAAATTTCCATTCCAAAAAGCCAAAACAAACCCCACAGAAATTTTGGTTGTGAATATTATCTCTACATAAAATCACTAAGAGTGAAAAGAGGAAAAGATAAATTCCAAAGATTAAAGAAAAAAGCCTGAAATATCTGACAAACCTTTGAAATTAGGCCTTATCCTGGGGTCGTAACTAAGCAACAGCCTATTCAAGATATTGCTGGTAGAATTAACAGGTACTCTTGCAAGGTCTTCAGCTGATTGCTGGCTGTAAGAAAAAGTGCATTAGTTACTATTAAGACAGAAATAACTGCATGCTTCAACTGACATCATTTTAAAGTCATGCCATAAATGTCATTTCACGAGCAAGCATGGTCAGTATTTTCAGGTTCCACACTGTATACTCTTAACTATAAACCTAGAAGTAAATAAACTACAATTCCCTAATTGTTCCCTTCCCTCCTAATATAAATACCCAGAGGGACATGATTTCTTCACGAGTAGAAAGCAGCCACCTGAACTATTTTGGGTGGCTGTCAGATTAGGAACAGAAGTAAACTGACAGCCACTTCGTAGGTGCCAAACCATGCAGAGGCTTTTGGCATTCTCCTGCTCTCACATGCTAGTGCCAACTATTCCAGGGAGAGCTGGAGCCATTGCATAATCTTGTCAAGTGCTAATAAAAGCTTTCTTACAGTAAACAAGGCCTTAGACTCTCCAGTTTTGCAGGGGGAATTTAAATATCTCCATTTACCTTGCTGTTAGTGTGCTGGGTGTTAAATGAAAACCAGGGCTAAAATGAAAAAGAGCTTGTGACAGGTAAATGTAGCTCCAAAGGTAACATCAAACTGAGGGCAACAAAAAGCAAGAAGGCTGCATCAGCCCCACCCTGTGTATTTAAAGCACCCAGCAGGCAGATAATGTCACCTAAATGAATTTGTATGTTGTCTGTAGAACCTCTTCAGTGATGTTTCCGTGTTTGAATCCTGCTTGCAATTGCTTTTCCACCCGTTTTATGAGGACTACTCTGCTGACTTTGTCATTATAATTTAGTTTAGGGAGCACTTACTATACCTTAACAATAAGCTTCAATCTCCTCAGTTAATATTTAACAGCTTAAATGTTTCTAAATAAAGCTATGAAAGAGTTTCTTCTTATTAAAAAATCTCAACTGTTTATGATAACACAACTGCATTTCATGCTGTCATAGACTCCTGGCTAACCTCTGAGCATTTCATCCTTCAGAATAAAGAATCAGATTTCTGTTTTCCCTCTTGTATTCAGGATATTTCTGACACTTCATGCTGCAGATCTGTTTAACTATTTCCTGTATTTGCTTGATGAATTCTGCATGAGGGAGAAAAGTATTTCTAAACTCAGCTACAACAGTAAATAACCACTTAACCTTCCTTGAAATTTTGGACTACTCACCAGTCATTAGCAGAATTAGTCTGAATTCTGAAGGCTGTCCAAAAATGTAGCTACCAAAAAGTGTTTATTCATGAGTATAGGTTAAACTACACCCCACAGGATGAGAAAAAGTTGTGGAGCAGCATTAAGTGACTGCAGTATATAATTCCTCATCCAGTTCTTGCAAATGCACTAAAATCTCTGCAACATTTTACTGCCATATAGGTGAACCACTTGTTCCACCAGAACCTATCCAGAGATAAATGGTGCACTGACAAAACAAGGCAATTTTTACTTTTAGTAACATATGTTAACTTCCACTAGCATGTCATTATTCTGTGTACAATAAACCTCTGCTAATATTAAAGCAATTGAATAGTAATAGCTGTTCTAATCCCTTCAAGTAATTGATAAATTCACTTTCAAATAATTCTCCCAGGGTTGTGCTTATAGCTTTTTACATCTGACTTTGATTTGGATCATTATGCAGAAGAACTAATTTGTTTCCTGAATTGGTATAGCAGTTGGACTAGATGATCTTTACAGGTCTTTTCCAGCTGAACTATTTCTATAACTCTGAGATTTCTGTTCAGTTTTCAGTCATGACCTTTACCAAGGAACTAGTTTGCTACAGAAATATCATTAACCAGCTTTTTGCAGTTGCCACTAATTGGGCAATAGGAAAATATAATGTTAAGATTATTTTTCATTTTGTAGCAAGAACAAGACAGAAGATAATGTTCATTTAAGTATTAAAAAGGGAGGTAAACACTCTGTACACTGCATTATATCTGATACAAAAAGGTTCATCGTACTGCTTCCTTGCAAGTTGCACATCTTAACATGTAAAACATCTACATTAGATGCCTATAGAAATTACATTTATAAAAGGAGAGCCTCCTTACACAGGCAATAGGATTTCTTTCTAAATCACATATGCCCAGCATTAATGAAATACCAAAACAAAAACAACTAATGAACAAACTTAAATAATTATATTTTTTCATGATTTTATTTCTGCTATGGATTATACAAAAAAGTTCATTAAATAGTGATGATTGTAATCTGATCCACACAGGATAACATGGACACACAAATCAAATACAAATGCTTGTAAAATGCAATGAGGAAAAGAGGGAAAAAGGATAAGAAATTAAATGAGTGAGAATCAAACAGCAAAAGAAAGTCCAATACAGCTGACAGGTTGGTTTGTCTCTTCAAGTAAGAGGAATAAGGTGGTGGTTTTGTGAGATCTAAGTTGCACTGCAGATGTTAATACAAATATCTGCTCAGGCTCTTTGTTCAAAGTCACCCATGAATCAGGCAAAGGAGATTTACTGCACAGGGAAGACAGCAATGGGAAGAAACAAAAGCACTGCTTTCTGACAAGAACATCACAATCACAGCTCCCACTTATCCTCATTTAAGTAAGAACCAAGTGAAATACAACAGCATTGGCTGTTCTGTGTTGGGTGAAGAGGCACAGAGAGTCAGAAACTGCTATTTTTCCAAAGGTGACTTTGAATCAAGTGGTTGGAATAGCTACTGGGAAAAAAAACTCTCCTGAGTATCAGTTCTATTTTCACTGTGGTCTTTACAACATGCTGCCATTGAACTGCCATCACTGAAGAGCACCCATGAGACTAAACATCACCACAAGGACTGGATTTCCTTCAGAGAGACCTGCTGATCAGAATGCCTATCAATAAATCATATGTGTAGCTTTTGGTGAGTTAAGAGGTTATGTTGCTTTCAGAGTGACAGATCAGCAAAGACTTAACAAAACAGGGAATGGGATGGGTTAGGTGCTTGGAAAAACTGGTTGGGATTATTCATGCCAGCTAGATATTTACCTAAAACCACTACCACCCCTGCTTAATTGGCTATTCTGGATTGAATTAACAACAGGCAAATGTGTAGACTACCTAAGAGAAAAAGAATATGAGCTGAGCTCTCCATTCCTCAAAGAAGCAGCATTTCCATCTCCTGAAGGCTGCCTGATTTCCATGGAACAACACTCACCCTGAGAAGTTACCTACTGTTTTTTCAAAGCTCCTCACTAGCCTAAGATTTCCCTTAGATTTCCACCAGCTGCAGCATGTGTTGTTATTTTAATATCTTTATTTCACCTTGTATGTGAAGCTGCTGGAAACCATGAAGAAATGGAAATTCAGTAGAACTCTTCATAGTAATTGGTAAGTTCTAAGCAAGCTATGGTGAATGCCAAGGGGTAAAGCAACACAAGGCTCACAGTTGCTATAAAGGGAACTTAAAAGGAGGTGATAATAAAGCTTGAAATTGCCTTAACAAGAATTTTGCCTAAGCAACAATGTTGGAAAAAACAAACAAACACACATAAAAAAACTCCAAGAAACCCAAAATCAAAGTATGATTTCTCTTTTTCTGCAAATAAAAGAAAAAAGGAGTTTTTTCAAAAGTGTTAAAAGCCTTAAGAGCCAGAAAGAAAACAAAGCACAGTTGGTCTGTCAAGATTAACACCTCTGTGTGATATGAGGCCTCTCTCTAGTCTTTGGGAGGTCACTTCTGGTATCACTGATTAATAAAAGAATGCCTCTCAATACTGTATTTCACAGGATATGCACCAGGGTTTGTCCATCTGGTCTTCCACTGCAGCTCTACACATTTTATCACTGCCTTTGCAGAACATGATGAACATTTTTAATTGATGGCAATGGATAATTATTTTTGTCATTCACTAATCCTAATGCAGAAGTTCAGATCAGCAGATATGCAAAACATCAAAAGGCTGTAGCATAGCAAAAGGAAGCATACATTACACTTGGTTTGAAACTTGTTAAACAAATGTGTCAGAAGACATTATATCTCCAGGGATCACCATGACAGCCTCTCAGAGCTCACTGAAGTTACAAGGAGTCCTTTAGCTACATGAGGATGACTGGAGAAAAGAATACAAGCAATATTCTACACAAGCAGGAAGAAGAACCTTTGCTGTTGTATTAATGCATCTACTGCCCTGATCTCTAGTCTTAAGATCTCATTATGCTGAAGAATGTTTTGTTTTACAAGGGAACACAAATACACTCTACTTATGGCATGAAAATCAGGAGGAAAAAAGGCATGTCACAGGAAAATGCTCACATGCCATCCTGCAACACACATGTCAGGTAACATGCTGCTTCTGTTCTTGCTGTTGGCTTAGAGTGCATAGCTTGGATAATTGACTATTCAACTTTGCCTTTGCACACTTCTACATTACTGTCTGACACATAAAAATATATATTCCAACTCAGCTATCTCCAGCAAAATGTCCTCTATAATGCTGAAACAACAGATTTTAGTGCAGTTAATCTCATCTGTGTGATGGAACCTGACACTTGAGTCACAGAACGTGGCAGTGTGTATCTGAGAGTGACAAAAATATGTTTTGGAAAACACAGTATCTGTCATCTCACCAGATAGTGTAAGTACTCTTTCCCTGATAAAAACTATCAGTGTTCTGATTTGCAGGCATTTGATTTTCTGAGTGCAAAAACTCAAAGTATAAAACCAGGTGAATACAAATCAAGGAGATACTATATACTACATAATTCTTCTCTATGATCTCTAAGTATGCTTAATAGATACATTTTCAAACTGTACTGACATCTCTATTACTAGGAGGAATAATTGTGAGGCCTCCAATGCAAAGTAATATCACCCAAATTACATTAATACCTTGAACTCTGAATAACTGTTTATGTGTCCTTACAAATGCAGTTGACAGCTAACCACCTCAAATTAGATAAGTAACTTCAGTAGCTGAATTTGGAGGCAATGCAGTATGCTGTACAAAGAGAAAGGTCCCTTCAGAGAGGAATTTAAAAACATAAACCCAGATTGGGTAGTCTGAATTGTGAACCTTGAATTGTGGAGGAGAAATAGCTCATCTTTCACCTCCTACAGCAGATAGACCAGAGTACAGCATCCTAATGTGTGCATGTAAGCTACCTTCCTGATGCTGGCTGGTGTGAAGAGCTTAGTTAGTGTCACTACTTCAGTCCTTGTCTATTAGAAATCTTTATGTCCAGCTTTGGTTTCACATCCAGCATGACCAGGCTTGGACACCTTAGGGAGTGTTTATAAGGTAATCTGAAATGTCTTCTTATCATTCCCTATGCTTGAGAAAAGCAAGTTGACTCATCTGCCTGCCACAGAGACAACAGCCCCCAAACCAGTAGAACCAGGACAGTATGGTACTTCATCTAGTCTGACTACTACTGCTCACAGCAAGCCATCCATGCTCCCATTTCTTAAAATCAGCTTGTTTGCTCCTAGCAACCTACCACCTAAGTGACCCTTGGGCATAAGGAGTGTCCTATTGTGTCCTGATACCACATGCAGACATGAAACATGATCAACATCCAGATATTTAAGCAGAACTGCAGGCATTTTAAAAATAATTGATCCACATCAGCTCCTTGTCCCAGTTTCTCTTCCAAATGCAGTAAATACTGAGACAATAGATGGATCTTGGAAAAATCTAACCACCTTGTATGGTGGAATAAGTGGAAAGTGTAATTGGAGATACATTCTGTAGAACTTTTCTTTCAAAGATCCATTTGCTGGAGCTGGGAATAGAATTTAGTCCCATGGTTTCCCTTGTGCTTAGGTTTAGTGGGTGTAATTCAACCTGCAGATACAAGTATTTTCTTAGTCTGGAGGCTGTGGATGAAATACAGTCTGTAACTTTACCACACAACTGTAGTGTCTCATCACTACAGTGTTCAGAATGGAGTAAATGCTGCCCACTGAGAAGCAGAATTACTGAATGAGAACCAGCCTACAACATTACTGTTTTACAAGAGAACTTAGGTTTTGCTTATATAGCTTTATCTTTTACTCCCCAGCACATTTATCCACTCTGAAAACAAATTCCAGACCTCCTAGAATGTGGCCCTATCTGGCTGGGATCACAGCTTTCCATGAGAATTACATGCTACAGAGTAATTAAACCATTGACCAACTGCTGTTACTGTGGGGCACAAGAATTTTTATAGGCAGCAGACCTGGGCTCTTGCAATGTCCTTATCTTCAGAAGGACTGTGAGCTATAACTACCTCCACAACCAAATTCAGGCTTTTCATTCAACTTCATTCCATCTTCTCCCACAAACTGTATCAAACCTCCCATCATACTTACAAATGAAAATGGTCACAAACTATCAAGTGTATTCTGCAAGATGGGAATGAAGGATGAGATGATTCCACTTTCCCACCATTTACATTCAGATGTACAACAGACAGAGAGGCCATGTACACCCAAATCACAGACTCAGAATCCTAGAATTGTCAGAGTTGGAAGGGACCTTAAAGATCATCTAGTTCCAAGCCCTCTGCCTGGCAGGGACACCTTCCATTAGATCAGGTTGCCCACTTAAATGCTTAATGTAATTTTAAAATGTCCATGTCCATGGGAAGATGAAGAAGATCCAAGATCCACCTTGAACTTTTACTTTAGTCTAGATAGGAAGAGCATGTCAGAAGCTGACAGTTAATCAAGAGGAATTTTAGGATAAGCCTTCCTAAACCTCTCTATTTTGGGCACATCAAAGGCTTTTTTTTCCCTAGTGCCACTGTCTTTTGTTGTTATCTTTTAAAAGAAGCTGTTTATTGAACCTTGGCATCTGTGACCTTTCTAAGCTTCTGCCCTGGCAGATGGCACAAACCATGTTTTCTGGAGGGCTTAGAGGGCCATTTCACAGTTTCCCAAAGTAGCTGATAGGCTTTATTGAATACAAGCCAAAAGATGATTTATACTCCTGCTTTGTGGGTAAAAAAAAAAAAAGTATCTCTAGATATCATACAGTATTTACTTAATTATCTACATGGATATAAGTTTCCACATGGAAAAAAAGCATAAAGGTGAGGAGGGATGCTCTTTGAAGAGCACAGACTTGATACCCAGACAAAAGAATAAGATTTAGTGATTGTGATTACAGTCTTGGCATTGCCATAGCATTAAAGACACAGAGGAATCTTCAGAAAGGAATGTTGGGCAAGAGAGCAGCTGAGTCATACTAAAACTATAATTAACAGGGGCAGTTGTGATTAGGAGCACAGTCACAACTGATTTTGTTAACTGCTGTTGGACACTCTTAGATCTCTGTGCTTTCTGTAACACTGTCATAAGCAAACTTCCCTTTCTTTCTAATTTCATTTGTCCAGAGATCTTGCAATTAGTTTTGAGTACAGACCTCCTGGGCTACTAAGGATTGTGGGGATAACAGCAGCACTTCAAACATCACAAAATAACTCAAGTATTTATTAGGACATATCAAAAGGAAAAACATTTTTCAGCAGTGCTCTTAGAAAAAGTCACAGCTAATTGTCCAACACCTTTGCCAGAAACAGGTATCATGAGGAATCATGAAGAAGTTAGTAAGAAGTAAGGAACAAAAGTAATGCAGATAGTCTACAATCAAAGAGATCAACTGGCTAAATCCATCTGTAGCTATACTGAAATAATCTGTATTCAGTAGAGTGAATTTCAAAACAAGTTTTGTAAGCAGAAGACTATAATCCACAAAACTATCTCTTGTTTTTTTTCTTGAAGAGGAGGATTTGTTTCTTTCTTTAGTTTTATGGTTTTAATATTTTCCATGGAGACAAAAGGCAAGAGCTTTGTCACACTATAGCTTTGTGTTTTGTTGCACTATGACATCTCCTCAGCTTCATGCTGCAATACTGCCTATTATAGGATTTTAGGCCTAATATACCAATTTCTTTGTTAATTAACAAACACTCAGGAATCAGACACCAGTGTAATTACTCTATGTTTCATTTGCAAAGCCTGAGGTAAGAAGGAAAATGATCTAAATGTAAGATGTGAAATCTTACATCTGTTCTAAGCAACCATTAAATCAAAACAACAACCAAGTGATTAAGTATCAGCTGCATCAAATCCCTCAATAAAGCAAGCTGGGGAAAACAGTTTCAGAAAGAAATGAAAATAAGCTGGCAAATCAAGCCACTACCACACAATGCACTCAGAAGTACTGTGTTATCAATAAGCACAAGTGAGAGGTTTTGCTCAAAGATACAGAATAGATTTTTCCTAATTGAAGGAAGCAAACCTCTGCTTCTAAGACAACAATGAACTTTTTCTGGGGTTTCTATCAGTTTGTTTTCAGCTTATTCTAATAGGAGTTAATTTAATGCCACAGGGGCCTGTTTGGTGAAAGTCTTGTATTCTGGAGAGCCACAAGAGAAAAACAAAACAAATAAAACCCCAAACAAACAAGCAAAAAAGCAAAACCAAACCAAATCCCCACAATCAACCAACCAATCTAAACAAAAATCCACCCAGTTATCAAGACAAAATGACATCAATGTTTTGAACTCTAATTAAGACCAAGTCAAGAATAAGGAGGAAGTTCAGGCTGCTTTAATGAGACCATGGAAGATCTGGATTCAGTTCCCAGCTATGTAACTCACTTTCTGAGGACTTCCATGCTGATGCCTGTCCTGGGAACTATGACATTTCTCTCCTTGCTACAAGTCCTCACAGTAGCTCAGACCAAAATCTCCATTCAGAGCTCAGCTTAACTCCTCAAAGGGGACAGAATAGGTAGGGGTCATTTCAGATAAGTCATGATCACATTTGAATGGATTCAAATTCAAAGATACATCTCATTTTTCAAGTTTGGGATAAAAACAAGAATGAAAACATTCACCATACATAGAAACTTTCTGAAAATGTTGGGTTACAAATAAACATCACTGCCAATATCTAAAAAGAGGGAGAACTTGAAAAAGCATTCTTCAAACATTGCTTCCATCTAGCTATTCTACTTATTCTTTTGTTTTTTTCTTTGGAAAAAGTCTATTAATGTCAAATAGCCAGTCTCATCTCCCAGTCTTCTTCTTTTATGGTCAAAGAAGAAATGTGCTTTAAATCTGTCTAAGCAATTTTATCATTTCAGGCATAGTGCTTTTCTACACTTACTGGCAACTTCTATTTCATCAGTCTTTCCCTTGGACATTTACACCATAACACTACAAAGATGAGCAAGGCTGGCCAAGAAAATGACAAGAAAGGCTCTCACAAATAAAGCTTTTGAATTGTCCTATGGATCACAACCTAAAATGTAGTAGGCATTAGAAAGAGGGAGCATTTTTAACCTCAAGTAGTCATAGGTGTCCAGAATCCATTCTCTACTGAGATGGGCAATACAATCTCTGTATTTTACAGAGAGGTTATTCCATAAGGCCATGCTTTAGAGCAACAATCAATCTACCTCCATAAAAGTTCTAGTACTGTAAATCACTGATGGAAGATGCTGAAGACCTTGGTTCTATTCAACATGCAATCAGAATACACACAAGACAAGCCTTGCCTTACCAAACTAAGCTAACCAGCAACTGAATTTCTGTATGACAGTTTTGCATTCTCCTTCCTTTTCTCAGTACACTTGCAACACCATGCTAGATATGCTAAATACAGCATAGCACTATGGGACTATACTACTGAGTCCCCCCAAAACAGCAAGACACTGGGTTGGAATCCTACTCCCTCAAAGAAAGAAATTATTTTTACTGTGTCTTAGATTGTTCCTTTCATTAAAACAGAGGACCTGCTGCAGAAGAAACATACTCATTGACAGAACTTAGCTATGATGTTGGTCAAACTCTCTTCCTCCCATTCCCACCCCAAACCCCATCCTTTCATCAGAAAGCATCACCTTCTACTTCAGTTGTCATGTACTTAAAAATATGGCAGGATCACCATCATACTAAGGCATAAAAGAAAGAAGGAACATACGATGGACACAGATACTGCTTCTTCTTCCCTTTGCCTTTCTTTGAAGACTTCTCTTTGGAAGAGGCTTCTTCAACCCACAAGGAGAATGAGATGAAAAAGAAAACCACTAGTAAGAACTTCATCTTGAAGATTAAGCTGCAGAGAAACCCTCAGCCTGTGGCAAAAGAAAAGAAAGATATTTATGTTAGTAGGGCTAGATATGGCAATAGGAACACATACCTACAAAAAGTGAACAAATGGTTTGGTTTGGGTTTTGTTGGGGTTTTTTGGGTGGTTTTTTTTTTGTTGTTGTTTGGGGGGCTGGTTTGTTTTTTTTTTAATTTGATATTAGTTGCCATGGAAGACAGGGCCTGTTGAGGTTTACCTCTGGTATGGAATCAATTTAGGTATTTTCTAAGAGTCAAGAAGCTTCCCAAAGTTAAGAAACTGAGAGGAACAGATTTAAGTGCACGTTTGCTCCAGGCTGTTTAAGAAACAAATGTGATGTCCTTCAAAGGCTGCCTAAAGCAAAAACCTCAGAAACAGAGTTCCTCACCAAAAATGTCATGTATCAACTGCATTAAATATGGTTAAATTTCACCAACCAGTCATCTAGCAAGGCAGAGACCTGCCAACCCTCTATGACCTTGCACTGATGAAACAGGAAGCATCAAAATGCTAAAAGAAAAGGCTGCAAATTTAATTTTATGGATAGAATTTAAACACATATTACTGTTTTGCATGAAGCACTCTTGCAGTGGAGCCAGCCCTGAAAGGACCTTGCAAAGATGACTAAACAGAACCCACAATACTGGGCTTTATTACATCCAGGTTAGTTCAGTATTTTAGCTTGTCACAGGTGAAAGCATGTACACCCAAGGCCAGGAGCTGGATTTGTGTTTGGTCAGAGACAACCCCACCTGCCCCTAGCTGCAGCCACAACATTCCCAGGACTATTTCCATTTGTTTCCCATCCCACACATATTTCCAAGCATTTCCTTGGGCCAGCAGAAACGTGGCAGGTGCCTCAGTACCAGCTGCATTTTCCACTTCTATTTAATTTTTCTTAAAATTATTTTTAAGGAGCAGTGGCTGCCTCTCTGCCTCTCTCTCTCCCTCCCCTCCCCGCCTGGTTTGGTTAGCGTTGGAATGCTTCAGCCCTTCCCAGGAGCCGCAGCCCCCCCATACCCTGGCCCATAACGGTGGCGGAGCAGTCCCTCTCTCTCCCCTACCCCTCTCCCGCTATCCTCACCCCCCCGGCCCGGTCCGAGGCCTCCCACCGGCCCCAGCATCTTGGAAGGAGCGGACTCCGTGCTGCCAAGCGCGCACAGTGGGGAGAAGGGGAGGGGGAAAACGAGCTGGGCTCCCTACACGGCCCGCTTCCCCCAGCAGCGGTGGGACAGGCCTGGCGCTGCCTTTGGGGCAGCGACCCTGAGCCCTGCGACCGCCGCGACCCGTTCCCATAGCCTCGGCCAGGCCCCACCGGCCCGGCCCGGCCCCACCGGCGCTGGCCGAGGTGCTGACGGGGCCTCGAAGGGTGCCGCCTGGCGAGAATGGCTCTCTGGGGCCGGGCCCTTGCTCGTCCTCGGCCCCTTCCTCCGCCCGCCCTACCGCGGGGCACGGGCACGGGCCCTACCCACACACACGCAGCCCCGCCACCGCCACGGGCCCTCACCGCCGATACTCACAGCGCTCACCGCCGGACGCTCCGCTGCGGCCCGTCCCCCCCTCCCACACGCACACCGTGATTAGCGCCGGCGGTGACCGGAGAAGCAGAGCTGGGCCATGCCGCGGCCCAGTAGGAGCGAAAAAGCTGCTACTCCTCCGGCGACAAAACCAACCCCTACCTCCGACGGTGCCCTCCGCAGCCAGGGAGCATGTGCGGGAGCCGCGGCGCTGCGCTCCTCCCACTGAACATGCCCCGCCCGCCGGCCCGCACATGGGCACTGTGCGAGCGGCGTCGCAAGCGGCGGGAGGGTGAAGGGGAAAGCGGCGTGGGGCGTCCCGATCAGCTCCGCGACCTCCCGCTGTGATCCCCTCGCACCTACCGCCGCATGAGACAGGGCACCGACGGGGCGGAGGGAGGTATGAAGGATATTGGGTTTCCAATTGCTAAAGATTTCAGCTGTGTCGTAAATAGAGACCTAAAGGCATGGAAATTTCATAGATAAAATTCCTTCTGGAGCTCCTCACACATAAAATCGTGCGCTGAACTTCTTGCTAACATCGGCTGCTTGGCCTAGATTTTGGAAATGAACAAACGTCGTCATACAGCTGAGGAGTCATAGCTCAGCAAATGCGCACCTTCCCATTATAGATTAAAGGCATCATCTCCTCTATGTCTCACACTTTTTAGTGACCAATTCACTGAAAATCAAGACTATTTCCAAGTCTTCTCGATCATCCAGACTTATTTCTTATCACTCCTCGTATACACTGCCAGAGCTTCACTCTGCAGTATGACAAAAGAGCAGCATGACTTGCAGAATACTTTTTATTCTTCAAAATGGATCCAGTGATTAATACATCAATGGACACTTTCTGCAACATCCAGTAATCCTCATAGTGCTTCTTTGTGAAGCTCTGTTGGGCCTTAGGCTATAATATAACAGCAGATCAAAAGTGCAGAAAGTCACCTCTTTGGCAAAGGAGAAGTGGGCACACGACCTGGTGCATGCTCTACACCAGGCAGCAACAAGTGTGTAGTTTCTGTAATACCCAAACATCTGGTACCTCAGCAACATTTTCTGAGCAATGTTCCTGTCCTAACTGACATACAGACACATTCTGAAAAGCATTCTCTGCCCTTCAGAATTTGCTACCCTGTGGCATACATATATTACCATATTCCTATATACATATGTGTCTGTGTAGACATACACACATACAGATGCAAGAATCTACTGCCATGGCTCAGTCCAAGGACACAGGTCTCTCAAGACACAGTTTTCCACCTCAAACATGGGAATTTGCAAATTAAACAAAGTGAAGTTTTTTCCTGAAACAGAAACCAAAGCTCAGAGGATTTCCATAACAGTCTCCATGAAGGGGGGAGGAGGGGAAGAACAAATTCCTCTCAGCTCCAGCAGCCTGAGCCACTGCAGCCACAGCAGGTTCTGTATCTGCAAGCTGCTTCTTGCAGCCACTGGGCTTGGCTGTTTCTTACCTCCTCCTGTACACAAAGCACCTAATTGCCTCCTTTGGCCTGTCTGCAAATCAGCTGGCATTTGCAAGTGCTTGCTGATGCAGCTATGGTTGTAAACACCTAAGGATAGAGGAATATTTGTGGCAACTCACCAGGATAAGGCATAAGATAGGAAGGAATTACCATCCATCCCTCAGGTTCACATGAAATGAGAACATGCAGCTAATATCTTTCTGTAGCTAATAAAAGTGAGATATGTGTGACAAAGCCAAGAAAAGGAAGCTTCTTTGATAAGATATCTATGCAGTATCTGAGGCTTCATAAACAATAAATATTTTACTAGTAAATGAATATATAAGGGCAGATCCACTTCTGTCTCAGCATTCATTGTTTTTCAGAGTGCAGGGGTGGACTTAGCTATTTTTCCTCTGCTTGCAGCTGTACTGTGTCCACTGTTGGGAATACCTAACCATCTACATTTCTCTGATTCAGGAATAATTCCAAGGAATTCGTGATCTTAGGCATTATGCCAATCACTAGAAAAATAGTTGTGTAAACCATACACAAAATACTACAAGACCTTTCCTAGCTACCAGCCCGGGGACATTAGTTCTTTAGTTTGCAGTAGTGGAACATGAGGATCTGAAGATCCAGCAGTCAGCCCTTCTGTTCAATCACTTAAAAGACACTTTGTAGCTCTATAAGATACAGTTTCTTTGGTTGTGTCGCACGTTTCAGTCTACTTTCTCCAGGCAATGAGTTTTGTGTAACAGCACTTGTGTAAGTTTCAAAAGACAGCTTGTTGCAAACTTTAGACTTTTTTTTTGTAACTGATTGATACCCCACTTAAACAGAAACTGAATGAATGAACCCAAACCAGAGAACTCCGTGTTTTGTAAAGACAGCTGTCTGGGAAGACATATTGAGCTAATGTTCCTGCAGAAGGAAATAAAGTGGGAAAGAAAGCAGGCTGGCATGAATGATTGCTAGACACCACTAAATCCACCTGGGATTTTGCTATTACAAATTCTTTAAACACAAGCATATTTAATTCATAAAGTATCTGTTTTACAAGAGGAGGAATTATGACTGAAAAACAGAGCTTCTAATGTCAAATAGCTGAAAACTTTATTAAAGCATTTGTCAAGCTTTTTTTTAAGGAAAGCAAGTACATATTTTTAAATTTCTATTAATAAAAGAAGAGATGCCTTAGTTTTCAGCTTAATTAGGTTGAAAAGCCAGGCAACCACAAGACCCATATCGATTGAAAATCAGATTGCATTAGTTTCAATGTTCACCAAAGAAGTTTTTCTTATAAATTGAGTTGATTTAATCCACATAGTTAGAAACCATAATTTTCAAAAGGATTTCATGTTCTGCAACCTTTGTAATTACAGACATTTTATTTCAGTCTTGATGGCTTTGGTGATCATCCAGAAAGCATAGAGATTTGCAGGGCTCCTAAAAAAGGACTAATTTCTAAAGGATGCTGAAAACTCTTTTTCTTCTTTCCTTTTCTAATACTGTAAAGAGGTCATTGTAGGAAACAGGGACAAAATAAGTGGTTGTTATTAAAGGTTCCTACCATCTGGTGCCCAAGACCAGAATTGTGGAAGGTTCCACATTTCCTTCCTCCTGAACAGCCTAGTGATTTTCATTCCATTTTGGAATACAGAGACTTAAAGTAACAAACCCAGCAGTGAATAAAATAACAAATAGATGAACCAACAGAAGAAGAAAATTATAGTCTGTCTTCCTTAATATTCCAGTTCCCTCATCTCTCTCTCCTTTATGGATACTGAGTGTGACAGATAATCCTTACAGGGTTGATCTGAATGCTGGCAAATTCAGATTATTATGCCTTGGTGGAGGCTCTGAAATGAAGACTTTTGAGAGAGCTGCAAGCACAATGAAGTGTTTCATTTATTACAATTAAATGACAAAACAATTAGAAATGTGCAGCCCTTCAAACATGATATTGCTGGTAAGTGTAAGCCTGGGCTGTCTTTGGCTTTATGTATCTGATAGATAAATAGCTCATCAAAACAGCAATGGCAGATATTGATCATAATAGACATAAACATGTTAATCATATTCATAGTGCCTGTACTTCACAGGAAGGAGTCACATGTCTTGTACAAAGAATTTGGATTGTAAAAGATGCCCAAAACATGTGTTCCTTGCAGGCTTATGCATTTTATTACTTGTGTTTCCTATGTAGCTGTGCTTTTGCTGACAGATCTCTATGTGCAAAGTACTGCCAAGCTATGTGTGTGACTTCAAAGTTTTTTTCCCCTG
Source organism: Galbula dea (assembly GCA_013399015.1). Lineage (NCBI taxonomy): Eukaryota > Metazoa > Chordata > Aves > Piciformes > Galbulidae > Galbula > Galbula dea. Next base: position 2,192,668 of record VWZX01005094.1, read on the forward strand.
CTCTCTTAGTGCTAAAATTAAAGGACTGTAGAAATGACTCCAAAAACTGAGAAAAGAAACCAACCAGCCAAACAAAACAGCAGAACAAAGTACATGTCCTGTAATCCCTGAAAGGTTTAATCAATATGGAAAGCAGAGGTATCCATATTAGAATACAATTATCCATATGTTGTATGGAAAGACCAAAGAGTGAGCTGTGTGTGAGTACTAGCTGATTCTACAGCTCTCTAATGTCATTACCAAAGAGACTGAAGTTTACTCCCAGGTCACCAAAGCCACTAGGATTTGCATTGCTGATATCAGCAGGTGAAAAGCTCTTATAGAGATTTCAACCTTAAAAAACAGTCTCCAGAGTGATTAAATTCATAATTCCTGTTGTTATGCAAATAAGTCTAGGACCTAGTATTAGCAATACTACTAGGTGAAGTTCTGCATGTTCCTAAAAGACAACTTAATTAGGTTGAGAAATGTATCAACTGTCAACAAAAGTGTTTTCTCATCTGAAACACCTCTCCTTGTGCTGGAGTATTTTACTAGTGACATTGAAGTAACTTAAAATTCCTGGTGCACCTTATAGCACCCACAGTCAGTGTTGTACCTTGAAAAAAGCTTTGCATACAGTCATATGCTTACAAGAGTCCTAAGAGACCAACTAAATCTCTCTCTAAAATTATCCAGGTTCATTTTCCATCTGTAGGATAGCAGTCTCACAGTATCTGCTGAGCTGGAAGTGACTCACAAGGATCATTGAGTCCAGCTCCTTGACCTGTGCAGGACACATCAAGAATCACACCATGAAGACAATCTTTTGGAAAGTTCAGAAAGATTTTTGACACCAGTTTGAGGTGGGAGGAAGAGGAATAAATCAAAGGATGCCTTTTTGTATGCATACACATGTAACCCATATGCCCACATTTAACCCCTGTGTTTCAATAAAGCTGTATGACTGTGTAATCAATTGGCTGAACACATTTAATGCCAACATAATTTCTTCTGTGGATTATGCTGTCACTTAAGAATTGAGATACAAGCCTGTGGTGAAAAGGATTAGCCTGTCAGCTTCCAAGTTCTTAGAGACAGTGTTTGCTCATGCATAGATGGCAGATGTAAATGAGTTGTGAAGAGTTAATGCATGATTAGTAATCGTTATCAACATGCTACAGGCATGAGCTGCCTGCCTTGTGAATAACTATACCATGGCTATATCTATACAAATCAATAAAGAATATAGCTCTACCTTGAAAAGAACCAGGAAGAGAGTTATTGAAATGTCATTCAGCAGCACAGTCTATACTTTCTGCAACATAAACACTTTCTAAAGGCACTTATTGCATGCAAAGTGCTACACAGGTCTAAGTACCTATCTTTATTTCCTCTACTTACATAATAATAAAGAAAAAAGACAGATGCCTTGCTGTGCAAGTCAAGGCAATTCCAGCTAATAAGAGTTTTAAGTATGATTTAAGATTCCTCCTGGCTGCCTATGTTGGAAAGATACCTAGATGTTCCTGAGGACAGAAGGGAGGACAGCCTGCAATGTCACATGCAGATTTCTTTTTTTGCCCACCGTAGTGCATGGACTCTGCCTAAGTCACACTGTTGATGTGTTTTATTGTAGTAGCTGCTTTTTACTTAAATTCTTCTTGATTTACACTGAGTTTGAACAGCTGTCAGCTACCTGCTAGACATATGGTGCCAAAGGCCTACAGGGCAAATTTCTTACAACCCACAAGATGCTCATCTGCAGTCTTTGGAGCATTTCTAGCACACTGTCATGGTGTTGTAAGGAATTGTGCCTAACCAAGGCTCCAACCCGAAATGGGACATGAACCCCAAAGTTCATCATATGCCTGCTACCTAAAGAAAAAAATGCTTTTTGTCTTTTAGACAGCTATTTCAGCACACCATTACAACCTTACATCAGTATTAAAAATAAATCTAGCACTGAAAGTTCATGAAGCTGTGGTGAAAGCTCTTTTGCTGCTAATTCTTTCTCTTTTTTTATGTCTAACTATAAACAGAGATGCCATTGGTTTTAGAATTTGTGGTCATTTGGTATTAAAAGAATGTACTGACCTTTTACTGTGTCCTTAGTATAATTTCCTCTCCTCTAAAACATAGGATCATTGATTTGGGTTGGAAAAGACCTTAAAGATCACCTAGTTCCAGGGTAGTAAGACAGAACACAGGAGACATTTCACTGCCATTTTACCTCCTCTCGAATGTTTTGCCATGGTTCTTCACTGCAGTGGCATGCTGCAGCACGGTGTGACACAAACAAACACAACAGCCTGCTGTCCAGAGCTGTGTCCAGACTGTACCCCTCCATGTTTCAGGCACACATCCCTAGCTAGACCTTGGTCTGTTTGAATCCTGATTGCCTGGACCTTATCTATTACACAAACTGTCCTTCCTTTAGTCTCTGCTTCAGTCGTTACGGTCACACTATATTCCCCACTCAATCCCTATTATGGAGTTTCCCAGTCCAGCCTCTCAGCACCCACTCTAATCTAATCTCAGCAACTACTGGCAGCCTGTCCAATCCCACTCTTCAATTCTTGCATGAGAGCCTGGACACTAACACAGAGCATGTGGGAGATATCAGAGCTCTCTTACCCATTGCCAACTCAAAAGGACTAGGTTCCAAACTGCCTGGGTGGGCTCATCAGTGAAGCCTTGGTTGGAATTAAGGACCTCTAGATAAAGCAGTTTTAGACAACTGGCATAAGAGAGATGAGTAACACCACTTAGGTTAGATGTTTAGGCTGGCAGTCACAAGCTAAAGACCTTCCCAGATGAATGGTGACTGAAGTGCACTGGCCATCAGGAATGCTGCCTAAGGGAAAGGGAACAAATTGGAGTGTTATGCTGAGCTAAAGGCTGATGATAAGGAGGTTAAATTAGCACTAATAAGGTTCAAACTAGACCACATTTCCATGTGTGCTTATGCTGAGATAGATAACAAAGCCCAGCCCTTACTAAAAAATGATTTGACACCTAATTTATTACCACTTACAGAGTAGGCTAGCTGCACTGTCAAAGAGTGGGTGACTTGGTGTGTTTTGACAAGTCCATATTGTGTGCTTCTTAGCACCTCATCTTTTAGGTGCACACAGTTTGATGAAACAAATATGTTATGATGCCCTTTCCTTTTCTAGAATTTCACATGCCTCTTTTTCTCTCTTTTCATGATAGCTTAGCAAAGTTGAACTGGCACTAGGTTCACAGTTCCAGAATTATATTTAGCCCTCTTCTCTCCTTTCTGTCTCTAAATTTGTTGCTAACTTCCACAAATACTAATATTCAGGGGATTCTCTGAATTTCCAGATCAGTAGCTGGATTGGTCACTCCAAAAAATGGAGTGATTTCCCTTTTTTGTGACCTTCTTAAATCTACTTCATCTACAGGGTCCTTTGCATAAGATGGATTTAAGACCACTGGAACAATGCTTAACTCTGCTGTTTATTTTTTTAAAGACATTAAAACTAACTGAACATTTCCCTTTGCTAAGTAGCTTAGCTTGGAGCTTTGCAGAGATACAAATCATAGCTAAACACAGAAATCTTTAGATGCTCATTGTGATTTACTAGAAGAGAAAAAGCCACATATAGCTGATATTTTTTCTATGTGATATATTACCATTATCCCTGAAATGCTGCAGAGAGCTTTCTTGGCAAACCAAACAAAAAGAGACCTGTTGACTAGTTCAAAGTCATGGACAGTCCTGGCTCAGTCCCAGTTAATGAAAAAATTCCCTTTTAGTTCCTATGAACAGGATTTAGAGGTCTAGTTAGGAAATATCATTGGCAGTGTAGGTGAAAGGATTTTTTTATTGTTGTTTTTCTTGTCTTGCAGAACAACTTTGTTGCCAGTCAGCTATTTACAACAGGAGTTCAGAGCAGTGGTTTTGTTATTAAAGTGGTGGAAAAGAAACAAATGGAAAGATAGAAGTGTGAAGAACTGTAACTAAAACTTTTTAGTAGATCAACCAGAAAACAGACAGCTTAAAAGATCTTTAATTATTTAAAAATATAGTTTTTTCTGTAAAACTAGCCACTGATGTTTCAGTCCAGATATGAACTGCATATGAACTTTGATTGACAAACCAACCAAACCTAGCCCACACCTTGGCCTGCTCTGACCACGTGGCAATTACATGGGAGGAGATCCAGTTATCCCAAGCAGCTCCAGCTCTTTCCACCCATGCATCTCCTGTCAAGATCTGCTGGGAGACAGTGCTACAGGCCATTGATTTTTAACAAGAGATCACTCCTAGCTCTGAAAGCATTGCTTTCTTCCTCTGTCCCAGGGGAAAAGCCACACAAAGCTAAGCTGCTTGAGATTGTCTTGGGACAGAGTTGCAAAGCTCCAACAACCCAGAAGTGATTCCAGCTCAGAAGTGAGGTCAGGTTTTGACACCTCCTGAACAAACTTGAGCTCTGGCTGGGATTTAGACAGTAAAAAAGTAAAAAAGAAGAAAAAGGAAAAAGAAAAGAAAAAAGGAAGAAAAAGGAAAAAAACCCCATGTCTTCCCAGAAAGGACTCTGAAATCCTGGATTTAATAAACAGAGTCCCTGTACTTTCCCTTCCCTCCTTGACTTAACAGCTGTGGCTATCCACATCAATAGGGAGAGAGGCTCAGGCCCTTACCAAGCCTGGTTGTGTTTTGTTTTGTTTTGTTTTTCTGAGGTGAGCTAGCAGTGAAGTTATTAGTATTTTCTCTACTAAAGTTTCCCCAGCATTTCCATGACACTCAGCTTGCTTTCTCTGCCCCAGTAAGAATAAATTCCTCAGAAGCTATTAAACATAGTGTGGCACAGGAGCATTGTGTTGCTGGAGAAAAAAAGTTAAAATTTTACCTTTCCTGTGATCTATCTCTTTCTTTCTGGAAGGAACTGAGGCAGTTCTTTAAATCTGACAAAGTATAGATCTCCATGCACGGGCATGGTCTAGGCTGAGAGTTAGGCTTCACTCTTAGGCTGATGCAAGTTGGAGACAGTTTTTAGACATTGTTCTCCTCTGGTGGCTGAAGAGATAATTCAATTTTAAGGGGCACTAGGGTTGCATTGACATTACTAAGTGGAAAGCAAACCAGAAGGAACAAGCATTTGATGTGTTGTAATTCCATATGGTGGTAAATTATGTTTTTGCAAACATCTGACTGTAGGCATGCACTGCACATACATGAGGAGGTCATGTTGCAAGTGAAGTGAGTTAGGGGCACTTCAATGGATGGCTTCAACCTTGGTTCCACCAGGAGGAAAACCCTTTCCTAGCACAGCAGTCACACACTGGCACATCCTACAAGACTTCAGCTGGAAGTACAAGGCAAATTCAACCCCTCTGGTACATTAAATCACAAATGTGCAGCTCTTCTTTCCCCAGAGCAAAACAGTCATTTTGTATTAACTTCACATGAGGCATTTAGTGTCAGTAAAAGAAAACACCAGTTCTTTATCTGTTTCTCCCTAGACTGTGGGATAGGAATAATCTATTAGAAGTCTGCCACAGCTAATGGTTTTCTCTTTAAAGTTAGTGCAGCCACAGTGACTGATATGTTGGCAATATAATTCCAGTCTTTGCAAATACTTCTCCTCTTGATGGAGAACCAAGAGACACATCACACTCCTCTAGCAGTGTTGCTCAGTAAGAAAAACAAGACTGTGCACAGGCACTAGCTTCACTTTGAATTAATTCTCAAGAAATTTGTTTGTTTGGAATTTGTATTAAAGTTGTGAAAACATGCTCTTTTGGCCTACAAAGGATTACATCCTTTCCAGTCTACACAGAAATTGTCACTAGCCTGGTCCCAAACTCATTATTCTTAATGGGCTCAATCCACTATCAGTGAAACCAATGAAGTGCATTTTTCATCAGGCTTTATGCTATCTGGACAAGAGCCTGTGTCTAAATAAAGCCAAATACTGAACTGATTCTGCATTCAACCATACCCATGTAAACTGGATATCAGCCAGCTGGCAACTTCTTTTCTCTTTCTTTCACTTTTGTGTTTTGCAGCAGAAAAAGAAACTAAAAATGCCACTTTGTTAGGTTAAAAAGGGTAGAAGAGCACAATTACAAGGGTGAAACTGCAATTCTCTTTTCAAGTGATACTACACTTGATCAGTATATCTCAACTTAAAAAGAAAATTTATAAATTATCCTGGGTTCAGCATCTTGAATAATTTGCAGCAGCCTTAGGGTTGATATGACTTAAATTCAGCTGCTCACACACTAGAAGAGACTTTTCTGTAGCTGACTGTTGGCTAAGTGTAACAACACTCAAAATATACCTCTTCTGTGGCACCTATGTATAAGGCAAAGTGAACGTGAAGTAAAGCTATCACATCTGTTCCATTCACCTCTTAGCCTTGGAATTTTCCCTTCATTTATTTGCTTTGGCAAAGTAAAGAGATTTTTGCACAGTCCCTGGCATCTCCACATATCCAAAGCCATTGTAATGTGATCCTTGAATGTGACATACAGGTGGATTATGACAATGGCTTCCCCAGCAGACAGCTTTAAAAGCAAGAATGATAATCTGTTTAGTTCTCAAAGAATGGCAGTTTTCTAGACAATTCCACACACATAAAAAGGACAGAAAAAACCCTGTGGCTGAGAACATGGGGAGCATTGCCAATGACCTCACTTTAGCTACCTCAAAAAAAAGGGGAAAAGACAGTCCTGGTCAAATTTCCATTCTCCTCTATCCACTGCCAAAATTGTTTCTCACCTCTAGGAAATGTTTAGTTCTCATGTTTTACATCTAGAAAGCTTCAGAATAAGTTTCCCCACTTTATAAACTTTAATCAGATTAAATAATTAGCAGCAGATAAAGTGTAATTCCCTTCCATTTCCTTCATTCTCTGCCTTCCTTTTAGAAAAATGATGATTGCCACATGAAAATCTGATGTCTCATGGGAAAATGCTCTTATATACTTTGTGTTGTTAAGCCTTTCCCACACATGAAGATACAGAGATAAGTTTTGACTGTCTCTGGCATAACATGCAGCTTGCACAATGAAGAATGGTAAAGAGGTTAAAGAAATGACCACTTACAGGAAAGAGGTTTATGATAGATAACACATGTAGAATGGAAACTGGCAGAGTGGGTGACTAGACAGAGAAGAGCAGGCCTCTCAGTTGGGCAGGCTCTGATTAATCCTCTAATTCTTTCACTTGGCAAAGAGGCACAAGAAAACATTTTCTTCCATCCTTAGGAATGTATCTAAACTGGCAGATTCTCCCTGTATTGTTCTGTGTTTATCTGCTAAAGTGTTCTAAAAACACAATGTGATAAGAGCCTGTTTTCAAACAGAGCTCAATGAAATAAGACAAAAAAAGCCCCAAACCCTTCCCTCACTGCTCCTGAGCTAACAGGCAACTCCTATTGCTTCCCATGGTTGTAAGCGTTGGTAGAAGCAGAAAGAGTATTCACAGAGGTGGTGACTTTTTCTTCACCACCTTTCACATCCTCATCAGTCCTTTAGTGTGGACAACAAAATGGATTTTGTTAGAGAAAGCCATGCCTGCTCACAGTGCCATTCACCCAGCTCCTCTGACCATGCCTGGTACTGCCATGTGACCAATGCATAGCCCCCATACTCTGGACAGGTTCAGTTCAAGCCTTCCAGCCATCGGCAGATCCACTTCACAGAATCACAGAATCACAGAATGTTAGGAGCTGGAAGGGATTTTGAAAGATCATCCAGTCCAACCCCTCTGCCAGAGCAGGATTCCCTGGACCAGGTATATAGTACCTCCAGAGAAGGAGACTCCCCAGCCACTGGGCAGTCTGTTCCACAGATCACATTCTGGAGTCAAAGCCTCCTTTAAATAATTTTGAAAACAGGACCATGCAAGAGGCTCTGCTGGAATGCTTACTGGTGACTTATTGGGGTCAGAGCATGTTTGACAAGGCTCCTGGGATTTTTTTTTTCCAGTGGTGTTTCAAAGGGTTTTAATAATTAAATAAGTGACATCAGTATGAAATATCAGTTGTGGGATTAATTCCCCCCACCCTCCTGGGTGTTAATCACTACTTAGATAAACTCTAAGGAATAAAGAATACATACTTTTTTCAGGAAGAGAATGAGAAAAAAAAATAGACTGAAGCACAGTTTAGAAATACTTTTTAGAATACCCACCTACAGGACTGAAGGCTGAGAAAGGCATTTTCAGGCAGTTGTCATTGTGGTGATAAGGCATGTCATTGACCTCCAAAATAGGACTTCAGCAGTTCAAGTTACCAAATTTTCTGACTTCTGTCCTGAATGGAATTCAAAAGAAACTAGACCCCAATTAGATATAAGTCCTAGTCAGGCAGAAAGCATTATTGCCTGGGCTGTCATCCTGGCTGATGGATTTTCTCACATTCTTCCAGGGGTGATTCACTTTTTAATGGTGTTGTATTTTCTTTTGAGTTACTAATTGTTTCTCCTAGATTTCTAACCTATTTCTTTTGCTTAAAATGAAAAACATTTTGCTTGCTGCTGGTACTGAATTTGGCTGCACATATTTAATAGATAATATGTATTAAATACACAGTACATATTGTACCAGTATATGTCCTACCTCTTTCTTATTTGGGGCATTACAGAATCACAGAATCATAGAATTGCAGGAGTTGGAAGGGACCTCTGGAGATCCTCTAGTCCAACCTCTCTGCTAAATCAGGTTTACCTAGAGCAGGTTGCACAGGAATGTGTCCAGACAGGTTTGGAATATCTCCATAGGACACCCCACAACCTCTCTCTGTCTGTTCCAGTGCTCTGTCACCTTCAAAAGAAAGAAGTTTTTCCTTATGTTCAGATGGAACTGTGTCCATTGCCCCTTGTCCTGTCACTGGGGACAGTCACCACTGAAAAGATTACACTTATCCTTTCCTCCTGTTCAGACCAATCAAACCTCTTTACCTCTTCTTGTTTTCCACAGAAAAAAAAGAAAGTGATGAATGATGCAAGGTCCCATCAGTGACAGAATTTTTCCACATGGAAATAGTATCTTATTCCAGTGTTTTCTAAGCTATGAGGTAACATTTTGAATTTAGTCACACATTTTTCATGTTTTATAAGCTTAAAGTTTTTGAAAGATCACAGTGATGGACATATTCCTTCTGAAGTCTAAGTTTTTGTTTAACCTGACTTGATTTTCTGTATTCAAGAGACTACAAATTCTGAAGAACAGTTTCTACTCATGTGGGAATTTTGAAGCCCATTTCTGTCTGTATCTTCCTGTTTATCTTCAGTTGAGATCACATCCACAAATAACAAATTACTTATTCAGTGTTTAAATGCTACTGGAATTGGTAGTTTTTAAACAAAAGAAACCCAAGGTCACTTGTATTGTGAATGTATTTTAGAGAAACTCATTGGCATAAATATTTGAATTGAAATTATTTGAAACTGGTAGATAAAAGTATAATGTCAGATTCCTGTTATATTGGAGGCTGGTTCACTTTGTAACCTTGACAAACAGTGGTGTGTACCAAGCAGCCCCTCCTAGTATCCATTATGGGTCTTGGTCTTGGTGCCAAGCATAGACTTTAACCCCAGCTGAAATGTTCTGAGGGACTTCAGGGAAATTTTGCCTGGAGTTTTTTATGAGCAAGTCCCAAAGGAGCACCAGGAAAGGAAAAGGATGTGGGAAAGATGAAAACTGCTTGCCAAATTCCCATCCCTGCTGACTAAAATTGCATCTGATATCTCTGCAGACGAGTACTCTGCTCTTCCCTACTTTTAATATTGAACTCCTGCATCACTGTGCTTACACAAGTAATCACTATTGACTTTCCAGTCCCAAAAGAAAAAAGACTTTGAAAAATGAAAATCTCTCAGCCAGGTTTTTCCCTTACAGAAGAAACACCAGCCACATGAAGCCTCATGAAAGGTTACCATAAAAGCTAAAAACAAACAAGATTTACTCGAAAATGCAATTGCTCAATATACCCAGAACTGCCAGCAGCAGTTTCCTATTTAGGCTCTTGACTTCATAACCTTACCCAACCTTTCAGAAATTTCCTGGTCAACAAGACTTTTCGGAAGCTTTGTGAAAACAAAACAAAACATTGGATTTAATCAGTTTCCTTAAGCCTGCATCACTTCACAAGAACCTAGACTAAACAACTGTAAAAGTTACTAAAAGTAAACCAGTTTGTCCTTGCAGAGCAATAAAGACAAAAAGAGACAGGAAAGCTTGTTGGAAACAAGCTCTTTACCAACTTGAAGGAATATGCAGATATGTATTAAATTTCTGGGTTTCTGTATTGGAAGAAAAGCTAAGACATTCAAGTAAAGGTTTCAGAGACACTCACCATTGTAAAGTAGGTGAAATGTTTCAGGCTGAAAGGGTTAATTCTTCATGAAAGTTTGGGTCATGGTTATTCCTTTTCTAAAAAAAATATTTTATTTACAATTGTGGACATTTAAATTTGTAAAAGAGATGTAAAAGCCTGAAGAGCATTTTAAAAAGGCATGTTAAAACCAGAGAGGGAAGATATGAGAATAAGCTTTTAAGACTAGGCTTGATGGGGCCCTGGACAACCTGATCTAGTGGATGGTGTCCCTGCCAGGCAGGGGGGTTGGAACTAGAGGATCTTTAAGGTCCCTTCCAACTCTGACTATTCTATGATTCTATGATAATAGCTTGACTCTGCCCTTACTGCTGTTAGCAGGTTCCTGTCCTGGGTGACAACCTTGGTGTCACTACTTACACATACAATGTCAGACATGCAGATCAACACCAGCACTACTGGACCATGTTTCTGTAACAAACAGAGCCCCATCTCACTCCTTATTATAGTAGGTGATTAATTTTTCAAGGAGAGACAGCAATTAAGAAAGAAGTGCCCAGAGGACTCTTAAGGATTCAATGAGAAAGTTGAGCTCTTAAGTTCCATTTTAGTTTACATAGAAATGTGGGCATCTGGCCTGGCTGCAATCTATTTTAGAGCTTTAATACAAATCATATCCATCATTTCAGACCTAAGTCTTATGAAAGTAGCCTTGTGAGGTACAATGAACAGGTCTATGTGGCACAAGATACAGGAGTTCCCTTGTTTAAAATCTTTAAGTTACTTTTAGAGATTTTCCCATTCTGTAATGAAAACTGGCAGCTCACATTTAAATAACCCACAGGTTCCTCTTTCCAGGTTTCAAAACTGTAAACTCAGACAACTGAAATTTGACTTAAAAAGAGTTTATTGCAGAAAAAATTGCCATTAGAAATGCCTGTAACCCAAAATGTCTATAAGGGCATTATCTTCTTTCAGCAGATGCTTACAGATCTTCAGTCATGGTAGAGGCCTCCACTGTGCTGTATAGACATGCAATAGAAAATCCACTTTCTTATGGTACTTAAAGTCTAATCACAGAATGTTAGGAGCTGGAAGGGACCTCAATGAAGACTAAGTTTCTTTTTTGGTCTTTTCCTATTTTAGTAGGCTTTTGGAGGATTGCAGAAGAGCCAGTAACTCACTCATGTGCTTCATTAACAGCTGAGAAAGAAGATGATGTAGAAGTTCCTTCTCTTCCAGAGTGTTATCTGTGAGCATGTTGGTGTAAAACACCACCAAGCCAGACCTTGGCTCCCTGCTCAAAGGCAGATATGAGCACATGCAGAAACATTCACTTCCAGCCAAGTGCTCCCAATTGCTGGTTTGTTTTGTTGTTGGTTTGGTTTGTTTGTTTGGGGGTTTTTTGTTTGGTTTGGGGTTTTTTTGTATTGGTTTCTTTTTTCTTTTGATTCAGTCCTGGAATTTACTACCTCTTATTTTGCTGGAGAGAAAAGTTAGGGTATTTCTAAGGAAAGAAAATAGTAAGATATTACCAGCAACTTGAAACAGAACTGAAGTTAAATTTGTGCATTTCTATTAAAAGTGCTGGTCCTATTCTGACTCCCTCTGGGTTTGACAGTTACAAACTATTAGGTGTGCTTAGAAGACTTGAAAGTAGATAACTAACTTAAGAGAGTTGAGTTCTGTACTCTTTCTAACATTTTCATTTTAAGAAATATTTGACAGTGTGGTATGAAAACACAAAGCAATTTCTTCCTGGTATTTCACATGACAGACATAACTAATCCCTCTTTGTGACTTCTCATTCCTCTCCTGACAGCTGGAGTGGCTGCAGAGCCATACCTAGGGAGTGTTGATTGAGCTCCAAATGGTGCTGCTCCTTAAAACACACTTTGAAAAAGTTTTGTTTTTTCTTGAATCTTTAAGGTCTTTTTCTTGCTTTTTCTGCTTTGGTAGCCTATTGCAAACTTCCTGCCTACCTGCCACAGGCATTTGATTATAGTTTTTCCACTCATCAAAAGTATAATGAAATTCCTGAGCAGAAAGCCAGGGGTTGTGAGATGAAGGAAGAAAACAAGCTATTGTTTTCCTGCCTGGAAGTGGCTGTAGCCAAGAACAACAGAGATTCTTCTGGTGTCACATCTGTCACCAGCAGTCATACTCCTTCCTGCACCACACTAACCACCTTGCACTTCTCTTTGGAACAGGAGGGCTCCTCAGCAACTACATGAACAGATGAAGTCAGAGGGGCAGCACTGCCTGAAGGAGGCTGGGGAGGACCCTCCTGGCAGAGCAGACTGGACACAAACAAAGGGGAGCAAAATGATCCTAACATCATTTTAGCAAGACAGGGGAACCTTGGCAGTCCTAAGGCATTTGATCAGTCAACTTTTCTATAAACAAATATGTAATTGAATTTTAAATGTAATTTCATTCCAGGTTCAAATTCAGGTTGCTATTAGACTGGCCTCTTCCTTGGGGAGATTTGTTCAAGGACCATTTCTGAATACACAAGAAGCAAAAGGAGACAAAAAGTTCACTCAATCCCAGAAAGAAGAGTCCTGTTTTGAAAAGCAAAGCATGAATGAAGGGAGGACCAGGACTTTCTTTTAACACTGATGGATTGAATGGCAAGTCTTGTAAAACATTCCCTGTAAAACCTTTAATTTGCCAGGAAATTTGTTCTCTTTTCATTGAAGAGCCAAGGACCTTTGTGGATTTGCATCAGAAAAACTGGCAGAGTATAATAAAACACTGCAACTAGAATAAAATATTTTCAAATATGGAAAAGCAAATGGTGGTATGGAAGCTAAGGAATTATAATCCTTCTTTCACTTATATAAAAGAAACCTGTTCCTGCTGAGAGAATTTCAGCTCCTAAGCTCAGTGTTAGGAATGCAAGGCTTTGTCCTTCTCCTTTTTCCTTCCAGTTCAAGGGCAACACAAAGACCGGATGGGTTCGTTTTCTCAGCCAGGAATTCCTACAACATGTGCTATTATCTGTTGAGTTAAGGTCATTTTTTCACTTGCTGTTTGGAATGGAACCTCCTTTTGGGTGACAAGAAACAGGGCACTGAAGCTGAGATCTGATACTAAACCCCTTAGAGGCAGCAGGCAGTTTGTCTCCCTCAGAATGTGGCACCTGGCTGCAACTGTCACCAGGAACATTCATCATGTGTAAGTTAAATTATCCTATAGTGCAAAGTCACTTTTTTTACCAAGCAAAGCTAGAAAATAAGAAACAGATTAAAATAGAAATAGATTAAAATAGCATGAAAGGCATTGTGGAGATTGCTTCTAAATGTATACTCAAGTTATGTAAAGCTAACTGAAAACTGTCATACCCCAGGAAAATTTCTTTTTCCTAGTACAACTGGTTTTCAAGCCCAATTCAGGCAGGTCCCAAAGAGAAGCAAATGCTTTTCCTAGCAATTTGAATATCTTGATCCAAGAAGGGAAAAAAACCTAACCTGACTGCCCCTTTTGTTTCTGTTAGTGCTTTGTTTCAAAGTTTTGATACTATTTACATTTACATGACCTCATTCTTTCACCAAGGGGGCAGCACATAATTGCAATTATATTTTACAGCCTCCCCAGATATACACCAGGACTCTGTTGCTTCATAATCACTTCTTTTGGCAAGATTAGCAGCAATTCAGACAGGATTTAAGGACCCTACAATCAGGCCCATAGGTGTGGATGGAAAGGAAGGAAGTCTGGAGATATTTTTAACATACCATGCTAACTTCAAGTTGTTGTGAGTGCAATATTCTTGCTACAGTTTTGTTTGACTTGGAGCAGAGCAGGTTAAAAATCATTTCTCTGGACATTGGGCAATGCAATTAATACCATCAAATAGAGGATCATGTAAGGGGATTGGAACTAGATGGTCTTTAAGGTCCCTTCCAACACTGGCAATTCTATGATTTTGTGTAGTACTTGTCTCCAGGATATTTTTTTCTAGGCAATTCTAAGGAGGTTCAAAGTTCACATTTGATATGAAGAAGTGGGTATATTTGAAGTTTACTTGCATTAGTCAAAGGTCATGCAAATTGATGGAGGCTAGAAACCTGTGGAAGTAACCTTTCATTACCTCTCCAGCATTTATGCTACATTTCTCTGCTACAGTTAAGGTTTTATGTCTTAAGGTTTTGCAGAGTAAAAAATTATATTCTTACTGTAAGGACAGAAATGAAACAAGGCACAAAGAACATGTCAAAAAAGAAAAAGAGATTTGAATCCCAAATTATGCCCATCTATAGTCTCAAAGGGTATTTACAGTCATATAAAATTGGCACCATAAAGGTGAAGCCCAGGTGTAATCAGAATTAAAACATACGTTTCCATTTCTGTCTGCATGTTAATTTGGTTAGTATAACAGAACAATTTGAGAGAGTAAATTAGATTTTCCTCTGACAGCTATTTCATCCACAGAGTTAGTTTAACAGTATAATCACTCTTGCCCACACTTTAAACTTGGAGATATTTACTTCATGCTTTAATGATGATGCCTGAGCCAAAAATCCCACTTGACTTCAGTCTTTGTAGGGTTTGGTGAAAGGCTGAGTGGGGAAATTCCTGTTTTAGCCAACTGTTTGAAGAGGAAGCCACTGCCATAGCATTCCACTGCCATATTCTGGAAGCCATTTAGGTGTCTAGCTCTGCAGAGTGCCCAACCTGTCAGAGCCAATCCCCTGGAGGGTACTGCCCTGTAGTGGATGGAGTAGAAACCTCCTGAGCTAGCAACACGAGCCCAGTCTGAAACAATGTTTTGTGCTCAGTATAGAAAGAAACCTATCAACAGTGCATCATAAAGAATCACTTGTATATCCTATATGTATCAGTGCAGTCTACATTATGCCTAAGGAAGTCATTTATTTTGTATACATAGAAAAGAATGTTAGGGCATTTAAGTATCCCAGATGCTTTCCATTTCAGAACATCAAAAATGCATTTAAAACAAGATCTTTTTCTTTCCTTTTCTCTTTTTGTTCTGTTTTGGTTTGTTTTATTCTTTCTTTAATGGAGCTGGTGGTGTCTCTTTTTGTCCAGAATGAATTCCTAATTCTTATGTAATTCTTAGGGAACCTCTGATGGAAAAAGGAGGAGACAGATTTTCTGCTACTTTGAAACAGCAGCAGGTTTGATAAAAAATAAAGTAGCAGAATGTCAGACTGAGTATGCTTTTGGAAAGGACATTTCTAGCTTAGAAAGAGGTCATATTAAAAACCACCACCATCAGAAAAAATCCCTATTTCTAAAAGCCATTAACACTCATTTTGCTCTCAGTCCTCCCCATCTCTTTTAAAATTCTGATAGATATGTACATAATTCTTGCAGATCAGGATGCAATCAGTGCTTATACTTTTCTCGTTACATCTCTAAGGCCTATTAGACTCCTTTTAAATACATAAACATGAGAGGACCTTTTTAACTAGAGGAGCAAAAAGCAGAGCCAGTTCATATTAGTTATGAATCCATTTTGGCAAGATGCTAGACCATTTCACTCTGGAAGGCTCTTACTAGCTCAAGTAATACAGACAGGTCTGGAAATCCAATTACCATCTCCTGTCTGAAATGTTTTAAGGAACTTAGAAAGGGTCTCAGTGAGGGAGAGCAACCCAAAAAACATGTTTTAAAAATTTTCCATATAAAGTTTAGGCTTTTGTCCTTACTGTTTAGAGTTTAAGTGATGTGATTAGCAACATAAATGCACTATGTAACCATGGTTAAGTCAATTACTGATTGATTTCTTTTTGCTGGCTACAACACCAGACATGAAACAGAGGTTTTCTGCATTCTGTTTGCAGCTTTGGTACAGATTTGCATCTCAGTTCAAAACACAATGGAAACAGAGAAGAAATTGATAAGAACAGGGAGACATAAACATTATTTCACAAAATCAGTATTGGTCATACATATATCTGTCTTGCTTTTATTCTTTCTGAAATGAGAGTGAAGCTGTGTGGCAAGGACAGGGATAGAAATGCAGGTTTTTAAAGGGGGTATTAAAGGCCATTTTGAAATCACAGCAGGGAAACCCATCAAGATTGAGGAGCTTTTACAGTCAAAATAAATAGGCATGTTTTAAACACGGAGTATTTGCAGGAGCCATTTCATACAGCACCTGGAGAAAAGGTCAAAGGCAAATAAATTCAAAGGAATATGCTGTGCACAGAAAATGTAGGAGGAACAAATGGAGGAAAACTCACAGCATAAGAAGACATCTCTCATTGATGTTTGTTAAATATCTGAAAGTGCTTTGGTAAAACATTTAGTGCTGGGGAAAAATAATTTATGATTTATGGACTTAGACTTTGTGATAAGGAGAAGCAATAGAAGTCAAATGCAAATATGAAGGTTAGTTGCCACATGCTACCCACAGCCAATTTACCTGTATCTATAACTAGCTGGTCACACAAAATCCACTGTTCAGTGCTGCCATCACCTGTGCTTTGTTGATTCAGAAAGACTTATTTTCTTGTTAGTTTTGTTTTTAAGGGCATTGAATTTCAAACCAGAGGCTTCCGAAATGACTCACATTTGCATTTCAAAATGCAATGGAAACAATGTCAGTGCTTCTTCTCCCAAACAGAAGTCATCACACCTTCATATCAAATCAGTGACCACAGGTAGAGCCAGTTTAGAATATTCTGCCATCAAACTTTGTCAGGAGAGCACCAGGGTTGTTTTTTTAGTGAGATTTATAAAGGAAATCTCAGACAAGTATGTGCATTTTTGTCATGGGAAACTCCAAGTCCAAGTCATTCTATTGTGAAGGAAGGCATATAAATTCAGGTGTAATGTCTGTTGAACTGCAGCAGAAGACCTGCACCTATGTCTCTGAGATCACAGGGAAACGTCTAGATTCTTAGGTTATGGATTCTTCCAAAATCTGATGCTTCAAAAAACAATCTGGAGAAACCTGAGGCTTAGGACAGCAGACTTGTAGGTTTCTAAAACAAAACCAAAGTCTAATTAAAATAGATATCCCAAGAAGGACAAGTCCAACAGGTTACCTTCTTTCTCATTTGCACACCTAGCATTACTCACATGGATGTTTGAATAATTAGCATAGTGCCCTGGTTTTGCTGGGACAGAATCACAGGCCAGCTATGGTCTGCAGACCATTAGCAGTTTGGAATCAGCCAGGGCAGCTGACCTGAGCTGACTCACAGGTGTATCCCATCCCATAAATGTCACCTTCACTACAAAGGGGGAAGGTATTAAGGAAGGAGCTTCTTTCTTCTTGGGCTTTTCCTACTTCTCCCATCTCTGGAGGGGCTGGTGTATGGTTCTGCTCCTGAGGGCTGCTTTCCTGTTCTCTGTGACTACCATATATCTGCTGGGATGAGTATTACTGTATATACTTTTTTAATGTATATATTGTTAGTAGTTTTGCTAAATCTGTTTTCATTTCAACCTGTGAGTCTCCTTTTCCTGGTTCTCATTCTTGACTGAGGAGAGGTCATTGTGAGCCCTTGAAGTGCTTCAGATGCTCAGGTCACTGTTCCTGTCCAGAACCACTCTTTGCTGGGCTCCCAGGAGAACACTCAGGTAGGTGACTAAGTGATTCTCTAGTAAAACTGGAAAAAGGCCCCAGTACATAGGCAGGTTTCAGGGAATTCCCAGTTTACACCTACAATGTGTCCTTTCCAATAAGAAACAACAGAAACTATCAGAATAGCCAAACCCTTTCCTGTTGGATTTGTGTTATGGTGCAAAGGATGCAAGAGTACACAAAAGAAAAAAGAACAAGATTATGTGATCTACTTATTAGGGCACTGAAGAGAGAAAATAAGGTTGGGAAATCCCATTTTGATGTTTGTAGCTTCCACTAAACTCTAGCAAGAAATATGCATGTAGAGGTTTAGTATTCCTCTGTCCACACTAAGTGATGCTAACCAGACTGAAGGAGGCAGTGTTTTCTCCCTCTCACCCAGTGAAACTAGGATTTGTTGCTAAATGCTAATATCACTTTAATAGGTCATGTAGAGAACATCTCTTCCTCACAGTCTTTTGGAGGAGGAGATGAGATTAGGCTACCATCAGTTTGAGAAGATAATTAACATGGATTTTCTGTTTACTAAGTGCTCAAACTATTAAGATAGCAGTGGAGGAGGGGACTTTATTCAGGGTAGTCACATCCTTTATGGTAATTAACATGGTAGGAGGACACCTCCTGATGTACCAGGGAGGGGGAATAATATGTGGAGACAAAGAGCCTGAGAACTCTGACACAGTGCCTGTTTCCTTCAGCCCCCAGCTAGGCATTGGGATAGGATAATCTCATGAATGAATGGTCAATTCATGAATCATAGATGACACTTTTTGCAATTTTTCAGACATCCTTTTTGGAAATTTTCCAGCAGTCAGAGAGATTTTTTTATCCTCAAATACCACAAAGGATTAAGGTGATTGAGAAAACCTCTCTGCAAAGGGAGAGCTTGTTTTTCAGCAAAGCCTTCAGATATCAGCTTTAAGTACATGATGCCTGATCTCCATGATCACATTGTGATGTTATTTAAAATGACCTACTGTGCAGAGAAAGCATTATTTTTAGAAGATTAATAATAGAATTGCAGCACCTTGCTGAAATATTCTATCATCTGGTGGTCTTTACAGCCCTGAGTTAGAAGCTGTAGCCTCCCTGCCCAGTGCTGCCATGTACCATGTGGGACTGTGGGCTGCCCTACAATGGCACTGTCATTGTGATCTTCAAATTAAGGATCCAGAAGAACCTGCCATGGGGAAGGCACATGGTTAGGCTGGGTTTGAGTGGAGCTGGATCTGATGGAAAAACAACAGCTATATTAGAGGACTGATACCTCCTGAAGGCAGAATGCAGCACTGCAAAGATATACAAGCTGACATCCTAAAAGTAGTATGGCCCTGTTAGCACAACTTTGCACACAGATCAGTTAGACCCTGTGGTGGTTCCTGGGGAGTGAAATTTTCCATTCTGTTTTCATTTTCACAGCTGTTTTATCAGTTCTTAGTGAATGTATGTCAGATGTCACTTGGTGGTTCTTGTACTTCACTCACTTCATTTTCTTTCCCTGATAAACCAGAGATGAGTGATGAGTGACTTCAGAAAAGGGAATGTGTTGCTGGAAGGTTGTTTGGTTTGGGTTGCTTGTTTTTTTGTTTGTGGGGTGTTTTTCTTCCCCCCTTCTGGATGTTGCTGCCTGCTATATATTAAGATGAACAAGTTCATATCTGCAAAGCAAGGTGTGTATGTTTTTCTATACTGAATACCTGTCAGATTCTTGAGCTTATTAGTTTCTAAAATATTGTATACTTTATTATGTTGCTTATTTTCTTTGCATGTTGTCATTACAAGTTAGAACCTGATTTAATAACCCTGAAAACCCAAATGGTATTATTTAGCAGCTGTGAACACCGTGCTGTGAACAGATTTACCTAAAATAACTCATAATACTGCCCAAAGCTATTAATGCACTTTGTCCTGCAAAAAAATTTCACTTAGTATTAGATAAAAAACCTACAAATCAAAGGTAACAACCTTGGAAAAAGAAATGGAACAGGTTTGCAAAAAGCATTCAGATTTTTCCACTGTTTCAACATGAAGCAGCTATTCTTAATACTATAATATTCACCCAACAATTAACTGATATAACAGATCTGACTTCAGTCTGATAACTGCATTAACAGTTTTGAATTAGTCTGTATAGTGAATAACATTCTTCTCATCTATTCATTTAGCAATATTCTCCCTCAGTTACCTGAAGTTACCTAAAGCCAAATATTAGTCTCAACTAAAACTGCAGATGTTAAAAATACATTTCCAATAACAGGGTACTTGTAGTACAAGGATGTTTGACTGCCCATGTTTGCAGGAAGAAAGATCATGGTGACTGAATGATCTTCCACTGCCTAGAGTAGTCTTAATTTGATTGGACTGCCCTCAAAAACAGCTCTCCCATGAAAATGAGGATCTAATAGTGCTGGAAGAATAAATATGGTCAATGCCTATAAAATTGGCAGAAGAGATTAAGTTTAAAATAACTAGTCTCCACTACAAAACCAGCACTGATTTCTCTTTCCATCAAGAGGTTTTTGCTGCACTACAGCACTTACAGCATGGAGAAAAAGGAGAGAGTAGTGGCTGTCTTCTGCTGTCTTCACCAAAGTAAAACTCCTACTGCTTTCACAGAATGTTAGGAGTTGGAATAAGATATAATCCCCTTATGGAAAAGCTTTTGCTTTAATGATTTGTTAAAACTTAACCACACACAAACGTTCTATTCTCAGAATATATGAAGCATTAAAAGTAAGTTTATATTACAAAATACTTCTAGAGGTAGTAATATGTACCCTGGCATGAAGTTATATAAAATGATGAATGAAAAAGAATAGAAAATGTGTGAGTCCTGAGCACTGAGGAGGGAAATACAAACTGGACCACAAAAGAGGCAACAAACTCAACTTTTTACCCAGCTCTCAGAATGATCTTTTTACCTCAGTATGACTTGGTGTGGCACTGAAAATAGAGCTTTCATTATTTCCTTCATCAAAAAAGATCAAATCCATTCATAGGGCTGTAAACAGGACAGTTGAACTGAATGCAGAGAGCCCACTGTTGAACTTTCTTTCTCATTAATTTCTAATTACATGAGGGACTGAGCAATGCTTTCTTAGCTTTGTTTTTGATTTTTTTAATGAATATAATGGAATTAACATTACTCAGTTCAGTGGTTCACAGGATTGAGCAGAAATGTGCTGAGCTACAGAGGATCAAGGCATGAACAGACTTATTTATTCTATATGTGTGACAGGTCCTCTTGTGCAGAAGACTTTTTAGGCTCTCATTCAGTAGTGTAGTGAGCAAGATTAAGATTCTGGTCCTACAGATCCATTTCAATTAGCACCCTTTGTGTAGAGTAAGAACTGTCATCTCAAAACTGATTTACACTCTCAAAATATGTCCTTGTAATAACATTCCTATTTTGCATTGATTAAAGGCTTCCTCAGGCTCAGTCCTCTTCACACAATTCATTCTGGGCATTGCTGCTGTGCTTTCTGAATGGGATCCTAATCCTGTCAGGTGCTGAGTGCCACCCAAAAAGATGTGGGTGACTTGAGCATCTTCAGCTCCTGGCTAAATTGCAGGCTATTGACAGTTAACCAGCATGCTGAGGGAGGAGATGACAGTATCACTGTTTATGTCTACAAATCCACTCCAACTACCTAAACAGGCATAGATTATTGTCTGGGGAGAAAATAGAATTTTGTTATAAATTTGAACATCAATGAAGTGGTATTCTTTTCCAAATGGGTTGTGACAAGGCACAACATATAACACTATAGGAAACATAATATAAAATAAGTGCTTCAAAGACTTACTGTCAACCTGAACACAGTTTATTGGATGATCTGTGATCCAGATGGTAGCAAAGCTGGAGTTCTTATTTTTTTTTCAGAGTGCTGTGGGAATGAGATAGTGTGATTTGATGCCAGTGTTTGATCAATAAAGAAAAATGTTGGCAATACTTTGGAATATTGTGCATTCCTAAGCAGATGACGTGAACTGCAGTGATTAATAGTGGGATAGCTTTGAAAAATTACTGGAAAAAAGCTTTAAAAATGATTTTCCTTTGTAGTGTATTTCCATTCAGTGGATTGGCAAGGAAATAACAATGAGAATTTACTGGTATGAATAATGTATGATTTGTACATTCTTTATACTCCTGTCCAGCTGGCAATCCCTGAGTCCCTTAAGTTTTAAGTTTGCCTCAGCATTACCTGGATTTCCAGATATAAAAACTATTGTATGGTTTGAAATCTTAATACTGAAGTAGGCTTTTGTCTGCAATGTAAAATTTTAACTGTTATTCAGTATCTCAGACTATTCTGAAATATTTAGACCCTGTGGAAATTCTACCTGTGTTTATGTGGGAAGGGGTAGAAAAAATTTGGGAGAATTAAGCTTCTAAGCCCTTGGCAATAATATTTTTTCTTGTGGAAAAAGTTCCTGTAGAATCTATACCTACTTTCAAAATATATTAATGAATGGATTAAATGACACCTGTTTAAGAATACTAAAAGTACTAGAGCTGTTGCCATCGAGTAAGGTGACCTGATATCTTAAAAGAATTTTTCCTATTTCTGGGTTTGGAAAAATGCATGGGATGAAAACCTCCAGGTTCCATCTTGAACCTTCTTTCTGCCAAAATAATTCAGATGGCTCTGGGAATGAGGCAGCTGATGAGAATGATGATTTTTCTATGCCTCTCATGTTATATTTTCTTTTAAATTTCTACTGAGTCCAGGTTTTAGAAAGTGCTATTAACCATTTTGTTGAACACATCTGCCTGATGCCTTTTTGTTTATTTTTAACACAAAATACTCAAGTTTAAGGAAGGTGAAAAACTACAGTTTGCACATGATCAGTAAAGTCCTAAATTTTACACATCCTTTTTTTTGGATGCTCTTTATCTCTTCTCTAGGGAAGCTCCAGATGGCCTGGATAAAACTTCAGTGTGCTTCTGTAGATGATGCCAAGCCTTGCTTTGGCCAAGTCGTTAGCATACGTTCTCTCCAGTTGACTCCCTGCAAGGCAGCACAGGGAAGCTGCCTTGTTCAGTGGCAGTGAGATTCTGTCAATAAGGAGATCTATTTACTGTTAGATTAAAATGAGATCTGGGACAAATGTTGTAACTAATGGGGCAGACAGGGGAGTGGATATGTTTACATTGGAAAAGAAAGACACTTTTTGAAGCACATCTCTTACTATTGTCATCTCATTTTTATCTTGCAGAATCTGGTCTAGGGAATCCTGGTCTGATAGGGGGTTGGACTAGATGATCTTTTGAGGTCCCTTCCAGCTCCTAACATTCTGTGAACTTTCTTATGGAAGTATACTGAATGATCTCCTCCAACATATCCACAGTGTGGATGCTGGGACTGTAGCACCAACTGATTCACTCCTCTAGCCCATGTCAAACCAACCAGTGCAATCAAAGCCTAAGTGAAGGCATGGGAAAGTATTGTTCTCTGAGATGAAAATGGGAATAAAAGTTTGCCAAGGTAAGCAAATCTGAACTACAGGCTGACAGAAAGCAAGACAGGGCAAAGCACAAAGACAAGACACATCTGAGCGTTAGGGAGTATTGGAGGAGCAGTTGTGAAGGTAAGGAGGTGGATTAGGAAAAACTAGTGCTTAAATCAAGCATGGAGAAAGAAGATTAGGAAGCCAAGACTTTAATTAAATAATTAGTGCAGTAGAAGTAAATAACTGAGAAGGCTGGAAAGGAAAAGCTGAAAGAGGACCACAAGGAAAGAGACAGGACAAGGACAAGAGGAAATAGAAGGTAGTGACTTAAGCTTTGGGAGGACAGATAATCCATACATAGCAGAAGCACAGTTGCTCTACTGCTGCCTCATTCCTGAGTGATTGTGTCTGCTCTTCAGTTCCTGGTTACTCTTCTACTGTTGGATTTCTGACATTCCTCTAACCTATGAACTTGCTTGCAGTATCTTCTTGGATGGATTGTATTAACCAATTAAACAGTTATCTGTTTAGCCTTAAGACAATGCTCTTTGAAGCTGATGCTGTCACTATGATTCTTTGTCTCTTCTGCTGAATTTGAACCTAAATGGAGGCCCATAGCTATGTAACTGACTCAGCATCATTCCTGCTCTGTGTGGACTGGAGCACCAGAAGACTAAAGCTGAAGTGTCACGGGTATGTAAAACAATCCAGTTCAATTAAACATGACCCAAAGTTCTTATTATCAATAATGTTCTTCAGTAATATAAAATACCTATGACATTGAAGTATACGAAGAAATGGGGAGTTTTTTGCTCCAAATTCAATAGATTTAAATATTTCATGTGGCTAGCTAATGTGACTGATCTTGGTATCTCTATTTGATAGCCTGCATTCAGACTCTTAACTGCTAGGTACTTTACAAATATTAATGGAGAAATTATGCTGCTATCCCATAAATACCTTCAGATGAGTTTCATTTCTCCACAGATCAGTTTCAAAGCCATAGAATATTCATATATAAATAGCCTAGAATTATTTCAGTATGAAATTCAAATTGAAGAAAGCCCAACACTTGTAATGCTGTAAGTGGTTTTTACCAGTATATGAAATAATCTTTGTGTTTTGAACAATACAGTTTACCTTTAGTTTTAGTGAATCTGGATACAACTATCCAACTATATAAATATGTGATGCTTTCTATTTTTTTTAATGCTTGGAAATACTAACCAAAATTTATATTGTGATTGCAAACCTGTAACTTGCAGTGTTCAGTGAAAGGGAGACAAGCAGGAAGACCAAATCCAATAGTTATTCAGAATTCACTAGTTATTTAGAGCTGCAATAGAGACTTGCCATCTCCAGGTGTGATCATGACAGGATTTCGTGCATGCTGATAGAACCCAGGATATTATTGATCAATAACTGATGTTATCTGATCAAAAAGCAGCCAGAAAGCTTATCTGGCTTCTGACAAGCAAAATCATTGCACACATAGTCATAAATAAGCAAACATTGATGTGTACCTGAGCAAGCTTGTCATCTGGGCACAGTCCTTCATGCACCTACTGAAGTATGTCCTTGAGCACATGGCATTTGAATACTGAAGGGCCTCTGAACTGGGGTGTAAGTTCTAAAGATCATAGCAGAGCTCTATTCTGAAAACATACAGTGAATGTCTTAAGAGAGTATCCTCATACCCACAATGCTCCTATGTACCCCATGGGCAAATGCTGACACCAAGACTGGCTACTGCTGCCCTTTCACCCCTCAGTGTAGTCCACACTTCAGTTTAGCAAACATGTTGCAAGGCCTAAATGACTTAGCTGTGTTCCACTTTTTGCATGTTGACTTTGGAAGGCCACCAAGACCTAAATGAGCTGCTAGGTGCCAGAAGTGGGTAGCATTCTTTCAAATAGTTTGGGAGACCTCTAGTGGGCCTCCTTCCTTGTCTCCTGCTGTAGCTCCCACAGCCTAAGCAAAGTTGCACTGACATGTTGCTTGGACTGTGCACCTGCACATAGTTACTAAAATAATTCCAGTTATTAAATGTGACTGCTGTAGAGCAATGCCTATCTGTGGAGGTCACACAAGTACAATAAGGATTTTGGCTCTCAAGTTTTTGAGTCAATTTGAAAAGTGGTTGTTTAAGCTATGCCATGTTGATCAGAACAAGACTGCTATGCTTAGAAGTATTCAAATACTTGTCTTTAGGTGTGTTTGTAAGTCCCAAGTCTAATTACAGGGTTTGCAAAGTAGAAATGGCACTTTATCTAGAGTTGTGATTGAAGTGACTGAAGCACCTTTGGTCCTCCTTGTATAGGTATCAACATAGCTAAAGCCTCTTTGGACTACAGTCTTTTTCTTCATTCTCTTTTGGAATGTAACACAGAAATGGGACCATAAATCTTCAACTTCTTTACCAATTCAGTAGGATTGAACAATAAGGGTGAAATACTAAAATTTAGCATTACCTGATTTACAGGAGTATTTCTAATGCAGGAATGATTTTCTGTTCAGTTTCATGAGCAGCTTCTTCACCTCACTTTAGTAAGATTACAAGTCATTTGCACAAATGCATCTTTCTGTTGCTCAGTGGGCATGAGAGCAGAGAGGAATGCATATTGTAATGATAACTCTTTAAGTAAATAGTAATCACAAAGAAGTATTTTCTTTTCAAGGATATTTATAGTTCAGGAGTACAAAGGCTATACACCACCACAGTAAGTCTCTGGAGTCCTGACAAGCCAAATTTCCATTGCCTTCTCTGGTGGCCAGGTCTCAACAACAACAAATTCCTGTGGGATAATCCAGGTAATTCGAATTTTAAGTACAAGAAAAACTGCTTCAAAAAATTCCAAATGGGGACAATGAAAAAAACAGTCATAAAACTCCAAACAATCTGAAAATGTGTCAAATCAGTGTGGCTATTCTACAGACCAAAGTCTGCATCTCAAACTATTTGAAGATGGCAACCGATGGAGAAACATCTGTTGCAGTATTAAATAAAAAAAACCACTCCATACACAATTTTACAGACTGTATTAGAAAACCTTTGGGTGAAAAAAGTCTGATACACCTTCAAAGACTACACAGGGTAAGATAAGTAGTTGTGAGATGAGATATATGGCATGGTGACTGATAGGAAAGACAGACTAAAGTGCCATTCTCAGCATGGAGAAAAGTTAGAAATACAAAGCTTAGTAGTTTAAAATATTTGTTATGGAATAGAAAAGAATGTGAACATTGTGGTAGTAAAATAAAGATGAGTCTCAATGATACCCTGAGAACTCTGTACTGGGCACCAGAGTCACCAGAACCCTTAGATACATTGGCCTTGTGGTCCCAGGTGAAATTTAGCATTGGCAATGCACCGTGCCCTGGCAGGAATGATCTGAGCTACACACATTGGCTCCTTGTAATTATCAAACAATTCAGAATGTTTTTAATGTCAACACTTCTGTGGATTATTGCATGAGTAGATCCAATAAAAAGATAAAGGCATGTGTAAGAAATACAATATGCAATGAAATGGTTTAGCTTCACTGTATATGCTAAGATTAGACCTTCACTTGAAATATGGTCTAGTTGTCCTACCCCAAATAAAACATAGCAAAAATAGATGGGACACTGCAAAGCTTAGAGGTAGAGAGATTCAGATTAAAAAAAGTAGTGGAACTGTCTAGTTGGGAAAAGATATGATAGAGCTATATCTGGAGAAAATAAACAGGGCTGAGGTTAAATATTTAATACTTGCCTATTTCTATAATTCAAACACATACATATATCTGCTGAAAATGGAGAGCAGTAACATTAAAAATACAGACAGCTACTGAGAAATGCTTAGCATGAGTTTCAAAGATGTTTGGATGTTTAGAAGGGTAGGGATTACCACACGATATTTGGAATGGGATTAACAACAAAAGCATTTTTTAAAAGCAGTAGAGACCCAATGATCAAAAATGTACCCTGATCTTTAATTACAGGAGGTTTAGAATGAAAGCCTCCTCCCCAGGCAGTGTTGTTATTCCATGTTCATCCACTATGTGGGTTCTTGCATTTTCCTTTGACAAGTCCGAGCCAGGATGCCAGATGAAACACTGGTGTGACACAGCCTAGATTTTCAATGCTATGGCAGACATCAGAAAATTTCATGTACAGTGTGAGATATTGGGTCCACGTTTTTCAGAGGCAACTTGTATTTTGGGGAAGTGATGACAGAGTCCCACAAAATCCTTAGGCAATGAAGGTTAACTTAAATGCAGTACTTCATTTATTTGATCAAGAAACCCCTTCATCAAGGTAGAAGACCTGCAAAACAGTACATATTAAGTTTAATTCCATTTTAAAATAACAGTGAAACCTGGGAAAAAAATTAAAATGGTAACAATAATAAAAGCAACTACATATTCTGCCTTGTGCAATAGATTTCCTTTGTCATACTTTGTAAGAGAAGGTTTGCTATTTATGGTATGCTCCAAGTCTGCCTTTCAGAAGATAGCTCAGCTTGGCTGGAGCGCTTTCAGTTGCTACTAGAAATATGTCACTTATTAGGAACAGAGGGGATGTTTATCACTGTCTCAAGGGTTACTTTGGCTGAGGCAAAGAAACAGCTCACTTATAAAATGGAAGGAGCTGGGTCAAAGGATAAGAAATTTATATAGCATGTGCTTGAGACACCAGCAGTGCAGACTCAGTTTCTCTCTTGTGTCTTGCATGGACAGTTGAGTGAGATGGTAGCTCCTCAGGTCTTCCTTTCCATCCCCAAAACCACCTCAGAGTTATGGGGGCTGAAGTCACCATTAAAAAACTCTCACAAAACTTTTCAGATGACAGAAGAAGATTTGTACTTCCCACTGCTTCTTTTATCCTCCTAGTACCTGGTTAGGATTCAGTCTTGTTACTCAGACCAATGACATAGAGTTCAAACCCTCTTCCAAGCAAACTACAAATGTCAGCTTGAGCAGAGAAGCTTGAACAGGGCATCATCTTAATGGGTGCAAAATATTGTCAGTTCTTAAAGTCCTCACCAGTATCAATGGGGATACTCAGTGCCAAAAATTCAGTTATGATTTCTGGTGAAACAGTAAAAAGAAACCCAATCCTGTCTGCTTTATAGATGCCACCTCCTTGAGCACCGTACAGCGTTTCAGCAGAGAGAGACACTTACAAAAAGCTGAATCTGTGTTTCCATCAGTTAATGTTAATGCCAGAGGTCTCGTTTTAGGGTAGCCAAAACAGCAAGTTCTGTCACAACAAAAACAACCTGCATCCAGAGGCTTTTTAAAACCTCCTCTCCGCGTTTTATTTCCCAGTATCAAGGGTATGCTTCAGATGGAATGTTTAACTAAGCATCCCATTTTGAAGCACGCACCCAATTACCATGATAACAACCCCGTAAACAAATACCGGTAAGTCAGTACGTCTCGCCCTAATTACCAAACCCAGAACCTGGACCCGGACCACCGTAACCTCGGGTCCTCGCTGGGCTTCCTAAAGCAGCCGAGGGCTAGGGCGGTGGTGCGTGGGTTGCCTCTGCCCCGCGGGGACCAGAGGAACCGGAGGGAACGCTCCCCGGCAGGTACAGGCAGCCTGCGCACCGCTGCCCCAGCACCTGTTGCGCCCCCATTTGGCCGTAAGAGAGGGGGCAGCGGCGGAGCCTTCCCTTCTCGCCTCCTTCTTCCCCACCGACAACTTCCCGGGGCGTAAACGGCCACGCCAGGTGCCGCCCTAGCCCTGAAGGGACGGCAGGAGGGAGCGAGGGAGCCGAGAGACTCGGCCCGAGTTGGCAGCGTGGCCGCCGAGCTGAGGGCGAGGAAAGTATTTCTGTGGGAGCGAGGCTTGCCCGCCCCCCTGCTGCCTGCCTCCTGCCCGCCCCGCCGGCCCGCCCCTGCCCCGCTGCTGGTCGCCGGCTGACAGGTGCGCGCTCCTCCGCGGCAGCAGCGGCCCCGCTCGCCCCCCGCCTCTCCCGGCTCCTCTGCGTGCCCCGCGCCCTCAGCAGCCCTGTCTCCTCCGACCCCGGATTGTTTAGTCCTTGGGAAGCTGGTCTGGGTCCAGATTTTGCTTTGATCTTTTTTCTTTTTTTTTCTTTCTTTTTTTTTTTTAAAAAAAAAAGAAAGAGAGGAGGAAAAAAAGCCAAAGAAAAACAAAACCTGGAGACACAGAAAAAGGGCTGTAGAAAAAAGTTTTGGATGGGATTATGTGGAAACTACCCTGCAATTCTCTGCTGCCAGAGCAGGCTCAGTGCTGCCTTCTCCCCAGCGGCGCAGCCCGCGCCGGGCGCTGCTGAGAGACGCCCGGGCCTCGGTGCCGCGCCGCCAGTGCCTGCTGTGCCGGAGCCCCTCGCCCCGCCGGCCCAATGCTCCTCCTCGGGCTGCTCCTGCTGACATCTGCCCTGGCCGGCCGGAGGCACGGGGCCACCGCCGAGTCCGACATCAGCAGCAAGTTCGCCTTCTCCGGCACCAAGGAGCAGAACGGTAAGGAGCAGCAGCTCTCGCCGCCGCGCAGCCCAGGGCGGGGGCGGGCGCGGGCGCCCGGCCGGTGCGGAGCGGAGCTTTCTCGCCCTGCGGGGGCTGCCTGACGCCGCGGAGGTTGGGGGGTGAGCTCCGTGAGCTGGGCTCGGCCGGCGGGTTGGTGTTTGCCCGCCGCCTTCGGGGGAGCGCTGTGGGTAAAAGGGCAGCTGTTAGGCGGCCGGGAGGGAGCCCAGCGCTGGCTCCTTCCTCTGCGGTCCGAGGCGCAAAACGTAACTCCCCCTCCGTCCTCCCCCCCCAAAAAAGAAAACCAAACCACGCAACTACTCGCACACCTTTGTACCCTCAACGTTTAGCTCTCGGCGGGGGGTGGTGGAGTTTTGTGTCTGTGCGTGAATGAGTGGTATTTTGTGCGGGCTGGAAACGAGCTAATCCTGCATAGGAAATGAGAATTACTTTCAACTTTCAAGTGTACCTGAAATGTTTAGAAAACTCTCAAATGCAAGTTCCCTTGGGCTGGAGCTGCTCAGAGCTGGAGAAAGACTCCTTTCATACGTCGAGGGCAGCTTCGGGGTGTGTAATTTGCTTAGCCTCTGAACTCCATATGATTTACATTATTCAGATTTTTAAGCGCCTTTCCTCTTGATCTGCTATTATGAAGTCATTTTAAAGAATATTTTCCAAACTGAAACGTTATATACTGCATGAAACAAGGCTTAGTGTAGAATATCCAAAATTAAGGCTGTTAGCATACATTCATGGAAACTCTGGTGCTTAATCTATGGGGGGGTGGGGGGGTGGAGTTGGTTAGAAAAATTTAGTACTTTGCATGTCAGCTAGAACAAGCTTTCTCCCTGGGCACAAACCAACCCAAAAGGCCAAGCTGGGAGCTTTCAGAACTCTCAAGACTGTAATGAAATAAAGCAGAAACAGAGATTCGAGGCTAATTCAATTCTCTCGCCTTTGGACTTGGGACTCCTCAGATAAAAGTATTCCACACCGTATCTTCAAATAGAAAGCAAAGTTTCAGAGACCTCTGTGAATGGGTAGAATATGCAGCGCACTAGCAAGTTTAGCAGAGGGAGATGAATACTACTGTGTTAATGTGATGATATATGGCACCTGCAGACTGCCAGAGCTGCTGATCAAAGAGCAGCATGGGGATCAATCTCTAATCAGAGCAACTGCGAAGGGCCAGAGGAAAGTGATCAAAAGACCCGGAGACCTGGCTATTCTGACAGGAAGCCAATCAGACTTGGTGCACAGTACAGGAAATTATCTGCTCTGTGTGAGAAAAGAAATCACTCACTTCCTACCCCTTCCCAGCTTACCTGATGTTTAGAGGCTTTAGGGCACCAGTTTGTGACAAGGTGGGTTTGGCAGTCACACAAAAGTTGTGCTGCCTTCTGTTAAATTTGCATGGTATGCATATGGAGGCTGTTGACACATAGAGAAATTACCTTTGCTTTAGCTTTGTCAGGATTGGCCAAAAAAACTGCTCTGCTGTCAGTCTGCCCTAAGAGGTTTGTTACAGAATAAAGCAGCTGGGCCCTGAAGTGCCACCAGGGTTCAACACTGGGAGTGCAGCAGCCAGAATAAAAGGTAGATCATATGGCATAGAAGCAAATCTGATGTAAATAGGTATAAGGATATGTGACAACCCAAATAAGATTCTGTTCACGTACATCAGAAATGCAGCTGCCTTAGGTCAGGCTTCAACTGGTTTGCAATGCAATTTAGCATGCTCTAAGATACAGTCACTACATCTTACAACAAATGCAAAGCCAGGAGAATGTTTTTGTTGTTTTTTTTTTTATTATTATTTTAAAGTGCCCTGCAACTGTACTCTGTGGTAGTTCAGACTTGCAACAGTCCAGGTTCTTCTTGTAGCTTACTTGGAGCTTGTTTTCCAGTTACTCAGTTGGAAAAGGTATTTTAAAAATCAGCACAAGTTTAAAGCTAAGTACCAACCCCTAACTTTTCTTAACTAATTTCAGTTATTTGGGGGATCAGTAACACTGGTCAAACCAGTTCTTACTTGATTTAATTAGAGTGATTTTTACACTCTGCTGCAATCTAAAGATTGTATAGCTTTTAGCTAGAGGCAGGTTAAAACTCCCTGGAGTATGAGAATGAGATATTGCTGTTTGCATGCCAAATAATCTTTGGTCAGGAGAGAGGGAGAGTTTTCACTTGCTCAAGTCTACAAATAAAAAGTCTGTCCTGTGCTTGTAAAACTGCTAAATGGCCAGGAAGTTTTGCAGTAGAATGGATTACAGTGTTACTCATCTGCACACGTGGCTGCTGTAGCTATTCTTCAGGGTGATACTGAAGGTGTCTATGACCGGTTACTGAATCAGGGGGGACTACTTGTGTTACAAAGGGTTTATTTTTTTTCATAATTGGTATTTATTAGCTAAAGGATTATTAACTTCAAATTTGACTCATCTGTTTACTAAATACAGGCATATGGAAGGGCTCTTGTTTCTGCTGCATAGCGAGTGTCATTTTAGGTGGCAATTTCCTAATGTAAATATTTCTTTGTAATTTGAAATTAGATATTCTTAGAACACTTTTGTGGCTACCTCCAAGAAATTTACTGTGATAGTTGTTGTGGGGCCAGTGTAGCTCCATTTGAAACCACTTAAAACTACCTCCTTGTTGTTATTGACCCTCTGTTAGAACAGATATATTCTAGGTAGACTATAGAATTGACAGAAGTTCGAAGCAATGCTCTGCTGAATGGTAGATAAGAACTAGAAGTCAACTACAGAGGCAAAAATCAGATTTTACAATGTTCTTCTGCTGCAGTTTATTGCCATGTTGAAGAACTTCTCTAATTTGCCAGTCTTTCTCTTAAGTTGAAAGGGGATGTGATGCAATTCTTCACTTTCCAGGAAAGAGGCCTTTAAAACATTTCAAGAAAACAATTCTTGGACTAAATAGAAATAGATTAAGCTTGAGAAAATTTGCATTGCTATCAAGTTTCCCTTTAGATGACACATGCTCATATTGGATACTTCCCTATCTTCTCAGAACAAAGAAAATTTTTGCTGCCCAGCAGTAGTCAACAGACTGTACTGGCACTCATGAGTCAGCAGAGGTGGCACTGATTCCCGCTGCTTCAAAGTATCTTGGTTTGTAAGAGAGAATATATTGCAGTCAAACTATTTATTTCAGTCAAGCAAAAGCACTGGCATTCCCATCTGCAAGGATCTGATGTGCTGCATCACTTGGACATCCACACCTTCTTTCAGTTGTTGAGCCTGAGTTGAAGGAACTTAATCAGAAACTCTACTTTGGACTGCTGTCCCTGGCCCTAAATAAGGTGGAAGCTCCCTTTGGAGATACAAGAACATAGGGATCCTCTAGGTGATTATGAGGAGGTATTTGATGATAGAAGCTCCCTCTGGCTCTCCAGCTACTCACTTGGTTCCAGCTGCATCCACCAATTTTTCCCCAAGGATGGCCTGAAATACACAAGTCTCAAACTCCAGCTTGAGGGCTCCTGTTTGTTAGGCTTTTTTTAAAGCCAGATAAATCTTGCCCATTTCAGAAGATTTAAGAAATACACTCTGAAGTGATCAATTAGTGAAACTTATTTAGAGTTTCTATTCATGGAGGGTAAACAAACAAACAAAACCAATAACAAAACCAACCCAACAACAACACAAAACTTGAAAGAAATTAAGATCTATAAGAAGACAGATCATCACCAGTACATCACCTGTGCTGCAGGATTGACATAAATCAAGTAAGTGCTATAGTTTTCTAAGATTAACTTCTGCAACTGTGTTTACTGCTGTTCACTCAGACTTGACAAAGCACCTGTGCAGTAGCACCACTACCTGATTTCATAAGCTAATCACCTTCTTCAGAAGTTGTTCAGCTGGGAGAGACAAGGCAGGAGTCTAGACCATCATGGAGAAAGTCTTATACACAGAGGATAAGAATTACTAAAACAATAATGTACATGAAAGGAGAGAGCCCAGCTAATTCCTTGGTTTTCTGCATGGCCTTTTGCATTAGGATTAGGAAGAGCTGTCTTCTGAGTTTAATTAGTTCTTTTTCAGGTACTCCATATGGGGAATGCCCACAGTTTTGGAGTTTGACATGGACCTTGCATAGGCATGACCATATATTTGCACTAGGCTGCTTGGCTTTGAGTTTCTGGGTTCCTCTGAAGTCCTGCAAGTCTGTGTCACCCCTCAACCTGTGTCAATGTGCTTTTACCTTCACTGACTAGACTTTCAGGTGAGCTGGATGCAACTCAAGTTAAAGGAACAACTGTTTAGTTAGGTCTCTTTCTGCTGCTGGATTGTTGTTTCCCTGTGTGGCTGTTCTCGTTCAAGATGGGCTAATTTGAGACTGTGCAGGTTAACTCTGCAGTGAAGATGTTCACAGTGCTAGTCACTGGGTTGGTTTTTTTCTCCCTGCCATTTACATATGCAGGTATTTATGGCTGGGGGGAAGAAGAATATGCATTAACCTCCCATGTACTGCAGTCCAACTTCATACAGGTAGAAACAGCATTTGCACATGAAATAAGAAAATGTTGAAAGGTTATTTACCATTTAGAGGCATCCTTTTATAGTAGTGAGAATGGGAGAGATGCAAGGGAGTAAACTAGTGGCTTTTTCAGTGGCAATGTGCCTTTTTGTGAATTAATCCTCAAAAATTATTCATTAGTCTTGTGCTTTATGGTAAATTCATCTAAGGTATCATTATAAACACAGATTTTTAAGGAATTCTTTAAGACTGAAGAGCAGCTCTGTTCCTTTGCTCCCTGGAAGCCCAAACACTGAAATCTCTCCTTGAGTTTGTTGCAAGTGACCATTAACTGTATTAAAATATGCATGGCTCAGTTTGGTCACTGTTGTACTGGTTTCTTTACATGATTTGCATGGTATGCACTGGTTCTGAGTAAAGCCAGGTGAAGGACCAGCTGATGGCAAGGAGGCCAAGGCTTTCCCCTTGTCATGCACCTTGCCAGCACTGTAACTGGTAGTAGAAATCTTTGTTTTGACTTTTTTAGTACTCTGTTTTCCAGATGAACAGTGACGTTAGTTAGGTAGCTATCCTAGATAGCTATATATCTATATCATAGATATCTATCCTAGATAGATATTCTTTATGATACCACAGTTCTACTAATGGAAAATGAGGGAGGCCTTCTGGCATAGCCAGAGATAACTCTGAGTGCTAGGTTTCAACTCTCTTATCACATTTATATGGGTTTTCTTGAAATGCTTAGTCTGTCTCAGAAAAAGCAAAGAATGCCTTGGGAAAAGGAAACAGTGCTGCTTGTGTTTCCTGTACATTTAATTCCATTTTGCATTGCTTCTGCTGTCATATTCTTATTAGGAATTGACAATAAATTATCTAGCAACATGGGGGAGCAGGAGGTTAGGGAAGCTAATTAGGGAATTGGTCCTGTAATCTGATAAATGGACTTGAAACTAGGTTCAGGCAGTAAGAGGTAAAGGAGTGGTGCCCTTTTTGTAGTTTTGATATTCTACAACTTTAAAGTGTTATTCAGTTTAGCACATATGAGTGAAGCTATAATTTTCTGTGAAGGAAATGTGCAAGTGTAAAATACCTGGAAGTGTCATATTTGGAGAGTAGCTTATACTGGAAAAATGGTTTTGGAGATACTCAGCATATCTTGAGTGTCAATCCATAGCTGTTAATTTCTCTATGCCACTTCTTAAGCATTGTTTTTTTTAAAAGCATCTGCAGGGGGAAGTGACTGCTGGAAGAGGTACTGATTTGTGAAATAATGCACAGTATCTCTTGTTTTGCTTGTTATCTTAAGCTATAGTCTTTCCCACAAAATTCAGTTGTCCAGTCTTTTATTAAATTGGTTTTTGGGAAGCTGTGTTGGATGAGCAATTGCAAGGATAGCAACTAGCATGTCTAAAAGGTTTGACTTTATTCTTTTTATTCCCCCCTCCCTGGTGTACTTCACTGTGTAACCATCTGACTGCCTTCACCCTCGTTCGAAACAATCAGAGGTACAAGGCCTAAGGGTTCCACATTCCTCCTTGGACTGACAGGAAACCAGCACTCATTTTATACAATAGTTAAACATTAAAAAAGACCTATGGCACAGGAAATTCTTTTGCTGTTTGCAAAGGTATGGCATTTTCAAACTGAAAGTGTTGTTCTGACTCTTTCACCGGCAGTGGTGAGTTATATGAGGCCACTTCCATCTGCAGAGAGGCTGTTTCACTTGCTTGTGGTTCTGGGGCTCATTCAAATGCTCTCAAACAAAATACAAGGAATGGATGTAATAACTTCTTTATGGAAAAGCCATAAGAAGCTACAGGGCCGTGTAAACAAATTGGGTCATTTACAAGATGCTGAAGTGATGGATATTGAGTCCAAATTCAGAGGTGTGGATTAGGTTTTACAGTCATCTTGACTGAGTTTTGCCCTCAACAAGACTTTCTGCCAGAAATGCTTTGATTCTACAGATGACAAATTCTTAGAAACAGTGTTTGCAGGCATTCCAGTGCATGCAGGGTAGAGCTGAGGAACAGGAAAATGATTCAGTAGTAGAATTTGATCTTTGTCTAGGTGAATGAGGGGCCTTTCTTGAGCCACATGGTTACACTGTAAAGCTGTAACAGAACTTTGTAGTGTTCCCGGGGAAAATAAACTTAAAGAGTTTCCCTTCTGGATTCAAACATGCCTGAACTAATTACAAAGCAACTGTTTTGGCTCTCTGCTCTGTTGGTATAAATAGACTTGCAGAGAACAACAGCAACTGTAATCCAAGTTAAACTGCACCAGTCACAGAAACTTAGGTGGGATCCAGCTGAAGCATTGAATGTTGTATCTGTGGTGCCTGGACTCACAAAACCCTTGTGACTCATTTCATCATTTGTCAGAAAGTGCCCAAAAAGTGAAATGACAAAGAGAATAACAAATACTTTGCCTGTTAAATTAGATCAGCAGGGTTATTTATGTGCATCACTGTAAATGTAAGCTTATGTATGGACAATTTTCTCAAGTTTGGAGAAGGGGCATTGGTGTTCTCTACTGTGGGGTGTTTCAGATTATTTCAGAATGAAAGCTAACTTAGTGCAAGTTTGGAGTTAGATGTGATTAACTGTAAATGAGTGTAGCTACATATTTTTGTGTACAGTGCTAAATAATGAGCTGTTGACTCACCTTTTAGATGTTTGGTACTATGCTGTGAAAATAATAGTAGTTATTGGGAAGCATTTATGTGTGATTATGTAGTATTTGAAGAAGTCCTTCAGAAAGTGATTCATATGAATGCTGCATTGTACAGTGTAAATTTTAATAAGTTTGTATTTATATTATTGGCAGTTTGTGTTTTAAAAATACACACTTTTGGGAAGTGGTCTTTCTTAATATCTCAAGGTTTTGATGTCTTCCTACATAGTGTATCTGTTGTTAGAGAAATATCCAGACCTGCAAATATTTCTGTTGCTTGT
Source organism: Galbula dea (assembly GCA_013399015.1). Lineage (NCBI taxonomy): Eukaryota > Metazoa > Chordata > Aves > Piciformes > Galbulidae > Galbula > Galbula dea. The sequence continues at coordinate 2,229,910 of VWZX01005094.1, forward strand.
GTAACTATAGTGGACCTGAAAGTGAAGGAAAGCCTTATATTTTAGAGCTAAGAAGTACTGGCTTGAAACCAAACATGATTTCTAGACAAGGAGATGGAACTGACCTTGCCTAAAAGCTTCTTTTTGAAAGATGGTTAAGAATTCTTGTTGGGCCAGCTTTCTTTTTTTTGGTATCATTCAGAAGTAGTCAGCCCCTGGAAGCACTACATCTCTATAGTCAGACTAGACTCTGAAACTTGAAATACTCTAAAAGTTTCTGCTAAGCACTCATTGTATTTATAATAGTAATAGTAATTTAGAATAGTAAATAACAGTGGTGTAGGAATTCACAAAACCCCTCTGGTGTTGATGCAGCCTTGTAGATATGCCTTCTGAGGGGGAGATTGAATTTGTGATGAGCAATATCATTCCCACTAAGGGTCTTTGCCAGTAGAGTCTTTCAGCAATCTTCCCCTATTGTCATAATATCCTTTATGAAGATTGGCATAAGATGTTGAGAGTGGCCAGCTTTTTCTTTACTTTATGCCTATTCTCACTACCTGCAAGTAGTAGTATGTGTGTGGGGAAGTGGGTGTCCTAGACTGAGTCCAAACAGGAATGGCAGAGAGTTTTTGAGCTTAACTTTCACCTCAAGGAAGACCATTAAGATCATCTTCCATCTTGCTGAACACCTCAAGAGTGCCACACTTCAGTAAAGTGAGCGTGCCAGTAAAGAGAGCTCTGTTACTTAAATATCTACCTAACTTGCCAAATTATCTGCTTGTTTGTAGAGGGTAAAGAGGGTTTTGTAGTTATCAAGTAGCAATATAAATAAGTTTTTAAAGCACATGCTTGCCTTTGCTCTTAGAAAACTCAGATTGCCGTCATCAGTCAAGATGCATGTGAAGGTACAAGGCAGTGAGAGGACCTCATGAAATAGTTGTGATATTTCTGTATTGTTACTGCTTTTAACATCATTGCATTGCCAATATTTGGACCTGGTCAGTTCTATGCATTAGGGAAGAAAACAGTGTGCCTGTAGGATATCTAAAGCTGACAGTTAGTTTGACAGGATCTGTAGGCTTCTCTTTAAGATTGTTTGAGAATCTACATTATCATTAAGAATATTCTTTCAAGGTTGGATCAATGCCCTTGCATACAGCTGATTTATCTTGCTCCTGATTGGAAAACACCCAGTATGTTAGTAGTTCTCATTCATCTGAAAGAATTTAAAATATTTTGCCATAGAATTAGTTTTCTTATGGACAATTTTAACAGCCAAACATTTATTTGTAGTAGCAGTTGCTTAATAAATGGTCTTTAATTACTCAAATTTATAGCTATGTACACTTGTATGTGGCTTGTTCTGACATTTTTATGGATGTGGATGTTTAATGTATGTTTGTTTTAATTAATTCTGTTTCTTGAGGTTGATTCTTGGGCTAGATTGACTTGTTCAGATTTTTTCACTTTCAGGAAGTACTTGGTAAATTTTATGTTCAGTATTTACATTGCAGATTAAAATAGTTGTTTAAAAAAGCAAGAATCTCTTGGTTTGAGTTGCCTTGGGCAAGCAATAGTGAATACTGAAGCTAAAACTGCTTTGAATTAAAAGTGGGTTAGCAATATGTTAATCAAGTCCCCAGTGTTCAATGAATGAAATAGTGCAGTGTTTAAATAGTAATCCTGTATGAAGATCAGCTAATGCTTTTAACAGGTAACATGACAAATAATATTTACATTTCCCTTTCATTTTCTTGGGTTTGGAAAGAAGGGAGTCTTCCTTGCTCTTCTACATGTCACCTGTTCTTAAATTCATTTGATTCCAGGCAGCAGGGTGCTGTTGAACATGTGGATCAGACAGAGCCCAACATGTAGCTTGGATGTGGCTGATATGATCTGGAGTGGGATAATGTCTCACCTGTGCTGTGGCTGCAGCTGGTTCATGTCATCTGGTTTTGAAATGTGCATCTGCACCCAGAGGTTGCTACTGAATACAGAATAGGATAGCTATTGATTTATGAGTCCTATCACCCTAGCCCTTCTTCAGGTCTGAGAAGGTAACTCTGGGATGTGTTTTTGGTTTTGCTTTCTTCTTCCCTTTTATTATTGCCTACAGGCTGACTTGTAAGACTTCAGGGTCACCTACAATATAATGGTATTAGCTTTTAGTCACAAATAGCTGTTTTGTCAGTTAAGTTCACTTCTTTCCAGCATAATTTTGCAGGATATCATAGAATGTTTTTGGTTGGAAGGGACCCTTGAAGGTCATCTAGTCCAAAAACCCTTCAGTAAGCGTGGAGACCTTTAACTACATCATGTTGCTGAGAGCCTTCTCCAACCTGTTCTGGAATGTTTGCAGGCATGGGCTTCTGCCACCTCTCTAGGCAACCTGTTCCCATGTTTCACCATGCTCATTTCTTTGTTATATCTAGTCTAAATCTACCCTTCTCAAGTTAAAAACCATTACCACTTGTCCTGTCACAACAGCCCTGCTCAAAAGACCGTCTCCCTCTTTCTTAACTGCCCCTTTTTACTGCTGAAAGGCTTCAATAAGTATGTCTCCCCAGAGGCCTCTGTTCTGCAGGCTGAATACCCCTGGCTCTTTCAACCTTTCTTCATAGAAGAGGTGTTCCAGTCCTCTAATAATTTTTGTGGCTCTCAGTAGACTCTCTCCAACAGGGCCATGTCTTTCTTTTACTGAGGACTTCAGAGCTGGACACAGTATTCCAGGTGAGGTCCTGTCAGAGTGGAATAGAGGGACAAAATAGCCATTCTCAACCTGCTGGCCATGCTTCCTTTGAAGCAGCCCAAGATATGGTTGTCCTTCTGGCCTGCAAGCAAACATTGCTGGGTCATGTCCAGTTTTTTATCCACCAGTACCTCCAAGTCCTCCACAGGGCTGCTCTCAATCCCTTTATCCTCCTCCTGTGTGTATTGTTACTGAGCATTGCTCCAAACCAAGTGCAGGACCTTGCACTTGACCTTGTTGAACCTCATGAGGTTGACCTGGGCCTATTTCTCAAGCTTGTCCAGGTTCTTCTGGATGGCATCCTGTCCCTCAGGCATGTCAACCACACCACTCACTTTGGTGTCACCTGCAAACTCAATCCCACTTGTGTACTTAATATTTGTGGCAATAGATGGCATTTAGTTAACTCCTGCCCCTCTTCTATTCAAATCCTTAAAATAAAGCCACTTCTAAACTGATGATTTACTCTAATCCATCCTATTCTATATCCTAGTGATTTACTGTATTCATTGCTCCCTTAAGTGTGAATATTTCCTTATAAATAGTGTGTTACTAGCTGGCTAGCTCTAATCTCTGAACTTCTCCAATGACAGGAGATTGGATAGGTGTAAGAGATGCAAAGATAGATTGAGGAGTTGTTCACTAAGGTACCCAAGAAGTTTGCACTGTGTATGAGGAATTCCACTGCAGTTAAGAAATTATTTGATCTAGTTATTAAGAAAAAATTGCATGATGCACATTTGCAACATCAAGTTATTGTCATTAATTCAATCAGCTTGGGAAAAGGAAATAAACTAGCATGATGCATGCTTTATTTTTATATCCATAAAATGAAAATAAGTTCAGCTATTGTGTTTGTGTTTGCTGTGGTGGTTGTGCCTATCTAGCTATAAAAATCATTTACTGCATGTGAATTGCTTTCTTATCTGAAAAAAAATGAAATTAATAATGTTTGAAGTGTCATAAAGTCTTTTTATGGAAAGTACTATTTGAGAGATAAAAGCTAATCATATTTCCATATTTCTGGGCTCCCCAGTTCCAGAGAGACAAGGAACCACTGGAGAGAGTCCACTGGAGGGCTGCAAAGGTGATTAGAGGACTGGAGCTTCCCTCTTACGAGGAAAGGCTGAGAGACCTGGGGCTCTTTAGCCTGGAGAGGACTGAGAGAAGATCTTAATGCTTACCAATATCTAAAGGGCAGGTGTCAAGAGGATGGGGCCAGTCTCTTTTCAGTGGTGTCCAGTGATAGGACAAGGGGAAATGGGCATGAACTAGAACACAGGAAGTTCCAGCTAAACGTAAGGAAGAACTTCTTTCCTGTGAGGATGAGAGAGCACTGGATAGGCTGCCCAGAGAGGCTGTGTAGTCTCCTCTGGACACTTTCAAAACCCACCTGGACATGATCCTGTGCAACCTGATCTAGGCAAACCTCCTGTAGCAGAGGTCTCTCCCAACCCCTGCCATTCTGTGATTTGGAGCATTATTTTCTTTCACAGTTCTTCATTCAGTGCCTCCTCTAAGCTAAGGAATCCAAGCTGTGTATGAAACAACAGGAATTCTACTCCATTTACAGTAAAATATTGCTGGACAGATATGGAAATCTGTGCTGTTGATAAGAATTTAAAAAGAATTTAATAAGAACAGTAACAAAATAAAAATGCTTTTGCCTTTATGCTAAGTGAGGAATGTTCTTTTCCATAGTTTGCTTAGTAGTTGAAGAACCTTGGAGGTATTATAACAGAGACATCATATGTGTTGGGAGCTAAAGGCAGAAATGTGGAAAGGAAATTAGTGTTGAAAGCCATCTGTGAGTGGGGAAAAAAAGATGATGTTAGCAGTGGACCACACTGCCTAGGAACTTTCTGTGTGTCTTTTTTTCTGCAGGTTGAATAAAAGGGCTCCAGCACAGTAACTCTTTGATTACCAAATGGACTTACATTTTTTTTCATGTTGTTATGCACAAGGATCTTATTTTGTAAGTCTGCTAGATAGATATCACCTGATTTTTACATCATGTAAAGGTATTGAAAGGGGGATTTGGAAGAGCTTTCATTGTAACAATAAGAACATGAAGCTATGAACAGCAAAGACAATCTAGTTTTCATAAACAATGCAATATGCTTGGTTTGTCCTTCTACAGCATGACTGAGAGCTCATTTTGAGGTACTCCTCAAAATAGAGGATATGAGTGGCATTGATAGTGGTTGTTTGGACAGTTAGGTCTTTGCTGTAATTCAGCTTGGTAGACAAGCTTCTAGTGCTTCATTAACTGTGTCCTGAGGCCAGCTTGTTACAAAGCAATATTAGTAAATCATTTGCTTTGTATTTTTTGTTATTAGCCCTCCTTCCCTCCTTCCCTCCTTCCCTCCTTCCCTCCTTCCCTCCTTCCCTCCTTCCCTCCTTCCCTCCTTCCCTCCTTCCCTCCTTCCCTCCTTCCCTCCTTCCCTCCTTCCCTCCTTCCCTCCTTCCCTCCTTCCCTCCTTCCCTCCTTCCCTCCTTCCCTCCTTCCCTCCTTCCCTCCTTCCCTCCTTCCCTCCTTCCCTCCTTCCCTCCTTCCCTCCTTCCCTCCTTCCCTCCTTCCCTCCTTCCCTCCTTCCCTCCTTCCCTCCTTCCCTCCTTCCCTCCTTCCCTCCTTCCCTCCTTCCCTCCTTCCCTCCTTCCCTCCTTCCCTCCTTCCCTCCTTCCCTCCTTCCCTCCTTCCCTCCTTCCCTCCTTCCCTCCTTCCCTCCTTCCCTCCTTCCCTCCTTCCCTCCTTCCCTCCTTCCCTCCTTCCCTCCTTCCCTCCTTCCCTCCTTCCCTCCTTCCCTCCTTCCCTCCTTCCCTCCTTCCCTCCTTCCCTCCTTCCCTCCTTCCCTCCTTCCCTCCTTCCCTCCTTCCCTCCTTCCCTCCTTCCCTCCTTCCCTCCTTCCCTCCTTCCCTCCTTCCCTCCTTCCCTCCTTCCCTCCTTCCCTCCTTCCCTCCTTCCCTCCTTCCCTCCTTCCCTCCTTCCCTCCTTCCCTCCTTCCCTCCTTCCCTATTATTCTCATGGATGGAGGAGCTCTGTTTAGAGCCTGTGTTCTACACCATACTGATAATCAGTAGATTTCTTTGCTGTGTGTACTAAAACAAAGCAAAACAGAAGGAGCATAATGTTACACCCTCTTTCAGGAGTTGTGTTTACAGTTAAGAGTGCCTATGGTTATAAATCACAGGGAGGCAGTCTTCATGAAAATAAATCACTGCTATTTGTAGGGTGTGGAGAAGTTCATGAGGAGGGAAACAAAATTAATTGACAAAACAACTCCTGTTAAAATTTTCAGTAAGCAAAGTGAGCATTGAGTGTCTGTTGCATGGGTATCCTGACAAGCACAGCTCACTACAGTTTCTAGCTACTTAAGCAGCTAGTTGGTCTAACTGCCTGTATATATCTTCAAAGTGGCTTTTCTCAAGAGTATCTAACAGAAAGGTTTAAATTATGATCTCTCAGAAGAAAGGCCATTTGAGCCTTTGTGACTGCAAGCTGCCTCCTAGCTGAGATGCACCAAATGACTATAAAAGTCAATGAGTGATTAGGTTAAAGAAAGAGTAGTGGAAAACAAGTGCATTCCTGTGCTAAGATGATGGGAGAAGGTGAATGAAGTCAAAGAAATACAAGAGGAACCATTCTGTGGCTGTTGGAAAAACAGTGGCTTTAGCCTTAATGAATTCTGTGTTTTTGAGCTTTTTTTCTGTGTGTGTGTGTGTATTTTTGTGGTGTGTGTGGTTTTTGTTTTTGTTGTGTTTGGTGTCTTGCTTTTTTGTTGTTTGTGGTTTTGGTTTGCTTTTGGTTTTGGTGATCCAGACAGTGGCTACAGTGTTGTTTTTTGAGTGAAAGGGTCAGCAGCTTGCACCTTCCAAGGATTTCAGTCAGAATAAGTAGGGAAAGCAGGAGGAAAAGGAGCTTAGGTAATTTCTCTGTCTGTGAACAGCCCTGGAGCTCCTGGAATCACCTATTGCAGAAATAGAAATGATTATAGGGTGAGGCTTGGAGAATTTCTCTTGGTCTCCATAAATTCCTTCCTAAACAATTTTGTTGCTCTACAACAATGCCTTTGGTTTAGAGCAGCCACTAAGTAGCTGCTTTTTGAGTTGATTCTATCCCACTTGGATCTGTAAGAATGCAATTGCTGTTCTGTTGCTCAGTCTTACACAACTTTGGATAGATTTTAGTACTGTTCAGGATCTTTACATGGAAGATGTGACTAACTGTCCATTTATTATGTTTCATTTTTAACTTGTGGAAGCCATTGGAAGAGAAGCTCTTAGCAGTTGGGGCAATGGAGTTTGCAAGCACAGCCAAAATCTTTAAGAGGAAAGAAACAGAACAGAGTTGTGGGCAGAACAACTATAAAGCTCACTAAGACATGACTCCTGTTTACCAAGAAAAGAATCAGTTAAGAATTAGTAAATTACCTTCTAAATCTGGAAATTTTTAGAGATGTAAAAACTGGAGTTAATTAGCTTAATATTAGGCTGAGGAGAATTCAAAAACATATTCTTGATTGTACTCAAGAAGAAGTGCTTTGTATTTGAGATGAAACAGTTTTATTAAAGGTGGGTAAGGAGAAGTAATTAAAGATATGGAATAATATGTGCCTTTTGAATATAATCAGTGGTAATGAGGCCAAAAGGAAGAGATAAGGTTAAGTATAATGCTGTGATCTACAGCAATGCAGATTAAAAGAAAGCACTAGCAATGGTGTCAGTGTGCCAAGGCAACTCCCTGAGAAATATCTAGAAGGTAATAGCAGCCACTCCAGGCCAAATGAAAGGTCTAGTTAGCTCAATGTATTGTGTCTGACAGTACCCATTAAGGAAAGGAATGATGATTTCCTGATCTATTCTCCTGCCTTCTAGCATTTTAGGAGACAGAAGTTTTAAGGTACAGGCAGTATTTTGAGGTTTGGTAGCCCAATAGCTTTATGAAACCTCATGGACTTTTGCTGTCTAGTTTCTAGGGGTGAGAAAGTTTAACCATGTAACAAAGAGCATGCACTACTGCATCATTATGTTCAGTATCATCTAGTTCTTGGGTTTTCCTCTTGGTAATGTCATCCTGTCCCAGCAGCAGCTCTGCATATGGAAAAGGTGCTGAGAAATTGCTTTCTGTTGTACTCAGACCTGGGAGTGATGGGAACTGAGATGAGCTGAAGCCATAAATTTCACAGGAGCAAGCCATTTGCATATTTCACATCAAGTATATAGTTGTTAGTATGGGTAAAAGATGTTATTCAGGTGGTGACTGTACAAATGAGAAGTAACCTTTCTTAAGTGTTCTTCCCTAAGCATTAGGTTGTGATGTCAAGAGGTTTTCTGTATGTTTTGGCCTTGTTTTTTGTAGGTTTTGGGGTTTCTTTTCTCCCCCATAGCCTTTTTTTGGTTGTAAACCTTCAGGTCCAGAATCTATTCCTTCAGTAGGCCTCTGCCTAAGAGGAGCAGAGACTTCTACCTTACTAGCCTGCAAAAGATACAGGTCTGGTTACTGTGTGTATATGAAGAGGCCTTTTCAGTACTGTCATCAGTAAACTGCAGCTTTCTGCAGGTGGATTGGAGGCCCTGAAAGCTGTGATCCATTTGCAGATTCATGTGAGAGAAGGGAAAGTTTGTTTTGCAATAGATCTAGAGATGTTTGCCTGAGCATCATCATGACAGTAAATTGTCCTTGCTGATTAGCTCTCCGGCTGAAGGGGAACCTGCTGTAGAAGTGAGCAAGTTCTTCAGGGTAGCCAATGATACTTAGATCTTGCAAAGGAGCTGGTAGTCTCCCATCCTTTTCCTTGCTCTCTTTCTGACTTGAATCACAGAATCACCGAATATTAGGAGTTGGAAGGGACCTTTTATTGGTAAGAAAGTTTACCAGAGAGTTTCACAGGTAACCTCCTGTCTTTGTCTAACTTGTGTGTAGTAGTGATTGATTTCCCCTCTCCCCTCCTTCTTAAACAATATTTTCTAGGCTTTCTTAAGTTATTTTTAAAGAAAGCAAAACATATCCTTTATAGTAGCAGATGCTTCACCTGATTGTATCTTTCTGGTTTCTCTTGAGTCAGCATTTGGATGCCATTCTGCATTTGGGAATGTGGGTTTTGATTGCAACCCAATAAAAAAAAATAGTTGTTCTTAGAAAGGCATATTGAAGAGAGAACTTGTTTACTTCTGAAGGCTTCTGTACTCTGAAGTTTTGGTTATTATGCACACAACAAATGACACCTCCTTACTCAATAATCCTCATTAACCTCATCAGATACAGGTGACAAGGACAAGGTAGCAGAAAACAAGTAGCTGTTAATGTTGACATGGAACTTCTATGTTTAAGTTGTAGAACTGAAAGTCAGCTTTACATTTACCCTGGGAAGTTATTTGGTAACCTTTTTTTGTGTTTGAGGTGACTTATAAGAAATAAATTTCAAGATTGCCTTCTATGTTTAAAAATAACCCAGCAGTGGAACTGTTAGTTGTCTTGTTTTGGGTTGGTTTTGTTTGTGTATGCTTGTTTTTTGTTTTGTTTTGTTATGTGGGGTTTTTTTTCCCTGAATTCCAAGAAGAGGAGTGAATTTTGCAGTCCTGAACAGCCTAATGCATGCTCTGCTGAAAAGTTTTCTTTTTGTCATCAGTAATACTGGATACCCTGTTAAGTAAAGCCTGTGGTGATCCAAGTCTGGCTCTTCACAGCAGTGTTAACAGCAGAGATGGGTATCCTTGGGGGTGGTGTCAGCAGCACTCTGCCTGCCAGTGGCTCTCATCTGAGGGAAACCCTTCTAGAGGGAAAAGGTGCTTGCTCTGAGATGTGTTTCTTGGTTGCTGCTGTGTCCATTGCTGATCACCTGGGCATTTTTCCTCTGTCTCTGCCTTAGGAGGGGCTAAAGGTATTGGGGGAGGAAAGAAGAGAAGTAGATGTTTGGTGCACAAACTGAAAAATGCTTATAAGTGCAACTCATGTTATTGGGAGAGTATTATGTGGCTTTGTTCACCAATTTCATTAGAGTTGCATGAAAATACAGGCTGAAGTGATACCCTGCTAGGTGAAATGTAATAGAAATCCCAGATCAAGTTGCTAGTACTTCCTTTTCTGCCTGGCTTTCAGCCTTGCCTGTGAGCACAAGGGAATGGCATGTATTTATACATTTGTAAAGAAGATCCCACACATTTTCCACTTGAGAACATGCACTCAGACCTTTTATGGTCAGGAAGGGGTGTTTCCCTCTGTCTGTGAGCTATCCAGAGAACTACACGTTTCCAAGTATGCAGTTCAGAAACTTGCAGATAGTACTTTGTAAACTTCAGTTTTAAATAAAGATGTTTGGGGGCATTAAAGGCAAAAAAAAGAGTAATTTTTCTCTCTTTCCATTAGAAATGTACTTTAGGATACACAAACAGGTTTAGAAGTCAATGTTCTTGCTAAGCTGAATTGCCTCATTCAGCTTTATTTCTAAAAATAACACTTAGATCAAGCTCTTGTGACTGTTTCTTCTTTTCAAAATGTCTGTTTGTCAAGAAGAATTCAGTTGATAATGGCTTATGAGGATATCCAGAACTCTTTCTCAGGATTAAGTGTCAATTGGTCATAATGAATCAACATACTCTAGCAATAATATTCTTAGAATAATTGATTTTGTGTTTTTAAAGCAAACAAACCAATCCCCACCTAGGTGATGTGAAAATATTGCAAAAAGAGTAGCTACTCTCTGATCTGTTATTTCACTTATCAAAGGAATTTCTGTTTCAGTTTGACTGATCTCCAGGCCTGTAAGATGAAGGCAAACCCCTTAAATGTCACTGCTGTTAGAAAGCACTGTTGTATTAAATCATATAGAAGGCACAAATGCAGTAGTTTACTTGTGAAACAATTTAGCTTCACAAGAATAAAGCTGTTATCTTTCTTTTATGTGGAATGGTGAACTGGTTTAGGAAACCTGTAGTGAGCAATACAAAATGCATGTCCAGGTGGGGTTTCATTTTCCACCAGCTGTATCTTTTCTGATCCTTGAAGACTACAAACAATCTGAAGTTCTACAATTTGAAACACTTGAAATACACCCCAAGAGCTGTAGCTTTTTTAGCTATTAAAACATGTATTTACTACTTATGCAGTGATGCACACACTATTCAACTCTGGCTTTTATACTCAAAGATTTTAAATAGCTTTTCTTTAAGCCAGCTGCTTAGTGTCTTCAGGTTAAGCAGAAAAAACTTTTAATACTTGCTGAAAAAGAAGAATGCCTCCAGGAAGAAGAATAATCACTTGCTAATTACTAAGAAGGATAAGTTTCAGAATTTTCACTTAGCTTCCCTAATATGCATTGCACTGAAAGATGTGAGGCCACTGAAGTGTATTTTTTCAATTTTCAATACTGTTTAATTAGGTCAAAATAAAATGACAGCAAGCTGAACATTATCCTAGCAGTATGTGGTGTTATAAGTGACAGGAATATATTTGGAGTTACAGTGCTTCTATGCAGTTTACATATTCAGTTACAGTTTGAGATAAGCTTGAAGTGTTTGGGAAGCTCACTTTTTTTCTTCTCAGAAAGGATGAATTGTAAGTGTGGGCTAGTTCTCTTTCCCTTAGACTGCCTTTGGTCATCTCATTCTGCAAAGACAGGATTGGTGCATTCTTCAGTTCAGATCAGAAGTCTAAATTTGCTGTCAGTGGAGACACCCATGAAGGATTTGGCCTAAATTTTCTGGGGGGGAATATGTGTAAGTTCTCTGAATCTGTCCACACTAGTAGGAATTCAGACAACAATTAGTATGACCTTGTTGATGCTTTCTTACTACATGGAGCTTTTTCTCCAAGGCATTAACCAGTGTTTATGTGATCCTTGAAAACATGTAGTAAAACAGTTTTCAAGACTTCAGTAGTACTTGTATTTATTTGTTCTTGCACAGGCCAAGCTCTTTAAGTTTTGTAGTACTGTAGGGGTTTTTCTTCTTTATAAGGAATAAATAATTGGCTGTAAAAGTAACTTCTTGGGGTAACAAATGGCTAGGAGTTTATTGAAGAGGGGAGAAAAAGTCAGGAGGGACAGAGAAGTGATGGCATGACACACAAGAAGAATAAATTTGCCTAGGTAAACTTTGACCTGCCACTTGCTCTTATCTTTTTCTGAAGAAGCTTATGTTTATGAAGGAGTTGGTAACTAATATTATTGTTTACCTTATATGGGTAGAAATCAGGAAAGGTTTATAAGTGAGGAAGCAGTTATGTGATGATCCCTTGCCTTAAAATGAGCCAATAAAGTAATTCCTGTTGCAAAGAAGTAAAAATCAGTGGCATAATAGACTTCCAGCACTTCCTCAACTTAGCTTTTCATTACTTTGTGGAGGCCTAGGAATCCCAGTGCCACTAGTTAATTAGTGGCATAATCCTGAACTTTGTTCAGCCAGAGGCAAGCAAAGCTATTACTTAAGTGAAATAAATGATCAGGATTAAAGCAGAGAAAATTTGGCCTCAAGGGGATGAAGTGTATTCTTAGAACTCAATTGTTGTCACTTAATGTGTTTAATTATTTCTTGATTCACAGGGCATGCTCTGTGCAATTATCTGGAGCTACTATTTGTAGTTAATCACCAATTTTTTTGAGTTACAGCTGCCTTTTATTGATGTTAGACTAAAATATGTCTTCTGTGAAGTCTCACTCTACAAACCAAGATGCCATTTTGCTGTTCTCCTTTTTTCTTTAGTTTTTGTTTCTCCTGCCCCCTCATATCACCTTAATTACCTTTTGTACTGTTTTTTCCATTTCTAACCTTTCACAATTGTTATTCATAGGCCATTAGTTGAGTTAGTTTCTCTTCTGTGTGATTTTGTAGTTGATGTTGGTTAATGATGTCATTGCTGAGGGTCAGGGGGATGGCCTAGGTGATGTCTCAAAGGTCTTATTGATCCCTCTTTCCTGTGATTGCATATTAAACTTTCTCCCTGTTTATCATGGAGCTGATTCATGGTTTAAGTGACAATCCCATCCATGACTTACTGTTGTGTTAGATATAGTGAGCACTTTGATCCTGACCAGGAAGCTCTTCAGTGGGACAGTGCTAAAAGTTCAGCTGCTGCTCAGGTGCTTTGCTAGATCAGGATCAAAGTGCCAAGTATCTTGTAGGTTCAGATCTATTTTTCTGGCCCAGTGAGTGATGATTTTTAAAATGTAAATGTTTGTTAAGATGTTTTGAAATAAATGTATGCATTATGTCTGCATAGTCATCACAAATTGAGGCTGCAAAATAGTCATTTGATCCTGATTACCTGTGCAAAGTATCAGACTACTGATTAAACTGGAGAGTCCTGGTGGTTTTGAATCTTACCTGTGTTTTTTTAATGGTCTGTCTGCATGTGACATTGTCTGTTGCTCTGAACCACACAAAAGTGTGTTTGGTTACTTAAAGGCCACCTCTTGCTTTGAATGATAATGAAGCAGATGGCATCCTCTATTACCTCTGAGGTTGAAAATGTGGTATATAGAGAATAAAGGAACAGAACTCTGCAGTTGTGGAATCATCAATGAAAAGCTCCAAAGACAAAACTTTTCTGTGATTCAAAGCTTTGTTAAAAATCTGGTGGCTCTTTCCAGCCTAAGCTGATAGGAAAGCTATATTTGTAAAGCCTAGGATATTTGTGGAAACTGTGGTTGTGGTGACACCAAAGGGTTAAAGTTCAGTCTTTATTTTCAGATCTCTTCACCTTTAAAGCAGCAGGTCCCTAGTTTTTATGTTCCATGGCTGTTGCTTTTTACCTGAAATTAGGAGAGGAATAATTCTTAGCTGTCAGAGCCCTGAAGTAGTTTGCACCATCAGAAAAGCTTCATTCAATTTTTGTGATGACCACATGTGCAATGTTATTGTTCTTTTCCAACAGCAGTGATCTGCTTTTTAGTGCAGCTTCAGGAGAGTCTTAACAGCCTTTTCTTGTCCTTGTGGTTAGTTATCAGAAGCCTTGCATTTGAGTGAGAAGGTAATCCAAACCCTTCCTTAATAACAGGAAATATTTGCCATTTCACCTCCAATACAAAAGAATTCATGTTTGCTGAAAAGCTGGGTCCCTGGAAAGGACAGAGCTGTGGAGCTGTTGCATCCTTTGCTTTCACAGCTCTTTTCAGTTTTGTCTGTTCAGAGTCCAGCTCTTCTGCATTTCTAGCAGTTAGTGGTTGGTTTGGAGTTTTGTATTGTGGGTGGGCTTTTTGGGTGTCTTAAGATTTTTTTTAATAGGATGTAGAGCAATGATAGGAAAACAGATTTTTGAAGCTCTTGGACAGGAAAATTCAAGTACTGGTTTTAAACTGATGAGGCAGGGAATGTGGCACTGAGTATAATGGTAATTTGTGATGGTATCCTCAGTTACTGCTCAAGTTCAGAGCTAAGGTTATTATTTAGTAAAATTGTAGTGAAACAGAAGAATACTTTTGAACTGACCACTCAAAGTTGAAGTAATTGGTGGAAGCATTTTATTTCTCTTTCTTAAAGTGCCCACAGTGCACAGAGTAGACACAAGGAAAGGTGAGGTCCTGTTGTATTTAAGGCATTTGACCTTGGTTTGGCAGTTTACTTCAATCTCTTCCTATTAATAGTTACTGACTACCTAAAAAGCTTGGCTTTTGTTGTATATCCAGAACTACTCCCCTCTTGGCAAGCTGAAGTGATGCTTTGGCATCATGTGAGTTGCCTCCAGATGCAGATGATGCTCTGCTGAACTTTCCAGCTGGGCTTTAACTGGGAATCAGACTGTATTTTATGGACATTCACAGAAGCATCTCCCCACAAAACACAGAGGCACTGCCTCTTGCTTGCTGTAAAGAAATGTCTTCTTTCCTCAAGCTTAGCTCAAGGTGAAGGAGACACAGGAGTTTTTCATTTTTCTAAGGGATTTCAAACCTTGTATCTGACATTCCTCAGTCTGATATTGCTTTCATTTCTAGAAACACAGGAGGAAAATAAATCTTTGAAATGCACTAAGTGTATTTGTAATGGTATGGGTGCTACTGGGAAGTATTAAATAATAATTCTGTACTTAATATTAGGATGCATATGATACCTTTTAAAAGAGCTATTATAAATTTGAATATAAAATAATGAAGTCCTCTTGTTTAGACATCTAGTGGAGATAAAGCAGCAAATGCAGTCTTGTTTTTCTTTTGTATGAATGTGTTGTAATACAATGTGTGAGTTTTGTCAACTCACAAATGTCCATGTGGATAAACAGCATTATACTTTATCAATTCCAACAGGTGTACCAGCAGCAGGACAGACCTATAACAAGGATATGCTGGAAGCTTCATAGCTTTTCTGGTTATCTATGTTCATTTGGCAAAAAAGCATTTTTTGGCCTAAACTAAATGGAAAGAAAATAAACTGAGACACTTCTGATTTGGGCTTTTGCCATTTTGATTTTTGTAGTCAAAGTGAAGTTAGAAACACAGTTCAGCTGTCAGAGTTGACATTGACTGTCATGGTGTGATCCCAATTTAAAGCTGAAATCGGTTGCCAGAAATTTGTAAAGCTCCATGTATATAAATATAAGGGAATTGCAACTTCTGGTGAAGGTGATAGGTAACTCTACTTTCCAGTTGTTGCTTTCAAATTGTCCAGTTTGCCTTGATGCAGATATCACTGACTTCAAAGACACTTCTCCCTTTTTTCTACATACAAGCCTATGCCAATATTGTTGTCTTGCTTGGTCTGTTTCCTAAGTAGAAAAGTGTACTGTTAGTATGATGGTCCTGTTGAGAAGTGGAGCATGGATAAACATGTAGATCTTCAGTGACCACAAAGCTCTGATTGCATGACAAGTATATGAAAAATAGGGGTTTTGTATAAGCAACTTGTTGAAGGCCATTATAGCCAAGTTCTCATGAAAGCCATCTATTACACAAACCCATTGTATCATACCATAAAAGGAGAGTTCTCTTGCTTTAAATTGAGATGTTAAATTGTGCCTGCTCACTGCAGGGGTGGGGGTTGGACTAGATGACCTTTCAAGGTCTTTTCCAACCCCAAACTTTCTATGATTCTAAATCAGAGAGATAATAAGAGAGAGGTATAAAATTTAAAAGCCTTTTAGTTTATCATCAAAGCCATACTATCAGCCCTAAAATATTGTGTTGACAGGAGAGAAGGATGCATGCTGTCCCTTGCATATGAAGCACTGCTCCATTCAACCTTTGTTGTCCTCTATAATAGAGCAGGAATGAGACCCTGTTAAGCATGCATATTTAGGCAGAACTAGTCTCTGATCTTTTCCATACAGCTTTACACAGGTAGTGGAATTGTTCCCAGCCTATGGAGTTGATCCCAATGCTGTCTGTGGCTAAAAGCATATAGGATCAGTCTTAACATTTAACTGCTAAAGAGGTAAATTGTAATAGTGTTCTGTGCCTGTGTATCTAGAAGATACCTCGTGTGTCCTGTGCTTTGTAAGATCATGTCAAGCCTACAAGAAGTAGTAAGTAAGGAAATAGTGAAGAACCAGTTCAGAATGCTTGCAGATCTTAAAAGGTGGGATGTTATGTATGAGATGAGTTTCTTTTTCTCTGCAGGAAGGTGAATGCACTGAACTGTTAAGCTTAATGCTTCTTTTTGACATTATTATGACCTTTTCTAAGTCAGTAGGCTTCACAGTAAGACCAGAGTCCTGAAACTCTGTCCTTTGCTGGTGAGTAACCATGGAATAATTAGAGCTGCTAACAAACTGGACTATGTTTTTGCATCTATAGAATTAATTCTAGGACTATCATCTTCCCTCCTGTATGCATCCTGTTCCCCTCCCTGTTTCCTATCTTTATTTCCCTGCATTTTTTTAGTGCTAGTTTTATTACTAAAAGTTAAGCTCACACAGGTGGTCCTGTCAGGCTATAAAAGTGGTTGCTTGAGCAATGTGAGGAGACTGCCTGAATAATGCTGGTTTTTAAATGTAGGGCTGATTTTGCTTAGAAACCCTCAGATAGGATGTGTGCAAGAGAGCAATAAATTATGTCTAACTTGTTAAACATTCTGGGATATGCATGGGATCCAAGATCAGTCAGCAGCACTGATTTTCCCATGAGAGGTATGTTTCTAAGGTATCTGGCAAATTGCTTCATCTGTCTTTGCTGTTTATCCTTTAATAATGGTGATGGTTTACTTTACATATTATTTTGGGGGGTAAAGCTTGTTGAATGGTCCCAAAGATCATATAACCAGTGGCTGATGGAGTTCCATTTTCAGCCCTAACAGCTTTCCTGGCTTAAAAGTAAAATTTGAAACTTGTGGAGATATAAATTTCTGTCCCACACATTGACTCTAAACTGTTGCTTGAATTAATAACAGGCTTAACTTACCACATGTATTTTCTGTGGCCCATGACCTTGTGTTAAAAATCTATTTTTTGTGTTCCTAATTTTTTCATGTCTGTGAAGTTTATGTATTGAAAAGAGTTGACTAATTCTGGAAGAAGCTATTGGGCATGTTCAGAGAACTGTTTTGCATAAATAATGGGAAACTAAGAAGCTGTGCTGATGGTGTGGTCTTGCCATAGTTTGGATAAATGAAAACCCAAGGAGAATATTCTGCAGGTACTGAAAGTCCATGCAGCTGGTAACATTATCAGACCTCACCACTTTGCTGTTATGTACAGTGTCTGGTATTGGTTGTGGTGCATCAGGAGGCACTGTTGCAGTTGCCTTACCATAATGGATCTTGAGATCATAGAATCATAGAATTATCAGAGTTGGAAGGGACCTTAAAGATCATCTAGTTCCAACCCCCCTGCCAGGCAGGGACACCATCCACTAGATCAGGTTGCCCAGGGCCCCATCAAGCCTTGTCTTAAAAGCTTCCAGGGATGAGGCTTCCACAATCTCTTCCACTGTTCCACTGTCTAACCACCTTCAGATATACAGATTAGTTTTGAAGTTGACACCCAAGAGAAAATAAGGCAAGAGACATTCTGAACCATAACTGTCTTGGGAAAAACAAACAAAGAAAAATCCATTTGTAGCTTGTTCTTAGGAACAGGTATTTTGGTTTTGGATAAAAAGCTAATAAAAGTACCAAGTATTAATATCTATCCCTTAAAAGCAGGACTTTACTGAAAGAACATGGAGAAATCCTTAGCCCTAGAAATGTGAGCAGTGGCCGTGCAATATTGTGCATGCTATTTAAATAATCCATGAATTAGTCATGCATTTATCAGCTTAACATTGCTCTATTCAAACCTTCACACTGGACTGCAAACTCTGGATCCCATAAATACTTTTCCCAAAAGCTAATATGAGAAGCTTTTTAAAAAAAGGAAAAGAAAAGGCAAAAAACCCCCCAAACCTCCAAATCCAGCAGGATAGGGAAAGGTTTGTTCAGAATATTTTGAGCCGGTTTTAAATTTGGGTATGTCTGCATGAATCTCAGCTTTCAGTAAAGTGCTGTTGTCACATTATGTACTCCACTGCTTGGGATTTAGATATGATACTGATTTGATGTGGAAAATGCAGAATGTTACCTCAGAGTGGACTAACATGTGGTTTTAGTCTTGAAAGGCTCCAGAATTCAACTGACAAAAACCATTCATCTGTGCAAGGGCAGAACTTTTGGCTGAAGAGGAGGATTTGGAAGATAGATATATATATATAGATATATATATATATCTATATATATATCTATGTTTTACATCTAAAGTTTTCCTTAAAGTTATGTCTGTAGAGGATGAGTTTTCTTTCAAAGCATTAGTTGCTGTTGAGGTTGTCATTGGTTTTGCTATCTGTTGTTTATACTTTTGGGGTTTTTTTCCCTATGGAGCTCACACTGTGTACAAGAAAACTTTGATAGCCTGCAAATACAGGCAGTTGTGATGCCTTCTACCTGCTTTTCTGGTGGCACATTTTTCAGTCACAGCAGAATTTTAAACAGAGTTTTAAAACTGTGAGTATGGAAGTATTGTTCAGTCCTAATGCCATGCAGTCCCATGTGAGGCCAACTGATACATTTATATTGGCACAGTTATGGCCATTTGAATGAGATAATGATGTTTTACAATATTTTTCCTTTTAGCCCTTTTCTACCCATAAGAAAAATGCATCTATACTTGGGTTTTTTTAGCTAATCCTTGAAAAAAAGCAAGTTAGTTGCTTTAAAAGCAAGTTCAACACTGGCTGAAGCTGCTGAGTGCAGGATTAGATCTTGAGATGGTGGCAACAACAATTCATGTGGAAGGCCAGCTTTTGTCCTATTAGGTGCCATTTAGAACAGTAACACTGATAAGGTTTCAGAGTTAAAAATTTTCATGAATTAGGTTTTTTCTTTGAGCAAAACACTGGAAGGTTATGCACGTGCAGGGCTGGGTTTTTTAACTAAGTATAGCAAACTGTTAATGATCAACCCACACCTTTTTTATGTAGGATTATCTTATATTTTGTTAAATTTATTTTTTAATATCTAGGGCTGGTAGATCATCTGTACTTTTAAGTGGAAATCTATTTTTTTAATAGTTTGGGATCTTATTCCAACATGACTCATGTTCAGATGACTCAAAGTATTTAATTCCTTGTATAACTTCCTGTTTGAGCTATTTATACCTATTCCTTATCTAAATATGGGGGTGGTGTGTGCTTCCCAAAGTCATGTTAAAATGGTGGTCCTGAAATAAAAATCAGAAGGTTTTATTTTGAGCTGGTTTATAAGAACTAATTCAACTTTCCACTCTTATGGTACAGTTTTCCCTGTTACTGATGGAATAACAAAAGCAAACTTGGGGGCTGGAGGGTTAAGTGGAATTGCATGCATGTGTGTTTGTGTGTCTACACCTGCATGGCAGGAGAAGGGGAGGAAAAATACTTTGACAGTGACATCTGATGTATCCTCTGTATATTTGCCCCTTTCTAGGTCAAAATCTCAACTGTTTGTTAAGAACTCTGTCTGTAGCATGTCTATTCAAGAGATCTTTATGGGTAAACCAGGAATCAGACTAAGTATCTCTGATTGTAGTTGTTGAGGGTTGGTTTCTCTGTTGATTTTTATTGGGTTTTGGTTTTAAGTATTGTCTGGGGAATTTCTGTTGTCCAGTGTAGGATGTCAACTATGTACAACTACTATGCAGAAGAGAACTCACTCCTAGTTCACTTTATTTTGTAGGGGGTCTCAAGTGGAAGAATAACTCAGTCCCTCCCAGAAATCTGTACACCCCCTTAATTGTTTTAATTCATTTTAGGTGAGTTGACTGGAATAGGAAGAATACCAGTAGAGCAAAAGGAAAAAAAACAATTCTTTGTATTGTGGATTTTGGGGATTTTAATGTGCAGCCTCCACATGTATTTTAGAGCTTTTACCTTAAATTACAGCTTATTTGGGGTAGGGGTTGTCTGTAGTGCTTCTCAGAATGGATCCTCATTCTCATTGTGGTATAGAGAAGTGGAAGTAGTATTTCAAGTAAGACAGCTCCTCACTGCTGCTGTGCTTGGACATTTTTGTACCTCACTATTGAGCACTCTGCAGTTGTAAATTTTAATGGCTGAAATGATTTATTTATACAGAAGCAAGGAATTTGATGCCCTAGATTGTGCAGTTTAGAAGAAGCCAATATTTCATAGATTGGTTGAACTCCATCTGTGAAGGCATCAGAGTTTTTTGTTTGGGGTTTTTTTGTCTGTGCAATTCCTATTAGAAAGCTAGAGGGAGAGGGAAAGCATAGAGGAGTTGAGTAAGGGCATAAGGAAGTACAGTAAAAGTTTGCTGCTGAGCTGAATTTACTTCATGCAATATTTGAATTAGGAGGTAATACATTCACAAGTCCTGACTGCAGTTCACTGAGAAGAGCAAGGTTGATGCACAATAGAAACATAGTATTACAGCTTCTTCACAGGATGAGGAGAAGTGATGGCAAATGTGGGCTGCAAATTATGAAGGCCACAGAAAGAAAACTTAACCAGGGAATCAAAAGTGAAGAATTTTTCTGAATATATGTGCAGAGGCAGATTAAAAACAAAAAAGAGAATATTAAAAAGCCAAGAACTAGAGATAGGAGATAACAGCATTGCTTTGATACCACCAGAGCATGGGAATTCAGTCCAAGGAAGAACTAGTGAAAATAGTAGTGTCAGAGAGGACTGCAAGGAGAGAAGGAAAAACCTATGAGACCATGTGGTAGCAAAGACTCTTCCAAGTTACTGTATGAAAACTAGAGATGCTGGGCAGTTTTAACTTCCCTCCTCTAAAGTATAGGTCTCCAAAGAGCTTGTTTTTGGAGCTAGGTACTGTTATGACTTGGATAAAGCTCAAAGGAAAGTTATTTATAGGGAATTATGAGTTGAATATGTGTATTTTAGCTAAGCAATACCTAAGGCAAATGTAATAAACAATTGAAATTGCTTAAGTTCTAAGGAAAAAGAAAATTTACTTAAGTAGGTGTAAGAAGAAATGGTAGCTAGACAGACATGGATTCAAATAGGAGGAAAAAAGGAAAAACATGTGAAATTATATATTAGTTTTCTGAGTGAAGTGGAAAAAAACTATTTACTGGATGAATTTGAAGCTGCACATGCTTTTCATCTACTTTTTCTCCTTGCTTCCATTTTGCCTGGAAACAGAGGGCCAACACCATTGTTCTGCCTCTGAACTCACAGAGGGAGGAGTTCTGTTGTCTTGATCTCCAAATGTACTGATTTATTAGTACTGTGTCATTCACTCTCTGGGTCTGCAGAATAACACACAGCTATTTAAAAAGGCCCAGAGAACTCAACTGTTCTTTAACAGATGTAGTTCACACTACCTGTATTCAGCAGCTTGAAAAAGGGCAATTTATGCAGATCATCTCCAAATCTACCTGGGAAGAACTGAGATTGAGATTGGTGAGTGGCAAATTGAAGATCCACACCATGAACTGGGCTAGTTGGGTTCAGTGGCCTCACCTGAACTTAAAACCTCATTGATTTCCCCTCCCACCCCCATTGACTTCTAAACAGTTTTTCTTCCTTAAAATTCAAGCTAATTTAGGTGAGTGCACTTCAAAGTGCTGTCTATTTAGGGAGAAATGGAACTGGTGACTGTCTGTGAGTGGTTTTAGCTTGTGCAGTAGCTCTCTGAAAACTTGAAGCTTTCTTCCTTGCATGTTTGTTTCCTACAACACTGCTTTCTCCTGCTGTGTGTGCTACCCAGAACTGGTCCCCAGTCAGCTAGCAGACCAACAGGCAATTCTTGGTTTAGTTTTCTATTGTAGGCTTGTCTTAACCCCTTTGATAAGGTTTGTCTGTTGAAAGTTCCTGAGGAGCTGCAGTAGGAGAAGGATAAGTAAATGGGGAGAATTACCTTTTTTTTCTCAGGGTTGCCTTTTACTCTTTGGAGGTTAAGGAAGTCCTGCACTATTAAATTTAATTAAAAAAAAAATAATTAAAGAATATTAAGCAGATGGTGAAAGTTGTGAATGCCATTTTTTGGGTAAGTGATTTAAAACAAAGACTGTAATATGACATTACAAAGAATTTATTCCCTTAGTGAAGTAGTGGAATACACATCATCTTTCCCCTTTTATCATCTGTTGTTTTCAGTCAAGCTGCTGATAATCATTTAAGGATCTCACAGTAGGACAGGGTATGTCATCTGAGAGATTACTGATTTACATGCTTCCCTTGAGATTCCTGTTAATAGTCAGAACCACCTAGCTTTCTACATTGGTATAAATTGTGTGATACAGTCTTCATGAAAGCAAACTCATACACAGTTATGGGGAGTCCTTTGAATACCATAATGGAGCATCTGTTCTAAGACTGATGTTTTAACTATTATCTTCATAGAGTGCAGAAAATCTATACTCTACTATGTTTATTAAACACCCTTCAGACTGGGGTTTGCATGTACAGTGTAGGCAGCACAGGCAGCTGAGCATCTGCTAACACATCCCTTTTAAAGACCTGGTAAAAGATGCTGTAGAGTATAAGATGACCAATTAAAACCAAAAGATCCACAAGACATAGTATCTGAAGAACCAACAGCTTTCCTTGCTGTAAAAGTCACATCTGTTGAGGCCTTAGCCCCTAGGGCAGTAGGAAAGAATTCCAGCTTTTCTGTTTACTTTAAGCTTACACCAGCCTTCATTTGAAAATACAGTTAATTAGAAAAATACCAAATGCTGTGGTGTTGCTTTGTGGTATTCATCCTTATTTTGTGGTAAGTCATGAAGCAGTTATCAGCTGATAGTGCTGGGACTACACATGATCTGAGCAAGCAGGACATGGTCTTTTTTGGAGGAAAAGAGCAGCAGAGAAACCTCAGGGATGCTCAACCTCTCCCCATGTGCACTGAACCAAAAATAAGGTTCATTTGGTTGTAGCTCTGCTAAAATTCACACAAGGAGACATCTTGCCTTAGAGAAACTGGCTACTGACAATCCTATTTGCTAACCTGTAATGTGGTTTCAGGAGTGTTTGGTATCTCAAGTCATAGAGTTATTTTGTGAAAGCTCAGCAGTAACTGAATTTGTTTGTACAAACACAGTTTTCAAAAGTGATAGACTAAATTGCTGCATGTTGCAAATCTGGGCAAGAAGCAGTTAGCCTCTTTTCTTACTGCAGAAAGATTTTTAAAATTATTCTATGTGTTATTAAATATAAAGCATTATATGCAACTATTAAAAGCACAATCCTAAAAAAAAAGTGAATTAAATAATATAGTTAGCATAAAAAGCCAAGGTGGGTGTGTGTTAGAGTGCATCATCTGTAGTATAATGATTGTCTTCCTGTCTGCTAAGGTGAAGCTTTTAGTTGTGTCAATAATGAAATTGTGTCAATATCCTAGTGAAGATTCCTTGTGTAGGAGGGGTATTTTTTTGGCCTTTTATCTTTCCAAGAGTAGCTGAGTTCGTGGTAATTTGGTAGAAATTCTGATGCAGTTGTTGTATTAATTCAGCACTCAAATATGCAGAGGCAATATTTGTGTTTTTCTCTTTTGAGCAATGTTGTCTTTAGTTGGCTCTGCAAGAACATCAAAGTAAGTTTTTGAGTGCTATCAAGTCATATTTTTAAGTAAGTAGTAAAATACATGTGTTGGATTAATTTAGTTGTGTACTTTTCAGCCTTATGAGCTGTTAACTGGTAGAGAAAATACGTTGAGTTTTGCCTTTAAAGCTGAGTGTAATTTAGATTATAGCTTATGCTACATGTGCAAGCACATGTGGGATCCAAATCTGTCTCTGACTGTAAGTGGATAATAATTATTGGTAAGATAGTTTGTGACCAGGACTAGGAGGATTTGGTAACTTTTTTTTACCATTTTAGTCCCCACAAGTGTTCAGGAGGTTTTCAGTTGGGAAGCTTCTTTAATACTTTTGCCAACTGTTCACTTTCTGGTAATGTTTATTAATAGTTATAAAGGTGTTATGAGAAGGGAACATTTTGTGAACTAGGTATTTAAATCATGACACAAACTTCACATGTATAAGCCATGCAGTTTCATTTTCAAGACTTAAGTTTTTGTGTGGTTTGTACTAACTTGAAGTGGAATTATTCACCACAATTTTCTCCTGTTTTGAAGTTGGATCTGCTTATTTTCTTCTTCTGAACCTCTTTGAGACTTCAAGAAGATTCTCAGGCTTATTGGAAGATATTCTTTTCAACAGCCTTTTGGAAAATACATCCAGAGTTTCAAAAAGGATAGGATTAGATGTCATTAAGGGTTCAGTGGACCATTCAAATTTAATTTGAACAATTTCAGGTTATCCTACCTCTTAGCAGTAAAATGCTTAGCTACACTAAGATAGACTTGTAAGACAAATACAACTGCTTATAGGAAAGCAGCAGTTACCGCAGTCAACATTGAAGTGACATCAGACTTCAAAGAAAGCAACTTTGTCATCCTTTCAAGCTTTTATAAGTATAAATCAGCTTGCCTTTCCTATGTTTTTCTCACAACTGTTCACTATGTGTAATTATCCTGTAGCTGAGTTTAAGAAATTTGCCTTGCTTCTTACCTCTTGCACTTAGAAATGTGTGGGAGTTGTGTGCAGTTTGGGTAAAACCTGGATTATTGTGAATGGCTCCTTCTGGTTTAGACTCTACAGAATTTGAGAAAACACTGATAAGTATAAAAGTAGCACTTAAAAATAGTGCTCTCTCTCAGTATGTTTGTGATTCTAAGGAAAAAATTGGTAGTCTTGCAGATTATTTTTAGTACAAATGTGGTAGAGGGATGAGCTGATATTTGTATGGGAAACACTTGGTCTTCTTGATCCTTAGTTCTCCTGATGATGCTGTAATCCTCATCAGTGATAAGTCTGCAGAATAACTGTGTTTTCCTTTCTGTGAATGAGACTGGCAGTCATTTTTAGACTGTCTCAGGTTGTGGCAGGGTAGGGGGAAGCGTTTTTGGCTTCTTGAAAGGCTACTTTGTTTTATAGAACACTTCCTGTAAATTTTTTGGCTTCCTGCTGTTAAGGTGGGTTTTACAACTAATTCCTGAATATATTTAAAGATGCTAAGCTAAGCATAAGAGGTGACAGACTTCAGATACTGCTGAAGATCATGAACTTCAGGTAACACTAGAAGTAACATCAGTTTGAGGAGGACTGAAGGATCGATGGCCTCAGGGAACTTGAGGCATGTTGCCAGGATGAAGGTGTGTGAAACACAGCTCTCCCTTCAGAAATCCTTTAAGGAGAAGCATTTCTTTAAAGGTAGATGAAATAAAATGAGTAAACAATGTGACTGGTAACAAAGTGGGTCTGGGCTACAAGCAGATCAGTCAAGAACTCAGTGTGGAAACAAGCAGTTTAAAAGACATACATTGTATGTTGGACTTCCATGTGATGGGATGTGGTTCAAACCTGAGAATCCAGCTCTTAAAACTTCTGAGGCTACTGTGTTTCTGTTTTTTATTTGTCTCTATCAACTGTTTTTTAACTGCTGTGACCCAAGCAGTCTGTCTTGAAACTTTTTCCAGTGTATTTATTTTCCTTTCAGACTGAAGTTGTGCAGATAAACTCTATTTCTTATTTTGGAAAAGTTGCATAATACTCTCTTTGTCTGATCTATGGTAAATGGTAGAGTGGCAGTGAGGCCACAGCTCTTAAATTAAAAGTTGTATATCATAAATCATGCTGATGGGTTATATTAGGGGAATAAGCACATATTTTAACATGCACCCACAAAACAGCTCTTCCTGAGCAATTTGAAAACTACCTTTTGGGTAGGTTACAAACCACCTAAAATAAGATGCAGTGGTTTCCACTAGTTACATTTTTGTGACAGAATCTTTTTCTTTCTCAAGTTCCAGCAAATTTTTGGATGTAACTGAGGATAAAGGAGAGGGAGAACACAATACTTAAATGCTCAACATTTTCTGAATTATGTATATATATGTAGTGGTTAGAAGGTGGCACACTTCTTGAGGCTTCTTTCTGAAGGGATTCTTTTAGGAATGAACAGATATTTGGGGATGATGAGGAATAACTGCAAATACATCATGGCTTGCCTTTCTATTTTATGTTTTTTGATGAGCTAATGAGGACAGTTTTCCTGTGGAGTAGTACCTTGCAGACAGAGGAGGTAGAGCTTTCTGAAGTTGTGCTTCTGGCTTTGCAGGAGGATGCAAGATTTGTGGGCCCTGACTGGAGGTGGTGGACATGACTGGAATGCCCTTGAGGCCAGAATTACAATCCCCAACTCCAGCCTGTTAAATTTAGACAGCAGCTTAGTTCTGTCCTCTAATTAGAAGTATCTGAGATGGGTGAGTTTGCTGTTTGAAGAGTGTGTGGGAATGTAGCCACTGCTTATGGTGGAAAGAAGAACTTCAGTAGTTTAGGCTTAGAATGGATGTTTGTGGTCAGGGTGCACAGGCTTTTGATGCATTTGAAAATGGCATGTTGGTCCTTAGTGCCTGTAGGGAAGCTATTTGTATTAAATGGCATTGGATGTCTTTATACCAAAGCTGAACTTGGTGCTTCATATAACTGTTTAAATTAGCCAGATAATACATTAAGATCCTAAACAGTATTTTGCTTTCTTCAGACAGTTTTGTGATTTTTAGGATCATGTAGGTAATGTTCTTGAAGAGGAAAAAAAAATCTCCTTTTAAGGAGACAAGAAAACACTATTACCTCTGCCTATTCGCAAAGTTAAGTCTTTTCAGTGTGGTTGGGTGGCAAAGTGGTTTTGGGGTGGTCAGGCTTCTTTGTTTTGTTCTAAAGCAGTGGGAATCTATGGAGCACTTCCTTAGGGTTATAAGGGCTGTATTTCCACCCAGTGCAGTGTTACCTGGGAGTCTTGGGACTAGGATTTTCTGCATGAGCTGGTTTGCCCTTCTGAGGAGTTAATGCAAGGCTCTGTATGCTCAACTGCCAGAGCAGACCCAGTCTGCTCTGTATAAAAGGAGCTGGTGTGCTCCTGAGAATACTTTGAACCCAGGCTCAAATATGAAGTTTGCACAGGAGACCACCACCCCTATTAGTCAAACACTTGTTGAAAGAGAAGAGTTAAGGCTGTTTGTTGTCACCCTTCCCCCATTCAGCAGAGGTTTGAAATATCCTTATCTTCAAAGCTTGGAATAGATTTGAGGCAAACTCTCAAAAGGGCTATATTTCCATCTGCACTCTTCTTCAACACCTGCATTCCTCACATTGTTACCAATCACTTGGTGCTGCAGTAGTAAAACTGCAGAGGTTGCAAGTCTGTGAGGCTTCTTTTTCATACATTTTAAATTAAATAATTTATTTTAAGCAACTGTTGGCTAAAAATACTATAAATACTGATCCAGAGCCATCTGCCTGAAATTATTAGGCTTTAAATAAAGTGGGTTTTTTAAAGAGTTGTTTCTTAGTCTACAGGCTTTAAATAAAGTGGGTTTTTTAAAGAGCTGTTTCTTAGTCTGCAGGCTTTCTGGTTAGTTTTTAGGACCCTTACATGTACTGGCATCTAAATGGTAGTGAAGGAAGCCAAAATCTTGTGTGTTGTGTTTTGTTTGTAAATTGTATCTGAGTTTCTTGTCAACACTGAATGTGTTTTTGTGATCAAGTAATGTGTTGTGGTTTTTTGTTTGTTGGTTTGGTTTGGTTTTTATCATAAGCAGCAAAAAATACCCAGTTAGTTATCTGTATCAGGCTGAAAAAGAACAGGCACAGTGTTTGCCCTGGGTAAAAATAGGACTAAACAATTATTTCTTTACTGTTCCTAGTCTGCTTTCTTACCAGAGGAATAAACTTAGTGCCTTGACCTTCCAAGAATAATATCCTATATAGACCAGCAATGCTTGGATGCCTGCTTTGGCATGTGACACAGTCTTCCTTGCAGGTTATCTTATTTCTTACTGAAAGGGAGAAGGCTGGAAGAAGTGGTAGTCCTGCCTCTCATTTTTTTGCCATGGTAGCTTGCTATTCAGAGTCTTCATCCAAGAATGAGGAAGGTAGTTATGAGGCCTCCTCAGCTGCTCTTGCATCCCAGAAGATACCAGACTATATCCCAATAGGACCAGGAGCATGCCTCATCCCCCTTCCTGAGAGGGTGATACCAGCAATAGAGAATGCAACCTTGCAGCACCTGGAGGGAGGGCAGAGAAGAAGGAGCTCTGCTGTGGGCAAGTACAGAAGGTAGTCCTGAGGAAGGGTAAACACTCTTTGAAAGGAGAGTTCAGGGAGTTTGTATTAAAAACTTAGTAGCCTTCTAACTTTTGTGTTTTAACATCCTGTGTTCATGTCAGAAACTTTAGACTGCAAGATATTTCTTTCTTTGGAGAGTATCTGGTCATACAGGTTGGATAGACTAAGCTGTATCCTGTGCCAGAGTATCAAAATGCAGATTCTTGATTTATTCCTGCCAGCAGCATAGTATTTTATTGTGTTTTAAATATTTAAATTATTTATCTGTGGTTTTTGTTTTTTTTTTTTTAATCACAGTGTGCAGATTGTGCAAATCAGGTATTTTTGATCATCCAAGACTAGTTTGATTTGTATGCCTTGGAGGAACTGCAACATGACAAAACAGTTATGTCTCTAACTTTGATGCAGTTTAGAAGGCATTATTTACTGTTCTAATATTTTTTCCTTTTCCTGACTTTTCCCATGTAACTGTGCCAAATGATACTGAGTAAGGAGAAGGTACTCATTAATTACAACTTGATCTGAAGCAATTACTAATGTAAAAATCCACACCAGTACATGGAGCATCTCCTCCTCCATCTTCACTGACCTGGGTGTCTGCAGAATTGTTTCTCTGACATATTCTCACTCCTCTCTCCTGGCTGCTGTTGTGCAGCAGTTCTTTCTTGTTCTTCAATCACAGAGGTGCTGAGGGACTCAGCCTTGCCCAGCACTGGGTCCAACTTCCAGCCAGATAACATTGGCTCTGTTGGACACAGGAGAAGCTGCCAGCAGCTTCTCTCAGAAGCCACCTTTGTAGCCCCTTGTCCCCAATACCCAAACCCTTGTCATGCAAACCAAATGCAGTTGGTGAGGGCTGTGGCTGTAGAAATAGGAGTACTTGAAGGACACAAACCTTGCCATCCTATTAGCTGCAGGTGTGTTTTTGAGTCTGGCCTCACTCTGCAGAATTTTGGTCACTTCCAGTTTAACCTTAGAAGTGACTGACCTAGTGTGGTCCTTGACAGGAGGGGGAAAAGAAAAAGACTTACCTGCATATCCAACCAGATTGACAAATATAAGTGAATTTTTTTTGTGGCTCATTGGGAAGAAATGTGAGGTTAGTGAAAGTATATGTTAAGAGGTTTGATTGTGAAGAGTGAATGTAGGAGTAAGTGTCCTTGAAAGCTTCCTGCTTACCTTGGGTGAGAATGTTTGAAGCACTGTAGTGGTAATTTTGCAGAGGGAAATTCTTGTGCTTGCAGTGCACATGTATTAAAAAGGGGAGTTTGTGAATGGTTTGTGAGGACTGTTGTAAAGATGTGTTGGCTGGGCTGTTGCAGAAAATTTGGTGGCAATGCTTTTCCTGCAGTGCTGGTCTAAGGAGCAATGATCACAGCATGACTTTGAGAGAAGCACGTTCCAAGTTAGGATCATTAACCTCATTTGGCCAGCTCACTGAAGGATGTTTGAAGAGCACCATAATTTGTAGTGCTGTGAAATTGGAGTTTCCATCACTTTCCTCAGCCCTTTCACTAATACAGTATGAATGCATTGAGTGTCTGTGGGACGACAGATGCCTTCCTGCTATAATCCTTTAAAGTTACCTCACGTTTTCTTTATTTTATGGCCAGTTTGATGTCAAGGAAGCAGAAATTTCACAAAAGCTTATTGAACAGAACTAAACTCTTCATGTGTTTAATGAAGCATAGTTTACTGTAGCTGCCTCCCTAAGCCAGTTTGTTTTGTCTACCTTTTGGAGTGCTACCCTGTAAAGAAATCTAACACTTTGCAGTTTCCTGTTATTCATTTTATTTAACTTTGGCTATAAATTACCTTTGGCTCTATTACAAAGCTTTCAGGAGATAATCAGAAGAAAACAAGAGACAGGAAGAAATAATACTGATTTGTTTTTATTCTATAAATCTGCCTTACTGCCAGCTAGCTTAGGAAGAGAGAGGAGTCCAAAGAGCAATACTATTTCAGGTTGACAGTGCACAGGAGTTTTAGTGTGGTCACTCTAGAGAACTTCCCAAGCCACCACTGCCACTGAATTAGCAAAGAGAATCTTTGTTACTTTGTACTTTTATTGCTGTTCTCATTTTTCTTCAGCACTGTTTTCTGTATTTTCCATGCCTTTGATAAGTTGCATGGTTACTGATTTATTGATTATTCCTAACATTGCCTAGACAGTTACAAAGTTTGTGGCACTAGGCAGTTACTTTCCAATTTATCATTGCTCTCCAAGTTCTTGTAGAAATTAACCTGTGAGAGTAGTGTTTTAATGACTGCTGGCAGTAAATATTTGTGGTGGTAGGCAGTAAATTAGTAGTGAGAAAAGTGATTGGAGGAAATAAGATAAAGGGAATGAGACAGAGACTGTAAGTTCAAGAGGATAGTTGAGCCATTGAGTTTTATGGATGTTTCACGTAGAACCTACTGGATTTGGTGACTGCAAGAGACTGTATGAAATAACAAGTCATTATCTGCCTGTAATGTCACTTTCCAAGTTCTCAACAAAAAGTAGAGCATAGAAAGATGATAGTTTATGGAAACTAAGATCCCCCTTGACCCTGTTTCACCTCAAGAAGCTGTGCACCTAATGAGGCAGCAAGGAGAAATAGAGCTATTTTGTCTTTCATGTGCTTTCAGATGCAGCCAAATGATCTCTTTTTGTACTCAGGTCCAGTTAAATGCAAAAGGTTGTAGAGAATGAGCAGGAAAGTTTGAGATCTTAAACATGAAGAAAAAAATTAAATCACATAATTTGTTTAAAAAAGATTGCTGATATTTGAGTGGAGTTGGAGTGGTGACAGGAAAAGCCAAGTTAAGAGTATTCATTTCTTCTGCAGTCTTACTGAATACCCATTTATGTAGCCAGCCTTTAGGGAATGTTTTAGTATTGTTATGTAGGTAGAAGTCTTTTGGCTGGTGGAACCAATACAATCGTCCTTTTGTTTCCTTCAAACATGTCTCTAGCCACATTCACTGATGAATTCCATACGATGTGGAACTTGTCCTCTTTGTCCTAGCTGCAAATATCTGCATTCTCTGGGACATTGCTGGTGCAAGGAACACTTTGAAACTTGCAGTAAGTCTGTCATTTCCAGAGAAAGAGTTGTATTTGTAAAGGATGTCTGTTTGGCATGCTTTTTAAATAACATTATAACCCTGATGAGTGTGTTGGTTGGCAGAATTGGTTCCACCTCCTTGCTCTTTTTGTGCTTGGAGATAGAATCTGTTAGGACTTGCTCTGTTTGCTTCCTGGGAATTGAACTGAGCCCAAGTGCCATTCCATGGATCCTCCTCCTTGCCTCTTTTTTTTTTCAGCAGAACAATTTTCTAGTGTTGTTTCTGAACACAGCTGAAGTTTGACTTGATGGTTTCAGAGAGTCTTTGTGGTGATACCAGTGCTTCATTCCAGAGTGTGCTGTGGTGCCTGTTGCAAATGCAGTATTGTCAGTTGTTACTGTGAACTTTCAGCTTCTCATGTGTATTTTTCTAGTTGGTTTGTTTGTTTTTTGGTTTTGTGTTGGGTTGGTTGGTTGCTTTGTTGGGTTTTTTGTTTGGTGGGGTTTTTTTAGATGACCATTCCAACTATCTTTTTTGTTGTTTCACTTTGCTGCTGCTTCTTTCTAAAATCACTAACACACCAGCACCAGTAGTCCCATCACTCTCTGAGGGACTACATGGATTGTCTCTTTAGTTTAAAAAACCCAACAAGCCAAAACAAACAAACAATCAATCAAAACCCAAACCAAACTAAAACCACCTCCAAAATACATACCAATCATTTTCTGTATTTTACATGAGTCTTTGGGGAAACCACTTCTGACCTCAGGCACTCTTATAAATGTCATCTAAAAATAATAAAAAAATAAAGGTTTCTACATAAATCTTATTAAACCAAAAATTTTCATTAAAAACACTTTCCTCCATTTATGTGCATGCTTTTTGTGTAGATATAAATCTACTGGTATGATTTCATTGACCTTTGTGGTACTAACTGCAGTCTCTATCATTAAGCACATGAATAAGTGTGTGTTCCAAACTGAGGTTGTAAATAATAAGCTGTTTCACAGGGAGAAGTGTGTCTCCTTGATGTGGGTTTTTTGTTTGTTTGTTTTGAGGGATTTTGTAAATTTACAGTTCACATAAATAACTTATTAAAGTTGCCATTAACATACCAAGGCATTGCAGCACTCTTTTCTTAGTTCAGAATGATCAAAATTAAGAGTGCACTCTAATCTTCAAAGAGCAAAACTCCTGCACTGCCTTCTGCTCATGCTGATGGGGAGAAATAGGACTTGCAATTTAGGTTCCCTTACTGAATACCAGACTTTCCCAGCTGCCTAATGTGTCAATTTATTTCTGTACCTTTCAAAGATATTTATATAAATAAGTGAAACATTTCCAGTAATGTATGATATTTTGGGGCTAATTGTTCTTTGTCTGTGTTTTGGTCTTGTCTTAATTGTTACCTTGTACTGAAGGTGTTCCAGCACTGATTAGACCCTAAGGAGTCTGATGTTGGGCTGCTGGTGGAAGCACAATCTGCCTTGTGTACCACTGGCCATTTTGGGAAATGGCAGTTGTGTTCCTGTGCAGCCTCCTGGAGACCATATGTTAGAAGATATGTTCTGATTGTTCAGCTAGCTTGCTAATTCTCATCTTGACTCTTGATCTGTGCTGGTTTATAAATGCCCCCCAGAAATCAGAGCAAAGTAGAGTTAGGAATGTTGACATAAGATCAGCAGTTGGAAGGTCAAACTAAACTTTTCACTGAAGTTGAAGGGGAAAGAGGAGGAGGAGGAGTAGGAGGGGAACCCTTTCACAGCCAGTGTTGTCATTAACCTTTCTTATTGTTGCTCTCTCTTTTTATAACAGGCTTGTTAAAAAAACCAAATTGCTAATTACCCATTTTTTTTAAATGAGGTGCAGCTGAATTTTGTTTTGTCTATGTATGTACTGATTCTCAAAGATGGTTTCAGGTTTGAGGATGAGGTAGTAGTAGCCAGTGCCATTACTAGCTTGTAGCCTTAACTTTTAATTTTTTGAAGCAATTGACCAGACCTCCCAAGAAAACAACCTAAAATCAAGTGCTGCAGCTCTTACACCTGGCATTCATTCTGCCAGCTCAGTTCCAGTTCCAAAAGCCTGGATTATTCCTTTGGTATTGAGAAGAGAGAAGAACAAGTTTGAAAGTCCCTCCTTTACATAGGATATTAACTTCCATTCAGTTATGTCCTGATGTGTTGAAAACTGAGATCTGTGCTGCTTTTGATGCCAGTTCTTATGGTGCTTAAATTCTGGCATCAGACTCTGACGTTTAGGTCCTCTCTGGACAGGATCTCTGATAACTTCTGGAGAATCTTCTGTAGAGAGTTGGATGGTTTTCCTTCAAAATATGTTTACAAGTGAGACAAAAAGCATCAGTAGAATAAAAGTGCTCTTTTATAAACCCAGAAGTTGTGTTGGCATTACCTTGAACGATCCAAGAACTTGAATTCTTCAGGTTGGAACTGGCAGGACAAGGTTGGGGTGTCTGTAATCTGCAAGATCTAATTTTTCAGTTGTGTGCATTTGTTTAGAACTTCAAATTAGATACAGTGTTGATTTTAATTTATTCTGCCACCTAACTGTATATTCATTTCATTTGAAGGCTGGAGACTCATTAGACAAAACCCAATTTGTCTTGTGTCATCTCTAAGCACATAACCTTTTTGTAGTGGAAATAATACTTTGGTTAGAACCAGGATTTCATATGGAAAATAACAAATTTTGTAATGCTGTTGAGCCAGCCTGTAGTACCAGGACTGTAAGAACTTCTGAATAATGCCATCTGGCACTCCTGAAGTCTGCCTCAGAAGTATTTGGCAGTTGACTTCATCAGGTCATTATGTCATTCTCAGATCAGCAGAGTGGAATAAAGTTGGGCTTCTTCCAAAATTCTGTCTTTCAATTTGGAAACAGTATTTCTACAAGTTGTGGAAAAAATGCAACAAATAAAGGAGGATAAAACTTTGTCAGATGTTCCTGCCACTGTAGTAGAAGCTTGGCAACTATTTAAAGATGGATTTTAATTTCTTTTTTCTTCCCCTTGAACATGGGGACATACACAATAAATTATGGTCTTTGCAAGTGAAACATCATCTGAACACATTGGGAAAAAAACCTGTAGTGTAAATCTGTTCCTAGTTTGGTAACTTAGAAACAAGATCAGGAGAAGAAATGGTGGTGCTTCTCTTCCCTTTACCTTAACAGACTTGCATGGGATTTGGGAAACTAACCAGTTCCTTCCTAGCCAGAAGAGATTTTCCCAGGAGTTTCAATCATCTTGGTGTTCCCATGAGGAAGGTAGCCCCTGATGCTGACAGGATTGCCTAATGCTTAGCTCTAGTTGAAGCAGGAGCCTAAATCTGGCTGTATAAAGGTACCCTCAGTGCCTCCCTTAGTGAGCTTCAGGCAGTGCCCTCCCCTGTGGGGAAGGACCACTCTTCAAAGCAACCTGCTTTTCTCCACAACCTTGTGCTTAGTGTGGGTGTACTGGGGCCTGTGGGCACTGCAGTGCTTAACCCTATGTGAATCTAATGGGTAAGGCAAGATTCCTCCTTGCAAGTTTACATCATGGTGTTTGCTCTCCTTTTTACCCCATTTCTGCTCTGCCTGGAGTCTCTGTGGGCAGGGAGCTGGTCTGCCCAGCTCACCATAGAGAGAGCCAGGGCACCTGTGGGAATTGCAGAATGAGTTGGCTGAGACTGGATCCAAAGTGGAACAATACTACAGGGTTTAGAGCCAGAGCTTGTTTATTGGCTAAGAAAGAAATCTCTCTCATTTTTTCCCCTTCCCTCCTCTCACTTTTGGGGTACTTCTGAACTTGGGCTTTTTTTGTAACTTGAAAGCTCAAAAGAGATGAATTACTCCAGCATGCTTACTCTTGGAAACTTCAGCTGCTGTGGAGTGAATGCCAGCCTGCCTGCTGATGGGCACATCTGTTATATTTTATCTGGTTTGTAATCCAAATCTTTCTGAGACCATTTCTGTCCATATAGAGTCAATCCAGTTGTGCCATTAGCCTTTGAGTACAGATGGCAAGTGTGCTCAGAATAACATTCCTGACTGTAACTTGGATTCTGTGAGGCAAAAGTGGACTCTTAGTATTTGTGAGCCATGCAAACACAGAATTATTTTATTTTGGTCCTTATGCTGAGCTTTGGGCAGAGGTAGTCTGAAAACATAGTTTTCCTTTCTTTTGCTTTGAAGATTCTGCTAATTCAGCCTGTCTGATATTCCTAAGGAGTGAGTCCCACTAGACTTAATCACTATGAATAATGTATTGCTCTGAGAGCAGTCCCCAGGGAGATGGCAGAAGCTGTCTCTTTGCACATCATTTAGACTTTGGTGAGAGTTGTAAGTTGCAAGAGTGATTACAGAAACCAGAGACCTCACAAATAGTAGTGAGAATAAATACTGGAGTAGTATTTAGACTGGAAAAGCTCTCAGATATTTTATACAGACTATGTGGGGTTTTTTTTAAAGTGTATTTACATCATACAACTATCAAAAATTATGAATATTTACATACAGTCTGACAGAAAAAAAGGAGGTAACAGCAGGATGTTAGAATACTACTAGGTTACCCCCATTAGAGCATAAGAACAGCACCAGTGCAGCACAGGACATCAATGTCCCATAATTAATCTTGAAAGCCTGGGAGGTGTGTTTTTTGGATGAGTGTTGGTGGCTTTTTTGTTGGTTGGTTTTATGTGTGGTGTTGTGGGCTTTTGTGTGTGTGGTTTGTGTTTTTGTTGCATTTTATTTCTGCTGTGAATTATCTTTTTTAAAGTAGTCTAAGATCCCTTTATCCTATAGGAATGCTGCCAAAAGAGAGAGGACACTTGCTTCTGTGAGGTAACTACTGAGAGTAATTTGTCACTGGCAGCAGAGATGAGTTAACACTCTAAGTGCCACTGTGGTTCTGACTAAATGCTTGTTAAATTGGGTTTAATTGCTCTAGTAGTAATTGTACTTAGGTATATGACAAGCTTCAGCATGGAAGTGACTGATGACATGTCTTTTAAAGAGGAGATGAAAAGTGAAAGCAAGATAGTTCATTATGAGGTAAGCTTTTCACAGCTTGCACAGCTGTACTAAGAGAATAAAGACAGCTGCAAGAATAAGCTTTAACTAGAGTTTGTTTAGCTTGCCTGTTCCCTAACTACACACATGGTAGCCTGTCCTTCTGCAAGGAGGCACCTGATACCAAATTGTTTCATCCTGATCTCTCCAAAAAAGCACCCACAGCACCTTCTTGGTGGCTGCAGAAGCACTCAGATGGTGTTAAAATAAGGAATATTAAAGACCTGTAGACATGCATGTATGTTGTAGTGATTCATACTGATACTGTAAGACAACTATGTTAATATTTCTAATTCTTAGAAACAGTTTTGTTTCACTGTGGTGTTAGACCTGTCAGGAAGAGGTTACAGAGAAAAGAAGATGAACTTGTAGGGAAAAGGTCTAAAACCACCTCTCTGAAACAGACTCTCTGAATAAACTTTGGAGTGCTTTTGTCTTTGTGAGCCATAATTTGAAGTTATTTATGATAGGCAAAGGCTTTTTGATCTGCTTTTTACTGTTGATTAGATTTTTATCTTTCTAGAGAGATGAAAGTAGCTTAAATGAATCTGCTAAAAAAAATAGAAAGCAACTTGATGAGATTTTCTTTTTGAAAAATAGGGTTAATCTGCAGAAGGTAGGATAGTAGAACTCTCTTTTTGTTTGCATAAGTTTGGTTAAAGAAACAAGGCCTTTAACCTCTGTTCTTAAATGAGAATATCTGTGATTTTTCCATGCTTTCAGCAGAAGACTTTCAATTTGTCCATGTAAGTGGAAAACACAAATATAATGAGATCTATACCTCAATTTTCAAACAGTTGTCTCACAAATCAGAAAGGTTTCCACTTGTAAAAATGATAAATTATTTATTAATTATTATATATAATTATTATATATATAATTAATTATTGTTTATTGTTTATTTACTTATTGATTCATTGAGAGAGGGAAGAAGGAAAAAAATGTTTGCTGAAAATCATTTAATTTTGTTTTTTTTCCCCCCTCATTAACTTCAGCATCTTTCAAAATGGAAAGGAAAGGGAAATCATAAACAGAATAAGAGGAAAGTGTAAAGCTTCATCTTTGATATGTAAGAAATTTAAACTGCTTGTGGAAATGGGAGGAGAAATTATTGAGTAATGGCATTCTCATTTGGCTGTGGCAGGCTGTGCTCAGCTGCTTCTTTATGATAAGATTCTGCAAGAGAACAATTGGAACTGGTGATGAGAGTTGGGCAGGTAGGAGGTGGTGTCTTATGGAGAGTTCCTCCATGGTATCTCACTCAGTGTCTCCTGGGAGCTCAGTGTGCTTTGGGCAGGTGGGTAGGTGATCCTGCCTCAACTAGGGTTTAGACAGAGCTTTGTGCTTCTCCTAGGACACAGTATATCCCCACAAACATGATTATTTAGAATTAATCTGTAGGATGCTATGTGTGCATATATTTGTATATGGATGGGTGGATATATAGAAATAAAAATACTCTCTCTTAATTTGGTCAAAGTAATCTGCTGAGTTATGGCAGGTGATGTTTACTGGCTGCTTTCCCTGCTTTCCTTGCAAAGACACCAGTCTTGGGAACAAATCTGGTGTGATAACTAATGATTAGATTTTCCCAGCCTTATAGGTAGGTAAAAAGGGGTTTCCATAATGCCTTTCCAGGTTAAATTGCTTAATCCAAAGTGTCCAAGTTGAAGTTAAGAACTGAGTTTGGGGATACTTTTTGCCTTTGGTTAATGAGGCATAGCAGCTGACTGCATTTTTTCTCAGTGAACTGATCTCCCAAACATTGACAGTAGAAGCATTTTCTGGGTATGAGTAAAAGCACTGGAGTTTTAGACAGAAGCACATATTTGCAGCTGTTTTACATAACATCTGGATTTCATCCATGTTACCAGCTGTAATGTAGATGGAACAAAAGGGGGAAAGAGCAGATGAGAAGGATTCCAGCAGACTGTGTCATCAGATGACTAGGATTAATTTAAACATTCAGGTATTAAACACTGCAGTACTCTGAATTTAAAGGGGGGGGGGGAAAGCAATCAATACCTGCTCTCCCACCCCAGTAATAATAATAGAGGAAGATTTAATGAATTTCTGGTGTTCTGATGTTAAGGTAATAGTAAAATCTAAACTGAAACAGTGAGTTGTTTAGGGCACTTTAAAAAAGTGCTGTTTAATGGGTTTTCTTTAGCTTTGGAGGTCATTAGATGTGTTGGGTTAAGTTTTTGCTTTGACTTAAGATAAATTCCATTGCACTGAAGGTGTAAGAGTTTGTTATGTTAGCAATCTAAGACCAGTCTTGTAGCTCAGACTGGTTGGTAATATGAGCCTAGTGAAAAGATAATTACATGCTCTATTGAAAAATGTGATGGTTCTCATCATCTTTCAGGATTTATAGAATCATAGAATGGTTAGAATTGGGAGAGACCTTTAGAGGTCATCTAGTCCAACCCCCATTTATCTTCTTGAGTAGATAGACACAGCAAATGTTTATCATAAGTTGCAAAATGCCTTTAAACCTAAATTGCTGCCTTTCACATCAAGACACAATTACACTGGCTTGGAATAAGAAATGGATAACACAAATCAGGAACTGGCTTTTTCCTGTCCTCTTCTTTACAGTATCTGTAAAAGGTGAAGATGAATTAAACAGGCCCCTGAAGTATTTAATTGGGGATTGCTGATATGTGTTGATACATTATGTCAATATTTTTCTATAGATAAATGTATTATTGATAATAAAATCAGTGTTTTTAAATCTTTTATATATATATATATAAAATATTCATGTGGCCTTCTTTCCCATTAGCACTAACAGGAAAAAAGTTGTCCTGTGAAGGGAAGCATTAAAATAGGAAACCAGAATGGATATAACTAAATGCCTTTGGTGAGTTTGAGAGTATTGTCTTAATGAATGACTTGGGGCTGAGCTGTAAGGTCTGAGCTGTAAGTAGATGTCTAGATTTGCCAACTTATCCCTACTGATCCCATCCTGCACCAGGTGTTGGACCTTGAGGGATATGAGCTGCAGGAACAGCACATGTGTCTGTGAGTAAGGGAGTGTTTTTGTTATCAGCTTGAATTTTACCAGCAGTTGCAGGGAAGCAAGTGATTGTGCAAATGGATAAAGCAGGTTTACTGTCGTCTGCAGGATGGACCAGAAAATGGAATGAAACCCTGTTTTCCAACTGTTGGGGGTTGGAGGGAGTTGTATGTGAAAAATTGCCAAAATAAAGAAATTCACTCTGCCTCCAGCCCCTTTATTAATCTGTACCATTTTTACTTTACAAAGCTTACTTTGTTTCCATTGGGCTTTTGCCTAACATTCTCCCAGCCCAGTCCCTAGAAGTAGTAAGGATAACAAGCAACACTGGACAAAGTGCAAATGCAGACCCTTGTGGAAACTTCCAGACCTTGCATGAAGGAAATCCTATTAGTACAGCCCTAATATCCTTTCATTCTCTCTGTTAGCTGACAGTTAAGTCCCATTCTGTCAATACATCAGATGGTTACCATGCTGTTGAGGAAAACTGTACCCAGAGTAGCTGATTCGCTTGGTACCTGGGAGAATGAATACCTGTATAAATGGGGTGGTCTCTTTACTGCACTTCGACCAGCAAACTTAAAAGAAATTGGGTCTTGCCAGTGTTTGAAAAGGAAGCTATTGACCAGAATACTAGTGGCTTTCTGATGGTGTGCATAGGTGGTAGCACAAAGAGAAGGGAACTACTTTAAAGCCAGAAGTCCCCTCGTGCAACTGGGGCTGGGCTTGACCTTAATAACGACGACATGAGAAAGCAGCTTTGGCAGCACTGTGCCAGGGTGAACTCACCTCCCTCACCCTGGGGAAGGGCCCCACCTTTGGGATTCTCAGAGCTGGAGTCAACCCTGGTAGAATGATGAAGCAAATGGAAAATGAAAGTTGTGGGAGGAGGCAAGGCTGATGCTTTCTGTGCTCCTGGTTCACGGAGTCTCTTGGGCTCCTGACAGTGAGATCTTTACCTACTCTTTTTGTCACTCTTGAAGTCCATGTAACATCTTTCCAAGTCCCTGCTGAGCAAGAACATGTATTTTATGTTTCCACACCAAGACAGTGGAATGATTAGGCTGGTTAATGCTGATCTGAGGATATCCTTGGACTGTAATTTGAAAAATCTGGGGAATGTGGCAGTCTGAATCTGGCTCCCTTTTGAATTTCTACCCTTGATTGGTTTTTACTGCTAGTAATAATTCTAATGGTATGGACTCATTTTAACAGGGCTGTTAGCATTATTGATTTCATGTATGCCTGTGACATTAGATATATTCCACATCCATCTCTTCTGAGTGGGCACAAGACCTGAAATCTTTATTAGTTTTAGAAACTGGTCTCCAAAGTTATCAGAAAGTGTTTTTGCTCTCTTCTTCCACTTTGGGAAAACAAGAATCTTCCAGAGGCAAATCTGCATTCCCATTAACTGAGAGTGTGTGATCACTTTAGCCTTCATCAGATCTGCCCACTGCAGAATGAGATGATGACTTATTTCGTGTTGTTCTTTTTAATGATTTCCTCACTTTCCCTTGTGCTGTGAACTCCTGCATCTTACAAGTAGATTTGATGTTACTTCCAGAAGAGCTCTTAGCAGTACTTAGACATGCCATAAAAATTGAAAAGATTAGGGTGAGATCCTATTCCAAGAAAAGTGGGGTTTTGTAAACCACAGAGTAAAATATGAGAAGACTCTACAGAGCACAGAGCAATTTCTGCTGAACTGTGAAATAACAAATATTCTTAACTGATGGAACAGCTTCACAGTTAATCAGTTCTTCAGTAAATGCCTGTCTGTGGATGCCTATGGTTTGTCTTTGCAACAATGCAACCCATAATGCCTTCTGTTCTTTGTCCTGGAGTGTTTAGGTGAAAGTTCTGTAGGTAAGGATTCTTTTTCCACTTTGTAGATTCTAATAATAATAAAAACCAACAGTTCTTTCTCAGCATGTGTCCCCTACTGCAGCATAGTTCATAAGGGGTTAGTCAAGTTACTTTTAATAGAGAGCAAACTCCAATTCTCACTAAAATAATGTTTTGGTGGAAATGTGATTTGAAACCAAAGTCAAGGTAGTACCATATGAAGGGAAGTAGATCTGTTAGTAAATCTGTATTTACTGGCTTTAAAAGAGAAGTCCTGTCTTAAAGTGAAATACATATTTTTTTTTTGGTCATCCCTTGTGGTACAACCTTTCTTCTGTTAACAGTTAACACCTCAAAGGTTATTCTGAAAACTTTTCTCACTGCAGAAGAACTATTACACTTGCAGTGAAATAGCTGACTGTGTCAGTAACATTTATTTCTATGAAATAGCCAAAACCAATCTTCCTCCTCTTCACCCTAAGGCTTGCTGAAGACCTACACCTAAGTGAGGTGAGCCTAAGACATCTCTGGATTTCAAAAATGACTCTGAACTTTGATTGAGGTTTTTTGGGTTGGTTTCTTTTGGAGCATCCTAAGGAAAGTTGCATTTCATGCCCATGTTTTAAACTAATCTTCTGTGAGTATCATGTTGTCAGAACTTCATCATTCTGTCTCTACACAAGCAAACTCTGTTAATTCAAATTGTAACCAGCAAGAAGCAAACCAATTCTTTTTCAAATCCTGTCACTGAGGAAGGAGTCCTCAAACAGTAAAATTGCCAAGGTGGGTTTACCAAGGATACTATTAAACTTGTCTGCTTTTATAGAAAACCAAGACCAGTCACTGTATTTAGCTCCTGAAATATTTTTAAAATCTTAACACACTGATTAGAACAAACAAAACAACAAAAAAATTTAAACAAGACACCCCCCCCCCCAAAACCCTAAACAAACAAACACCCCAAAACCAAGCCCAAACAAACAACAAAACACCTCAAAATGTTTTCAGTTGTTTTTCACTCAGGAATCTTTGCTTTCTTAATCAGCTTCAAGTGGAGGCAGTCAACATTTGGCATCTAGTGCTACATATTTTTTACAGCAGTGAAGCTTTGATCTGCAGATAATACTTTACCTGTGGCATGTTATAATCTTGACTTCAAGCCTTCACTTTCAAACAGCTGCTGCAGTCCTTTGGCCCTTTTTTTAATAGAATAGAGTTGAGCTAGGATTCCTAGAAATAAGATTGACATGGCTAGATATTCCAGTAACCACTGGATTAACAAACTTCAGATTCATTTGAAGCATTCTGTGTGTATAGAATTCATTTTCATGCAATGCTATGGTAGACTAAGAAAACAAAACTAAGGACCATCAAAGTTTGTAGACACTGATATTACTGAAATTCTGTAGAGGGGAACTGATTAGATATGAGAAATATTTACTTTCTTCTTCAGCCATCATGTGCTTGAGATATTCACATTTAGCTTTTGTAGAACATTTATTAGCAGCTGGTTCTTAGAATCATGGAGTGTCCTGAGTTGGAAGGGACCCACAGGGATCATTGACTCCAATGCCTCTCAATGCACAGGACAACCCCCAAAATTACACCATATGTCTAAGGGGTTCTGGGGTTCTGTCAGGTTTGGCACTGTGACTGCTTCCCAAGAGAGCCTGTTGTAGGGCTAAATCACTCTCTGGGTGAAGAACTTTTTCCAGATATCCAATCTAAACCTGCCCTGGCACAGCTTCATGCCATTCCTTTGGGTCCTGTCACTGGTCATGAGAGAGAAGAGATCAGCTCCTGCCCCTCCACTTCCCCTCCTGAGGAAGTTATAGACTGTGATGACATCTATTCAGATGCCCCATTAATTGTGGTGCTGGATTAGATTATGCATGTAGTAATTGTTTTGTTCATTCTAATTTACATGAGAGGCTAAGCTTGAGGGCTTGATGTTCCTTGTTTTGCTGTTGAATTACCAACTTCACCTACTGGTGTTGAAACCACTGATAAAAGCCTGGTGTTGGGAACACATTGGAATTCTTAGGTACATGAATATAAATGAAATGTGCACAAAGATGTGGTTATTTATAAAAGCTGTTATCTTCTGTATAGTAACCTGCTGCTATGCTCTGGGAAAACACACTGCCTTAATAAAAAGCACAATTTCAAGTCACTAGAATTGCTACAGTTTTCTTCTGTTTTAAACTATATAATTATTTTACAGTTACAACATAAAGATTTAACATTTAAGTAATTTGAATAGTGATGCCAAGTGTCATTAGGGCAAGATCCTTTTTATTTTACTTCCTTTGGTAAGTAGAGCCCTGGGATTTCATTTCTTCCTTACCTTGGGACTCTGATGTGATGTGAAGTTTGACTCCAGTTTGTCCAAACTACAGTTAACAAATAGAGTTCTGTGTTTGTGAAATTAATGCTTCCATCTTGCACCTCAAGGAGTTCAAGTGAGGATACAAACTCAGCCATGACAGGCATCCACAACACCTTCTGAAAAGTGTGGG
The DNA here is from genome assembly GCA_013399015.1 of Galbula dea. NCBI lineage: Eukaryota > Metazoa > Chordata > Aves > Piciformes > Galbulidae > Galbula > Galbula dea. The sequence goes on from VWZX01005094.1 coordinate 2,273,700, forward strand.
AAGAGACTGGAAAGTTGTTTTGATCAGATATCCTGAGCTAAGCTTACTGCTGACCTAGGATAAATAATCAGTGAAGCAGCTCTTACATATTGGTAGGCAGATGAGCTTTCACTACCCATCCTGGGCAAGAGAGCACTACTAAGGTGTGTCAGTATTTGTTCTGCCATTGAATCTTAAACCATGTTGTCTAAACTGAAGCCAGTCCCCTTGGGGCAGTTATCAAGCTGCATTATTGAGCCTAGAGGTCTGGTTTCATTTTACACTCTTTGTTCTCCAGAAGTGCAGGGATATTGTGCAAAATGCATTTTAACCATTGATTTCCCTCAGCCCTCCTATATGCCTCTCTGTTTTCCACACATGGATGACTTGGCTTGGTTTCAAGTGTTTTAAAAATCTGGCTGATTACTGATCTGTTACTTAAACAGGATCTTGAGTAACACTAAGGATAAGACTGTTGTGGAAAGCAACATACCTGGCATGCTGGATTTCCAACTGAACAGTAGCTTTTGATGTGATGCTGAGATTGAGCATATTATGTTAAAGGAACACATCTCTGTACAGCCTTGCCAGGACCCTTAGGATCACCACAGAGTTCCTTGGGTGGTTTTGACATGGTTGACAGATAGGAAACTTCCCTGAAACTGGGGTTATTGGAATGACCTGAGTGTTTTAAATCTCACTTTTCATTTTATAACTATGGAGCTTTTTCAGATCATCTCATGCAAGGGTTTTTGATCTTGGATTAAATATAACTCTAGAAGAAGATTGATATTAAAGGTAGGCAGAAAAACTGTCATAAGATCTAGTGATAAAAGCTTGAACTTCTGTGTGAATAAATAAAATCTCAAGTTAACATGTGAAATCTCAAGTTAACATGTGAATAAGGTGAACAGTGGCAGTACTGAGAAATAGGTTTCTGAAGGCCACAACACTCTCTATAATCTTTTCAGTGGCATTAATTGTGACTGTGATGGTCCTCAGGGCCCTGCTGTTAGTCCTCCTTAAGGACACCTGAGATACTACATTGGCCAAAGGGTCTTTCAGAAGCAGTGTTACTTAAGACAGGCACATTAGTGTACATGCTATGGGACATAGGTCTCTTCTGGCTACTCTAGCATGCCTTTATGGTCTGTCTCTGGAAATATAGAAAGGTCAGAGTAAAGTAAGGATAAATCCTGTACAAGTGTGAGCAAATTGTTTCATCTGTGTTCCATGAAGTCCCTGGTGTGACTAAAGGCTGAAGGATCAGGTAGGCTCATACTGTTTGCAGTTAACTGAAAAGGGCATGCATTTTACTGATCTGAAGTTAGAGAGAATGGCATGAGTTCTCTCACTGAAGCCACAAATTTTATCCTATCCTAAGAGAATTCCCCTCAGTTATTCCAAGTATGGCTTGCTTGTCATTCTGGTTTGTCTATAACAACAGTTGTACTGCATTTGTCCCTGCAGTTCAGTATTGATACTGCATGACCACTTTCTGCCTAGCAATCAAATTTGAATGAGATGAAGGCATTATATTCTTCCAAAAGCTTTGTTTTAGCAGGTAAAACCAGCTAAAATAATTTTTAGCTTTAATAGGTATTGAATATTGAATATTTTTGTTTGATTGATTTTGAATTTGTATAGCATGGTGCAGTTCAGAAAAATACATAAATAATTTCTTTATAGTACCTTTTCCTCTTCTCATGCCTTTTTAACATAAGGATATGCTGGAGGTACATTTTCTGTCTATGTAATGCAAGCCTGAGGCAGCTTTAAGCTGGCATTTGGAAGTTCCAGTAGCAATGTTATTTCTGTACCAAGAGTTTGGCACAAACTTTATAGTCAGGACCTTCTGCATTTTTGACAGTGAGCAGAATGCCACATGGGTTCATTGTTATAGATCCTCTTTCTTTGTAGTTAAAACTAGCCTTGCATGTGCTGCAGTCACACATTCAGTTGTAAACCCTTAAACCCTTGATATTCATTTATATCTTTTCTGAGATAACTTCACCACTGTAATTTTCTGACTGAAAATGTTAACCAGAGTTAGTTTTTCCTATAGCTAAGTGGTAACACTTCTCAAAGTTGCCTTGAACCATGTTTTCTTTTTAGAACTTGAAATATGACTAATGAGCTTCATAAATGTTTGAATTGCTATCACTAAGGTGCTCTCTTGTATGAAGAATTAAAAGAAAATAAAATCCACAGAAAGGGGGGAAAAAACCCCAAGAAGTGGAGAAAGCAAAGCAAAGCATTTCAGGACTGGTATTTCTAGAGATTAGGGTAGTGGGATAGTGTTTTTATCTTCTCTCTCTTCCTTCCCCCCCCCCTGTTGAAACATGATCAGGACAGGATTATATTTTTCATTCTGAATGATATCTAAAAGGAGATGTAACTGTCTAACACATACCATGTCCATAGAGTCTATTTATTCAGGCTGAATTCCACATGGACCATGGATAATCTTTTTCCCAAATGTTTACTAGTATCTGCTCTTAACAAGTGCTGCACAATATAAACTGAAGGAACCACAAAGAAAAGGGGCACAATAAAATTAAGCCTTGCTTTTCAGCAGAGGCTGACTTAAGAACAAGAAGTGAAATTTTCAGATGGTTCAGATTTTAAAGCATTTTCTTGTGAGGGACATCAGTCACATGCATTTAAAAGCATACAGGGAGCTGTAGCTAATGTAAGAAAATAAGATACAAGGAGGTTTTTAGAGATGGCATTGAAATGAATGCTTTTAACTGAGATGAAAGGAGATCCAGGTTCATTTCGTGGGTTTGTTGAAGTTATCTTCTTGCACTTGTAACCACTCTGTGCCATGCACAGTCTGGAAAATCAGGGTAATTCTGCTCTGTTTCTCTGTCCTTTCCTACCTTGGCTGGTATGTAAAGTCAAGACAGACTGACTGATACTGTGGGCATGTGTGTGGTCTCTAGTACTAACAAAGCTAATTTTGGATGTAGCCTGTAAGTGCTGTTGCAATAAAATGGAAAACAAATTGGAAGTGCTGGGTTTGAGCATTTATATGTGCTGGTTTTCACATGCAGGTTTGTTTCTGTTGTTGCCATAGATAGTATTTTTAGTTATAAATTCTGTTGATGTTTCTTTACTTTTAAGAATTTAGTTTTAAGTTTTTCAAAGCTTTACTAAATCAGTTCCCCATAGAAAAAAACCAAACCCCAGCCTATGTTGAGTAGAAGTGTTGGAAAAACTGCAGATTTGAAAATGTTAACTAACTTTTTCCACCCAAACCTCCCAGACATGTAAGGTTTTATTACTTTTTTCTTTATCAGGTAAATGAATAACTTTATTTCTTAGTAGGTATAAGTATGTGCATCTGGGCAGCTCTTCCTGATTTGCTCTTTGTTCTTGTTTCCTGGTCTCTCTCAGCATTAAATCTTCCAGCATGTCTTTTTCTATTGACAACATTTTTCATGTATAGCAAGTTGTACTTTTCCAAGGACACTTGCAATCCTTCCTGTCCCTGTCCTATCATGTGTGTGTTAAAACCTGAGTAAGTAGCTTTCAAAAGCCCATCCCTTTCTGAGCTCCACTGAGGGCTAGTCATTTTACCTGCCTCTTATTAAGTGTTAATTATTCTGAGCAGTTATTAACTGTTCTTAAGCAGGAGTGAACCTCCTGCTGTTCTGGTTGTGCACAAGATACACCTGGAAAATGAATGCATTGCTGCATACTGTTAGGTTTTGTTTCAGCTTTGATAGTTTTCAGTATCTGTTCCCATCATTTCATGTTGAGGGACTTGTGAGTGCAGGTGTAAAACACTTCCCCTTCTGCAGGGGAGGAGAAAAGAGGATATGGAAAACATCAAAAATGTTATGTAGCAGAATGATGCTCTGGAATACAGCAGAAGAGAAGAATGTTAAGAGAGGTCTTCTGTTTGAAGATGAGGAAGTGGAAAAAGAGGTTTTGTTGTAGGAAGATGAAGTCATGATGATGTCATGGTGATGACAGGTGAAGGTCAGGTGTTTAGGCTGGTTGTATCTGTTGTCTGCCCTTGATACTACTGATCATGGATCTTTTTACTGTCTGCAAATCCTTGAAAAGGCAGAATGGTTTGGGGTTTTTTTTATCTTTCCCCCTCAAGTCTCTCCCTCCTTTCCACTCTTTCTCTCTTCTTCCCCTCCACCTTAGGAGCTAAAAGAATAGTTGGAGTAGTTACAAGTTTTGTTAAGGCTTTTTTTTTTGCATCATCACAGTTCCAGATACTACTTTGGCAATTAGAGACCATCCTGTAAAGGCAGATGATTTGTAAATTGTTTAAAGTGAAGAAAAATAAGGGTACAAGCAGCTGTTCTTTTGCTATGCATACAACAGGTATTTTTAGTTCTCTCCCATTCAGCCTGACTGGTGAACTTTGAATGATACTTCGATGGTATCTAGTAGAGGAATGGCATACAGATGAGAGTCAAATACCCAGCTGTTATCCAAACCATGTATGACTAATGAAAAATAGAGAATAAGAATTATTCTGCTCTTGAAAAATATTTCTTCAGACAATATCATTAGAAGTTTGTGCACCAGTGAGAGCCTGGTGGTTTTCTTCTTGCTTACAAAGTACAGCTGTGGAATCAGATTAGTTTCTCAGTGTTTTGTCCTGCCTGTATTTGAGAACACTTTTATATCCTGTCTCTGATCTTTTAGATATATTCTCTTACATTTCTTGATACTTTTGCATTTCTACATAGCAGTGTACCTACAAGTAACTTTGTTCTTACTGGATTTAACTGTAGTACTTATAAAACTGCCACAGTGCTTTCTGCTGGAAATGTTAAATTCTTGCTTTTCCATTTGCATCTCCAGAGCAACTCATGATTCTGTATTAATGAATTAAATATCTGTATAGTTTTGATTAGGGGAAGAGACCAGAATTTTTCTTTCCTTAAGTGTAGCCTTTTTTGTCTGTAATGACTCAGGTTGCTTTGTGAAGCAATTTAATGGAAGAGGGTAGAGACAGGGAGCAGTCTCTGCCTGGAGTCTGTATGTTTTGTGGTGGGTAATTCTCATATAATATTGTTGTTAGGAAAAAAAAAAAAAGAGGCAAGAACAAATGTGAAAAAAAATATTCTCAAAAGCCCTGCTTGGCATTTGTTTTATCCATAAGGGGGAAAAAAGGATATTGCTCTAAGAAGTTTAACTGCTAACTTGTATTGCAGAGCATGACTGAAATGTGTATTTATTTCAAGAATATGCAACATACTAATAATCCTGTTTATTTCAGGATAATTATTGGCCCTTGACTGAAAAAAAGCAGATGATCTTATAGCAGTTCATTATAAAATAATTATTTCATCAGCTGTATGTATTTAATGTAGATGGAATTCCTTTCATATTCAAGTCATCAGGAGCTTTAATATTGATTCCAGTGCAGCCAAGGCTTTACCTGTGGATGTTGGAATAAATGCTTCTTGAAACACTCTAGAATAATTAGATCTTAGAGCATGTGATAACACCAAAAAGTTACCTCATCTAGCATTGAGTAAAAGGAATTCTTTTTCTTGGCTAAAATATAGTATTTATCTAGTTCTAAAAGATAGTGAGAAATTCAGGACCAAGAGTGCCTTCCAAAAGAGTTTGGTCTGAAAACAGATCTCAGTAGAGGTTACTTTCATTGCAAGAAGATTTACCATGCACAAGAAGCACTGTTTAATTGCCATCCTCTTCTTTGAGCAGAAGCCCAGGGTAGTAGGCAAAGTGCTGGCAGAATACTTGAAGGTTATAAAGTATCTTTTTTCTTCCTATTTATTTATTTATTCATTTATTTTCCTCCATTCTTTTTCTTCCTTCTGTTCTTCCCTGTTGGGCCAACTACCAAAACTGAAGAGTTCCTGAAGATTGATTTTTGCAAGCTTTTGCTTCTCTGCTCTCTTCATCTGTGTGCAGCTTTTCACATAATGTTCTTTACACAGCTTCAGGAGAGAGACCTTCAGCCAGCAGTTAGTCTGTATGATATTCAGTGCCTAAGGTAACAGTACAAGCTTGAACTCAAAATAGTAACTGGAGAAAATGTGAAATTGTAGGATTTAAAAAGCCAAAATCCACTCCTCCATACCTTTGAGTTGTGTGAGGTGGAATTTCTTATGTGCTTTTTCTACTGTGTGAGGTGTTTGTCAGAGGGAGGAGTAATCTAAATGATGTATTATTTTTCCTACATGTGTATACTTTGTTCCTTTGCATCCATATAAAACTTTCTACATTGTATTTATTATGTTCACTAATTTCTGTTAACAAGTACCTGTGTAAATGGTCAGATTTCTAGTTGAATTTATCAGGCTGCAGTAGTTGACAGGTCATATATGTTTATTGTGTATACTGTGGGTGTGTGCACTCCTCTCTATGTTATTTCTTACTAATACCTAAAGAAGCATGTCAAGATTTCAAACAGGTAGCTGTATCAAACCATAGAAGCAACTCAAAATGGAAAATCCACAGAAGGCTAGATGTGTCTCAGAGATTTAACCCCAAAAAGCCACAAACCATGCCACTTGGAAAGCTATCTTAGGGGATAGAGCAAGCCTGTATGAACTTGGTTTTCTTCCTCACTGGTTAAAAATTGATGATGAAAACAAACCCTGGGTGCATTTCTTGTGGTACTTGAGGTACAATGAGGAAGAACAGACTTTTTGTTAGGTATGTTGAAAATTGGCTGGCTGGCCAGGCTTGAATGCTCAGCATCTCATTGATGGCAGGCAGGGAGTGGAGAGGGAGGAGGCTGGTCTGGCTTAGTGTGGGCAAGCAAAGGCTATGGGGCAGTCTTACAGTAGGCCTTCAGTTGCCTGAAGAGTGGTTGCATGTGTGACCAGGTTAACCTGGTAGGGGCACAGAGTGTTAAAAAAAACCCAAACAAACCCTGAAAACCCCATGGTTAGAAAATGCAGCTTAAGAGGTTCAGATTGAACATCAGGGGAAGTATCTTGCCTAGGGAGAGAGTACAGCACTGGCACAGGTTATCCCAGGGCACTGTGGAGTTTCCATCCCCCAGGAAGCTTGAGTGTGTAGGCTAGAAAATGCCAGCCTTCAAATAGGTGACCTGCTGTGGTGTCGGCAGGAATTGTAACTCAAGCAGGAGCTGGGATTGGAGGTCTTCAGAGGTCCTTTCAGAGCAGCATTTGTATGATTTTGAGTGGCTTTGCCCTGATATCCATTTTATTATAAGAACAATACTGAACAGAGCCATTTGTCTCCAAAACCAGGCGATTTTCCAGCCTTTCCTTTGTACCCAGCAAAAAGAGTTAAATTTCATTTTGATTGTTCCATTCAGGTAATAGCTAAGAAGTGCCTGGAGGCAGAGGACACAAAGAGGTACTCTTGCCTCTGCCTTGAGTCACTACTTTTGAAAGTAGCATTCTTGCTTTCTGGAAAGTTTGGTGAAGGGGAGGAGAGACAAGTTATGTTACATGTCAAAGAGTTTCTTCTATAAAGTTTCAGTTTCTGCACATATGTGGAGTGTTGTAAAAATTACATGGGAATGTTGTCAGGAAATCCTTTCCATTACTTTAATGAAAAAAACCTGCTTCCCTCTGAAATTCTGCAGTAATGAACAATTAGTTACTGTCATCTTTCCTTTCTGAGTTTTACAGCAGAGGAGTCTCACATACTGCAACAGTACTGTGTATCTGAAAAAGCTCTAATATTAATTGGTCAATATTTGAATTATTTTGTTTGAATCATGTTTGAATTTGGCTTTTCTTTTCAAAGCAATAATAGCCATGTATGAGCTAATACTGTTTCTGAAGGCCTAAAAGTTGGGTTTCATAATTAGACTATTGAGTGAAATTAACCAAACAATGTATTATGAGTGCATTATTAGCAGTACTCTCACCTCATCCTCTTGTGAAATGAGTGCAGCTTTAGCAAGCAGCTTTACAAACCAATTTTACCTGTAGTGTCTGACCTCTTAAGTGAATCAGCCTTTCAAGTGGAGCAGTGCTGAGGCCATTACTCCACCTGTGGTGCTCCTTTCTTCTTGTTCTGCAGCTCCTTGTCTATCTCATGTACTGTATGTGATTTGTCTGAGTTTTACCCATGACCCTCACTGGAACATAGTGATTACAGTGCACTAAGAAAAAGGTATTTGCTATATTTAAAAAGTGTCAGCACTGATCTTTGTGAAATGTGTTGTGCCCATGGGGGAAGAGACCTACTTTGAAGTAGGCAGGAATGAACTTGTCTAGTTCAGTTTCCAGTGGCATCTGCTGATCTGTTTGGTGATACTGTAGGTTTTCTTAGGGTTAAGCACTGCAGTGCTTTCAGAATGTCTGGAATCTTGTAATTTTCAGGGGCAGACTTTCTCCATTGATAGCTATATAAATCTGGTGATGGCATCTTGTACCACATCAAAGGCGACTGCAGCGACTCATTTTTCAACTTCAGGCTATGTTAAGTATGTGTTGTCCTTTCCTAATAAGTGTAACCATGTCATATCCCTGGGTCATCTTAGGGATTTTTTTCCCATCTAGTGTGCCTCATTTCCAGGACTTTCTCCTGCAGGTGCTCTCAGTTGCCCATCTTCTGATGAAGTTTTTTTTACTGAAGATGCACACGTGTTGGTTTGGTCCTTGCCTGTCCCCATTTCCCTTGCAGGGGGTTATTGCCCCTGGCTGAGAGGGTCCTTGCCTAAACTGATTCTTCAGGGTTGTTCAGTGCTGTCTGTACACTAATAATAATTTGTTTTCTTCTTCTCTGGGAGGAGGAAGATGAGGAGGATGGCTGTTAATACATGGCAGCTATGTATATAGCTTTGGAGTTCCACAGCCGACAGTTGTAAATCTAACTGAACTTGTTATTCCCTTTTAAATGTGATTTAAGCTGATTTATCCCTAAAGTAAAGCTAGGAATTGCAAAGTCATTCCATAAAGAATGGAGACTGTAGTCCCATCTTAGAACATGTTTAGGTAGCTGTGCTCTCCACACTCTTAATCAAAAGAAATTCTCAGAATGTGCAAGAACTCACTAGGAGAAGGTCTAGCTTTCTGGTACAATTTATGTAGGATTGCTAAAGAAGGACTATTGCAGCTTTTCTGAAGACAAATAATGAGCTTCTTTCTCCAGTGACAGCAATTAGCTGCCTTTGTAGTCATACAAAATAATTCTTTTGTAAGAGAAGAAATTCCACTGTGTGAGAGCAAATATTTGAAATGGAGCAAGTGATGTGTGTGGGAATTTGATATCTTCATGGAACACTGTTGTGTGCTAAAGTCAATAGACATTTTCCCTTTCCAAATGAAGGAACTGAAGGAGCTGGGGATGCTGCAACTTCTGTTCACTAAATTGCCACATGCTTTTTCTTTCCTTTGCCTCTTTTTGTTGACTTCTCATTTGATATGCCTGGAGTGTTGACAGTCCTTACTTGCACTGTTGTTGCTCCTATTCTCCTGATGATGCAAAAGAAAACACTTTCTTAATATGTTGTGAAACACAACTTGGTTTATAATGCTGTGTGTGTTCTTAATGACAAAACAGACCACTGAATATGGTGTCATCAGATCCCATTCTGATATGTTTGTCTGAAATGGTGGTCTTTTGCATACTTGGGGCATAACACTCTGCTGTACTAATCTCTGGGAAAGTAATTTTTGTTATTGTTGGCTCCTGTGCTTTTAAAGTGCAGCTCTCAGCTGATGTGCTAAACATTATAGAAAAAGGCTTGTGACTCAGCTAACCAAAACCCAGTGAAGTGTCTGAATTAGGAATCCAGTTTCTGTGCCTTTTTTTGGTGCCTTTTTTTTTGTCTCTGCATGCTGTCCTCTCTTATTTGTACACAAAACAGTCAATCCTCTCCAACTGTGTGGGTGCAGGGAAGGCCACACTCCATCAGTTCTACATAAGCAGCAATTCTACTTAAAGGAAATTTACCATTTTCATACCACAAGTAGAAGGTACAAGTTCATCAGAAGAAAAGGCAGAAGTCCATCAGACTTAAGTTAAATATAAGTATAGATTAATTCTGTTAAAATAGCAGTGCTGTTTCTATGGCCTTTTCTTGCACTGTATTCATTTAGCTGTCAGCCTTGGCATGTAGCTATAATAAAGTACAATTGCAGTGTATATTTTAATTGCAGACTGAAGCATGTATGGCTTGTGTAGCTTGCAAGTGAATGTTCATCATAATGCTGGCTTTCTAATGCTGTTAAAAAAATCAGGAAAATAGGATGAATTCTCTAACTGAAAGGGACAATGGACAGCTGAAAGCAATATTAATAGCACAAAGCTACAAGCTTATTTTGTTACTAAAGTTATTAATAGGCAATTTTGACAGTTCTTGTGCTTTACTGACTGAAATGTCAAACTTGACTGTATACAGGCTTTTAGAGAAAGCCAAAGACAGTGGAAGTCATGTGTTATAGCATGAGGAAGGTTTTTCCATTTGATGTGCTTATGGAATTAAATTTTGTCATTCAAAGATCTCATCATTGTATGTCACAACATTAAAATATATCCAGATTAGGTCAGTGCCTGTTTTTTTGCAGCTGAATACCCAGTCTGAGCTGAATGAGTGTGAATTCCTGTGAATATTGGGTACTTGAGAATGAGGTTTCTGGAAGTACTGTGAAGAGTGGTTGGGGTTCTGGAAGGCATGGCTGAAGCTCACCAAAGGAATTCTTTCCTTTTGGTAACTCCTTACAGGTCTGAATTCCTAACCTAAAGAGGTCTTTTTGGTAGTTTCAGTGTTACTGTGTGCTTTAAAAATCAAATGTAGTTGCCTTATTTCTTTTGAATTCATTTGCTGCTGCACTATGAAACATTCATTTGATTTTACATGTGTTTAGCCTAATAGTGCTGGGAAGAATTTTGAGGAATGCCTTCAGCTGAGGCTTATCAGTAAATGCCTAATTTCTTACACTTAGTGACTTTCCCAAGTTTCACCAGCATGGCCCAATTTCATTCCTGTATTGAAATAACTTTGTTCTGCTACAGCCCTTACAGAATCCTTACTGTTGGATTCAAAACCTGTAAGGCAATCTCTATTACAAGAGACAAATTTAAACCACCCCTGTTGTGGTAGATATGAGCAGACCTCTCCCTTTACTCTCATATGATCTCTGCAATCTCCAGTCAAAAAGAACTGAAGCCATCAGCAGGCTGCATGTCATAGTCCCTTGGGCTGCTGGTCTTCTGTGGAGTCCAGCCTTATGGTCAGGTGTTTTCAGTCATGCTTCTCTTACCTTCTCTTGAACTTCTGTTCTGCTTTCTGAGCAGCAGTTAAGGCTTGGGTTTGGATAACTTCTTGCCAGCAGAGTAATACTTATCCCTTGTCACTATATAGATTTTCCAAGCAGAAATTCTTTGCAAGCTATGAAGAAAAGCAAACAAAATGACAGTGTCTTTAGCTGGGCATATATACACTTCAGGAGAAGGAGAAGAAATGAATATTGATGCATCTGTTTCCTGTCTTTGCTCTAGGTGTGCAGGATCCTCAGCATGAGAAGATAATAACTGTGACTACTAATGGAAGTATTCACAGCCCCAAGTTCCCACACACATACCCACGCAATACTGTCCTAGTGTGGAGATTAGTAGCAGTAGATGAAAATGTATGGATACAGCTTACTTTTGATGAAAGATTTGGGCTTGAGGATCCAGAAGATGACATTTGCAAGTAAGTTACTTTTTGTTTCATTTAAAAGGATTGGAAGGGAACTGTGGGGGTTGGAACAAAACTGTTAGTTGAGGTTTGAAAACATGGGACACCTGCATGTCAATGTATTGACAAAATGCATCTTTTAAAGTGTTAGTTTATGATTTTCTTCTGCAGTGCTAGTGAAGGATTTCATGCTTGAAAGCTTTGAGGTCACCCCATTCTTCCTTCTACATTCAGCATCTGGGCCAGAGATATATTATGGTAGAAAAATGTGAAATATTTAATCACTCAAAAGTTTGGATATCTGGGAAAATATTGTTGAAGGAATATTAGAGGAATGAATGTCTAATATTTGCAGAGAAAAATTGAGTAAGCAAGTTACCTGTGGTGGAATTCAGGTCACAACACAAAGTACAATATCCCTGTTCAAAACAAACCTCACACCCTACCACACAATATTTTAATGGCCTTGCAATGCTCAAGTTCTCAGTGTTCTATGAAAAGCAGCACTGGAGTATTGCATTCATTGACATTCTTCAATGGTATTGAGGGGTTTTTTTCCTGACTTCAGTAAGTATTCTGCCTGCTTAATCACTGGCACAGTTTTCTGTAGGGCCTGGGGAATCTGTTTCCTTCCTGTGGTTCACAGCTAAAAGCTTTATAGTTTGGGAGAGAAACCACCATGGTACAACAGGCATCAGGATGGATGTTGTTCTGAACCAAGCCATCTGATTGATTGTGGTTTGGGTATTTTGTGAGGCAGTAAGGGCTGACATTATGTATGCTTCCTGTGGATGGGTGAAGGGGGAGAGATCCTAAACTCTGGTATCCTGGATCTGTCTGCCATCATAGCAACACATCATAAAACACTCCAAAGTGTGAGAAGGGCTATGTTGTCTGAACTCTTTTCAGTAAGTTAAGTACCAGACAAAATATGTCATTTGAATGGCATATTCTCCTTTGCTGTGTTTCCAGAGAGGTACTTCACACAAGGGTTTTCTTTCAAAGCAGTGTTTTGCTTTGTTTTGGTTTTATATTTGAGGTTTTCTTTTTAGTACCTTGTATGCACCTTTGATTTGATTCTTGCTTTCAGTTTTTGTATTTAACTGATACTTGGTTGTCTCTCTCTTGTATCAACTCCTGGTAACAAATTTGAATTTCTTAGAGGTTAATTTTGCACTTATCCTTAATTTGGGAGCTGAGGCTCATAACAGATGGACATATATCTTTCATAATTCTGAAGGGAGTCATTGTCAAGGCCATGTCACATACAATTCAAAGACTAAGTACTGTAAACATATGTTTGCTGAGATGAGTGCACTCCCTTTGCACCCTAATTCTTTTCCTTAAATGAAAACTTAGCTTGCTTTTTCTTTTCTTTGCATGTGGCAGAGTGAAGTGGCAAGTGAAAGAAAATCCAGGTAGGGTGCCTCATTCGTCCACTTGCAAAGAAAAAAGTAAGAGAAGTTAAAACATTTTTAATATTATAACTACCATAGTATTTTAATGGGAGTACATTTATTGTAAGTAAACTATGTGCTGAATATGAAAGTACTGGTCACATTAAGAAACAGTAATAAGTCACTTATAATCTTCCCTCAGTTGTAATCTTATCATGCTCGTGTTTGTGCAGGGATATCAGGAAGTTGTATGAATGCAATTCCTGAGAGGTGCACTTCTGAGGACACATTGGGCTTTTTGGCTGAAAAAGAGAGCTGTAGGGTTGTGTTTAACCAAAAGAAAAAACATAGCTAGGGGTCCTGTGAGACTTAGATTCAGCAATAAACTCAGTAAAGGAAGAGGAAGTGTACCTTGTTTGGGAAGGGAGTATAAATGATTGACAAGGTGGGGAAATAACTAAAACACAGAGAGTTTAACTATGTAAAACAGTTCTACACAGGCTAAGAAAGTTAGCAGTTATCAGAGTAATATCTCTTTATAGGTAATGTCTTGCAGTTCTTATCTTTTATAGTTCCTAATAAAGTTATTTAATCTTCTGTAGAGAAGTGAAGGGTTTTGATTGTTTGCATCCCACACACTTTATTACTCCACTGTGTTTCTTCCATCTTGAAACAGACCAATTAGTACTGTTGCTGCAGAGTACTCATTAGTTTCTCCAAAAGCAAATTTATATGTCAGAGGACAGAACAAAATCTGACATGAAATTTGGTGTATTATAACTCTGTACCTTAAAGTGACCAGATCCTTTTGTTCTGACCTGTGACTGAAACTAGGTAAAAGCTGCAGCCTGGTAACTGTTTGTGCAACAGTGTACAGTTTCTACCAGAATGTCTCTCTCTGTCTCTCTCTCTCTCCCTGTCTTTTTTATAGTGTATGAGAGGACCTCATCAGTTAGTGGCCATTGTCACAGTTTTCAGTTCCTCTACCTACTTCTTTTAAGTTGCACATTCTGTGCAATGTTAGGACTTCCTCCACCTGTAACACCCTGTAGTGTCTGCTCACTGGGCTTATGAGACAATACCCTGGAGTATATTAGTTTAAGGTAATTAGCAGCTTTTAAATCTCCTAGTAATTTAAATATTCCTCACATATTGGAAAAAAACCCAACTACAGATATAAAGGCTTTTTTGTTTAACACAGTTCTGTAGCAGGAAGACAAAGATAGTGGTGAATGAGAAATGTCCTAGTTGTATCCTGAAGCTCTGGCAAGTTTTTGCTTGTATCTGGCTGACCTGACCTCCACACTTGGATTTCTCCAGAGTCAGTTCTGACATTTCAAGTTGTTCTGAGAGGTCTTTTCATCTAGAATGAATAGCACATTTTACAGATCCATTAAAGACAGTAGCCCAGTCTCCACTTCAGCTATTTTCCTGAACCAGAATCAGAGTGATCCTGCATGGCATTTTTCCCACTTCATTTTTACTTGTGATTCAACAGTATTTACTGATGTGGAGCATTTGCATTACAGCCAATTCCATGTGACCATTCATCCTCATCCAGCTTCACCTGGAACAGCATTAGCATGCATAGTCCTAATTGTGTTGTTAATTGCCATGTTCTGGATGTTTTGGAGACAGTTTAAATGATAAGTTTTTAGAATAAACTTCTCATATTTTGCCTGTATTTCTACAGGTAATTTCTGTCCTGGTTTTGCAATTGTGATGTAGTTTTAAGTTTCTGCAGTTCATCTCTGCTTAAAATACTGCTAATGATTTCTTTTAACAATAGTTCTGCTTCATCTTCACTGCTTCCTTTCTGTGGGTAAAATGTTAAGGATCCCACTGTGTGTCCTTTCCAAAGTGAACATAAACTCCAGCTGACATGGGAACTAGATCCATGCTTGTATCTCAGATGAGATGTAGGTTATTTTTTTGGTCATATGGACATATAAATCTCTGCACTATTGCAGTAATTTCAGTCTTGTACACTTCGATTTCAGCTGTAATGTGCAAAAGAAAAAGATTATGAACAAAAAAAATAAATCCCCAGCAAACAAACAAAAAAGGAGAAGGATGCAATCTCCTGGGTGTTTTGTGCAGTACTGTTCAGATGATAGAACTGGCAGAGAATTTTCCTTACATGAGGGGGTTTCTAGCTAACAGAGGCATTGTAGATTTACATTCTGTATGCTCACCCTTTCTGATGAAGAAAGGAAGCAGCTTTTCTTCTGCTGCTCTGATATTGACAGGTCATTCTTTTCATGATGCTAGCCCCTCAACACTGTTTTAATCATGAGGCTGTTAGACTTTTATGCCTGACAGCTCCTATCATCAGAGAGATGCCATAACTCTTCTTGACCAGAAGGGACTGATTTTTGCTCAGTTGTTACATGTTCAGATTTGTTGGTTTCTGTCTGAGAACATGCAGTGATAACAGCTTTGTGATAAACTCCTCTGTGACAGGAAGACACAGATTTAGCTTTCTTCCAGGAAGAGCATGGATATCTGGATCCCTGTAGAAGGCAGTCTGATGTTGAGTAGGTTGTACCTTGGAAGGTTACAGCACAAAGCTGCAATAGGAAAACAATCTCTTTCTTATGTCAGTAACCTGTGTCAACCTCACCCTCTCCCTGTACACAGAATGGCTCAGGTTGTTCATCCTAGTGGTGGCTGCAGCTGTTCCTTCTAATCATCAGATGATTACAGTCTGACTTTTATTATATATAATAAAACACAGAAATGTGTCACAAATCCACAATGCAATTACTGCAGATAAGATGATAAGGATAAAATACATGAGTAACAGAATGTGGAACCAACTGGTGGTTGAATAATAGATGCCATTTGGCCATCATCTTCATATTAGGATAGCTATCCTCATTTTGACTCTCCTCAGACCTCTTTATAATCTCATGTTCAGGCTCCATTTCATTTTAGGGGGTCTTCTGTGGTGGCAGGAGAGCTTTTAGCAGCTGCATATGTGTTCTGTTCTTGTCCTTTGGAGGCATTTACCTATGATGCTTTAAAAGAATGCCCAAATTTTGTCTAGTTACTAAAGGCACCATGTGGAACTTGTGACTGAAGAAAAATGGCTTAGCTGAAGGCAGCTATTTAGCATGGGGTAAAATCTATGTGAGTAGTACTGTGACTTTTTTTTTTTCTCCTTTATATCAGATTAAACACTTAACTCTTAATACCAGCTATGTTCTTCCTCTGAGGATTCTTAGGATAATGCTTTACAATGCAGAGCCACATGAACTAATTTCACTACCTCTCTTATCCCTAATGTTTCTTTAAGCTGCTTTTCCAGAGAGAACTTTCTGTGTAATGAAGACAAAATGTGAAACTTACTTGGAGTTTTCTTTCTTGTAATTACTACAAATCTGCACATCTAGCATGTGGAGTAAAATATAGATGCATAACTGCAACTTCTCAGTGCTTCAGTAAAAAAGAGGGTAGGTCTTTTGCTTCTGTTTGGCTTTGTGTCATGAAAGCACCTTGCAGCATCAGCAGAGCACATGCATGAATCATGTCAGCATCTTTTTCTTCTAGGAGTATGAAATTCTACCCCATACCCTGCCTCTTGGGGAAAGAAAATAGTATTTTTGCACATTATAGAGACAATATTGATGTATGTGTGAAAAGCATTTTAATATTAAGCATAGATTCAGGAAGAAATATGTCTTCACATTAACTAAGTATTAATTCTGGGGCTTTTGATGGCAATGATTTTCTTATGAAGGTCTAGCTCCCAAGAAAATTGTTTTCTGGACAACTTATGGCCTGTCCTTCCTGTCAGACAGTCTTAAATGCTTCTCATGGGCTGTGATTACAGAGGATGAAGTTATCTCTTGGGTGAGTACAAAGTTCAAGATGGCTTTGAATAACTGGACAAAGACCTTTAAATGAACTCTGTATTTAAAGAGGATCTGGTGCAGACAATGTTAATAGCAACTCATGTCACTAAGCAGCTGGGCTACTGGGATTTGTGTTTCTTCTTCCCTCCCACCCCCACCTCCATTCTGAAGATGCAGGCAGGGGCTGCTGCTGCCACCTCTGTTTGAAAAGTCAGAAAACAGTGAGGAGACCTCCTTCACACCCCAAATTTCTAAGCCTTCAAACTGGAAGAAAATAATTCAGCACCAAAACCTACAGACTGTGAGAGCAGAGATGCCTGTTCCAGTGCAGACCAGTCCTTAAAGCTCTTTCCTTACAGTTGTTGCCTTAGAATTTCAGTCTGTTCCATTTTAGCCATCTGGTTTTTATGAGCTGTTACACATAGAAGTGGGCTGGGCTCTGTTTAGGTGACTTTACACACCAGTGATACTAAAATGTCTCTTTCATCATTGGTTATAATTTCTTCAGCAAAAGTGAAATTATACTGAAGATAAAGTGTATTCTAGCTCTGTTCTGCAAGGCAGATCTGTTTGGATAGGGCTGATTCTGTTACTATAAGGGATTACAAAAAGCTCTCACTCCTCAAGACACAATTTCTTGTTTAATTTTTTCCCCCCAACATATAAATTACTTGTTGATTATTTTATTTGAAGTCTGAAAGGGGATCATATAATTTAAATGGCTGGGGTGAGTTCTAGTATTCATGTGTCTTAGGTTAATTGAAATACTGATAGGAAAGAATTACTATGAAGTAGCTAATTTAAGCTGAAGTCCTTGATAGCAACAGTGATGTTTTCCTGGTGGCAGGAAGGAGTATTTTAGGAGCAGTGTATAGAAAATGCCTGTGTAAAACCTTTGTAAAAACAGCTGGTGGAGTAATTTCTTGTGGTGTTTGTGGGGTTTTTGTGGTGGGTTTTTGTTTTAAATTTTTACTTGCTCAATCCATTTGCAAGGTAACTGGATAATGCTAGCAGTTCAAGAGAGGTTTAAATGCTGAATGGATTTATGGATGAGAGTTGGGAATGGGGATCAAAGTTTTTAAGAAGTTAGATTAGTTTAGGATGAGAGACTTTGTTATCTATAAATTGTTCTTTTACATATAAAGAAAAAAGATTAATGCCACAAAGGTTCTTTCATGTGAGTTCAGTTTTGAAAATATTATTTCAATTTAATGAATAGAGAAGAATCCAATAGATTTATGCATCCTAATTTCCTTTGCTTTGAAGAAAAAAGTATTATTCTATTTTATTTTTTTTTGCACCAGAAGTATCTGCATCTGATTCCTTTCTGTTCTGCTTTCATGGAGCAAAATCATGGTTCCTTGTATTTTCTTTTTTAATTATTCTTTTATTTCTGAAGAAAGCTTTTTCTTTGCATTTTACATCATTCCAGCAAATTGACTCTTTGGTGACCAAATGATTCAAGCACTAATTCATCTTTCAGCTGGTCCCATTCTGCTGGTTTAGCTCTTGTAGTTCACACTATGGCAGAGGTTTGTACTGTATCCAGCAGGATACACAGTTCCTTGGGTTCTCTACTGCTTGTTGAAATTTGCCTAATACCATTCTCATGGTAACAGTTTTGTAAATGTGACAAAGCAGATATCAGAGGCAGAGAAAGAGGATTAAAAAACAAGCAAACCAAAATGCAGTACAGTTAGTCACAACTGAGACCAATCTGTAACATGTTTCTTAAGTTTAACAAAGAGTAAAGTCAGCTCTGCAGAGAGTGCAGAGCTGCCAAATTGTACTCTCAAAACAAATCCAAGTGCAACACAAGAAAGGTAAAGAGAGAGATGCTTCCTGAGCAGAATGGGAGGATAGGATTGATGTGATCAGAAGGATCTGCACAAACCTGGGGCTATCACTGCATTCCTGCAGGCCCTTTTCCCTCCTTTACACTAAATCCAGCATTCATTTTTAGTATCCACTGTTGCTAGTGGACACTGTAATGAATATTGTTTCACAGGTGGTTTAAAATCTATTTTCACAGCCCAGATGACTGTTAGGAGAGTGATTGCTGATGAGTGGGCAGTTGGCATAGTCCTTTACTCCTTTTTCACACCAGAGACTGCACTCATTGACTTAAACATTTTAGGCTCCTTAAAATTCCTTCCTAGTCCTCTCAATCTCAGTCAAGCTGTTTGAATAATGTAAACTATGTTCACAGTATCAAAATATTTTTGTAAACAATCCTAATCCTAATTTATTGCTTCTGAAAGTGTTTCATGTTACTATAGCTGGCTGTGTTTCTAATGTTGTGGACTGAAGTTATTCTCTTTGAAAATGAGCGTGGCACTGTTTAGGTCTTGCTTCTGCCATGGGTACTCTGAGAACTGTTGGTTTTGATGGAGTTTCCATACTCCTCCCCCACCACTTACAAAGTTAGAAGTAAATGTCAGCTAAAAGGGGGCACAAAACCACTCTGTGAGCCATCAGCACCTGAGCTCAGGGACTTGGACAGACCCTGTAGCCACCTGCAGTTTCTGGTGTGGCTCTCTTAAATCCTGATGTCAGAAGAAATGCAAGCTGCAAAGGCAGGCCCAGCAACATAATCTAGTTACCCTGTGGAGTGCCTAGCTATTCTATTTTATGCATAGCATGCTTGTTTCCCAGAGATGTTTTCTGAAAGTCTGAGTGCAGTAAAGGCCATAGGCTCACTGTCAGGTTTTTAAGCAGCTGTCTCCTGTTTGGTCAGCAGGAAAAGCAGACATACCAACTGTTCTATTCCTAGGCAGACACTTGGTGTTTCTTCAACTGTTACACAGCTTCTCTTTCTTTTTCATCCTCCCTTTGTCCTCTTCCTTTCCTCTCTTCCTCTTGCTAGATGCTGTGGTTGATGCTTTTATGTGTATCATCAGCATTTTAACCAAGTATGTTGCCCACATGAAACTGTAGTTAGCATTATCAGTCAGATCAGTAAGAGTCTGCCTTACACTTGCTGCTGCTCCAGTAGGGTAAAGAGAAGTGAAATGTAGTGCAAGTTATATTAATCTGTTCTGAACTGATGATCAGGATATTATTGAAAAGGTTAGATGGTCACATGGGAGTGTCCTAGGGGTTTTATAAGGTAAAATAAATAGATCTTTTCCTTTTCTGACAGTAAGGTGAGAAGAGGGAGAGCAGTTTACCAGCAGTAGTTATGAAGTGCTGCTTCCTACCCACTTCTGAGTCCCATGCTGTAGCTGGATTAAAAAGAGGTTTGCATAATTTCAAAGACCATTAACTTGTAAATAGGTAAACTGAAGTGAGAGGAAACTCTTTAGACTCTTTAGGTGAAAACTGATCTCCTACTAGGGTTGGGAGCTGATTTTTTTTCTGCCTCATGTGGTGTTATGTGTCTGCTGAGGGAGATTATAAGGATTTTTCACTTTCTGTTCCAGTAGCAATTACTGAACTGTCCTGAAGCAGGATATTGGACTTCATGACAAATGGTCTGTCTTGGATTGGTAAATCCTGTGTGCTGGTATAGCAGCCAAGAGACCATATGTTATTGTATTGCTGAACTAAAGAAATAAAGGTGTTTTCTTTTAAATAATAAAGGTGTTTTCTTGTAACTAAACACAGATGAAGCCCCAGTCTCCATTGAGGTAAGCAGGAGGGAGGGAAAAGGAAGGTGAGGAAAGGCCAGGTGTGTAGTGCTGCTTGTATCATCAGAGGGTGCTTAAGGAAAAGGGGTGCTGCCTGCACTGCCCTGGGGGAATCTTCACATGCTGAAAATGCCCTTTAGGAGTTTGTTTGTTTTCCAAAATATGCTTTTGAATATTGTTAGGAAATTGCTTAGCCAGTAGTTTTCACTGAGTTGACTGAAGCCACCACTATGTTCCAGTATATAAGGGATATGCATTAAGAAAAATTACTAGAGATTTTATAGTGGATAAAAAAAGAATGCTTTACAACCTTGGCTGTTAGTGTGAAGTCTGAGCTTCACTAATGTTTTTGATTTTGTACAAAATATTGATCTGGACAGTAGGAACATGTGATTTATTATGATCACTATAGTTCCCGAGCTAAAATATACCAGACTTTACAGAGAAGTACTGGGAAAAAGTTAACAAGGCATTTCATTCTCCAAAATCTATAGAGTGTAGTACTGTGTGATGTAGGATATCTACTCAGCTGGAATTCTATCTGGGAGCAGTGGGCTGCCTTTTTATGAAGGGAAGCATGCTTTGGAGATTAGTGTCCAGTGCAACAGGACCCTGAATTCTGATGGCCACCTCCATGTGGTGTTGTACTGTAAGTCCTGTACTGGTATTCCTTTGGCAGAGGGGATGATAAAGAATAGGAGTACTACTGTGCAGCACAATCAGAATACTCTGTCCTATTACCATTTTTATTCCATGCATTATTACCTCAGTTCAGAACTTGTGCAGAATCCTAAAGAAATCCACCCATGCAGTCAGTAACAGAAGCAGACAAGCTGGAGGTGAAACACTGCTAGAAAAATTTCATGTAGATGTTATCCATTTTCTAGTCCTTGAAAAATAACCTTTCCCAGTGACTTCTTAGTTTGTAGAAAATCTTTTTTACTCTGTATAGTAAAAGGTGAGTGTGCCATAGTAAACCTGAGTGGTGGAAACTCATGGAGGCTTACTCCCTGTGGAACTTATTCCTTTGCATTCTAAGATGAAGGCCAAGGTAAGTAAATGGACTGAGGCATCATTTCCAAGCTGATTCACATGTATTAGTATGTTTTTCCAAGCTCTGCAGTTTTCCCAAATTCATTTTTGTCTTTGATATCCAACAATAGTAACATTGGTATGTTTTACTTTCCTTTTTGTGTCTCTGTTCTATACCTAACATGCCTTTCTTAGGCCAAACTTACCTTACTCTGCCTGGCATTGGGAACACCTGCTATTCTTTGACACAAAGAAGATAAGTATGGGTGGCTTCTAAGAAGTTTGGCAATCAGTCTTTTTAAAAGTTTAGGAAATCATCTCCTTTCCTTCTTACCTTCACTTTTGGTCTGCAGGATTACAGTGTCTCTTTCTTTAAATTTCTTATTCAAGTGCTTGAAAGAATGTATCAATAGAAGTTATACGACTATACATTAGTTCACAGCACAGACTATCTAGGACTGAATTCTGTGGTTGCTGTACTCCTGAAAATAGTTATTTGTCCATATTAGGAGTTTAACATATGCTTAAATAACTTCAGGGTTGCTGTCTGGATATAGAATTGTTTTGTTTTAGAACCTGGAGTGTATTTACCAATGTATCTAGTTTACAATTAATCATTCTTGTGGAAATGTTAATGCCCCTTCCTCCCTATGAGGCAGAAGTTACTTGCAGAGAGTATGTGATAGTCACATGCTTAAGATGGAAATACCAGTCTGCCTAGATACCAGTCAGGATGAATTATTCCCTAGAGGTGTTTATGTGGCAATTTACTATTCATCAGGGAAAGGATGGTGTTTTTTTAGCAATACTCAGTTTATCAATTGGCACCAAAGTTTTGGGGAGGAGGATGAAGAGATCTGTTTCTTCAGGTTTCTTACCTGCAATGCTTTCACTCTAGTTCACCAAGTGACTGAAGTTACAATGCAAAACATGTATGTCTCAGCTTCACATGATGCCTCAACTTTTCAGCAGTTCTACAGGAAAAGGAAATGTTTCTTGGTAGACTGGAGAGTGGTAATGCAACAGTTAACTTCTCCACTGCACATCCAATGTCTCCTTTCCTTTTCATGAAAAGTGTTCAAAGGTTTGAAGAGTAGAATTTGAGGGTTTGAACTTTTCATTTTCAGTGTTGTAAGTGTGTATTTATGATCAAAGTAGATTATAGTGAATGAAGGGGTAGAAGATTGAAATGAAATGATTTCCTTTCTTCATATATCCTAAATAACAAGGTAGAAATACACAGAGAGCTGTGTTAGAAGCCTGAGGCTGTTACTAATCAGTATGAGGAAAGATGAAATAGAGAGAACCATGGCAACCATCTAACATTTGTGAATGAATCTGTTTCCATAAAGCAACTCCTGATGTAAGGTACTGCATATTCTAAAATACATGTACTCAAAGTAGGTTGGCACAGAAACTACAGTCCATATTTGGAGAATGGCAGTTAGAAATGTTCTCTGTTTATACCCTGAGTATCTTTATTTCATGGAAAATGTAGACATGGCAGGATACATAGGGTTTTTCTGCTCCTTTTCTGTATTGGCTGGAAGTGATGTCTGTTGCTGGAAATGCTGTTTGTGTATAATTAATCATCATTTTCTGACTACAGAAAATTGACCTCATCAGTTGTTTACTTAGATTATATCTGAGTATGCTGTGACTTTCCAGTGACTGTTAAAACACTGTGTGTGTAGGATCAGCAGATACAGGTACTGCTATGGAAATTTATTTCATGTCAAACCATTGCTGTTCCATCATATTTTCTCTGGTTTTAGGTTAAAACATCAAGCATGACAGAGAATGTAGAACCTAACTTTTTTCCAGGTACTGATTCCTCTAATCCAGCAAGCCACTCTGTCCTCTTCTGCCTTCTTCCTTCTTGGCATCCTCCCATTTTCCCTCTGCCCTTTGTCATAAGCTTTGCATTCCCCTTGTCCCATCATATGTTTTTCCTGGAGACTGGTTGTGTGTGTTGACCTGTGAGGAATGACAAAGCTGAGTCTGTCATGGATTTGAGTGCCTCAGTTGTGCTGTGGTGTTCCCTTTTCCACTCAGATAAATGTGAATCTGCCCATTAAAAGTAGTACTTGAGAGCTGGGCTGATTGGAAGAGGCCTCCAGAATCTATTGCAAGTGAGGCAGATAAGCTTTGATAAAAATGTCTTCCAGCTAAATGTTTGGCCTTTCTTTCCCTCTCTATAGAAATGTAGTGCTCATTTCACAAAAGCTGTATGATTACTTAGAGAAGTGATTCAGAAGTGATCTAAGAGGTGTAGACTATCTGAGGTGTTGCCAGTAGCCTTACAGCTTTATCTCTACAAATACACAGTTTAGTCAAAGGATGGAAACCAAAAATCTCAAAATTTTAAGTATTCCAGTAGAAAAAATGACAATTATTTCAAATGCAGGTGGAAGAGGGAGAGGAAATGTTCCTTTAGAATCATAGTGTTAAAATTTTGCTTAGAAAAAGCTCAAAAATAGATTTTCATGATGACAGTTTTTAGTTATTTCCAATGTTTCCCAAATTGAAGCTGTCCAAATATAAGCCAGCTAAGCTCTACTCAATAACAGTTTGTCTACTGAACTGCCAATGGACCTTGAATGCTTTCAGGCTGCAGCTGAGGTAGCTGAGGTATTTTGGTGTGCTACACTGGCACCAGGAAAAGCTTGGAATTCCATGTGCCTTGAAACAGGACATTGTCAAAAACAAATGACAGGGATGGTTATCAACTTCTTATTTCTTCATTTAAAAAATAATGAAATGGGTAGCTCTCAGAGGGGGAAGGAGAAATATCTTTCACCTTTTGCAACCTGTTTTAATATGTTTGCTAGATTTTTGCCTACCACACATCCAAAGACAGATGGAGAGGTCCAATGTCATGGGTATGACAAAGTGTTTTACCCTGTGGATTTCTGCTTCTTACATTCATTGGTATATTTGTGGAATTC
The DNA here is from genome assembly GCA_013399015.1 of Galbula dea. NCBI lineage: Eukaryota > Metazoa > Chordata > Aves > Piciformes > Galbulidae > Galbula > Galbula dea. The sequence goes on from VWZX01005094.1 coordinate 2,298,153, forward strand.
CAAAGGCAGAGGGAAGCCACAAAAAGGTCACAAAACTGCAAGCCAAGCTAAACAGCCTGTCAGAATATGTTTAGCAAATGACAGTGTAAACCACAGGAAAAAAAAAATATAGAAAGAAGAGGAAAACCTATTCCCTTGGAAAATACATTTCCTCGTTGGAAAGGCTTATGCTGTTTCCTTGCTCTTTTCCAATACATTGGTTTTGTTCAGGTTGTTCAGGTCCCAAGCACCTAGGGCATAGGGAAGAGGAATCCATGTTCTGCAACAGGTAGAATGGAAGGCATTGTGGGCATCATGAGTAAAGGCAAAAGCATCTTTCATTCCAGGAGACTGGACTGCCTCTGTGTCAGAAATTTGACTTGGTAACATTTGAATAATGTATTGAGCATAGATACAGCACCAGAGCATTTCTTCAGTCATTGTCAAAGGGTTGTGTTTTCTCCTTTGTACACTCCACAGCAAAGGATTCTTTGTTTCCTTCAATATGCATTTGAACTTTTTTGTACTCCATTGCAGTTGGAAAATAGCTTCTCAGTTCTTGGTTATTTATCCTACTTTCTTGCATTTCAAGTAAAAGCTTCTCTTGATGGGCAAATAATTTTGGATGGCTCTGTTACTGTCCCTGCTGCTCTTTAGCCCTGGGATGTTAAGCTGCAGAATTGTACCATGCCATCTTGCAAATGCTAAAGCATCTAAAGCACTTTTTGTTCCTTTTCACAAGTTCAGACTTCAGTCCAGATGTGCAATGCAAGTCATTTCAGTTGCACAAAAAGGTTCTTTGGTCAGGTTCTTGCAGTATATAGATCCTGGATAACTGACAGGACTAAAGTTAATGGCTAAAAATGTCATTCTGTCCAGGAAACATGTGAAGGACTTTTTTCTGTCGATGTAGCCAGGATTTGTAAAGATTCCCCTTGCTGCTGCTGAACTGTCTATGAGCTCCACCTGCATCTGTGTTCAGCAGGAAAAATAACAATGCTCACATCTCATGCATTTACTTAGGAAAACAGGAATTTTTGTCTACAGAACCAGACTTCTTCTTTGAACATAAAAGAGCAGAAATCCTCTATGGGTCCTGAGGGAGACATTGCAGAAAGGGATTGATCTTCACAAACCATGCTCTGTGTACTGTACCATGCTGTAAGGAGGAAGTTGCATTTTAGTAAATACAGGTTTTAGTGAATCCCTTAAATAGTGATAGTGGTAATTGTGCAGACTGCAGTCCAGTGCTGGTGAGGAAACAAGTAGATTTCTGATGATTAGAATGGTATTTGGGTGCAGGAAAGGTGACTGAGATCTCTCTCAATCAAGGTAACACTGATAACCCCCAGGAAAATCAGAAATGATTTTGATTAGAAATGACAGCTTGTTTACAAATACTACATACAAAGATCAAGAAGAACAGGACTGATTGTAGAAGAAACACCTCAACAAATAGAATTATCTGGATCTGTCATGTGTATCAGAAAGCTGAATCGTATTTGGGTTTTTCAGAATGGTTATTTCCCTGTATTTTACCTCTTAGCTAATAGAATTAATTAGCATTTATTTTAGGGGTCTAGGATTTGCACTGTGGAATCTGAATTTCTCTTTTTACTTCAGGAGTACCAGGAGACCAAGGGGTGCAATTGAAAGTACTCTGCAAGTTTTGGAGAAGCACTAGCACCTCTACTAAACCTGACCTCCCCAACATCCTAAGCCCAAATCAATAAATGTAATGATTAACTTACTCATTTTTTACAAATCAGAAAAGTAGGTAATTATTTCATATTCTTAACTAAAAAAAAAAGAAATCAACAAATAAAATCCCAAACATTATCTTTAAAAGGTTCATAAGCTAATCTTAAACAAAATACAAAACCTTCAGTGCTTAAAATCATGTTGATGAATGTGTTGGACCTTGAAGTCTTAGGACAATTAAGGTACACATTGCCTTTGTAATAAGTTATGTATCTGATCATAAAGTAAAACACTGGTGAATTTGTTAAAGGAATTAGTGTTGGGGGGGGGAGGGAGGGAAAGGTGGTGATAAAGTAATTAGGATCATATTTTCAACAAAGATTTAAAACTGGTACCTGGCAGTAATGGGTTTTGAACACAGTTAATGAGCATATTCACTGCATTCATTTTTAATTAAGTGGAAAAAAAAACTCTGGTCCTTTAAATGGAGATAATAAATGTGCAAGTCAGTTTTGCACAAACATGCAACACAAGAATTTATTGCCTGCTGTCTAACTAGGGAACTGGGAATCATTATAAAGATTAGCTTTACTGGAAAAAAAAAAAATCCAGAAAAAGCTTTAGTAGAAAATGTTTATGAGGTAGTAATTTTCACATGAAATATTGCTAGGCATATTTGGTAGAGTGTGTGTGTTAAAATATGAGTATTTGCTCTCATTATCATCAGAGGTAGGATTGTTTGTGCCCTTGGAAAGGACTGAATGCCACTTAACAATTTAGATTTACAACAGCTGTATTTAGTATATGATTGCACATGTAAGAGAACATTAAAACATCCCCAAACCTTGAAACTTTCTCAGAAGTGTCTTATTCTTGTGTTTAGAATACAAGTAGGGGTTTAAAAGTAACAATGATGACTGGGAAAGCTGCAGCTGTGAACTTCCCAATGCTTGCCATGCTTTGCCTTCCTGAACCACTGCTGGGGCTCAGAGCATTTCAGGCTGCAGCAGGGGAAATCCAACTGAAATGCTTGCTGTTTATTCTGTCAGAGGGCAGCTGGGGAACTGACATGAAACAGGTTAAAGCACTGAAAGCAGACATACCTTCTAGAGCAGTGGCTTTCAATGTTTTTATTACTTGGGAACCCCCTCAACATTTCCAGTAATAGCAGGGACCTTTGTGTGTCATATTGAAGCTTATTGATGACAGTTGACTGACATTTCTTAATTACCTTTCATGGGTCTATTTGAAGTTGTTCACAGATCCCAAGGGATACCCAGACCACAGGTTAAAACCCAATGAAACTAAATCAAACTTAATATGTTTCATTCTCTCAAACCTCCCAACCTCTGCCTCACCTGTCAATATTGCCAAAGTCCTTTCTGACAGGCAACATATCTAGGTCTTTACCCAACAAATCTCTCACTGGGATATGCATACACTCAAAATGTATTTCCAAGTTTCTCTTAGCCACCTTCACCTTCTGGAGCTTATATTCACCACTGGTGTTACAAGAGGCCAAGTTTTCAATACCAAAACCCCCTGAACTTTCACTGGTGACACACAGATTGCAGGTAGTGACATGGCAGTACAAATAACCGTGCCACACTTAGGCAATTTCAGTCTCTTTTCTCTGACTTTTTTCTGCCTAATCCTACATGTTGTAATTCCTTGCTGTAAAAGGAGCAAACAAAATCATACCCATGGGTCCTTTCAGAATTTTAACTCTGCTTTTCTTTTTTCTTAACCTCACTGTATGATTTTATTATGTATTTAAGCCAGTAGCAACGTGGAAGCTACGTTTGAACCAGCTGCCTTTGGTAGCATATTTTAGCCTTAAAAAAAGGGGAAAAAGAAGTTGCAAACTGCAGAATCAGTTTATTGATTAAAGCAGGAAGTTTGTAGAAATTTTATCAGTAAATAAACATTTGATTTTCTTTTCTGTTCAGGTATGACTTTGTAGAAGTTGAAGAGCCTAGTGATGGCACTGTATTAGGGCGCTGGTGTGGTTCCAGTAGCGTGCCAAGCAGACAAATCTCCAAAGGAAACCAGATCAGAATAAGATTTGTGTCTGATGAATATTTTCCTTCTGAACCTGGATTCTGCATCCATTATACACTTCTTATGCCAGTAAGTAGCATTTTTCAGATTGGGAACATTTCAGGAAAAAAACAAAATTTCAGAAGCAGTAGCTCAAAAGAATCTTTTAATAGCTTAGAATTATTTCCTAACTAGAAGAAGAATAAAAGACACTGTGTCTTCTAGATTTGTACATTTTGTCTCTGTTTTATAACTAACTGAGTGCTCTTGTGGTCCTTCTTGGATGGCTTTGGACCGGGAAGTTGTGGGTTCAGTTGTTTGTGTGGCAATTGCAATGAAATGTTTGCATTCCTGGTAGAGTACTGTAGAAGGAAGAAAAAATAAATTAAAAGAAAAAAAGAAAAAGATCTAGCTTTGGGAGGATGAAAAATCAGAATAAGAATCACCTGTATGATGTTGAAAGAACATTGGGAAATTACAAAGATTGGGGAAATTGATTTTAGTAGTCAGCTTCTACTACTCGTTCACAGCCAAATGGTTATACCTAGTTCAAACCCAGGACAGTTTTTATGCTTCTGGATTGGTTTATTACAGTGACAAAGCAGGCAGTGCACAAGGCTCATTTTCTACTGCATTTTCACTGGAAACTGCACTTTATACTTCTCTTGAATGTTGCTTAATGCTTGTAAATCACAAGTATTCAACAATAGTCATTGTCTAAAATGGGACTGGTTTTGCTGTCAACAGATTTATTACCTTTTTTTCACCAAATGAAAGATCTGTGATAGCAAAACAGTGTTTATAGAGTTTTAAAGATGAGATGGTGTTCTGAAACATTAAAGTGGAGCAGAACAGGGCCTGTTGTTTTAGAAGAGATATTCCATATGTAAAGAGAGTAAGGAATATTTTTGTCAAATCCCTCATAATTCACTTTGTGAATCTCCTAAGTAGTCTTGTGGTCTGTGGTACTTAGTTGGTGGAAAATTATCTGCAAGCTCAATCAAAAATTGATCAAAAGAATCCATGTTGTAACCCCACTGACATGTGCTTCACTCAAAATGTCTTTGGCTTGCTTCTGGCTGTTGCTGTTTTTGTCTCCTCTCCATTTGTAAAGCTTCAGCTGCTGAGAAGTAAAGGACAATTCTCTGTGTCTGTCCAACAATGTATAATCTTCTATGTAATATAAATATATCATAATGATATCAGTGAAGTGTAGTAGTGCATGCAGATGTGTGGCTATGTGTGTACATATATATGTGTTATTTTGTGGTGGTTTTTTATAAGCATTTTTAAATATATAGGCCTAACTAAGAACTACTCCTGAAGTGATCAAACATTTGATCTACATATTTGACTCTTTGGTGAGTTAGGCCATTTTGTTAGTAGAACAGTATGACTTGATAGTGATGAATTCTGAAATGAAGTAAAATGTCAATCAGTCTCCAAACCATGCTGAGATTGGGCCAGGTTTAAGCTTTTGTACACGTGGGGGCAGACTGTAATAAGCCTGTTTACTTTTAGAAAATGGTAAAAGAAAATCCCTAAATAGATGTATCTGTGGGCTGAAGCCAAATTTCTCGTTGCAGCTCTAGTAGTACATCCTACCTGCTACATATCTATCTGAGTGATGTATGATCTAATTTCTGTGGAATGGATGGAACAGAGGCTCCTAAAAACATTAGAGTATATGTATAATTATCTTTATGCCATGCTGTACAAGTGAACTGAGTTTATTCCTTGACATAGGATAGGGAAGACTGGTTATAACATTTAACTGATCAACATTTTGTAAAACAATTATTTAATCTTAAAATGTTTATATCACTTATTCAATAGACAGAAACAGAGGTGACCTCATAGGATGCATTTTTAGTTCCCTGGTTTTTTTCATACAGCATAAGAAATATACACAGAAGCTGTGCTAGCCATTAACCCTGTTCTCACACCTATGTAACAGGCAAGAGCAGCCCCTCCTTCCTGCCATAGGAATTCAGAACTAGCCCCCAAATGTGCAGTATAACAACTGCTTATCATTTTGGAGGGATTCATTTCCAAATCTCTCTTTAAAAGTTCTGTGATCTTTTTCATCAAAAAATCTGTCTTTACAAGCTATGCAGAATAGAATTTCACATTTCAGACTGCAGATTGTAAATGGAAATCAATATTGCTGAGGTTCAGGATTAGGCTTGCTTCTTGTACATAAAGGAGTTGAAAACTGATGCCAAGGGAGAAAGAAAGTTTGTCTTTAAAAACATAATGCTGTCTCATCCAACATTTCCAGAAAAACTAAAATGTACAGCCCCTCCTCCCCTCCCACCTTCCTGCACCAAAAAATGGCAACTCTAAGGATGAGTGTAAGTTTTAACTAATTCTTGCAGAAACATAACTGATTCACTTCAAGGAATTGGTCCTAAACAGTTAAATATTCCACACTGCCCCCCCCCCATTTTTTGACAAGAGGAGGAGGGGGAGATGCCTGGTAGACTAGCAATGAGAGATTGTTTGGGGAGAAATGAAGCAAAACTGAAATAAAACAGTGCAAGCTTGTTTCTGTATTTGGAGGCCACACACAGAGAGGGGCACCGGACACATTTTTAGGTCTTTTAAAGAGCAAGAGAAATAGCTTTGTTTAAATCTGCTGCAATTTATCCTGTGCCTCTGTGTGTGTGTGTATATATATATTTACTTTGTATATTATATTTCAAACTAGCTTTTTCACGTGATAAATAAGTAGGGGGAGAACAACTATTGATCTGATTACTTCTAAGGGCTTTTGCAGCAGTCCCAGGGTTACTCGATGTGGCATCATTCTCTCGAGTGGTTTACTGTGGGATTGGGAGGCACCACAGAGAAGCAGTTCATGTCCTGTGTTCAAGCAGGATGCTCCTCAAGAAAAACATGAAGCTTTTCTTCAGATTCTAGCTAATTACAGTTTAATAACTTGAATTTCTCCCATTTACCCTGGGTAAATGGAGAACTTCCTCTAATTCTAGCCTAACTCCACTTTCCTTTCTTCTGTTCTGTAGTTGCCAGTTAATTTTGCCTGGACTTTCACAAAGTGGAAGGAAGCACTGAAAAAGCTTATTCTTACTAAGGAAATGTAGTTTGTGTTATTTCAAAATTATTATGCTATTTTCAGCACAGCTGTTAGTCTTAGTCACTCTCTTTCATGCTCTGCCCTCTCACTTAGTCTGTGCTTACTGATGAGCTACTTTATTCATTTCACTGAGGCCTGCTTAGCAGTTGTTCTGCATTTTGACTTTTCAGCTATGCATTTATTAATAGTCATGTTTTTGGCAGCACCTAAAACCTCCTAGAACTTTATTGTAAGAACAATCCATATTTCATTTCTTTGCCCCTTCTTCCCACTTGCCCCCAGTTACAGCTCTAATCCATATAGTAGCCACATGCAACTAAGGAAACCTTATAAATTCTTACATGTTTGGGCTTCAGTCTTCCTAGAAACTTGTTTAGTTTAAATTATGTCAGTTACAAGTTTGGCAGAGAAAACTTGATGTAATAAAGTCCATTGTTACTTGGGGGAGAGGGTGAATGGGATACTTGATGCCTGAGGTGCCATTAAGGAATGCATGACTGATTGCCAAAGTAGTTATTAATTATTCAAGGCACTCAGAACAAAGCAGCTCCAGTTAAAGTTGAAGCTGGTGGTGACTGTATTCCCCTTCTTTTTTGGCATATGATAGCATGTCATTTGTCATGAAAGATCATGCCAAAGATCTTTGCAAAGAGCAGGCTTAACCCTCTTTCATGCAAGTGAAGATGAAAATCCAAGCAGCTCTTAAAGACTGACCTGGTTTAAAAGTGACTTGACAGGTGTTTTGTGGTCCTGGTGCAGCACCTGTATCTCAAACTGAATTTCAATCCCAAGAGATTTTGTTTTTTTCTTTTGATGCTGTTAGTAGTGCTCTTGCTGTTAACAATAAGATTAAATTCAATACTGTGCAAGCAATCTGTTTAGGGCTACTTAATAATTCTTCCTTTATTTCATCCAAATAGGCTGAGCTTTGCTCTTTTAGGCTTGAGCATGTTAATTTTGGTTATGGAACATAAATTGAGCTTGTTTAGGGAAAAAGGGAAATGAAATGTAAATCTTAATACAAAAAGTGCATGTTAATAGAACACAGAAAGGAAAGCTCTTACCTAGCATTCTCTTCCTTTCAAAAGTCCAGTGATTTCACAGATATCAGGTGTGTATCTCACATGTCCATACCAAAGCCTAAGAGAGGCTTAACTGTGTCTGCAATAACTGAAAAGCCATGTCATAAAGGACATTTTTGATCTCCTAAAGCAAGGATTTTCAACACTCTCTTAAGAAGTAATCAAGAGATTTTGGAAATGACATGGTTTCACAGTTGTTTAAGCCATAGTGGTACAAAGCAGCAGGAGAGAGTTAGTGCTTTGCAATGCTACATGAAGTGAAAAAGGACTCTGAAAATCCTTCATAGAATGGAAAAGAATCTTAAACAAAACCTCTGTGTTCAGCATTTCCACTGATTTGGTAGAGTGAAACCTGAGTCTGGATAATCAACAAACTCCTGCAGATGCTCCAGCATGCAAATTCCATTTTTTAAATTGCTTTGGATGTTTGTTTTTGATAAGAATTCATGTAAATCAGTGAGACCTGTTAATAATCAGGGAACACATCACTAATGAAAATAACTTTCAGCCACTGCATTCTAATATAGTACTTGATATGGTAGTGTACCCTTACAGTAAAACACAGTTAAGTATTGAAACTCAAGATGTAAAGATAAGGAAACATCTTCTATTGCATTTTGACAGCACAGTTTGGAGGACATTTCAAATTGTTTTTTACTTACTTAAATGGATACCATCATACTAACTGATAAATCTTTTTTTTTTTCAAGTAGTATTTGAGGTTTTCTGGTTTGCTTTTGGGGTTTCTTTTTAAGCTCACTCCAGAAGGACTTAATTATCTCTAATCAGTGTAACTACACAGAATAAATTAGCAAAAGAATAATGCTGCCCCTCTGTAACAACTATAAATGTTAGCCTAAAATATTATTCTCTACTAGTACCAACTTTCCTTGCTCTTCAAAGAGTCTCTCATCCTTCTCAAAATCTGGCTTGTGAAACAGTTCTTTACTGATGAATAAGGATCAGCTCAAGCTGGTTAGTCTGTGTTAGTCAGCAGTAATACTTTACAGCACTTAATGTGTTATGTATATTGATTTATGAATTTGAAGAGTTATTATTCAACAGAGTTAGCAGTAATGTCAAGTTTCCAACTCTTCCAATTACCTTCCCAGTTTCCCAAATGCCAGGCTGCCTTGAATCAAACCAAAGGTTGTTTAGCCAAGGATCCTGCAACCCGTGGTGGTCATAAATGGATGATGGGGAACACTAGGAGGAGGCCAACCCTTCTGTACTCCCTCACTCACCACCTATTCTCTGCAGAAGAGGAGGATTCCCTGAGCCTATGTGTTTTGTCTATCTAGTAATCTGTAACAGACATTCCTTGCAAATAATAGTCCATCTACCCCTTGAACCCAGGTAAACTTCATGCCTTCACACCATCCTTTGCTAAAAGCAGATTGTATAAGCACCTCACAGAAAAGAAACTTCAAACAACTCCTTTGCTGGAGAGGGATACGTGTGTATATACAAACCTGTCACTCTTCAACTGTCAACTCACTGATCCCATGTCACTGGAGCTGTTGAATGCTGCCTCAACATAAATATGCCAAAATGAGGTCCTGATGTGCCTTTACTCTTTTAAAATTATTCTGTAGTCATGGTTCACATTTATTTGTTCAATCTTTCTGATCATATCTGTTCTAAAGAGAGCAGTCTCAGTTGTTTGACTGTGATTCCTTTTCTATTTAATCCTTTCCTAAATGTTATACAAGTTACTTTTCACTGAATGTATTTGGTTAAAAAGAAACCTCAAATTGCCCACCCAACCCCAAAAGAAACCAAACAAAAAATCCCCCAATACCACCTTCCTGTTCTCCTAGGTCCTTTTAACTCTGCTGGCTTTGGTTTGGAGGCTTGGGGTTTTTTTTGCCTAACTTTCTTTTGTTCTGTTTTCAGTATTCCATAATTGTCTGGTTGATTATCCCTTTTCCAGTTTCCAGGAGCAACATCTTATTCACAGCTTTTTAAGAAAGCACATTGATGGCTTCTCTACAAATTGCAAAGCAAAGTGACTCTGTCCCATTCCCAAAGTAATCCCCTGTGTAACTGGCACACTCCTAGATTTTTTGTGCTTTCAAATACTGAGATGTTGTGTCTGACATGCTTGCTAGTGGAAAAAAAGGTAAGGGACTGGACTTTGATACTAGGTTTCAGCATAACTCAGAGTTATGGTGCTGCCTATTTCAGCTGCATTCATCTCATGTCCCTAGCTAGTCCTAGCCATTGCCTCACCCCAACAAAACAGGCAGTAACTAATTAAAGTGGGGTGCACTGTGCTAGTTTTTCTTACCATAGAAAGGTAGGAAAAGATGAAAACAGGAAGGAAAGGAAAGAATTTGGAACAGAACAGAGCAACTCAGTGCAAGTTCACAGGTTTTTTTAAGTGTGTCCAGGTCTGAAAGGTTCTTGGGAACTGCAGAATTGCATGGAAGAAATTGAATGATTGGAGAAGCTCTAAACTTCTGAGATCAAATCAGCTGTGGAGCAGCTTCTGTAGATGTCTGACTGCACAGTCTAACTCCACAGACTGGTGGAAGCACCTCTTTAAATTCAGAAGGAAAATTCTTGGTGGAGTAATAACACTGTAGGATAGCTTCAGGGTAAGAGTTTACTTCTGGAAGGATTAACATGGAGTGTTGGTAGAAGTCTTAAGATACATACTTTTGTTTCTAAAAACGGAGAGACAAAGAGCACTATAGGAATACCAAAATTTACACCTTTCTTGTCTTTGCAGTACCTGGCCTTTGGTGTTAGAGATAGGGGTTATGAGCTGTCATTTGTTAGCTTCTCATAACTACTCAAAACTTTGGTTAATGATGAGGATGAACAATTTGAAAACACCAGGATTTTTGCTGAGAAGATTTTGTTGATTTTTTTCTTTCCTGGGAAAGTCTAGACAGACAAAAACCTGTTGCATCACATCTGTTCTTTCAGTGTTCTCTGGCAGAGGTTGCAGAGAAGGAGTTCAGGAGGGTTGCTTCTGTCTTAGCTCCAGATAGCTGATGTATGTTGTTTAAAAAACCAAAATGAAATAAGCAGAACCTTGCATGTGAAAACAGAGGGCAATTTGTTTGGCAAAAGACATTTCCAGAGGCAGACTGCTCAGGCAGCTTGAGTATTAATTTCAATCTGCTTTTGAGCTAGGCAATAAATTGTAGGAAGAAAAGTAGTAAGACTCATTTATGAGTAGAAATAAAATGCTGGGCTTCAAATTGAAGGGAGTGATTGAGCACATGAAAGACCAAGTTCAAAGGCACTTGCAAAGTGGAAGCATGAAAGCAGGTGGCACAGCCTTTGGAAGAAAGTTTGCATGTGATCCTACAGACATTGTGAAGTTGATTGTTCCTAGTAGCCCTTCCCTTTCAGTGCAAAAGGATTCCTTCAGAGGGTTGTGTAGTAACTCCATCCTGACCCCACATACACCAGTTCTCAGGTCTTACCTGAGTAAATCTGTTAGAAGGTTAGGGGAATTTCAGTCTAGTGGTGTAGGTAACAAAATAATTCTGATGCTTTGTTGTCCACTGTGTAGCCCCTGGTATCTTTTGGTAGCACTTAGTTAACTTAAGAGTTTCTTGCTTGGCATCCCTTGTTCTAAAAGCTCTTCTAACAGTGTCACAAATACTCTTTAACAAGAAAGATGCTGTGCTAAGGTAATTTTGTTACCTCTGTTACCTCAGAATCCTCATGGTTTTCTGAACAGTTGGCATACTAAATACAGTTTCTTACATTGGAGTTTTCAAATGTTTTCTTTTCAGGATTTTTCTTTTACTTATTGTCCCTGGGTGCAAATGTGAAAAGATCACTGTTGCTGAAACTTCAAAGTAGTCTAAAATACAAGGCTGTTTTGTAGGCAAATTTTGCTAACTCTGTGCTACTGACCTGAACTTCCCTGCTGGCTGACATGACCAAAATGGCTATGCAGTCAAGGTCAGTAAGAGAACTAAGTTGAACCAAACTATCACTTGGTCATCACCTATATTTCTTGGGGGAAAGGGCCAAATGCCAATATCATTTTTAACTTGCTAGCTGTCAGGACAGTTAGCCCACATATATGGAAGCTTTTAATATGTAAGCTTTTAATAAAGTTGCCCTTGTTTATCTTCTGCAAATCACTCTGATCTTCTGAACTCTTCTGACTTGTGTGGGCATATTTGTCCTTGGGCTTTTCCATGTGAGGTGTTCTGGGTAATCAAAAGTTAATCATAAAATACTTCCCCTTCTTGAGTCATCTGTGTGATGCCTTTTTTGGCCTGGAATTCTTGTCTTTTAGTCAAAGTAAATTCTGTCCTTGATCTCTTCTTGTTTGCACTCTGTCAATATATCTGACTTTAAATACTGTATTTACTTTTTAAAATGATCTTTCTGCTTAAGAAAGCCATAGGCACCTTTCATGTAGGAAAAAAACCTTGCAATTAGGTGCCTAAAAAAAGCAGTACATCTTTTGATGCAACAGCTGTAGAGTTAAGGTTCATAAGATGGCTTTGAAACTGTTTACTGGTGTAAAACACTTCAGAGCACAGTCCAGCTTTTCACTACATGTCTAAGCTAGATAGTCAGGTCAACACTACAAAGACAAATGAAAAAGTGGCAGAGGCTTTTTCAGTTGCATTCCCAACTGCCATTAAGAGTAAAAACTTGAGTTACTTCTACAGCTAGCTGTTGATGTGTATGAAAGGCAATATATATATATATATATATATATATATATAAAAATACAATTTGGAAGTGGTTGACTACTTTGCTAACAAAACTTATCTAAAAAATATTAGAACTTATGGAGCAAACCTGCACATCTTTGATGTCATAGATACTTTGCAAATGTGAGAGACAAGTGATCCTAAACCTTGTGCAAAGTCCCCTGGAAGGAGGTGAAGCACAAGTGCAGCTCTTTGGGCAGCTGGTAACCATACATCAACCTTCTGCTCTACTGTAGCACACCAAACTGTTCTGATTATGTACTGCAGAGCAGTGCTGTATTCCTACTTAATTTAAAGCCTAAGAACACCTTGGAGGAGATGTCATGACAGAAGAAGAGCTAAGTAAAATCAGCTGGTATTTTTGCCAGCTACTGGAATGTTTCTCTCTGTGTAGTTAAGGATTTGTTTATACATTTTTCTTAGAATTATGACTAAACAGAAGAAGAGAACTTAACCTCTCCTGTTTGTGTATAGCAGTGCTAGTAAATAGTGAAGGGCTTTTGCAGATTTCCATTTAGATAATAGCTACACTTCCAGGGACTGTTGTGATTATTTGCTGAGGCTGTGGTTGCTGTCCATTGGTTTAAGTAGGCACCCTTTATATTTTGTCTTTTATTGCTTCCTAGTCTATGAAGTATGTGTCTTACTAGTGCATCTAACAGTTTTAAAAACTACATTGGGGAGGTGCTTCTTTAAATTGGAAAAGAGGCTTGCCATGCTGTAAAAGAAGAAAAAAAAAAAATCACATTTCTTTTATAAGGTTTGATATTTCATTACCTGAAACTGCTTACAAATTATAGGGGAGTTTGGAAAAATCAATCAATTAAGAGCTGCCCAGGTGTGAACAGAACCAACTTTTCTCTGCAGGCTATTAAAAAAAAAAGTAGTGGTTATTTTAAAAACAATTCTGTAAGCCTAAGGAGCATTATTAAGCAAGCCATAGGAAAAGCTGTAATTTAGAAGGTAGTGCTATTCAAAAATGCCCATGGATAATTTATAGATGGGGGCTGGCCTAAATGTTGTGGTTAATGCTTAGATGAGTGGCAAAATACTAAGGTGATGTCATCATAAAAATTGGAACTCAGAAGGAAATCATTGTAACAACAGAGTTTTATAAAAGCCTAACATTATTTTCCATTCTTAATCTTTCTTGAATTCCTTCATAAAGTATAGGAGTATACTTATGAAAGATTCCACACTGTCCTCTCTTTAATGAAATGCTTCCAAAAGAAAATCTTCTAAGCAAGCAATTAGAGGATCCCCAAAATTAAACAGAAAGAAGCACCTCTTGCCCAGGGCACAACATGGGAGCTTTTCAGTATGGAGCTTTGCTGCCCTGCTGCAGTTCTGTCACGTGCAGTGTCCTGTCTCCAATACCAGTGTGTCACAGGCCATGGCTTCCTTGCAGTAAGAATCTTCTGTCTTCCACTGATAATTTCTGCTGCAGGAAAAGAATGGCAGCTCCTTTCTGTTTTCTGCCATGTCTTGTGGTTTAGAGGAGAAAAGAGTTTCCCAAGGGGTGAGGTAACTGGCAATAGTTCCAGTGCCAAGTTGTCATGGTTGGCTCATTCTGGTTGCAAATGGTGTTCTTCTGTTGTCTTGTCAGGGGAATAACTGTGTTTTGAAGATATTCTGACAATCCATCAACTTGAATTTCCTATTACATTCAGTTTTAATGTTTGTTGTTTCTATTCCTACAGTGATAAGCACACTGTTGGAATTGCAATAGTAGGTAATGTTATGCTTTCTAATTTACAGGCTTTTGAAATCTTTAGATGTTTTGATTGTAGTTCCTCTTTGTTATACAGTGTGACTGGTGACAGACAGATTTTTAAACAGGCCATTCCCATTACCTTCAACAGGAATTAATTAGGTATTGAAGTCTGAAAATCAATGACCACATCATCAAAACAATGGCTACATCATCTAAGTTTAAATAGATCGTTGTAGTTAAAAAAAATATATTGATAAATCAATTGGCAAAGAATTGTTTCTCTATATGCATTTATTAAACTGAGAATAATATTCTACCCAGTGACATTTTATTTCGTAGTTGCTACCTTTTCCTCTGATTTCCTAGTTGAGTGAATTATTAGACTTGGGACCAGTTTCATCTCTTAAGGAGAGAATATAACCATCATTGTTAAACAGCAAAATATCCTCTTCTGACTTTTTCATCTAAACTTAACTATAAACTTTAACTTACAAAGGGAATTTCTACTCTAATTATGTCAAATGATATTCAGTTTATGGTGATGAACCTGAAATGACAATTTGTCTGCTTTCCCCTTCCATGAGTGGTTTCTGCTCACACATCTAAATTTGTTCATTCAAATCCTCATGTTTGTCCAGTGGGACTGCAGAGACAATCTGAAAGATGCAAACCAGCTTCAAATTAAATAGTAAATAGTGGAAGAAGGCTAAGAGCATGACAATACTATCTTCTTGGCAATTACATATCTTGAATGTCTAATTGTTTACAAAACCAGAAAAGATTTTTCTCTTAGATTGCCTCTTTCTCTGGCAAAGCATGGCAGTCATCACAGTCCATTCACCCGGCTTCATTACTGTAATTCATGCAGTACATCTCAATTACGTTTAAGTTTTTGTATTGAGAAGCTTCAGAACGAGTTTCTATTCCTATTTAAACAGATCATCTCATGGGCAGGGCAGATGGAATAAATCTCACCAGAAGTAGCCACTGGGATCTGCCCCTCAGGCCTAGGAAAAACATTTTAAGATATGGATTCAGTGACCAGTGCTTCTAAAAAATGCCTTTACAGTATAATCTCAGTTTATCTTCTTATTTGGCTTGTTTGTGAAACAGTGCTTTGTCAAGCATTCAAATGAGCAGGGGGGTTGGAACTAGATGATCTTTAAGGTCCCTTCCAACTCTGACAGTTCTATGATGCTGTGATTTCCAGTCAGATGATTGTGAAGCACTTTGTCTCCATCAAAGGGTAAACTTGTGGTTAGCCAGTATCTGTCAGTCTAGTAGGTTAATGTAGCAAATAACTTTGTGTAATGTTGGGTTCCACAGAATGAAAACAGTGTCTGCAGTTCACAGAAAATCATATTTTTTGTGAGCTGGAAAAATCAGGTGGAACCAATGCCTCACATTTTGGCTCTCTATTTAACCTGATACTAAACTCCCCATCTAACCACTTCCTAGATCACAAGAAATAGCAGCTTGTGAAACCACAATTAATTAAAGCTTAGAATACCACAGTTCTTGATGTCTGTATTCTAGAATTAGTCCATATATTCTACATGAAATCATCAGAAACACCCAGTATTCCTGAATTTGCTTTTTGGGTTGTGACATGCATGCTACATATAAAGCAAATTTAAATATGACAAGCAAACAATACAAAAGTCTTAAAATATGGTAAATCTCTAACATCTTTGGTGACACTAAGGACAGATACATGAGAAGAGAGCTGAGGTTCCTTCTCTGTTTTGTTTAAGGAGTTGCTACCTTCAAGGCAAGGCAAGCTCTGATTTGCAGTGTCTGCTGTACTGGAATGTTGGGAGTGTTCCTTTTATTGTCATATGAAATGTACAGAAACCTGTTGTGGAATGCAATTTAACATGCATAATGGAGGATCAAATTAAAATTGCATGTACTCTAGAATTAATTTGCATCATCATTGCCAAATACAGTTTCCAGTTGTAATAAACAGTCATTCCTAGTGTTTAGTGTTTGATGAACCTCCTGTGAACCTACTGGCATAAGTAAACATATTTTTAACAGCAGCTACTTATTTCTAATAGCTAAAGGGAACTTAAAGAGCAGTTCATTCATGGACTGCAAACACCTGCTGTTGTTCCATTTGACTGAGCTTTTTATAATTATTTGTGGGTTTTGAGTCAAATGAGTAATTTTTTAAAAATCTGCAAAGATGATGCCCTTAAATTGTGGCTAACCACATCCCCTGTCACAGAAGAATGTACCAAAACTTTCTTCTATTCAGAACAGCTGCACTCATGTTGACTGTTTATTCCTTATAACCTGCTGTCAGTCAAGGGTGAACTAGAGCTTTGGGTACAATACAATAGAAAAATCCTTCTGTAAATCCTAAGTGTAACCTATGAAAGTGTTTCATGCATTAATTTTGGATGTGGCAGTCATTAATAATCACAGTAACCCCCTTTGCAATAAGATCTGAGGAAACATTCATTGAACTCTGTCTGCATGCTCACTGCAGTCTGAGTGTGGGACTCTCTTTTGCACTGACTTGTTTGTGCACTGAGGTTCTTACCTTACTGCTTGTTCCTTTACACTGATATTCCTCCTTTTAGTTGATAATTTCACATTGGAAGCATAATTTGTATTGTTCTGTTGCAAAACCTTCTCCTAGCTGAAGTAAAAGCTACTGTACATTTTAGCCTACAGCAGGTGTGTATACAGGACTTGCATAGTATCAAAGTTGCAGTGAAAGAAGTTAATCTGTGGTGGGATTCTTTTGTTTCTCCCCTTCTGCTAGGGTTCAGTTAAGTCTTGGAGCTAGAGCTCTGTACAGTAAACATGAATTTTGATCTGAACTGTAAAAAAAATTGGTTAGGATCTTACTATAAATACTGGGAAGAGAGAGTCTCTTTCTTGGTCTCAGAATTTGATATATCATTCTTTATAAAGAAGAAATGAATTGCAGGGGTAGCACAGCAGTCATCAAAATAGGATGTTCTAGAAAGTATCATTTAATGGACAAAAAAATATTAATTGCAATACCACTGTATTATACATATAAAGAAGAAATAAACAGATCCATCCAAGAGAATTAAGCATTGGATAATTATATTTACACATTGTTGTTATTGACCCTATACATCTTTGCATTTCAGTTTGTATTTACAAAATGAAGATAAAGGGTTTATTTTTACCAGCATTGGAAAAACACTTCTTATTCAGCTGTCTACTCAGACATGCCTTCAAGTATGTTTAGATGTCCATGAAAGAATATTTTAGTGCAAAGTGTTCTTATTACAGTTGAAAACAGTCCTGAAGTACCCTTCTGCCTTAATCACAAGCACAATTCAAGCACAAAACAAAAAACAACTTACCTCAAGAGCTTATAGTTGAAATATAAAATGGTGATAGTGTATATATATATATTTAGAAATCCATGAAACAATGAAGTGGTTTTAGAAGGGTCTCTTGAGTTCTGCATTAGCTCCTTAGTGAGAGCAGTGTGAGGAGAAAACATCACATTTATTGGAAAACATAATAAGTAGTCAATAGAGAGTTCTGCCCTGGAAATGAGTATGAGACTGCAGATGGTCTTTGAACAGTGAGAGATGATAGATAAGCAGAAGATAAGCTTGAAATATCCTTAAATACTATGATCAGTAGCTTGTATAGTAAGGAATAGTGGATAGGAAGGTGCTAAGATAGAGGATAGAATTACTATTTAGGAAAATACTTTGTGTTTTCAATAGTTAACATCCAGGAATCAGCAGCAGTCCCACATGCTGTGAGTAGTTAACCAACTGTCCTGAAGAGAGTTTTGTCAAGGCAGAAGACTGCTCCTGACATCTGCTACAAGTGCTTCAACCACACTTCTAGCAAACACTTACAAAATTACTTGTATTCCTTCACACATTCCAGGCATTAGAATGATTCATTGCAGCTCTTCATTGCTTTGAGGCAGTTCTTTGAATATAAAAAACAGGCTGTCAGACTTGGAGATGATTTTATAGACTTGGTTTTTTGGGTTTTGGGCTTTTTTTTTCTTACAAGCACAAGACACATTGCAGGGCTTTTTCCAAACAAAGATTTTCTGAGATTGGGCTGAGAGCAGCTGTGCTTCAGTAAATTATTTGGGGACTACATTTTGCCTCTACACAGTCTACTTTCATTTTCAGCAGATACTTTGTCTGCATAAACACACACTTCTTACTCTTTAAAATGTGTATATAGGTTTTAATATTGCCCATGGTCTGAATTAGACTAAAGATTTTTACTAAGTGTTCAAATATTACAAGGAAGAAAATTATCTACTGGGTTTTAACCTTTTAAAGTTGCAGTTACAGTCCTTCTATGTCTGCAAGCATGAGGTAAATAAGCATCTAGTAAGTTTTTAAGCCTATTGCATATGTTTAGTTTGAGACTGTTATAAGTCAGGTTTCTCTGAAGTTCAGAAGTCAAAATATTTTGCAGGTGTTACTAGGAAACAAAAGGTAGACTTAACATTTTCTTCTGGCATACGTATATATATACTTGTATAGAGTAGGGAGAGCTCACTGTAAAATTTGTTTAAAGTCTCATTGTGAAGAGAGTGATGTATAAACAAGAAGACAGGTTTTGGAAGTAGTTATGGTTTAGATATTACTCTGCCACAAGTAAACTTTGTAGGAATGAAAACTTGAGGGATTCTGTATCTAAAATGAGTTTGCATATCTGCAGTAATCTGAAAACAAAAAAGACAAATTGTTTGGGAAGGGTCTCTGGATGAAAACTGGCATACTGATTTCACTGGGAAACTTTTTGTCATGGGGAATAGTCTATGCCATGCCTTACTCAATACTATCAGACCTGAGTCATTACAGACTAGGTATGTGCTTTTAAATGTTCCCTGTTCAATGCAGTAGGTCAGGGCTTCCTTTCAGAATAAGACTGAGTGTTTGGCTACTGAGTTGAGATGTGTCCAAGTCATGAGAGGTCTCGCACTTACAGCATCATAGCATGATTAGAATTGGAAGGGACCTTTAGAGGTCATGTAGTCCAGCTCCTCTGCAGCAAGCAGTCTGTTTGAGTCTTCTGTCTAGAATCTTATCAGTCAGTCCTACAGCCATAGTTTCCTAATGGAAGCAAATATAGTAAAATCCTATGGAAAATGTAAAAATGCATCAAAACTTGACTTCTCCTGCAACTAGCAGGCTGAATCTACAACCTGTATGGATTCTAGGGGTTGAAGGAACCATGCTTCATGGTTTTAGACCTCTGCAGCTGCCAGAGATGCTGGTGACACAGCTTTCAAGCAGAATTGTTTATACCTGTTCTCTCCTTCATTAACTGAAAGATTAAATCAGTGAATGAAAATTCTTGCCCAGAAGAATACAAGAATCACTGGATCATTGTCTAGAATAACAAATACTTTCAGTAGAAGAGAGAGAGGAGAGAGAAATTTGGTAATTTTGTAGTGCTTATGAAATCCTGATGAAGTAGTGTGCTCTATGTAGGTGAGACTTACCAGAGGCACTGGAAAAATCAATAATTCTGTGCAACTGTATCCAAGAAAGATAATTATCTGTGTGTCTATATTTCCTTGGAATAGAAAACAACTGTCATAAGAAGTGTATTGACAATAGGGTTTTCTCTTCTGTCCAGTTTTCTTCTTTCTGCCTTCAAAATGAATTAGTGTGGATTCTTACTGATAGATGTGACCATAGGAAAAAGCAAAATGTTTTTTTTGTACATGCATGCACACATATGTGTACATATACATGAATCTAGATATTTATGAGGAGAACCATCCAAATCACTACAGTTTCTTTTTAAAGTGGCTTCTAGAGCTTATTGCTGTTGAGGGCATCCTCTGAGAATTATGAACTTGCTCTAGATATGCCTCATCTTTGTCTTCACAAGAGTGGCTTTGGCTTTCACACCTATGCTGTTTCTTTCAAAGGGTGTCAGGGTGTTCAGGCTTCAGGCAAAAAACTGCAATTTACCAGAAGAAAGCTGCTGGTTTGTGAAATCCTATGCTGTTTCCATACTGCTAATTTCAGTTAACCCTAGGCCTTCTCTGTGAACTGCATAGAAACTCCATTTGGGGAAATACTTAAAAAAAAAAAAATGTTCAAAAAATATCTTTTGTCTCAAAACTTTAACCTGGGGAAATGTTAGACTCCTCCCAGTACTACTTTTACACATCTTTATTTTTTTATTCTCACCTGTGGCAGACAAAGATAGGAAAGCACTGTCCCTTGCCACCTTTATCCTGTTGGCAGTTATGGAAAGGAGACTAGAAATGATGCACAATTTGGGAAGCCATCCTCAAGGTGCCCTGATAAAAACTACAGATGTAGAGCTTATAAAGCCATCTCTGTTTGGCTTACAGGTACAAATCAATGCAAGTACATGGATAGACAGCAAGTAAGGTCCTGCATGCATATAAAGAGAGGCTGGGCAAGCCTTTGATAAATGTTGTAGCACAATGTATGAACTGCAAATGTAGGGAATCTGTGAAAAGCAGGGAGCTGGAGGCTCAGGAAGGAAAGAGAGGGCTGTCATCTTGTCTTTTGGCTGTCATGTAGTAACTGATTAAATTGAGGAGGGTTGGTACCCCTATCTGTATGTCATTTGACTGGCAGAATTTACATCCCTGAAGTGAGAATAACTGAATGAGATTCATGTTTACTTCGGTGCTGCTGAAGCTTAATTTACCAGACCTACCTGCTTGGCAGCCCCAGCTGGAGCTGCTGTGTCTCTCATGCAACTCCAGGGCTGCTGTGACTCCAACTTCAGCTAAAGTAAGAAATGTTGCAATGGATGGGAACTGCACCAGCCTTTCTGGCTTCCATCTCTGTCACATGCAAGTAAACATCCTTGCCTTACTCCCCAGCTTTGGCAGTCTTAAATTGATTATCTGCCTTTGCTCCTTCTTTGTTTTCATTCCTTTGCTGGAGGCACAAGAAGAAGATCCTGGAACTCAATTTCTCTGCTTACATGGTCACACACAGGCCCAGCTACAGATCATCTCCACTTCCTTCTACGTTGCTGCTTGAGCTGGACCAACATTTTACATAGCAGTGGTAGAGGTTAGTGTTGCACAGAGAAGGTATCTTTAGAAGTGGCAGACTTTCCCAAATGGATTGGCTTTTTTTGTACTGCAAACATGCAAGCCAGTAAAAGTCTGAGCTCTTTCAGGTAGGTCAGGATTTCTAGAGGCTTTTCACAGCTATTACTGTATGTACTTATAGGAGGAAAGAAAGAGCTATTATGCCAAGAAGGTTCTGTGTCCTCAGGGCAAACTGGGAAAGAGTTGGATATCTGCTTTCCCTCATAGCTTCTAATGATGCTAATAGGAGGGCTACTTGTAATTATGAAGGAAAAAAACAGGCTTTCTGTATTTTGAGTGCTGCAAGAATGTGCATGTACTGTTAGTTTCAAGAGTGTATCTCTAAATCTAAGCAGGACTTGGAGTGTTCCTGTATAATAATTAATAATAACATTTTTAAAAACCTGCAAAGAAAATTATTTCATTAGAATAAATATGTTAATTCTTTCAAAGTACTGATCTTAGTGGGCTTTCAGAGGAGGGGAGGTTCCTCTGAGGTTTTCTTTGTTACAGAGGCCTTCTAGTCTGATTAAACCATACTGATGTTTAATATTTTCTCCAAACAGTGCCAACTGATGAATGGATTTTCACTCAGTAACTACTCAACAATCTTTTCTTCAAGAGAAGAAAAGAAAAAGTATATGGGGATTTCTTTTGTGGGAAGGGAATTATTTTAGTCATGTTATTCACTGCTTGTAAGTGTCTTGTGGTGCCAAGTATTTTGACTCACTTGTTTTTGTTGTTCCAGTCTTAACTCAGTGGTTGCATTAGTAAACATGAAATTCCTCACTCTTAGCTTCTGCAAACTAACAGAATTACTTCTTGCCTCTCCTTTAACTGGAAGAGAGTAGAGTCCATACCTTAACAGTCCTGTGTGGTGAGACAGCAGCAAAAGGAAGGCTTTGCTTGGATGGTGATGGTACTTAAGAGCTGATCTTGTGTAGATTGCAGGCAAGTGCTGTTTTATTCTGAATTGTTTATCCTTGAAGCAGGTTCAGTGCAAGGAGAAAACAGATTGATAGTGGCAGTAAGGGAAAGGTCATAACATATAGTCTCATATCCAAAGTGTTACTCTTTATCTATCTAAAATACTTCTGGATTCTTTGGATAAACCAATAATGAGCATCTAATAAATGTTTATGGTATTTATTCTCTAACACAACTTGTGAGATCAAGGAATTGCTCATTTTATAGCTATTATGAGGCTGTGTTGCAAACCTGCATGCTATGAAATTCTTGGTACCAGAGTAACTCTAAAAATGTTTGTGTTAGGGGCCTTTGGTTGTGGTGGCTGAGTGGTTGGATGTCTGTGCTGTGAATAAGACTGAGGTTAAAGAAAAAAAAAGAAAAGAAACGAGAAAGTCTCTTTTTCAAAAAGCTTACTTCTTGTTTATGGTGCAGCCACATACAGAGTCATGCTGGCAGAGCAAGGAGAAGCTACTGCCAGATGCTTTCCACCATGAAGTTGTGGCCTAAATGCTATGCTCAGGATCACACAGGAAATATGTGTCAGAACAAGAGATGAATCACAAGTCTTCAGTTTAGGCTACATACTAAGTCATCCTTTAGGTTTGAGCTTCAGCTAGGTCATTTCAAACTCATATGTTGCAGTTCTTATTCAGATTTACTGCTTCACTAATGGTCACCTTCTTGTTCTGCTTAAAATAATGTCCTACACTTTCCTCTTTGAGAAAGAGGCTAGATGGAGGAGATTAGATTCCTTTAATAGAGCACCACTAACATTTTGAGCACCCTAAAATGCATTTACTCCCTAAGTTTCTTTTGGGATAGTGGTGTTATGTATAATCTTCAGGACTGGGTAGCTTTGTGAAGGTAGTCTCTATATTATTTCCTTCTTTTTTTTTTCCAAATCCAGATTTTAAACTGTTGCCTAAACTTGGTTGATTTGCCTTTTACCCTGGTAAACATCCTAGGGGGTTTCTAGAAGGTATTTGTTTTGATAGAGTGAAGTACACATATTAAACACACAATATAAACAAACCTAGTGAAAATTGATCCAACACTAATTCTCATTCTTGGCTGTTCTACAGGGCAGCAGAAGCCCTGTGTTCTCTGCTCTGGCTTTCATCCTGAATCATTTTAACAGTAAAGATGCAACTCTTTGGCTCCATCTTGGTTTTAAACATGTTCATTCTTCTAAAAGCAAATTGGAGTTGTTTCCTGGGCACAAAACCAGAAAAGAAAATAGAGTGTTTTGTTTACTGGAGGAATCACATGAAAATACAGAACTTGTTAATGTATTTTCAAATCTGTTTTAAAAGAAATTATTCATGCTCAAGTAAAAAAAAAATTAAAAAAAAATTAAAATGAGAAACTAAAAAACCATTAAAAATTCAAGCCTAAAACATTGGGATTTATCAAGAATGTTTTGCTATGACAGAAAAAGTGTTTTCTGTTTGTTAGCATTAATTGTAGAAAAGCTTGAAGGATATCACTTCCCAGTAAGGAAAGTTACTTTGGATAGCTCCTATACCTAAGCAAGTGTCTGCTCTCTTGGGTTGTCTTTCCTGTCAGATGAAGACAGATCTGTCATACCAAAGGTTTATTATGCACTAGCTGGCCTGTTAGGGGAGACATGACTTCTGTGGAGTAAGGTGATGACAGAAAGCTCCTTCATTGTAATATCATTTCCACTGTCTCCATCAGCATTGTATAACAAACCAGCCAGAGATTATTGATTGTCCTCCTGTGTGAGGCTGTTACACCACTGCTCTGCAGTCAAATTGCATCTCTTGAGACCTGCTGAGTACTGATGTCAGTAGCACTGCACAGGGAGGGGCTTGACCACATCACTTTGTCAGGCATGCAAGTGGAGACAAGGGTCAGAGTAGGAATGTCAAGGGAGATGTAGATTACATTCTATGCACATGGAATTTTATCTGAGAAATATAAATTACAGCATTTATAGCTTTATGATTTCAATTACATTTAATCTTTGGTACATTTTAAATATCATTTCAATTGACTGAATGAAGTCTTTGGGAAAAACTTTCTGAATCTTGAGATATGAAGAACTTTATCCTAAAACATTCATCTTCAAAGTTGTGTAATTTTGCTGTTTCAGTTACCCTTTTTTAATGTTTTGGTTTGCTGTGAGAATAATTAGAAAGTGATGACAACTTTAATTGTGTTACCATTAAGCTGAGTGATTCACCACATCCTCATAGCATTTGAACTCAGGCAAATGCTTGCCAAATCCAGATTAACATAGATCAATGAGTTAGCTCCTGTGTGTGTATTGCTAAGGATGCATAGTCTGAGCTGTAAATGTAGAAATAGATTCTAGACTAATGGACTTTCATCTGGAATCCATTTATTTCATTGGCAACAAAAAAATCCCAGTAGAAGTGAGACACCAAAGTAAATTCTTCAGCTGGAAATGAAATAGAATTATTTCTTTCCTTTAGGTAGTAGTTCTAACATTTGATCCTTATTTTGGTTTTCACCTTAGCAAAAGTCTACACCTTCAAACCAGGAAATGTGACTCTTGCAAACACATCTGTGAGAAAAACAGGAAGAAAAAATTTGTAGTATTTTTTTTTTGACCACCTGATTTCTAGTGTCACAGCACTATTTTGAAATCTGCTGAGCAGTATGTTTTTCAAAGAGCAGATATTTAAATTACAGACCAGAATCTGTTGCTTTATTATCATAACCTAATAGATGGATCAACATGTTCTTATTTCTAATGTGGGCAGCAAAGAGAAAAGAAATGTTTAAACTTTTTGAAATCCACATTCATCCTGAATGGAAAGCAGCTACCTCACTCTGTTGGAAATTATGCTGGATTAGAAAGTTGAAAATATGATGCAGTTAATAGTAGCAGCAATCTATGTTTTGTATTATCTCTGGAAGACCCCAGTTAAAAAGCAGCACAGTCATTCTAGGGGCTGCATTTCTTGAACATGAAGAGAGGAAAAGCCTTGAAGGAAAAAGCAGGAAGAGCATGGTGGTTACTTCCATTTGCTACCCCTTCAACCACACATTTAGCTGAAACCAGCAATGTAAATTTAATGGAATTGAGAGCACAGAAAGGAAAATATAATTATTGGTATGAAATACAGCTCTCACAGGCATACATATTGTAGAAAACTGCTGGTTAGTATCTAGTGTTGCAAAACTTAGAGAGCTCATCAATTTCTCTAATCATTTTGGAAAGCTAAATGAATACAAATCACCTGATATTATAGGTGGAAAAATTACAGAGTGCATACTGTACAGAATGTGGAGTTCTGAGAGTGCCATTCTGACACTGAGTGGTATGAGGATTTTTAAATATGTGAAAATATACCTATGTATTAATAAATATAAACATCTGTAAGTAAATACTTGAAAATGTTGTGCAGTGCTAACAGGCACTGCACAGGGAAGGAACAAGCAGCATGTTAGTTCACTTATTGGAGGAACATTCACTCCATTCTTAATATTATATTGTAGGTTGGTTACAGGAAAATTCAGCAAGGGACCTCAGGAGGTCTCTGGTTTAACTTTCTGCTCAGTAAAGGTCAGTTCTGAGGTCAGACCATGGCTCAGGGCTTTATCCAGTCAGGTGCTGAAAGCCTCTAGTGTTGGATACTGTGCAGCCTTCTCTAGGCAACCTTTCACAAAACCTGACTGTACTTCCTCTGAATAAATTTTCCCTAAAAGATATATGGACTACACTTGAGAGCAGTGATGTGTGTGGCACTCTGGATTTAAGTTCAAGATTTCTTGTCCTTCTTACTCCCCTAAATCAGCAGTATTTTCACATCTTCCTACATCCTTCTTACAAGGTCCAGATAAATTCTTCTAGCGTAATACTGTGAAAGTAGTGTCTGTAGTGATGTCTGCCTATGTAAGAGCCTAAAGAAACTTGTGGTGGTGCAACAGCAATTTCCTGCTTAGGCTGCCTTTCTTGCCTTGTTTTTATTCTTTTCAAAATATGAAGTCATATGTAAGTTGTAATTAGACTGTAGGGAGCAAAACTAGAAGTCTCACTTGGCTTGAATTGCCTGTGAGCCAGTAGCCCTGATCCAGTGAGTTTGTCAGTGAGGTTTGTGCTGCAGGAAAGTACATAGACTTTTCCAGTACTTAATTTCATCAGTTAAGTACTTCTGATATCTTTGGGAAAATGTTTTGGGGTTGGTTTTATTTATTTGTTTTAATTAAGTGAGCAATACTTAACAGTAGTGCCAGAAGTTGTTGTTGCTCTCTTTGGTACTGTTTCACCAGAAACTTAATTTTTGCTCTGTGAAACTGGTACTTTATTTTCATATATATATATGATGAAAGCAGGAGTATTTGATATCTTTGTACTAGAATATGATCATGTTTTACATTAAAATAAATGAAGAGAAAAGTTGTGGCTAAGTTTCAGAGAAAAGGCAGCGTATGAAATGTGTTTTTAGAGGGTTACAGTGCTTATCTGTAATGGGGCCATATTTTGTCTCTGACTCTGAACTTCTCCAAAGAACAGGTATAATGGCATGCTATCTTCAAGGCTAGGAATGTGAGAAGTTGGAAAACTGTCTAGTGGAGGTTTGTTTACAATTATGGCTGAGGAATAATTAGACACTCCTGCCATTTGTCTCATTAGGTAAACTGTACACTGGAAAAGAGGTAGCTGCTTATAAACTTTCTCAGCTCTCTAACTTCATAAAGTACAGCACTTCATCAAAGCAGATCCATTAACCCTCTAACTGATATTCTTCTCTTGGCTTTGGTTGCAGCACCACACAGAAGCACCTAGCCCATCATTGCTACCCCCTTCAGCTTTGCCATTGGATGTATTAAACAATGCTGTTGCTGGATTTAGTACTGTGGAAGAACTTATCCGGTACCTTGAACCAGATCGGTGGCAACTGGATTTGGAAGATTTGTACAGACCCACGTGGCAACTTCTTGGAAAAGCATATATTCATGGGAGGAAATCAAGAGGTAAATTTCTTTTCTGTTTAGAACTTGCAGCTTTCTCTAAGTATGTTTTCTTAACAAAGAAACAATAACTGAGAGCATCTCTACTGAAGGTTTGGGTTCCGAGAAAGGAGTGTGTTAGAAATACAGCAGAGGTCATTGTTGTTAGCTGTTCTCACCATTACATTAGCTGAAAAAGCACAATAACTAAACTCAAAACTTACAGACATTTACCAGAATAAAGTGACAAAGGGAAAACAAACAAAAAAAACCCCAAACCAAACAAACCAAAACAAAACAGAAACCAAACCAAAAACTGATTAGTCAAGGTAGTTTTCTATAAGGAACCCTGGAGGTCTTTATTTTCTGGGTATCTTGGTTTATGGAGGGCAAAAAAATGTATGTTTGTTTTTTTTGCTTGGGGTAGGAAATTTCTTAGCCTTACTTTATCATGTGAATTATTAGTTTATTTCCTTAAAATTGTTTCAGCCTTGACACCATATGAATTGAAAGCAGTTAGCTAAATGTTTCTCTTACATGATGCCTCATGAATCCTTGTGTCTACATCCAGTTTTCTCATGTAGTTGTCAATCAGAGAGATGTAGATTTTATAGTTCAAGACTTGTGGAGCTATTTCTTGTTCAGAAAGTCATTTTCTTCTATCTACATTTGACACTCATGAATTTTCCACTGCATATTGTCCAAATGCTGCCCACTCTTTGGTGTTTGTGGATTCCACATGGATGGGTAGCATGCAGGCAATTCCTTCTGCCTTGCCTACCATACAGCATGAAAATGGAAACGTAAAAGCATAAATGAATAAACTCCTTTGCTGACAAAGTATACCAGTTTATCATCTGATCAGCAAGGAAGGGGAGGAAGTAAAGTCTTTCATAAGTCAAATTTAAGTTCTTGACAGCTAGTTCTTGGATCAGAGCCTAGAATTCAACCCTTTCACTCTACCTGTATTGCTACAGCTATGCACGGAGCAACTAAATCAAGAGTTAAAAGCTTTAAAAGCTTTCAGCAGTGGCCCATGCCTTTCAGATAGTCACTTAACACATTCCTAATTAAAGAGATTCAGGATTTGCCAAATGTATGCCATAAGGAGACACTAAGTGGGAGAAAACAAAATGTAATTTGTGAGACCTTCCATAAACTAAAATGCAGGTGTTGGATAACGTCTATATAGACAAAAGCAACTCCCTGCAAGGCTTATCTTTGAAAGAAACTATCAGAGTAAATCTTTTAAAGACTTCTAATTAGATGCTGAAATAGATTTTTCCACTGAATAAACATAGCACAGTATTGCCACATTTGTCTTGAAGAGACCACCCTCAGACTGCACTGCTGAGTGTGTAATGTAATAGCCTGAGGTGGAAAATATGTCCAGTTGAGATGACATAGTATTAACTGTTAGGTCTAGTCAATAGATAGGGAAAGCAAAACATTTTTTTTCTTTTTTACTCTTTTTTAAACTTTTTTAATGTTATTCCTTCTAGTAGCATGTTTGCTGTATTTAAAAACCTTTTTAAGAAATGTTTGGGAGAAGTGCATGCCCTAAAATGTTTGGCTTGTTCAAACTCTGAGTCTATAATTAGATCGGTTTTATTTTTGCAATACTGCAGTGTAAAAGCTAAATGACTGTCCTTCTTTCATAGACAAACATCAGTTTGCATCTAGATTAAATGAAATATAATTAGAAGTGTGTGTTACTTTCTGCAGAGAAGAGTATTGTCCTCTACTCCTACTTAATAATTCATATAAAAAAGACTATATTTAGACAGCCTGAATTCCACAGAACTTGTGTCTGATGTTTTCTCTGGATAAAATGCTTCCAAAACCTTCTAGCCAGGAAAGAAGTAAGACCAAGTCCAGAGGCTTTGATGTCTAAATATAGTCCTAAATTCTTTCATAATATTAAGCATAGTTTAAAATAAATTTTCCTGTGCAAAAGAAAGAGCCCATCACTTCTCACAGAAATCTCTGTATAATCATTAGGCCATCTTCTGAAGTCTGCTTAAGGAGAAGAGTCACAGTCCAGCCATGGTCCTTAGTAGGTGTTTTTCTTGCATAGTTATGATCTTTTATTCTTTTACTGGGGTTTTGTAACAGCTCTGCTCTATTGTAAGAGCCAGTAAGAAACCTACATTCCCAGGGACATCTCCAAGGTGCTTAGGAATGAAAACCATCCTGCTGCTCTCTGTACCTCCACAAATGCCCTATCAGAATTTGACTTTTTTTTCATTGCCTTTGAGAGCAGCATCCATCTGGAAAAATGTTTTGGGGAAGGAGGTTCTCTGTGGCATCTTCTGGGACTCAATACACGTCCCAGAAGATGCCAGACAGTTGCATTGCCAATTGCAGAACAAAGTTACTTTCAGGCTGTTGAGGACATGGATTCCTTCAGTTGTATGTGCCAGTGAAGGCACACTTCTGAAGTAGGCTTTGCTGTAGAGCTATTTGCATCTACATTTCTTTCTTCATTTTCTTCCTTCTCCCCTTAGTTTTATTTCAGTGTTTCCCATTCATATGCTGCTGCAGAGCCTCCCATTCCTCCTTAGCCAGTGCCAGACAAAAGAACTTTGACTGTTGTGTCAAACATGATACATGAGTGGAAGCCAAGCTGAAGGAGTGTTTAAATGTTCACATTATAACAGGTACTGTAAGTCAGTGCACTTGGGAAATCCACATAACCTTTTATTGTGGTTAAGTAAACACTTTTAGGGGAATATATACATTCTCTCATCTAGCTTTGTGCCCACAGTGTGTTAAAATAAATGTTGGACAGACAGATACTCTTTGAAAAAATAACAGCTTCATTCACACACTTCAAAGAACTGATTATAAAAGCACCAGATAAATTTGCCACAGACTTTCAAATGAAATTGAGTTACATAAGGTAGGGCAAGGGGTCATGGTGAGGTATAATAGCCATATACCTTAGGAGACTGTAAAGCATGGAAACTAAACATGACCTTTTTCACCTCTCCTGAAGCCTGTAACAGTAAGGTACAAGATACCTGCTAAGAGCTCACTGTGTGTTCTTCCACAGAACTTTCTAAACTGTGGATCTGCAGGTGTGAGGCGTTCAGCTCAGGTTCATTCCAATTTTGTGGCAAAATGTGGAATACCCTTGCTGTTCATTTTAGTGCATTGCTCTTTTCTCTATGACTACAGCCAGTCCTGGGAAACATGCATTCCACTGTTGCTGCCAGTAGCCTGGAGGTAATGGAGAAGTACAACACCATGCAGGCATCTCTCTCCCACTGGATGATGGGCTTGCTGGAAGAGATGTCATTGCCCAGCTTCTGTTTTCCATTCCTTCTGATGAAGGACTCAGCAGCAGTTGTGTTAGGATGCATAAGCTTAGCTTCTTGAAATTTGCTGTACAGAGCATGTTAGTCTCTGTAGAAATCTACCAGTAGTATTCAAAAACCAACTATTAGCAGAACTAGCATTTCTCTCCCTGTGCTTTAGGCATTTTATCCTCATTCAGACAGTTCACTTTATATGTTTAAAAACAGCACAGGAGAGAAATACTCCACTCCTGTCCACAGTACTTGATTAATGGATGTAGACATGTCCACCCTCCAAATGACTCAGCCTAGAGCTATTAGCTGATCAGAAGAGCTTAAATCATTTCTAATTTCTCCCAGTGAATCTCTCCCCCGGAAGTTTTGTCTCTCTTTTCCTCTGCTCCTTGCTCAGCTTTCTCCAAAGAATGCTCTTTCAGTGTGGGAGGCAGACTGGCATCCTATCAGTAACTTTATTGGAGTTATTACACACTCCTTGCTTTTAAAGATCAGATTGTTTATTTAGGAGTCTATGATAACCTGATAGTGATGGAATGAAGTGCCCCAAGCTTGGCACTCGCTGTAAATGCAAGCAGAGAAAAGGCTTCAGTGTGTTTAACTGACCTTTCACAACAATAAAACCTCGCTTATGGATGCTAGTATGTGGATGTGGTCTGCAGAAAAAATGCTTGAAGAAACATGTAATGAAATTGCTGCCCAAAGATCTGCTCCTGGGCAGTACTAGTGAGAATTTCTACTAGAGAAATGCAGCTTCTAATGTCTCTTGATTTCTTATGTCTTTAAATAAAATTGAGAGGTATTATCTTGTCTTGATAAGCTGACATTCTTCTTGGTGACCTCTAGAGGTTCTTTACATAGTCAGTAGAGGGGAAATAAAAATGTTTCTTTAGAGGGTAATTTGATAAGGAACACATTTTAGCTTTATTTTATATCTTTTTATTTACAAACTGCTAGCAACAATTATAAACTATTTGTCAAGTAGTATCTATGCATTGGGATGGCTTTTCCCTTAATATCTTCTTGATTTAGCTCAAGAACTATTGGTTTAAAGGTGTTTGCTGTTTTATTTGAGACCTCTATTTCACTCATCTCTCTAGCCATGTTATCATAGGGTTTTCTTTTCTTTCCTTCACCTGATGGAGTACTCCTGTGAATTAGACACTCCTTAATGGTACTAGTTTTGGAGTTCAGACAGAAGATCCCAGACCATGAGCATGCTGTTCAACCATTGGCATAGTGAAACTCCAGTACAACACAGTGGTTTGCTGGTGCCAAATACTAGTATCTTTAACTTGCACTTCAAGTCAGATGTTTACAAGGAGGAGCTATATTTTATTTAAAACACACCAAGTGAAAGTGAAACCTGGAGAAGGAACAGAACTTCATATATATCCTGCTATGAAGGAGGAGGGGAAAAAGAGAGTCTACTAATAGCTATATAGCTACAGGTACTTGTGCACTTTGTTGCCTGTACAGTATTCCTAGATGATGACATAACTTCTTGGATTTCTTAGTCCATAGAAATGAGTTCCTCTTGGATATAAAATGGTTTGATTCTTTCTTATACTTGCAAAGAAGCAGTAACTGAAATTTTAGCAGGGAAGAAGTTGGCATGCTTCATACCAGTGAATGGAAAATGTGTTTGGAGATTTGCAGGATTCTTAATTGCTGTGTGTGTTTCTCTGACGTTATATTAATACTCTAGCAACACTAGAGCTCAGAGTGTGAGTGTGAACAAAGGGAACTTGGTCTAGGGAATCCTGCTATGGCAGGGGGGTTGGACTAGATGGTCTTTCAAGGTCCCTTCCAACTCCTAACATTCTGTGGTTCTGTGAACTTCCTTAGGATTGAGTTGATAAAACATTTATTGGTACCTAGTAGCCAATGGTTCTTTTGTTTCATTCGAACCAACTGTGCCAGATTGATAAAGTAATTGATGAATATTTCTACACAACAATTGTTCCATTTAAGTTTGCTGATATTCCCATATAACTACAGTATTATAGTTGTCTGCTGAACCTGTACCACCTGCACAACTCATGAACTTTCCTCACAGTTGGTTTAACACCAGTGAAGCTGGATTACAAACCAGAAAAGCACCAGTTTGTTTGTCTTTTTGCAGTGGTCGATCTCAACCTCCTGAAGGAGGAGGTGCGGCTCTATAGCTGTACTCCTCGCAACTTCTCCGTGTCCCTGAGGGAGGAGCTGAAGCGAACTGACACCATCTTCTGGCCACTGTGTCTCCTGGTTAAACGTTGTGGTGGAAACTGTGCCTGTTGTCATCAGAGTTGCAATGAGTGCCAGTGTGTACCAACAAAAGTCACCAAAAAATACCACGAGGTATGTGCTTTTTTTAGGATTTGATGTTTGGAAATGCTGAAAGCCGATTCAGGAATTTATCTTTACTGCAGAAATGCACTGGTATTTTAGAGATTTAGGTACTGCTTTTGTAGTAATATTTTTTAACCACTTTGAAGAAGTGTTACATAAATAAATTAATAGCTTGAATCATTGAAATATTTTTCTATGGAACTGTAAAGTCATCCCTGGGGGTTACTGGTGCAATTCAAACACTTCACAACCACACCTCCTTATTCAGCTTTCCTTCATGGTAGATGTGAACTGTTATGAAGGAACAGATATCTATTTCCATTGTTATAAATCTACAGCTAAAATTATTTATTCTAGAATTATCTAATAGTTCCATTGGGTTAACCATGGTGTTAGCATTACATAAAATTAAATAGATAGATGAATCTGCAAGACTCTCTTCTTGGATAAAAGCAAGTATCTGTACAACATATTTCAGTAGATTTTTCTTTGAAGGGCTTGAGGTAAAAACAAAGAGAATAATTAGTGGTGGAATGAAGAAACTAATCTGAGGAAAGCTTATTCCTTTTAATACACCTCCTGTCTGTGTTTCCAGTGCAGCCTAGCTCATAGTCCAGCTGTGTGATGAAACACTTGCTGTTGTCTTGATACTTGGCTGCTTCTCTTTCAGGTTCTTCAGCTGAAGCCAAGGACTGGTGTCCGGGGATTGCATAAATCATTGACAGATGTACCCTTGGAACACCACGAGGAGTGTGACTGTGTGTGCAAAGGCAGTACTGAAGGATAAACATGATTTAATTGTGCTGTTTTCTTTCAAAGCACATTCAATCATTGGCTGATTCTATTATGGGGCTTGTGCATTATCTCCTTCTATAATCTCAGTTGTTTGCTTTGGGGATCTTCCATCTTCAAGATTTACAGTGAGCTCTAAAAAGAGGAGAAGCCAAACTGGGATTATATGTTGTGTGACAGCTCTGTTTGGTGGCCCAGTGAAAGGATGGGAGAAAGGCATCAATGAGGGATTTAAAATATATGTATTGTTTTTGTTCCCCACAATTTTCTTGGCAATACATGGATTTCTAATTTAGGAGTAAAAACAAAGTTAGAAGGCTCACATCAAGGAGACTTGATCCTGCTGGCTGTCTCATTTCTGCAGCTCCAGGCCTTTGGTTGAAAACACCTGAAATCTCTCTTTCTGTGTTCAACTACTCCTATGTACTCTAAATCGAAGCGTTCTCTGTTGTATAAACTCGGGTTAAAACAGACTGGCTTGTTCCGAAGTGATTTGTCTGATGCTGGTAGGAAGGACTGGATTTTTCTTTGTGCTCTAGTAAAGCTCCTGCCTTTTAGAAAGAAGACTGGACAATACCTTGAGCTAAGGAAGCAAACATTGGAAAGAGCAGCGCCTTTATTCTTACTACTATGGCTGATGATCTGTTGTTTGTTTGTTGTGTTATTTTGTATCGTGTACATTTTTATACTCTCCTTTTGACAATATAACTATTTGCTTTTCTAAACTTGTTAAATATATCTATTTTTACCAAAGGTATTTAATATTCTTTTTTTTTTTTTATTACAACTTAGAGCAACCATTTTTTATTTTTTTTTTATTTTTTAGTTTCATGAGACTTTAAAGCCAGATTTGTACAGTTGGAGGGACAGAGATGTGGTTACTGTGGGAAAGGAGCATGAGCTCTGCAGTTTGTTGCTACACAGTGGAAAAAACACAGTCTTTTACCTGAAGGCACCATCATGATAAGCAGAGATGTGTGGATGAAGCTCTAAGCTTGCTAGCTCCATGACACTGAACACATGAGAGACAGACATTCCTGTAAGTGGTTTCAGACTTTAAAATTCCCTCTTTGTTCAGGTAGAAAAGAAATGAGTATAGATAGAGGCATTCTGGCTTGTTTAACTCTAATTTCTTTAAAGTAGGATGATCTGCAACATAAGAAAAGAAACCCAGTGGCCTGCAGCCTTCATGATGCATCGTGGTCATGCGAAGGCAGCCTTGTTAATGTTGAAGTGTATGGTTTTGCTTTGACAGTTAGAGCTGTTTAAGTACTGTTCACTCACAGGATGGTAACACTCTTCAGTACAGTTTGCTGAACTATAGTTTTGTTCTTCTGTACATTCTCTTCTTTAACCGATACACTTATCCCACCTCCTGCAAATTGAAAAGGAAACAGTGAAGTATTTTGCTTGTAAAATGCTTTAACATTTTGCCTAGTTTATTTTTTTTTTGACTATTGGATTTGCAGATTGTAATGAATCACCAAATAAAGTAATAATGCTAATTTTGGGAGAATAAATGTTTTGGTTCTGTTGTTCTGTTTGATATCTTCATCAATGCTCTGGATGAGGGGGTTGAGTGCATCCTCAGTAAGTTTGCAGGCAACACCAAGTTGGAGTGGAAGTGTTGATCTGCTTGAGGGTAGAGAAGCTCTGCAGAGAGATCTGGACAGGCCAAGTGTATGAGGATACATTCCAGAAGAAACTGAACAGGCTGGAGACATGGGCTGACAGGAGCCTCATGAAGTTCAGCAAGGTGAAGTGGGAAGTCCTGCATCTGAGAAGGAACAACCCTAGGCACCAGTACATGCTGGGGGCCACCCAGCTTGAAAGCAGCTTTGAAGAAAAGGACCTGGGGGTTCTGGCAGATATCAAGTTGAATATGAACCAGCAAGGTGTGTCTGTGGCAAAGGCAGCTGGTGGTGTCCTGAGCTGCATTAGGAGCAGCGCTGCCAGCAGGTCAAGGGAGGTTGGCCTTTCTTTCTCCTCAGCACTAGTGGGGCCACACCTGCAGTGTTGTGTCAAGTTCTGGGCTCCCCAGCACAAGAGAGATGTGGACATGCTGGAGAGAGTGCAGCAGAAGTCCACTAAGTTGATTAAAGGACTGGAGAATCTTTCATATCAGAAAAGGCTGAGAGAACAGTTCAGTCTGGAGAAAAGAAAGCTCAGGGGGAATCTTATCAAGGGGTACAAATACCTGAAGGGAAAATGCAAAGAGGACAGAGCCAGGCTCCTTCTAGTCTTACCCAGTGACAGAACAAGAGGCAACAGTCACAAACTGAAAAGCAGGAGGTGAACCTCTGAATGTCAGGAAACACTTTCTTACCATGAGGGTAACGAGGCACTGGCAGATATTGCCCAGATAGATCGTGGTGTCTCCACCATTGTAGATACTCAAAAGCTGTCTGGACATAGCCCTGGGCAACCAGCTCTAGGTGGCCTGACTTTTAACAGGAGGAGATGATTTCCAGAGGTCTCTTTGAACCTCAGCCATTCTGGGTTTTAGCACATATACAGTTTCCACCAAGATTAAATCTACATCTTAATACTGAGATATTAAAATCATCATAGAACTAAGAATTAATAGCAGAGAGTCAAGTATTTCCTTACACCATAAAGGATATACCTAGGTGTCAAATTGCCTCATAATGTTTACAATCTGATAGATGACAAATTCTTTTCCTTCAGTTTCTCCCAGAATAAGCTTCTAAGGGTTCCTATCTGCTTTGTTAATCATTACTTTCAAGTTAAAAGCTGAAGATAAAGATGTGAAATAATCACATGTTACGTGATAGGAAAAGGCCTGTGTCTAGGCCAATATCCTGTGTGAAATCACACCTTTATTTTTCAAGTAAGATCAAGTTTCTTGTATAAGTGATAGCCTTTGAACTCTTACCAAACAGCTTACCTAATAGGCTTCCTGTATTTTAGTTTTGCTTCAGCTAGTGCATAAGAACATAGCCCTTTTCCTCTCTAACTAAGTTCATGGTGCTTTGCCATGAGAAAAGGTAATATTAACATCTCACTGCTATACTGACCACACTTGATCATGTCAAGCCACTTTGTGTGGCGAGGTAAAATTGTTACCTTAAATATGGTAGCTCAGTTTTAAGCAGTCTTAATGGAGAGACCCATCAGGAAAACAACTCCTTTTGGAGTTGAGTGGCAAAGTTTGCACCTCAGAGACATCACTCAGTGCATCTTCAAGAAATGCAGCAATGGGAGTTACTACCACCTGGATACTTGAAAAACAATTGTCATGTTATACAAGCTTCTGACTTTGCAATTATATAGTGGGATTACAGGGGAAATTTATTGTTTGATTTTTGGTTGCAGTACCTGGCTTTTTATCAAGTAAATTAAAAAGTGAACTCTTCTATAGTTATAGCAGTGTTGTTTGATTCATGGGTCTTATTGCTGATGATATGTTTTGGAGGAGGACATAGAGAGGGAACCTGCTGTCTATGGGCATAAAATTTTCACCTCCCATCAGCAGAAATATTTTGTCCTGTGCAAGCAGATTTACTTTGGAAAGGGTGTGCTGTAATTCTTGGAGGCTTGGTCAATGTGTTGTTTCTTTGGCTTGAAAAACTGTATACTGGCTACCTGACCTGCAGTAAGAGAAAAATGAAGAGGTTTTGACTGTGCAATGTGCATTCAGTAGATTATAAGGAGACATGCATTGTATTTAAATTCAATGAACTGAGTGCTCCAACTCTTCTCATTTCATGTTGTGTTTTGACTGTTAACCTGCAAAGCATAGAAGAAAACATTGCAAGGTGGAGCAGGGATTTGGAGTGGCTGTCTGCTGTTTTCTCAAAAAGCCATTCAAAAGAGCTGGTTGTGGTTGCACAGGGCTGAGGAAAACCTCAAGAGACTGAGCATTTGCTTAAAACATAAAATATGCATAGGAACTGAAGATCGAGCCTGTGATATAAGTTTACTGTGATTTGAAGAGCTGGATAATATTTAGCTTTAAACAGAAGTGTTTGAATATATTGGCTATTTCCTAATTCTTGTAGCATGTCTTCTTCAGGTGCAGTCTATTTAATTCAGCAAATCCTAAACCTCTGCAGCTGGAATGAGCTGCTGTAATTGCCATTGATGTGACATGAGTACTTTGAGACTCAAGTCTGGAAAGTGGGAAATTCATTTTTCAAAAAAGCTAGCTTGGATAAATCTCTTAGCAATCTTCTCCCACTGTGCAATCAAGAATATCTGTACTTTGAAAGTTTAGTCTGCTGTTTCTTGTGTTAAGTTCCTTTGATGTTCCCTTAGCCTGTTGTGCCTGATTTCAGTTTTACTGTGGGTGTAGTATTTGCAGTAATCGAGGCATTATGTTTCATTTTCTAGTGTTTTAAACTTCTTCTTTTTATTGGAGCTCCAGCAAAGTTGTTTACCAGGGGCACATACTATGAAGCACCCTTTTTTTTCCCTGAGCTTTCCATGCTTCATGTGAGAAGAACAATAAGATAATGTGATGCATTCATTCTGCAAGAGATCTTTATAATTACTTTTTCATTTATCATGGAACATTCAGCTTTTTACCTAAAAATAGAACAATTTTTGACATTTACATTATTTTTTTGCCTGTAGGA
Source organism: Galbula dea (assembly GCA_013399015.1). Lineage (NCBI taxonomy): Eukaryota > Metazoa > Chordata > Aves > Piciformes > Galbulidae > Galbula > Galbula dea. The sequence continues at coordinate 2,336,480 of VWZX01005094.1, forward strand.
GACATGGAAGGAGAACTTAAGACCATCTCTATGTTGCCTGTTAGTTTAGTTGCACCAGCCATGTGAATATGGATTCATTCACCCAGTAGTCAACACAACCAGATCCCCTTTACTGCTGGGTAGGCACAAAAGTACACTGGGGATCCACTGAGGGAAGAGCTGTGTTTTGTGTAGTGCTACCTGATCCATTCATCTCTTCACCTATGGTGCATGACACCACTAAAGCAAGGTGAAATTTTAGTGCTGTTAACATGCACTCCTTCAGCCTGGGAGAGCTGGGCTGGAGACCTCTTACCTCCAGTTGAAATGCTTTTGCTGTCCCTTTCTATTGACATCTACTGTTGGCTCTGGGCAACCTGATCTAGTGGAAGGTGTCCCTGCCAGGCAGAGGGGTTGGAACTAGATGATCTTTAAGGTCCCTTCCAACTCTGGCAATTCTAGGATTCTGTGAAATATGAACAAAACAATGAGTGGCAAAGGGTGCAAAGTGATGTCTCAAACACAGAAGCTTTCAGTGCTGTATATTTTACACTCAGCGACAACTGGAACGCTGCTCCCTACCCCCATTCTAATTACCATGGGCTTTATAGCTCCTACAGCACCTGGTTTCTTCTCTCCTTTCAAAGTTAGGATTTCTGAAGTAAATCCATAAACCCAGCAAGTATTAACTCAAAAGCTTTGAACGTTCCTGTGCAACATCAGAGTTGCTCTTGTCACGGTGCATAGAAGGCAGGGAAGGTAGAACAGTGGAAGGATGGTACATCTGTTCTCATAGCATTGTTGGCATTTAATCTGCTTCTGCAGATGTAGGAGGACTCTATCTCCCATACTAATTGTAGAATTTCATGTTTCAAATTAGGTCCAAAACATAATTTTGGAACAGATTGGGTTTGGGGGGGAAAAAAAGCAAACAACAAACCAAAAAGCCCAACCTGGTCCTCTTCTCAGAAAGAAGTGAGTGATGGTGCATTAAACTGTAAGAGGAATAAAACCCACCACAAACCTGTGTTTTAGAATTCAAACACACTGTTGCAAAAATAAGAGATTAATGATAAATCAGTAAGGTTATTTTCTCTCTCATCTTTGTTAATCAGGACCTTTGTTCATTCAGTATCAATAATATCACTGCAACAATGTTATGCTCAAGACAATATTTTGACTTATCCAGATACAAAGTGGGGCATGCAGTATTTATAGAGACAAGTTATGAACTCTTAAAACCAAGATTTTTTAATGGAAGTGTTGACATAAGCTTAATTCTGCTGGCATAATAAATTCCATTATAGTATTCATTATAGGAATTTCCAGTCCTTTTATAGACTGTGGACTTTCTGGAGAGCAAATGAAGTATAGAATAACTTGACTATCAGACAAACTCTTCACAGCAATTACTTCTTAAAAGTGGCATGTGTTTTGAGAGTGTTACTTTTGTTTCCAGGAATCTTCTCCTTTTCTCAGGAGACAATCTTTTTCTGATTCCCCCTTCTTTGCTTTGCCCTGAACTCACTGTCAAGCAGACATAGATAAAGACATTTTCAAGGTGATTTCTCTAAGTTGCAAGAAAAGTTGAAATTTCATGAACAATCAAGTGAGTTTGCTAAGTCAATATGGTACCAGTCACACATGTCCACAGAAGTGTCATTCCTTTTGTAAGGAATCAGAACAGGCAGTACTGAAAATCATGCATATATTTTATATTTTAGTATTTATATTTGGTTTATTTACATTTAGCATTCATTTACCTATTAATATATCTAATATGTTTTTCTCTAGTTGAAATGGAAAAGTCATTCAGAAATAAGATATAGGAAAAGTCTTGAGAGAAATGGAGGGATTTTTTTTCTTTCTACAATGGATCAATACCCATGCAATTATGTTGTGGAAAGATTGGAATTGTTACAGAATTTTATCTGAAAGCTCTATTTGCAAGCAAGAATTTGATAAGAATTTGTGATGGATTTTTTCCTTTCTTCTTGTACTTACTTTTATTGCTCCTTAGGAGAAATTACATTCAGAGAAGGGAAGAACCTAATTATAGGAGCTAAAAAAGCTTCTAGCTTTAACTGCTCTGAGTTGTGATTAGACTCTGCTGCAACTACATGGTACATCAGTGCCATGCCAATGCCTTTTTCCTGTCAAAGTGATTATACCAGAGACAACTGATTTCAATATGCAACCCAGACATTGAAAATCCCACCTACACCAAAGACTTAATAGATTATCTGACTCACAATGCATTGCAGGCATTAGATGCAAATACTCCCCCACAGTTCTATTTACAGATGTACATGAGTTTGAGGACAATGGGTGGAAAACACAGGATCTGTACTGCACTTTCTTGAATCTCTTTTCTAGAGGATCTCAATATGTGCTATCAGTAATTAGTCCCACATAACACTCATCATGTTTGTGCTTGTGTGCCATTTCATACCCAACAATAGCATCAAATTAAGACTGAATTGTTGACTGTTGAAGTAACAGTTGTTCACAACCCTTTAGATGTGATGTGTCATCAGGTGAGTCATAAACCCCTTGCATTTCTGCATCTATTTTCTACATTGAAATTTGTTAGCATTCTTTGTGGCAGGGTGGTGGTTGTGCTGTTATTTTGTAAGTCACTGAAATGAAGTTTATCTGACAGTTGAGCTTTTTTACTGTAGCTCCTCCCTGTAACACCTCAGCATCTTGCACACAAAAGTAATAGGGAAGTCTTATGTGGACTTCAAATAATTCAGATACTCTTGATGCTTCCTAATATATTTATTGGTTTTATTCCAAGATTCTGTAGCTGCTTCTGCTGAGATGGAGAAGGTTCAAAGTAGCCACTGCCACCAGACTTCCCAGATCAGTTTTAACTTTCTTGTAAGGATTGTGTATGGAGTTTGGTGCATCACTTTATATTGCAGAATCCCTGCAGCTCTGTTAGCTCTGTAAAGCTGTTATTAATGCAATTATATATTTTCAAGGTTGTCTACTCTGTGTCCTCTTCTTCTGATATTTCAGTCTGCATGCCAAGTTATTGATGCTACAGAAGTAGCTGCCAAGTACCTGTCTTCTGCACCAAGTGTCAGCTTTTTCTGTTTGCTAGTTACTAGCAAATCATGAAGGAAAGAAACCCCTTTCATATGAGCTCATTGTTGTTTATGCAAAAAGTCAGAGCAACTTCCCCTGCCACTTTCCTGCCATGTTTTTCTACCTGCATCCCCCTTCCTGCCCCTTCTTCTCCCTGTAGCATTGTAAAAGCTGTCTGGTGTGCCAGGACTGCTACCCATCTGTTGGTAGCAGCTGGGTAGTATGGCATTTGACCACCAATCCTGTGAATTTCTCCTAGTGTCCAGTTCTGATCTGAGTTTTTTAAAGAACCTCCCTGTCAGCAGCTCATTGTCACAGGCACATTTCACCTATGTGCCAAGAGCTTTCTTCTGCAGAGGCTTACAGATGGGCTCAGCTTAACATACATGAGTAGTCCTACTGTAGTCAATGAGCCCTCTTATCCACATGAAGTGCCTGTATAAGCTTTTGAAGAAGGTAACTTAAGGAATTATCTGAATATGCATGTTCTGATACACAGCATTTGTCTTTGTAAGGGACTGCTGCTGTGAGGGAGTTTATCTGGCACATGTTGCTTACTGGAAGAGACCCAGACCCCTGCATTATCTGTCTGCTCTTTCACACAGATCTTTGTCTTGTCCACCCATGCAGATAAGTGACGTGTGCCTCCTTGCAGGTCACATATACTATGGACCTCCATGCCCACAGGTTTGGGGTATTTTTAGGCAATTGCACCTATCCAACCCATGTTCAAAAGTTAGCATTCTGCTGACAGAGATTAAGAGTAGCACTGTCCCCAGATTGTTTGCTAAAGGAGAAATATGAGCACCTTCTGTCCCCTTATTTCTTGGGAACCAGTGGGATTTTGTTCAGACTTAAATCTTTTCCAATGCTTTCCCCTACAGAAGTTTTGGAACCCTTAACTTAGTCAAACATAGTTTGGCCCTTCTTTCAGTCAAATCCTCAGTTGTTCCTTTTACTTTGGAAAAAATTGTTAACTTCATGTAGGCATGGCCAAATACAATTATTTTCTGGATTGGATAAACTTCTCTGATTTACCATATCTGATGCAGAATATTCTTTCCAGACCAGACATAACAGCAAACAAATCATTTTGTGATGAAAATGTGGCCAAGCATTGGTGATCCTTAGTTTCATATTTGGGTCAGGATGGTTTTCAAGGAAGCCCTGTGGTTTGCTTGGTCTTATTATTGCAGCTTGTGCTGTTAATGCATCTATAAAAACACCTATTAATAGTAATGATGAAGAGGGAGCATCTAACTGTCCTCCAGTGCTTTCAAATATTTATCATACTCTTACACATCTGCTGAAACACATTCCCAGAAACCTTTAATTTTAAGATATTATTGGCAGAAATTTTAAGATATTATTGGCTGCCCCTAACATCACTCCTTTATGCACTTGTTTTTCATGTGCAGGTAATGAGCATCCACAAATATTTTCAGACTTAAAGGAAAAAAAACCACAGGTAACAAATTAGGATGACTAAGGAGGCTATAAAGAGAGAAGCAGCACCCAGCCAGTGTTACAGGCAGAGAAACTGAAGCTGCTGTCCCATGTAGTATAACCAAGTCTCACTTAGGGCTGTTGCTGTTCGTGTTTGTCTTTGCTGGCAAACCAGCAATACTCTCTTTGCACTGGCTCTAATGTTTGCCCAGCTTTGCTTTGGGCTATTTCAGTGCCTTAAAGCTATAGAAAAAGCTGGAAGGGGAGAACAAAACCCTTTCATGTAGCTTTTCATACTGAAATGGCTCAGTCAGGGTCAGAGCTGAGACAGGGAGGATGGCAGGACTGAGGCAGATCAGCTTTAGGAACCACCGCCTCAGGCAGAAAGGAGATTAGATAGCTCAGTCCTTATCAAGCCTGTGACAGAGCCAAGAATGAATCAAAATCTGAGTCCAAGCTCAGTGCCTAACACATAAATAACTCACCTCTTGATTTTTCCATTTAGGGTTCTATTTCACTAGCTGGTTTGACATTGTAGTATCTAACTGTGCCCAAGAAAAGTATCTTATTTCTTTCTCTCTTTTGCTTTTACTTGTAAACAGCTTTGCATGGTTTGGGTTTTATTTGTGTATGTACATCTTGCAAACTTTGATTAGAAACTATGACAGGAATATAAGTGTTCAGATGAAAAACAGTGTGTCATTTTTCAAGCACACAATAGACAGCTTGGCTTTAAAGGTATTTTTATAATGTTAGGAAAATACTATAAAAGTATGTAATTAAAATGGTTTAAAAGCTGGAATTGTTACAGTTTAAAAGGGCTATTTTTGGACAGAGAAAGCTTATGTTCAAATATACACACAGTTTTGTGTGGCCAAAAGTGTAGTGGCACCACATAAATGATTATATATCAAAGGAAACATACTATATAATACAATTGTGAAAAGATAATACTACCACTAGAAAGCTGATAATAAATGGCTGTCTGGAGTGGTTAAAAAAATGGCAAAGTCTAGACTTCAAAAATATGTTAATTGAAATAGGTCTTTTTTTCTTCCTTTCATTTTTTTTTTAAATACAGACAAAAGTCTAAGAAATAGAGTTGGCATTTACTTGCAAAACAATACTAAAAAGTATTCCAAGTTAAGTGCTTTAGAAGAAGTGGCTCTGGGTTATGTGGCTATCAGAGTAATAAAAGGAGAATACTAATCAGCATGCCAAATCTTTAATACCATACCAATCCAATTCTCTCCTTTGCTAATTCTTTATTGTAGCCATAGTAACAAAAGAAGGAAACTTAAGTCACCCAGGCATTTGCAGTTCCTTTTCTTTTTCTTAAATAAGACTTAATTTCTCTTTCTAAGAAGCTCTGTTTTCTACTTGTATGACTTGTAATTGTACTTTCCTGCATTTAAATATGACAGAATATCCTTAGGCATTAATTCAACCCTACATAGCTCATCCAGATTTCATTTCAGAAGGCTTGCTTTTGCTTTCATTATTTTATGAAGAGGTCTTCAAAATAAGCTGCAGTATTCAGAATTTATATATCTCTCTCTATATATATAAAATGAAAGTACTTACCCAGAATAGAATAGTTATTTTGAGGGATGTACTTTTAGAAAGAATTGAAAAGATTTTCATGCTAAAGCAAAAGAAAGTTAAAGAAGGTAAGTGATTAGAAAGCTCCAGGAAAGGCCTTAAAATGTGTAATGAATCAAAGATTAATTCAGGTTGGAAATCACCCCAGTAGGTCTCTAGTCCAACCTCCTGCTCAAAGCAAGCAGTCCTGGGGTCAGCCCAGCCTGCTCAGGGCTTCATCTTCTTGGGTCTCAGAAGCCTCCAGGGCTGGAGACTGCACAGCCTCTTTGGGCAGCCTGTTCCACTGCTTGATTCCCATCATAGCAAAAGAGTAGTTTCCTATTCCCAGTGGGACCTCCCCTGTTTCTGTTCATGTCTGTTGTCTCTCTCCCTCCTGCTATGGACTGTTGTGACTGTGTCTTCTTGTTAAACTTACCATAGGCACTGGGGGGCTGCTCTTGGGTCCCCCTGAAGCCATCCTTCTCTGAGCTGAACAAGCCTCAGCCTCTCCTCAGAGGATATCTACACACCTGCTTCAGGCCCCAACCATTTTAGCAGCCCTCCACTGAACTTGCTCCAGTTTATTAGAGGCCCCAAAGTGGACACAATATCCTAGGTATGCTCTAACAAGTCCCAAGTAAAGGGAATAGGCAACTCTCTTGCCTCTGTGTATTTTCCTCCTGATACAGCCTCAAACACTGCTACTCTTCACTACTGCCAGAGCATGTTCATCTTTAGCTTATGGTCCACTAGGGTCTGTTCTACAGAACTTCTCCACAGGCAGTCAGTCCTCAAGCCATTCAAGTTGCACAAGTTCATATTTGTCCTTGCTTTGTTCCTGTGGTTGCTGCCAGCTCTTCCCTCCAGCCTGCCCTTGTGCTTCTGGATGGCAGCCATGCCTTCAAGCAGGCTAGCTGCATGCACCAATTATGTGTCATCTGAAAGTTCAGAGAAGGTGAATTTTGACCTCTCCTCCAGGTCACTGAAAAAGATATTAGACAAGGGAGGTGCTAGAGTAAAGCCCTGAAAAAAAACATAACTGGCCTCCAGGTAGAGCATGCCCCATTAACCACCCACCCTTTGGGCCTCAGGGCCTTGACAGGTTTTCACCCATCTAGTAGACCACCCATCCAGACCCACCACCCATAATGTTTCAGCTTGGATACCAGGATGCTGTGAGAAAGGAAAGAGAACTTCTAGATAATTTTTTTGACCAGAATCCCTATTTCTGAACTACAGAAAACACTCTTTACTAAACAATGCTCCGGTATTTTAAAGTCACAGATCTATAATTATTTACTCTGAAAAGTAATTTCATTTTTTGTACATAGTATATGATGCAGTTTATTGATTGATACAGTGAATAATGCAGTGTTTCTTCTCTTTCAATCAAGTATAGTATCAAAAGTGAGAAATAGCAGAACTTTAGTCAAAAAACATGTCATTATCATAGCTGAAATCTACCATAAATGCATTATCCTGTCATTGATCACAGTTGTCTTGAGAGTGATTTCTATTAAAATCTATGTGTCTTGTTTCTGTCATAGTCTATAAAACTGCATAGGTGTGGAGAACAGAACAGGTTAGGGAACAGGGAGTTCTGGGTTGGGAAATAACCTAAGCTGGGTTGGAGGGAGCGTAGACTGAACCTGCAGCTGTCTATAGCTACTTGTCTATGTAAAAAACCCAGTATTTCCTGAAGGCTTTAAATTCTTTTTTCCTGGGCATCCCAGAACTAGCTTAATGTGGAGTGGCTCAGCCATCATTTACATTTAAGCCTAATTTGGTTTCATAAGTGAGGCATTCCTCAGTTTGTTTCACCTGAGGGGCTCTAGCCAGCTGGCATCTTCTTAGCTTGACTAATGGTGCAGGCTCTCCATAAAGTACAGCAGCAGCAGGAGGTGATGGGAGTCCTCATTCATTCCTCCAGCAGAAGTATGTGTAGGCCATGTGGGCAGAAGGGGCTTATGCCCACTTTTCACTCCAATCTTCCACTTAGCAGGTATTCTAATATGCCTTTCCTTTGTGAAATCACTCTGAGTTTTAAAGGAGTAGGTGCTTATTTCCATAAGTAAATAGGAGGAGGTGGGAAGGAACGTGCACAGAATTTGTGCCAGAGTAGGCACGTTATTTTGGTATCCTGGGGCAGTAAAGGTTCTTGCCTGGAAAAAGGAGAGGACTGACTTGTAGTCCTTGCTAGTGGTTATTTAAAAGCTTTACCTGATGACTGATTAACAAAGAATTCATGAACGTTAGCCTCCTGGCTGTTGTAACTCTCAACTGGGTGCCTGATGCTACTCCCAGGTTGAAGAGGAAAGGGATGTACCTGCCTTGGTAGGAAGTGTACTTGCCTGTTTGCCATTCTTTTACCCTCCCATCCTCACTCGAACAGGTCTTTTGTGTCTTTTCCCCTATTTAGATCCCAAATTCAGGCTTCAGTCCTTGCATTCCCAAACTGTACTGGTACTAAAGAGCCTAAGGTGACATTTGCCCTAAGGCACAGTACTCAGCATATGTATTTCAAAAGCTTTGTGTACATACAACTGGCTACTACAGTGCTATTAGGAGAGGAATAAAAATGGGTGTCATTAGGCACGTTTGACAGGAGTGTGTGCAGAACACACAAAGAGGAACAGGTCTTATGACTTCAATGTCTCATTCAGAATGCAAAACATTGAATAGGAGGGGCTAAATCAAGCTAATTTGGACACTTCAGAGTGTTTGCATGCCAGTTTGGTAGAATCACTTTTCTTAAGATTTTTTTAATGTGAGTATTCATGAAAGGTAAAAGGCACTTAATTACTGATATACTTCCCCAGTCTAAAATGTCAACTAGTAAGATATTACTGCAAAGGCACTACATCAGAATAAAATTTATAGGGGTTGGAGTAGCATTAATGTAACTCTCTGGATGAGGGCTAGCTCAGGTTATTCTTGTACAGTGCTCAGAGCATTATCTAATCTTTATGCCATTGACTTTAGGTATAGTTGGGATGGGGGTGTGGTGGTGGATAGGCTATGTAGCTTGGTACTAAGCTAAGGGTAGGTTTTGGTGCTATTTTGGAAGGCAAATTGAGGGTATGATCTAGAATGTTGGTGTTGGGATGACACAACCATCAGGGACAGAGATAACATTTTAGAAAGAGACCTTTCTATTAAATTTGGACTACACATGTGAAAAACTCAAATATACAGGGTAGCTGTAGGTTCTAAGAGTAATTTAGCCAACAGGTTGTTTCTAACTAGGTTAAAGCAGAAAAGCTGTGAACTGTGAAGCAACTGAGGGGAGGATTGAGATGTTCAGAGATTCAGATTTATAACCAAAGTATATTTTCCCAGTTCTGAAAGAAACAGAGAGGTCCTTTTTTCTTTGCACTTGTAACACCACTGTCCATTTACTAGATTATCTTGTAACTTGAAAGCTTGTTGTATGGGAAGTGTAGTACTGCCTAAGCCCTCAAACTTCAGCCAGCAAAACAAAAGGGGAAATTTAATACCCAAATAGTATTAACATTGTATTTACAGCTGCTGCTGCTGCCCACATGAAAAAATGTTTCCCAGGGGCTGAGATCAAAGGTACTGCCACAGTGTGACATACTGTGGGACTACACTATAATAATTTTACAGATTTAACAGATTGTTTCCAATGAAACTGTGTGTGATATAAACTGCAGGTGTTCATGAACAGAGAACCAAGGACTTTTTTTATTATTGTTTTTTTTTAAATACAGGTTACATTGTAAAGTAGCTACTTGCTTCAGCTGTGCAGCAGCCTCATGCTTGATCCTAGAAAAGTACCTTCTTTTTTCTGTACTTTTCAAGAAGCACATAAAATCCAAATATCCTAGAATTTTGGTGGGATCATGAATTCTGTGGAACTGTTAGCCTGCTCTTTCATGTTAAACCAATAGGATGCTAGCAGTCTGTCTGAGTTTGCTGTGGGTATTTCTTCAAGCAATAGGTTGTTAGCAGTTTGTGCTTACTCTGCTGTTAGACATCTTACACGTAAGGAACTTTCTATGCAACTGAAAGGGTCTTTATCAGAAATCAAGGCAAAACCTCCACAGTTATTGTACTTTGCAGAATGTCTTAGCTGAAGGCAGCTAGGCTCTCCCTCTTTGTTTTTGTTTTGCCACCCTGATACAGATGAGGGAAGCTTCATCTCCAAAAGGACTTGGACGTGGCAGCAGGCTACTTGCCAGATGCTGCAGGTACATCATCAGAATGGTGCACAGGCATTTAGCCTCTTGACTCTATTAATGTTAATGAGAGTCAAGCGGTTCAGCTTCCATACACCATGCTCCCAACTTATCCATTGAAGTCTGGCAAACAAGCCCTGAGGCTTCCTTGTAAAAATCTTTGAAACTGCTGTTTTTCTGCAAGATCTGTGATGAAAAACAAGCCAGAAAGCTGCTCTCTATACAGAGATTTCCATGCAAACATTGTGCCTGAATGTAGATTGGTCTGATGCTTTGACATACTACCAAAATCAAAGAACTGTGAGGGGAAGAAGGGTGATGTGAGAGGTGCCTGCTTCCCATGGGCAATGAACTGCCTGGCCTTGTAAGTGCATCTTCAGGCAGGCATATTCTTTACATATTATATTGAAAGCTACTGAGAAACACCTGAACCAGGCACCACAGTTCACATCCCCAGACCTGACAAAGCATTAGTGATTTATTGTGTTGTTCTGGTCTGGTGCAAAGTGGCTGTACAGCCAGTTTATCTCTCTTCTGGGAGTGTGGAAGAATATTCATGTGTAACAGGCTAACCATAAAAATCTCCTTCTCAGCTCCTCTCTGACTAGGGAGAATGACTGCATCCCTGCTGCCCCCCCAATTATGTGGGGAGCTGGAACTGGGGGAGCTGCCCTTACAGCAGCTGATCAACTGGTTACTCATGAGAGGAGGAGACTCAGCCACATCTGGGAATAGTGCCCCAGGGGGGCTCATTCTTTCTGCCTTCTGCCATGTGTGGTCTTATCTATGATAAAGTCTGAAGGTAATATTTATTCCCACGTAGATATTGCAACAGGATCACAGATGGTGCAAAAATTGTTTCTGGCATGCAAATAAAAAGGAGCAGGAAGCCAGCATCCATTGCTTTCTTACTTGCAGCACCATCAGTTTGAAATTATACTACTGTCATCATCAGAGCAGCTTGCCATGAAGCTTGTGGGAGAAAAGTCAAGTTCTTTCCCACTTCCAAAGGCTCCTTAAATTCCTTGACTTTTCAAATGGATAAGTGAGGATAGATGGTTCCAGGATAAGCCAGTTTGCAGTTACTCTCATGCATGCTCAGAATCACCAAGTTTTTAACAGTGGCCTATTTTTTCCCTTCCTGTACTCCTGCAGCTGTATGGTCTCCTGCAGACTGGGCTGCCTTCCACAAGCCATAAAACAATTTAAGGACTGTCCTGATTCAGGCTTTATTTAAAATTTGCCTTGACTGCAGTCATTGGCCAGGAGTGCAGCAGTGCAGGGTGGCAAAATCTGCCATATCACAACTAAGAATCTGCCCTCAAATTGCTTGATTTTAATCAAGTGCCATGCAAGATATGTCAGGTAACAGATTTCCTGTGAGGAAATTTTTCATGGTAGCACAAAGGGCTATTTCACTGTTTACTTTTTTGTCCTCATTAGTACAAGTTATCTTGCAGAGAAAGTATGTGGCTGGGTAAAGAGAAACCAAACTTGGAGCTTCCAGCTGTAATGTAATCCCTGCAGAGAAGGAGGTCTCTCCTCACACCTCGCCTGTGCCATTGCACAAGCAACTGAGTCGTGCACTCTCAGTGCTGTCTGTGTGCTGAGGCAGGAGCCAGCAAGAGTGGAGCTTCCTAGTCCTTTTGTGACACTCACTGACAGCAACAGGGAGCTGAAGGATAGATGAGAGCAGATATGTAAAGGTCTGTGTGGCACACTCTGTTCCTTGTAACTGTGGCAGGTTGCCTTTCTACCCCTGCTACCCTAACCTGCAGGGTTTGTTTGTCTGTCTGTCACTCAAAACAATCTTTATTTGCTTCACCAGCAGTTCTACACTCTGGAGAAGTACCATCTGCTGCCACTCACTGTCTCTGGGAGTAAGATGCTTTACATATAAATAGTCATTCTATTTTTAGCTTCTTCATTTTTTTTCTTGAATCAACACATAAACTGGAGTTTGTATTTTTCTGCTGCTTCATGCTGTTCTCTAGCTCCCACAAGAAATGTGGGAAACTTGTACTTCAATAAATAATATTTTTAATTCTTCAGGAAACCAATGAAGTATTTTCAGAGGCCTCTAAGTTTTACATGTGGCTTTCAAGCTGCCTGTGCATGTTTTAGAAGGGTAAGTTTTGTCTACCAGGATAAATAAAATGTAATTCAAAAAACCCCAGACAAACACTTTATCAGCAAGAGCAACCACACTGAAACTTCTTGCATCAGTTCTTTCTTAAATGATTGCAACTAATGTTTCTACAAAGTACTTTTTAATCAGCTTTATTTTTTTGTTTGACTGGTTTATTCTGAGGAAGCAGGAATTTCCCTGCATCAAATGTTTTACTTTGCAAAATTGAGTGAACTTACAGTATTCATAAGAATAAGAAAACAGGTTAATTTACCAAAGTTGGAAGAAGCAGAATCATGTCATTATAGCTATATTTCAGCAACCACACTTTTTCAAATGGAAAATTGAACTCTCAATCAATGCCAAAAATTTGTCACAAAAACATCCACATTCTGCATTTCTTACCACCTAGGAAATGGTTATTAATTCCACCACTGCTAAGCTGAAACCCACCTATTTGCATTACAATTACTAGTTAATATATGGTAGAAGAGTTAATGGACCTGAAACTCACCTCTATTTTAACTTCTGGAATATGAAGCCAATTTCATTAAATGTTGGCAGGTTGGCATTAGGATTTTCTAATGTGTAAATGGCTCTAGATTGCATCAAACTCTTAAAGCAGGCATCCCTAGTAGCCAAACACAAAAACATGAGCTACCCTTCATGTAAGTGAACTGCAAAAGGAGAAGGGAAGTGGTAATACTGTTGGCTAAACCAATTTGCAAATGTAAGGTAACAGAATTATATGAAACATTTGTCTTTCTATCAGTAATTCGTATGTGAAAGAGAAATCCTCCTTCCCCAATTCTTATTTTAAGACTTGCTTGTTACATGTTTTAACTACTATGTAAATAATTTCACTGTCTGTGGAATGAAAAAAGTGTCATGGATAAATCTTATCATATCTCTGCTAGCTAAGAATGTTTATTTATCTATAAATTCATATTTCCCTTTATCAACATTAACTGGAAAACCAGTTAAGTAACATCAAGTTTTAACACCAAATTAAGTAACACCAAGCTCACTCCAGAAAAAGCCTTAGAAAGATTTGAAATGTTGAGTGTTTAAAAAGTAAAAATCCCCTCTTTCTGTAGTAGCTAAACTTGAATTTGAAACACCTGCCTGCTCCCCCCAGGTGTTTCACAGGGCCCTGCAGCTGTGTTTCCATGGTGGGCTGGGCTGGGCTGTCCTGTCCTTTGCTGGGGGATGCAAGAAAATGACCTCTTCATCTTCTCTGGAATCTGGGCATTGGCTCCACAGCTCCTGGCAGTCCTGCTGACCTGTTGTACCCACACAAGGAGTGCCTGCAGGCACTAACAAGAGCTCAAAAGGGCTGAGTTTCTTATGGAATGATTCACATTGCTGCAGGGGGGGGGCCACACGTGTCTTTTTTTGGTTGCTTTGGGGTATTCTTTAGAGCAAAAATGATGCCAGAGCTGGTGCCCAGCTGCTATAATGGTAATTAATATACTCATCTAAAAAGAAAAGTCATTCTTCCTGTGCTGTCCTCAGCCCAATTTCTTTGCAAAAGTATATTTTTTGGAGGCCTGCTTTTTTAAAAGCAGCAAGACAGAGGCAGGTGGGAACTCTAGAGCAGTTCAGCTGTTGGATGCCATTAGAGTTTGCTGCTGTTCTTCATCTGATTGCAATTGCAAACACCTGCTGAGCTTTCTGCTCCTGCAGTTTCTGCCAGCTGAGCCCTTGGTGTGGGTTTCAGTGTGTCTGCAGTTGCACAGAGGTCTCTCAGCATGTCCAGAGCTGTGAACTTCTCATCCCTCTTCTCCTTGGCATTCCTCTGGCAGTAAGGTGTTCGTGGTTTAAAGCAGCAACCTGCTGAAGTGTGATCTTCCTTGTCACAAAGGGTAAGAGTATACTTTAAAGTAAGAAAATCTGTGGTGTGTAGAAGGCTAGGAAAAAACATAGTGGACTACAAGTGGTTCAAAGGATTTATGTAGCCTCTGAGAATGATGATTTAATGTTTTATTGGGTTTTATGTCTAATGGGGGCTGAGAGACAAAGGATGTTATTGCTAGACCTATGGATAGTCCACTTGTGACCTGCATCAAAAGTCAGCAACTGCTTGTGTGCAGCTATGAATCTCTCTGGCTTTTTGTTCTGTCTCTGTGTGTCCTCTATCTGAGTGATCTGTGTCTATGTCTATGGCAATTTGGAAAAGAATGTTCTGTGGCCAAGATCCAGGAAGTTTTGAAATGGCAATTTTGAAACTGGAGCAGCCTCCGGTTGCCCTTAAGGTAGAAGCACTGTGAGACACAGACAGGTTCTGTTTTCTGGCACTCCTTTTCCAACTGCCTTTATTTGGTTTCATCCAGTTTAATAAATCTAGTGTCAGTGAATGTGATGATCTGGCAAGTACAGCTAGAGAGTCAGAAATTTAAGTCAGATATTTAATGGGATACTGAGCTATGTTTTAATTCAGTTCTGTTCCCAAGACACCATCTTGTTTAAGAGAACAAACTAATAGTTCCCTCAAAATGCAGCAACAGTATATCCATCAGAGGCTTCTCAGACAGAAAACATTGTTGGAAGGATAACCTCTTAAAAGGAAAAACAAAAATCTAGTGAGGGGTTAGAATATTTGCTCAAGTTTTGGAAAGATAATGCTGAAGTCCCTTCCCTGATGGAAAGGTTTGAACCCTCCCTAGCTATCTTCAGGTGGAATGCTGGAAGCCATGAAGTAGAAAAGTATTCTGTAGTGGAGTGCTCTCTGTTTTGCTTGTGGAATTGTTAGAATAGTTGTTGATGTCATGTTTAATATAAAACACAAAGCACAGCTGGCCAGTTGTCTCTGTTCTGAATAAATGCTCTAACTCTTGGGTTATGCAGTAATTTTTGCACCCTCTGGACCTGATTTTCTAACACTGATGGTAAAATGCCTTGTGATCTCTTTCTTTCTCACTCTCACTGACCTGAGAAGTAATTTTTCCACACAAGTGGAGTTACTTCCATGGAGAAAGATGCCACAGAGCCTTCTAAACCTGTAGAGTTTACTTTTTATGCCCTATTGCCTTCAGCAGAATTGGGAATTTAAAGCCACCTTTTGTTCTTTGTCCAGGTGCTCTAGTAATGGTGCTGCTTCTTTCCCAGATAGGTGGGATTTACAGTGGGGTTTTTTTGGAGAACACAACTAAGAATGAGGATTAAAAAAGAACACTTTATAGGCCCAGAAAGCCTGGCAAGGAAGGGGATCACCTCCTTTGCAGATCCTGGCAGGGTTTGGGTCTAAGCTCTTTTGTTTAGCTCTGCCAAGGTTTGGGCAGTTATGGGCAAGCCCAGAAGCAAACCTTTCCCTTTGTGCAGAAAGATTCTCAGCTGCATGCTTAACCCCTTCAAGAAAGACAGCTACCTCAGAGGGCAGGGGGGAGCCAAAAGAGACTTCTGAGAATGGAACTTTCAGATTGATGTGTTCAAGTTGCCTCACTACCTTTCTGCTGACTTGACAACTGTCCTCACTAACTGTGGTTTTCTAAACTGAAGCAAATACCTTAGAGCAGATGAGTTAAACACTTCCTGCAAATGCTCACTCCTTTACTGTTGCCTAGAGCCTTTTGTCGCTCAGCAGGGATTTCTCATGTTAGTTACTGGTTAAGCATAGGAAGTGTAGTGGTTGAGAGCCTATAAATGTGTGGCTATTTCTAAGCTTCTTCTGTTCTTCAAGCAAAGTACTTTTATCTCCACATTTTGTACAGCATTGGGTATTTGGAGTGATTTCTCTGATAGTATTTCAGGAGCAAATAATCAACCCCCAGTTGAAACTGCAAATGGGTGCTTGTTCAACTTCAGTCATTTCAATGCCTGCCTTCAGAGATTCATTTGTTGTATTACACATAATAAAACCCCAACTCTTAGCTATGCAAAATGTCATGATATTTTGGACACCATAGGAATATTACAAAGATGGCAAGAAAATCTATTGACAAGCATTACTTTAATACTCTTTAAATAAGACAAATCAACTTGGCAAAATTGTTTCTCTAAAGAATAAAATGTTTTGATTCTCTAACATCAAAATCTAGAAACCTTTCATTTTGAATAAAGGCAGCACATCAAATCTAAGAAGATCTGGTTCTCCAACCAAATGAATTTGAAAAAAAAAAACCAAAACCCTTTTTAACCCCTTGAAACAGGAGGGTGATGAAGTGTGTGTGTGGGGGGGGGATTTGCTTTCCACACCCATGTTGTAGTAAACCAGAATGGTATGGCTATATATTGTTTAAAGCCAACATCAACATTACAATAATATGCATGAAAAGTTGTCTGCAATCTTATGTGTCACTGTTACAGTTTTTATTGGGATGGAAAAGAGAAATAGTTTCAGTTCCTTTTTACCTATTTTTTTATTGCCTTAATTAGAAAGTGTCAAAATACATGAGAAGAGAGAAACATTACTAACATTCCAACTTTTAAAATAGGTTTGGGAATCAACTGATATGTCTAATGCAAGCATTTGACAGTGTCAAAGGCCCGAGCAGCTCAGAAGAGCAGATAAACAGTGGATGAACTTGAAAATACACATAAGATTTTCTTTCTGTTGTTGTGGTTTTTTTAATTATGACCAAGTTTCAGCAAGACCCAAGAACACTCATGAAGCTCTAGGCCAAGCATGACTTTTGGTGGGAAAAGAACCTGTGCCCTGGCAGGACAGAGGGTAGAAGCCCTGCAATAATCAACAGCCAAGAGAAAGTGCTTGCAGGACAGGGGCAACCTTGACATTTGTATCACTTTGGTCTCAGGCTTCTCCTGTGTAATTGATGAGCCTCTTGCTGCTTAACCCTAAAATTATGCTGGCAGTGGAGACTGCAGCACATCTTCACTGAACTGTCTAGAAACAACTGGGATCTTTGCCTCTGTCCTTCCTCCTTCTGTCCTCCTGCTGCTATGTGTACTACATCCACATTTTGTAAGATCTAAGATGCACCTTTTTCAAAGGAAACTCCCTGAAGAATCTCTCTGTGCATGGTAATGATACCAAAGTGCAAAGGTGATGTAGAAATATGTTTGCAGCAAGCATGATTAGATTTTAGTGAGCTGACTGACTTGTTTCTGGCTTAGTTCAGTTTCTTTTTGTTTAGTGTTTCTTCCCTGCTTCCATTATTTCCTCTGTTAATTGAATGTTTGCTTTTTAATAATAAACTGCATGGTACTGTCCTTTATAGCTGGCTAGTTACTATGACCAAGTTTTCCTTGGACTTCTAAATCCAGAATTCCTGTTCTTTCCTATGTGAATGAGAGGAGGAAAAAGCTTCCCTGTGTTGCAGCACAGAGCTATTAGAGTGGGAAAGTCTAGGCAGGGACAGTGTCATCTCCAGTATGTGGCCTCAAGCAGCCAAAACTCTCTGCAAATATACTGGTCAAGAGCAGTTGTGAGTGGAAATGGAGAACCACTCTGGCTTAAGAAGCTAGCATAATTTTGTGGTCTGTTGTGAGCTTCAACACTGGCTATATTTGATAACTGTGGTACTGACAATGAAGGGCTAGGATGATGGTTTCCATGCTCTGGACTGTCAGGTTGTGGTAGGTGGCCTTCACAACTATGTTAAACACAAGAACAGTTAGAGATTCACAAGGACTGAGCTTGGTGTGACCACGTGGTTTGCCTGACTTGCTTGTGTGCCTGCTGGTCTATAGCTGATGCTAAACAAGGAAAATATGGTTAGGCTGTTGGTAGCTTCAAGAAGATGAGACACAAGAAGAATGATCCTGATGAATTTCAGTCCCATGGAAGTGAAAAGGGAGTTTCCTGCACCTTGTTGTTTTCATAGAGCCGAAATGTCACTTATTTTCTTTCCCTGACATCTCTCTTTTCCTGCCAATCCTATATTAGCAGTCAGGATGGGGAATATGGGTGATGATTTCCACAAAACACAATGAGATGCCTTTAGCTTGGCACAAAATATGCTTCTCTTTTCCCCCAGGCTGCTGCAAATCTAAATATGTATGAAGACTTATCTTCACTTCTCTAAATATTAATTTTGGGAATTTCATTAGCATCAACCTATGTTTTAACCTCTTTCTTTCCAGAGAAGATTTTGTATGTTGCAACAGAATCTCCATTTTGCAGCACACAGTCCTCTGAACCACTAGATAACTTTTGTGACAGAATAATCAGAGGTTGCTACTGATCTGTTAACACAAGTTAAAAAGAGGAGGGAGTCCTATTTTTCTGGCAGTCTGCTCTGCTGCAGTGTGCTCTGAACACACTTCTCTCTCCATGTCTAGTTTTTATTTGTCTACTTGCTGTAGTAGACAAACTTTTTTTTTCCTTCCTACTTCTGGGGACAAATCCAGGATATGAAGTGTTTGTAGTGGCACTAAAATGGCTTGTATGCATATTTAAAAAGAACATATCCTGGAATGATACTGGTGTAATTCTTGCACCTAAGTGCTGAAGTGACACAACCCTAGAGGCTTTGCCAGGAACTGGCTATGGGACTTTCCCAGGTAGCTGGTCAGCAAGTTCCTTTCAAGATCTTTGGAGAAATAGAAAACTTTAGGGTGGGATTCTTCTGACCTGTTTCAGATGCCTTCTTCATGGCAGAATGAATTATTCCCTAGAATTTTTTTCCTATTGTCTGTAGAGAGAGATTATTTCAAATCTAGACAGGTAAATTTAGTGACATAATTGCAGCCACCCAGGGTCCTCCACTGCCACTTTAATGCTTCATTTGGAAAGAAAAACAAAACCCAGAATTGATGAAACCCCTCTTACAGTCTAACTCCATGTTAATGCATTAAATTAGTAGCCAACAAAGTTCAACACATTCTTGAAACCCTTAAAAATTAATAGAATTTCACTGAAATACATTTTGGTTGGTTGGTTTTTTTGCCTTTTCTTTTTGGAACTTTATTCAAGAACTTGCTTGAAAAGCTAAATGTTGCAGAGAGCATCTTCAAGGCAACATCTTCATGAACATTATGACTGGAATTTCTTCTTTGATTTAATTACTTCTCATGAAATGTCCTGTGTCTTGGCTGAGTTGTGAACCACCTTCCTAAACTTGATGCCAGTATTTTGGGCTCTTTCCTAACCCCACCCCAGTGTCTTGTTACAGCCATTCTGTACCAAAAAAGATGTCAGTCAGTGTCTGTCTTCCTAGAAGAGTTCTTCTCATTTCCAATTCATGAACCTGGTGTTGATAAAGATTAAAGTCTCACTGTGGTTTATAGTTTCCTGATCACCTCAGGGAAGTTTCAGTAGGAGATGGTCCAGAGGCTTTCAAGTTTTGTGCCATGTATGCTACCTCTTTACAGAGGAATCAAGATACATTTCAGGCTTTGCAGCAACATGGGATTAATTCTGATACTACAGGTTGGGTGTGGGCATTTTGTATGGATCTACAGCATTTGGCCTTAAATTAGACTTTACAAAATAAATGCCCATTGCAAGCATGTTCTCTTAAACACTATCTGAAGAACAACACTTCTGACTCATTTGTGTTTGGTAGACAATGCAAGTGCACAGGGAGGAGGTACCATTTGTCTGTAAAGACTCAGTTAACTGGAGCTGAAAGTTTCTTCATTCTATGGCTCATGTTATTTTTGTTTTCCCAAGTGGTGGAGTCTTGGAAGTCAGGTGTCAGAGGTAAGATTGATATCAGCATTAATTATTTGCACTGGATTATCAGTGTGCTGGAGTTTAGAAGACTTTACAGACATCACAGTGTGGATTTGCCCACTAGAGGGGTGAAAATTGAGCAGTTATTGCTACTAGTGAGGCTTTTAAATTTTACTTGTGATACTTGGTAACAGCAAGCAGACTAAAGCAGAAGAGGCAAGGCCAGACTATTCCCTTTATGTTTCTGTTACTTGATCTGTATGGATCCTGCAGCTGAATATCAAGAAAAAAAATACTGTATTTTCTCTTGCTTCAAGAGCTGTAAGAATTTTGCAAGTGTAATTGCTTTTATGTTGCTGTTGAATTTGGCTAGCATGGTGTCAGAGAAGCACTGATCAGCAGGCAGGGAAATCAAGGAAAACTGGTACCTGATTTTGGTTTTTCCTATTCTTGTAAAACAGAATAAAAAAGGGGATGTGCTGTAAATATATAGTGTATAATTCTCCTTTAATTTAATAATGAGAACTTGTATGCAAGCTTTTACAGCTATTTGCTGCTCCTCTCTTTTCTATTACACAGGAATACTTGTCAATTCACTTGATGCTTCTGAAAGTAGTGGTGTTAATGCTCTGTTGTAATGTTGACCTAAGTATCTATGATTTAAACTTCTGCCTTTACTGGGTGTATTTCCAAAAGCCTGAGCTTTTCTAGAGGAGCAGGGTGCTCTCACAAGCTTGTCACCTTGGTGGAGTAGTGATGGGGCTGTGGTGAGGCAACTTGCTGCTCCCCAGATGCTTGGCTCCTCACTTACTGGAGTGGAGCTTTCTGAGCTTGGAGAAAGTGGTTTGCATGCAAGTAAGTGTACAGGTTTTAAAAGGGAAAAACATATTTTGGATAGTTGCAATATGCCTCAGAACTTTGGGTTCTCCTCCTATTAAAAGGAAAAGCAGAATCATTCTCATGTAGAACTGAAAACAAATACAATTTGTTGTCACTTTATTGACAAAGTACATGGATTACAAACCCCAGAATTTAATGCCACCCAGCAGGAAACCTAACTTGCTATTCTAATGCTTCATTATTTACTTATTATACTTACATGCTCACTGGATTATAATGTTCTGGTTTGTTTGGCCATTGGATAACTTCATGTGACTTCATATTAAGTCCTAAAATGTGGGAGAAAAAAAAAAAGTTAAAGTATGTTTTGCAGTCCAAAGAGTAATGGAAGAAGGCTGCTATGTTTCTGAGTCCTTTACTTCTGGATTAAATCAATTATTTTAGCACCATAAAGAAAAAGCTTGTGTCTTGGACAGTAATTACCAAGTAGAAAGTCTTTAACACCCAGAACAAACATCTGGATCATGTTGACTCTTTTTTTCACCATGGCAAAAAGAGTGAATGAAATACAATTCCTGCTTTCTGAAGTCAGGAGGATTTTCTCATTCTCACAGCAGCTGGAGCTCTCAATCCCATAACATGTATATATATAGGGGTTTTTTTAATTGTGGCAGATGTTATGTGTTTTAAGAATTGACACAGTTTACTATGAAGAAACTTCCATATCAAATGGAGCAGAGGAATTATTCTTTGTGTCATATTTGTTACTCATTATTACACTATTATATATTATTATATTAGCAAAATAAAAACTTTTCTGTCCTTATTGAATATATTAATAGTGTCAGAATAAAGTAATAATTGCTAATTGCTTATGAATAGATTAAGCTGTTCCATTTTCATCTTCTGCATGTGTTTGTAGGGTTTTCTTTTAATTCATAACATCTTGGATCTGTATGGCATGTTTGATTTTCCTAAGTGTTTCTAATGCTCTATTATTTCTAGAGTAATTTTCTTAATACAATATAGCTCATCATAAACTGTAGCAGACTGGCTCTGAGACAGAAAAAAAAACTACACTGAATTTGGGTGTGAATTTTAGTCCCCTTGTTAGCTTTTAAAAGAAAGAACTTGCATTTAAAATATAGCTTGAATCTTTTATGGGGTGGATTAGCCTGGGTTTAGCTGCTTTGAAACCTGGTAATCAGATAAAGTTCTGCACAAAGCAACTGCAGCTCTTTGCACCAGTGCTTATGGTATGGACCAGCTTGAGGTCAGTGATCAAGATGAAGGTACATTTCAAAGAATTTCCCTTGGGAATGTGTGCTGAGCACTGCTGATGGATCAAAAGTGCTGGTCTGTGGCAGTGAAAAGGAGCAGAGAGGCACTTACTGTCATGGAAGTGCAAAGTGTTTGCAATAGCTCTTGGCATCCTTCATAGAGTGCCTGGCTCTCAGGACAAGGGAGAGCCTGACAGCCTGGGATACAGACTTAATCTTCTGAGCAGAATTATTTCACCAGCTGTGGCACTTCTCTTTCATGTCTGGACAAGGAGGCCTAGGCACTGGTGTAGGTTTTCTGAGAGTGAAACTGGTCCATTTTCCCTGACAGTGGAACTGATTTAGTTTTGCTGAAGCAAATGTCTTCATCAAGAGGGCTGTCCCTGGCCACCCTGCTGTTGGGGGAGGGCAGAATTGTGATGCATGAGAGCTGAGGGAGAGAAGGGGAGTCCCCTAAAACAGCAGAGAGACTCTGGAGTAAGAAGGGAGATTTTCCTACTTGCTTCCTATGTTTTTCAAAACTGCAGGCATTCCTGTTGGCTGGACTCTGTATCCTGGTAGAGGTGAACTTGAATAATAGCCTCACACTTTCTTTATGATAAAAATCATACACATTCCAGCCTAGGAGCCATTGAAACTCCTAGACAGGCACACACAAGCAAAAAGCAATAAAGCTGTTTAATTTGAGTTTTTCCTTCTTTACATCAATTTGAGAGAGAGGATATGGCTTGCCATTTCTTGCAGTGTATGAGCTTGCTGGCATATAGACATTCCTAGAGAATGCAGCAAGTCTTGTTCAGTGGGATTGATGCAGAGCAGTAAAATGAAAGTCTTGGGTAGCTTTTGTTATTGCAGCTGCTAGCTGTAGAAGGAGAGAGGCTGAATGCCCTCTCCCCACTGCAGCTCAGAAATTTTGAGTGAGCGTGACATGTCAGCAGAGCTCATACCCACAGTTCCTGGAACTGTTATGACACATGTGAAGAAGTAACTGCTGGCTTTTGGCAACTGCATAGGAGAGTTAGGAGTTGTACAATATAGGATTGTAGGCTCTCTTCTCACTTATTCCAAGAACAGTTCCTAGGTTGCTGGGAGTTTTTGGGATTTCCCCCCACTAAAGACTGAAGTGATCGTGCTTTCATGTTGGCAAAGAACTCCTAGCATTCCCAGAAATTCTTTTCTTTGTAGGCACTCTGCAGTTCTCACCTTGATGGCATGTTCATTTGTGGTATTAGACCTTGAACTTGTTCTGCCATGACAGCCGTGTGTACTGGATGCAGACTTGAGTGATCCAGAAATAGTCTGGTAATCACTCGGTGGTTATAATGTTTTAAGAAGAGAGGTAACCATCCAGGAGGAGAAGTAGCTGTTCTTAACAAGAAGTGTAACAAAATAGAGAGTGAATTAAATTTAAGGTCACTGGTGTGGTTTTAGGAGAGAAATTGCTTTATTACATATTACACCTGCACTGTAAGGACCCAGGATGACAGTCCTAAACTAAGAACTGCCTGGAAAGCCTTATATCAGTGAGCAAGAAGATGACTAAGTATCAATTCATATCTTGGGACTGCTGAAACTTGTGGTTTTCTTGCAATTTCTGTGACCTTATTGGAAAGGAGAATTCCTGCTGTATGGGATGTGTGTTCTCTTTGCTTCTGTAACTGTTTTGATGGTTCTTCTTTCCTTGTGAGTAATGCTATGTAGTAGGATTTACCTCAGTGAGCATACAGACTGACTTCTCAGAAACCTCTTGGAAAGTTACACCAAGGATGAAGTGATTTCATCTGTAAAATTGCAAAAAGCTTTTTTTGTCTGAAGCACTGATGAGAGCAGTACAAATTAACAATGAGAACATTAGTACAGTTATGTCTCAGTTAGATCAGTTACAGCTGAAATGTTTTCAGCTAATGTATGCAGCTGCTGCTGTTGTTGTCATGTTGATCTCCTGAACCAAATGGAGAAAGAGGAGACAGGAACAGCATGAAGGGCAAGAAGATGTTATGAGAGTTCAGTTTGTGAGTTAGACTGATATTGGCACTCTCCTTAGGTGGGAAAAAGTGATGGCAAAAAAGGAGGCAGGAGAGATGGGATGCCAAAAAAGACAAATGTGGTCTGATGGCTGCTGCTCCCCAGGGAGGTGCTCTGCTAGTGCAACAAACTTACGGTTCTCTCTAGTCTTTTCATTAGAGATTGGAAACTCATTACTCTGGAAAGTAGCCAGTAGCTTTGCTTTAGCTCATACTTAAGTATGAAAATGCCAGAGGTACTTGGCAAAGGGGCACAGAACAGAAATGATTTAGGCTTTAAGTGCTGGAATGTTAATAGGGCCCAGGTAAAGTCTTCTCCTGTGAATGTGCTATTCTGTAAGTATCCAGTTTGGACATTCCTCAGAAATGTCCAGATATAGGCATTAGCAGATAAAATATGCTGGTTGCTAGCCTGATTCATGAAGGTAATGTTTGTTAAACACTGCCTGAAGTTATACTGCCAGATACTTTCAGAATATGGTTAAGTATGCATAGAGACTGAAATGCTACTCAGTACTGGTTTGAAGTGCAGGATAAAATTCCTATTCAGTTTCCTTTAAAACATTAACCTTAATGCAAAACATTTTGCTTGTCTTTGTCTTGTATCAAGTGAGTGGGCAAGCACCAGTGACCTACTGGTGCACTCCTTTGCTGCCAGAGGTGAGAGTATTCCTGAAAGGGAAATGTTTGCATGCTTACCTTTGTTTGCTGAGATGTTTTCATGTATCCCACTGAATATGCCTGCACCTTTTTGTGCTTCATGGTTGTTTGAACATAAAATGTAAGCACTAGGCAACAGAACAGCAGTGGCTGTGGTTCCTTGAGCTGGTTTGCTGTTACTCAGAGAGTATAGTTTTGTGCCCCCTGACCTGTCTCCTTATTTTCATATGGTCCTGTTTTGGAATGGCCCTGATGCTGCTAGCACCTCTTGGACTGCCTTTGCATTAACATTTTAGCTCAAGTCAGGGATGTGCTTTTTGAGGCACATCTGTGGATTGTCCCCATTTGCTCTGGACTGTATTATGGAGGGGACTGCAAGCACACAAATCAGGTTGCCATTAGGTGGACACTTGCTAGTTAGGGTGGATTTGTCATGACTGCATGTTATCTCTATAAAAGAGCAATAATAAATGCATTGAAGCAAGAGAAAAGCCAAGACCATTGTTAGAATTGTAATGATTTCCTTTCTCTAAATAATTAATGGATTGCATGTAAGAGTTATCCTAAGGCACTTCAAAGGTTTCACATTCTAAACCCCTTTTTGTGTGTGGAAGAGAAGCTGAAAGGCCAAGCTTGCAAGAATTTTAGGTTTCGGAGGACGGTTACCTTGAGAGTTCAACGTAGGAGGTTTCCCCTTTAGAGCTGGGGAAGCTCTTGCCAAGCTGAAGAAGTGTGTTTGAATAGCCAAAATCTGCTGCCACTTCACTGTGCAGTAGCTTTTGGAGTTTAGAGGTAGGTAGTGACTGCAGAAAGCAGCAGTGGTATCATAGCACTATAGAATAGATGTCTGTTTATTCCTCACAGTTTCTATTAGTAGTCTTGTTGTCAGCACTTCATTATAGGGAATAGTCTGAAGTTATCCAGGATAGAAAGAACTTTAGGATGCAATGGTTATCCTTGTTCTTCTTTTCTGATTTTTTTTTTCTTTTCCATTGATATTTTTAGCAACAGAATAACCTCTTTGGCATGCACATGTTATATAGTGTCTGTCTTTTTCCTGCTGAAGGATCCATACAAATAAAAGTTATATAGATGCCTGGAGTACAAAAATTTTTCCCCTGAAAGGAAAAATATAAAGCAGCTTTCTTGTGGGGAAGGGGCTTAACTGAAGGCACTTTGAACTGCCTTTGTAAAAGGAATATAATCTGTCAAATGGCCATAATGGTTTTTTTTTCTATAGCTGACCTTTATAGACTGAGAATAACTAATATATTAAGAACTAGCACATTGTACTCTACATGGACATGGATATATCTTGCAGTGGATGCTGAAAGGGAGAAGTATTTTGGCTAGAGAATAGAATAAGATGATTTAATTTCTTAAAGAGAAACATTGTCTGGTATGGCACAAGGCTGACAGTTTCTGAGAAAATGCAAGTGTTTTACATTTCAAATATTTATGTTGGAAAAGTTCTCACTATTCCAAGTGGGAATAGGTAGTTCTGAGACTAGTAGGTGATGTTTTATGTATTAAAGAGCTCACTAATTGCTTGTAATTTATTATGAATAATTAGTATTGGCTTAGATGTTTATGTAGATTTGTTTAATAATTCTCTACTTCAGTTTAAATAATGCTTGTTCCCCAAAAGCTGTCACTTCTATTAACCAATCCTGCATAAAGCCTTTTAGAAGAGTCAATTTATAGTGTCCTCTGTGTATTTATAGTGTCAGTAGCTCTCTGTTAGCAAGGGGTAGAGCCTGTGCCCAGCAATGCTGAGTGATTTAACTGGATGAGAACGATCAGCCCAGCTGATTGCAATGGATGCTGGAGCATATAGATTTCCCAGTGGGTAGGTGCACAGCAGCATGGTGACCACTTGGCAAAAAACAGTATCATCTTCTTCCCCTGAGCTGCTAGCACCTGGTAGAACCAGTGAAGACAGACAGAGCTCCTTTAAGCATGCAACCACCCAATTTTCTGGCTGTGGGATGCATGAAACAATGTTCCTAGAGCTGGAAAGTGATTGCAAGCAAGAGTGCAGGAAGTGTGACCAGACTGAAGAATTGCTCTGCTTGGTGGCTGAGCTGCAAGAGGAGGTGAGCTAGCTGGGGAGTGTTCAAGAGTCTATTTTAGTCTGCTGAGCTGCTAATTCCTGGGAATTTATTATGAATAATTAGTAAAATTTTATATAGTTGTTTATTATTTCTCTGCTTCAGTGTAAATAAAGTTTGCTCCACAAAAGCTGTTACTGTTGTTAAAGAAGTGTAGATAAAGCCTTTTAGCAGTGTCAACTTACAGTATCCCCTGTGTATTTGTAGTGTCAGTAGGTGTCTGTTAGAGGTTTGGGGTTTTTTTATTGAATCACTTGGCTAGTGGAACATAAGATAAACTCTTATGTGGAGTTTAACAATCTAATGGAAGCTCATTGCATTTAAATGAATTTTAATCTGCAACTCTCCCTGTTACAGGGCTGGTTTTGGGGAGTTAGCACCTGCCTGCAATCTCAATAATTTTCCCATAGTTTTGTAACTATGGAGGAGCAGAAGATGGTAAAACTGAGACGAAAAGGTTTGGGTTTCAGGTGGCTACTTGCATAGATTCACCTCTTAGCTCAGTTTTAAGAACAAAATGTGACATTATACTGAGTCTAAATTTTGAAGAGGCATGACAGTAAGCATTACCCTTCCATGCCAATTTGACACCTGAAGCAACTCTTTCTATTAAGTTTGCTTTGAGGTTAGTGCAAAACATTTTAATACTCGGCACACTTGCTTGCTTCTTGTTTCAACTGGGGATATCCTGGGAACCATTAAGTGCCAAATGCTTTCATCAAACCCATAAACAAAAGGGGATTCTATAGGAAATCCATTTACTCTCAGGAGTTTGCAACAAAACACTTTCACTCATTCAAAGTGGAAGAATAAATCTGTAGCTCTTTTTAAAGAGCCTTACTTCAGGGCCCTAGGAGGCAGACACAGTACAGGATCTAAAACAAAAGCTGGAACAAAAGCATCCTCACCAGGCTCAGTAAATTGTGGTAAGTTTTTATAGGTCTCTAACACATCTGCATGCAAGAGCTGTTCACTTACTGCCCAACCTAGCAACATACATAGCCTTTGAGGGGAAAAAGATGTGCTGTAGGGATGCTGATTTTTGATTACATGAAGTAATGCTGAGTGGAAGAGCTTCTTGGCTACAAGAAGACGCTGTGCTCTGATAACTCTGCTTGTGAGATAGAAAATTACTTCTACAGTAATGGAAACCTTAAACAAACAACCTGGTGTTTTACCTGTATTTAATCACACTCCACTTTTCCAGAGTTGTCTTTCTCATCACAGATTCTCTTGATACATAAACACACTGGTAATTAACCTTGTCTGGCTCATTTAACAGCGACACAGTTGCTGTCACTAGAGAGGCTGCTAGCTCAAACACAGGGCTGATATTACTGAGTAAATACAGTGAAGGGAAGCTGGCTAGCTCTGGAGGTTGGCTCCTGCCCCAAATAATAACCCTGGATGGCAGCCAACTGGGAATGTATCTATATGCATCCATCTGTTGTCTTAGGTCTTAAATACATGGACTTTTGTATGGCTTTTGGTGGCAGAAACTCCTTCTGCATGTATTTCTCCCAAGCATGGGAGTGTCAGAAGCTAATCAACTGCTAGTTCATTTAGGGCAGAATATGGAAATACATATCTCTTTTCTGAAAAGACCAGGCTACAATATCTGTCAGGTTCAGGGTTTTTATTCAGCCAGGCAACTTATGGACCAGAATGGAACTTGTTAGGCCATTCACAAGCAACTCACTCACCACAGTGAGAAGGAGCAATCAAAATGCTCCACAGAAACATACTTAATCAAATCCATACTGCTACAGTCATTTGACCAGTGATGTGTGGATTCATGATGCAGAATGCCACAGCAGTACAAGCAAGCCTGTCATGGGATGATCAGCGTTTCTCCTCCTCCCTGAGAGCATTCACAAGTGAAAATTAAAATGTTCTTGCCATTCTGATCTCATAGTCCAGGAATATAACATACTCTGAAACAGTACCAAGAAAGAATACAGGAACTGTCTGGATTTCTTTCTTCTCTCTTGCTTGTAAGTTAGATGAAAATAAAGAGCTTCCAGTGTTTCAAATCTCAGCTATTTGTATGATAAGTTCATTTGTAACGAATCACTAGAAGCCAAAGGTGTTGTCATTTGAGGTCTCTATTACTTGCAGCAAACACACTCTGTTTTGGAAGGAAGACTGGCATTTATTTTCAGATGGTTTAAGAGTGAGTTTGACTGGCTGTTGTGCATAGTACATCAAAAATAGCAATGAACTGCACAGTGAGCAGAATAGTCTTTCTGTATGAAACTACTTTTAACCATATAGTACATCTGACCAAATAAAATTAGCAGTGAGACTTTCTAATTGGTTTTAGGTTTGGGGTTTTTTTTAATGTGGGGATTTTTTAAGTTTGGGNAGCACACAAATACTTGCCTTTCTAGTTGTTATAGGTTTGTTTTGGTTTGGTTGTTTGGTTTTTTTACTTGTTTTGGGGGGTTTTTTTGAAGCTATGGTTTCCAGATGTGTGGGATCAACCATAGTCTTGCCAGGTGTGATGATGTGTTGTGGCTGAAGGCTTGAGACTTTTAAGATCTATGTTATGTACAGCAAACAGAACAGCAAAGAACTTGCTAAGAATGGCTGAAAGCATTTATGCTTAGGTTTCAAAATCAGACTTACAAAGGCTTCTGAGAATGGTATAGGAATCATATATATATATATATATATATATATATATATATCTACAGACACACATACTGTATCTATTAGATTGTAAGGAATGTTTGAAACTGGCAGCATTACAAGAGAAGATAGTATATAAACCAAAACTTGTTACACTCAGTTAATTCACTGCATGCAGGCTCAACTATGAGCACAGGGATTGGATCTGTTTAATGGATATCACTTCATTGAAATGGAAGTTTCTGTTATTTGCTGATATTCTGTACTTTATATGTAAATCCCTGACATGACAATATTTGGAAGATTTAGCAAGTTGTGTAGATATGTCATACTAGGATTGTAATTGAGCTAGCTCCACAGAAAATGTTGTAGGCATTTTTGGTATAATTATATTATTCACTTGAAGATGTGTTTAGACTTTGTTGTTAGACAGATACTGATAATGCAACCCACTGCAGTGACTTTAAGAAAATAGACACTGTATTTAGGGTCAGTTCTTTTCCAGAAACTTCCCCACAGAAGTCACAGGCATGACACAAAAACAGTTTTTCAGTACAAAATTGCTCTGAATCCACAGCCAGGAGCTAGGGAGTTTTGGTGAGAATGGAAATAAGAATGAACTGAAACAGAGTAAGTGCTTGTGTCAGCACTAGACTGACGAAAACCCAAAACCTTCTGCACTTGGCTTCAAATTAAAGTTTAATTTCTTCAAAATGGTAGTAATGAATTTTTGTATAAATAGTTTAATTCTTTCTTAAGCAAGAAAAACATTTTGGTGTTGACAGTGTCTTTGAGGCTTGAAATGAAAAAGCATGACTTAATTCCAGCAGTGATAAATAACAAGTCAGAACATAAGTTTCCTAATCACATTTACAGAGTATTTTCACCTACATATTTGGTTGAGAACTATTTCTAAGTGCAGGAGAGTTCCTTCCCCCATCCTATGTAATGATATTTCTTCTCATATAGAAATAGTAGATAAGCAGTGCTCAGAACATCCTGGGTATTTGATTACTATGGATAAGCTTCTAAATGTGCTTAGGTTTTTGTGCTCATCCACCTGTATGAAACAGAACTAATGCTGTTTTCCCTTGGTGGAGTGGAATATATATATAGGGCTAATATAGCAGCTAATTCTCAATCCCTAAGACTTTGCCTACCCTTTCCTAAGGGATTTCTGCATTCATTGTCACTGAAAATCAGGTGCAGAACCACAGAACATTCTGAGCTGGAAGGGACCCACAAGAATCATCAAGTCCAACTCCTGGCCCTGTGCAGGACACCCCAAGAATCACAGTCTGCCTGAGAGCATTGTCCAAATAATTCTTGAACTCTGTCAGGCTTTGTACTGTGACCCTGTCCCTGGGGAGGTTGCTGGTGGTATAACTTGATTGTAATGAATCACAGGATTGTGAGAGTTCTCTTACTTTGCTCAGTGTTCTTTTCAGTGTTGAACTGCATTATTGTGAAGTGAACTGCTCCATCAGTAACTTTGTATTATTTTATAAGAGGAGTGCAATCAGAAACAAATGCTATTGTTTCAAAGTTGATTATATTGTTTCACAAATAAAGGAGAGTGCTCAGCACTTTAAAACAGATCTGAGGAAGAGATACATATTATGGCCACCACAGCTTCTCAAGAAGATGGCTAGTACTGATTTTGAATGCTTCAACAGTAGCATTGCTGCTAGATTTCTTTGGTGCTAAAGAGAAAGTCTTGTTCAAGCAGAGTTCTGCAGCAGGACTCTTCTCTGTGTATGACCACTCTGCCTGGTGGTAGGGACTCCACAACAGCCTTCCATCACTGCTGGTTTTGTGGGTTTGGCTAGGATAGGGTTAGTTTTCACAAGAAGCTGGTAGTTTAATAAAGCATTTGTCCAACTCTGTTGTCCATTTTCTACATGGCTTGTTGCTGTGGCATGGAAAAATAAAGGCAGTGACCCCAGTTTGAGTTTGCATTAACTGTCTGGCTTACAAGGAGGGAAAAGGACAATGGGTTTGCATCCCTAGTTAGTGCTATTAATGAGTTTACAGCAGAACTGCAACTCTTTGTACTTTAATCACAGCTAGGGTGCTTGCTCATGAAAATTTGTTACCTGGCAACTTTGCTTTTGTCTTTCTGTTTCCTGTCTGATATTCCTGAATCAGACCTAAAAATAAATCTACTTTTGGTTTGTTGTGCATTTCTTCTTCTGTTCTAACAGGCATCCTTTTAGTGTCAGAGCTCAGCATCTTGGACTATATATAAATAGCCTTAAACAATGTGAAATCACTGTTACACTATGTAGAACCTTTCTAGACACATCTAGAACATTACAGTATCTAGAATTTCAGAGAACCAGGGAAATAAAGACACAAGTAGCTCAAAAACAAGGAATGGGTCTATTTCTGATTCAGATCTGTTTGGGGGCATTTTGTTGAAGGGGGGGAATGTGGTAATGTAACAATGGTTGTATGATGAGTATAACAGTGGTGAGTTGGTGGTAACAACTCATTTTCTTCTTAGAGGTCAAGTAAAGTTAGATTGAATGGTATTTTTATGTGATGGGCTAGAATTATTTTCAAATTAGAGGAAAATCAGTGGGCCACTGTAAATTCAGTGTATATACTGTACCAGTGTAAATCCAGAAACTCCAGATGTGAGTTGGTATAACAAGGTAGCTTTGACAGTCACTAAAAGCAGAGTGAAGCTGAAGTCTAGAGAGGGAGAGTGAGCTTCCTGGGATGGCTCAGGCCCTTGTTGAGTGTCTAAGGGTGCAGACACACTGCAATCAGGAAACTAACATTAGCTCAGACAGGATGCATGAGTCAAGGATATTGAAAGGAGATGAAAAACGTGGTGTGCTGGCATCTGCCACTCTCCAATTGCTGGGCACTATTTGTGGTTCCTGCTGCTGATTGGAACATACTGGAAAAGAAACAAAAATAGTTTCAATTGGGTTAACAGCTAACATCTGTCATTTGACTTACTGAAAGAGAGAACTGTTTAGCTGTGAGGACATGACTGGAAGGGTCAGTAAGGGAAAAGCTTCTGGTGGTGTGTTAGTGTGTTTACCTTTTCCACTGCCCCCAGTCCCTGTGAATCTGCTCATCTCAGCAGATGAGGTTTTCCAGCCTGAAATACTAAGTATAACTTGACTCTGCTTTGCTTTTGTTAATGATGCTTACAGGTATTTGCATGGACAGATGTAGTCAAACTGCTCAATGCTACAGACCATAAACTTCTTTATTTAACATATGCTGCCTACTGCACAGTTGGTGTGAGCTTTAGGTTGAATTTTTATTAGTAGCTGAAGAAAACTACTTAGACATAAATCTTTTCTGAGCAGGTGGTTCAGATAAGCACATTATGTCTTCCTCTCACTGCTTTCCTTACCCCCAAATCTTTGTCTGAAATCTGGTACTGACATCTATTTTAATAATTAGAACACAATTTGATGATCTGTCTTCAAAGATCTGTGTTTCCCTGTATTTCTGGGATCTTTCAGACAAGAAATCTTGCTCTTCCCTTATTCCAGTGTTTCTGTATCAAGAATAAATTGAAATGCTTGCTTCTGACCTGTGAAAGTTGCCTTAGCATCTCTGGCATTTTCCAGGAGCAAGGAGTTGTCAAACTTTGAGTGATTGTTTGTTTCCATGACATTTTTATCCCACTTAAATGCTGTTGGACACAGTGGATTATTTTAGACAATGGTAAATTGATACTCTGCATATGCTGCAGCTTGTCTCTCATGATTGAAAAGACCTATGGAGTAGTGGAATCTTTGACTGAAATTTATTCTACAGAGAGGACAGATTTCCAAAGTTTCCAAAATTGCTTGGACAAACACTGAAATGAAGCTAGAGTCAAACTCTCAGTTATTTTGACCTACTGCATGCATTTGCCTAAGCCCAGTCCTTGTTTTCACTGTCCAGAAATGCTCAGTTCCCTGGCTTATGTTTTATGAAACCTAAATCTGTGTATATTTTGGGCTATGTTTTGTGGCATTTGCTCCTGCTTTACCTTTTTATCCTTTACAAAAGGGCAAATCAAAGCACTGTTTGCTTGAGTCTGGAGGGTAGGACTGATTGACTGGATGGACATGGAGACAGTTTGAATCCATTTATATATATTGTCTCAAATTTATATGCTCTCAGTTTCTTAGAGCATTTTTAGCTATTGTTTATCTAAAACAGTCTTATCTGACCTTTGTGTTTACACAGTATAATGGATTTGCCTTTCAAACACTGATCAGTGATAGAGGTTATCTTTGATCTCCCTAATTGTATCATTATTTTTATCTTGCAGATGAATTCACCAGTTTTATTGATAAATTCTCTGGCTTGGAACATAACATTAGCACAGTTCAGGGATTGTTTTAACTGTCAGTGTCACTAAGCCAAGAAAACCTCACAGATATTATTTACAAAGGAAAACACCAAACTGTGGAACTTTTAGCAGATCACATTTATTATGTTTATTTTATCTCAAAAGCAAAACCTAATAGTTTATGTTTGTTGTTTATTGCACATCTCAAACTGAAGTATTTTCTTTGCCTTATAAGGCAGATTTGACTCAATAACTGTCTGACCCTTTATTTAACTAGGTTGGTGCAGCCAAAGGGTGCTGTTAAATGACAATTGGGACATCTACTGTCCAGAATATTTATTGTAGTGCAGCTCAGTTACATGAAAAATGACTTTTAAATGATGTGACTGTGACTCTTTTATAGTGCTGGTTTACATTTGGTGGTAGCAGTGTTGCTTTGAAGACTTCTAAGATTTCCTTTCCATTTCTTCTACAGCAACTTTTTTTAAAGCACCTGAACATCCAACCCTTCAAAAGAATAAACACAAAAAATGTGTAAAGCATTATCCCCCATAGTTCTTTTGTAATGTAGCAATTTGGGAAGCACTTCAAGCTTCTGAAAGGTTTTCTGTCCAATTTCTAGGTCTAGATGTTTGTTGTTATGTTCTGTAATCTGTCAAATCTAAATGTTTCAGAAGGATTCAGCCTTTTGCTCTTTTGAGATAGTGTCTGGTGCACATCACAGAATCATAGAATGCTAGGAGTTGGAAGGGACCTCTGGAGATCATCTAGTCCAACCCCTCTGTCAGAGAAGGTTCACCTAGAGCAGGTTGTGCAGGATTGCATCCAGGTGGGTTTGGAAAGTCTCCAGAGATGGAGACTCCACCACCTCCCTGGGCAGCCTGTTCCAGTGCTCCACCACTCTCAAAGTAAGAAGTTTCTCCTTATGTTTAGATGGACCTTCCTATGTTCACACAAGACATGAAGTCAGAACTAGTGCATTCAGTTTAGCTGCTCATCCTTCCAGTCACCAAGAGGACTTTGTTGTGCTGTCTCCAACACAATCAATAGGCAGCAGCATTGCCTCCCTGTGACTGATTGATTGATTGATTGATTTTCTTCCATCTCAGCATCTTTCCACCCCTATTTTAAGGAATCCTATCTAGTGACTGAGTGAAAATCCTGTATTCTCTTCAATCCACATCTGACATTTGGGTGGCACTGACTTTTGTTTCAGCAAGTGAACACAGCCATAAGGAGGAGAGGAAATTCAGAACTCCCTGCTTGTGCTGAAGAATAAACCAATGGAATGCCATCCAAAAGGGGGTTGTAGAGGTTAGTCACCCTTGTCTTCAGTTAATTCATGGCTAAACACAGGAACTAGGGCTGCTTCACAGTATTTCTGTATAGATGATGGCCACCTTGGCTGCCAAGCCTATGTATCTGCAGGATGTGACCCATCTTTGGACTCCTATGGTTTCTTGAATGACTACTGAAAAAAATCTTTTGGGGGGTAGCCTGATATGCATCTAAGATGACAGTGATGAGCACAGATTAAAGCTTGGAGGCAAATGTCAATAGTATCATCAAGAAAAAGCAACACATAGATGATAACAGACTGTCCTTGCTTGGGCCTGAGGCCATCCTCTCCCAAATCTACAGCCTGGGTAGAAGTCTGTAGGGCTGTGCTACAACTTGGGCCTCAGACTTTGAGTTACTTGTCAAATGCATTTTCTTTTGTATTATTATTCTGCTCACTATTTGCATAGGGTAGTTGTAAAATTTGTTGTGTGTTATACCCCTGAGTGGCTGTACTTCAAAATTTCCTTTTGAACTGATACTACTCTAGGAGTCCTTGGGCTAATGAGAGGGTTGGGGTATTTTGCTTGCTTGTTTTACTTAGCTATGGTTGTTTGATTTGGTTGGGTTTCCTTCAGAGCAAAGAAAAGCACATGGCTACTGCTAGTACTATTATCACTACATTATTTAACTCAAAATGTTTAGGGCTTATATATTTAATAAGCTTCATCTAGAAAGAAAGATAAATTTGAGACAAGTTGCAGTGGATCTTTTCAGGTGTTTGGAGAGAGCACTTCATAGCTGTTATTTCAGCAGATTATTAATAAATATTTATTTTATTTATTCCTATGGTGTCTGAGTCCTACCCCAGCCTCTGATTTAGAAAAGCAATATCCATGTTTGCCTGTTTTTGCTGTTCAAAGTCTGAAGCTAGTGGTTCTGGCAGACAGACTAAGCAAAATATGAGAGTGAGTGTTTACAAAGGAAAGAAAACAAGAAGTGGATATTTGGATTCCAAAGTGCTACCGCAGTGATTAAAAAATAAAATGCAAAACTCAGGCCCTTTATTTGATCTGAAATGTGAATACAAGTTCAGTTTGAGTTTACAAAGCTGAGAACACTGGCATCCTTCAAACCTCTTTGGAAAAGCAGCCAAGTCAAACTTCCTGAGAATGAAGTTTGTGGGAAGTGGCTTAACATATTAGAAAAGTGTTTGGAACTCCAAACAGAATAAGGTATTATGCTCAAAGATGAGCCTTATGCTTACTTGAAGGCAACTAGAAATTGTGAAACACTTGGTGTGTGGTTTGACTTATGCCAGTTACAGCAGCTCTTCAAAGTAGTCTCATCCCTGAGTGTATCATTAAGAGAGCATCCTGCCCACCCCACCTCGTGCAAATAAGGAAATGGCTAAGAGCTTTCAAACATTGTAATCAAACATTCATCCTTACAGACTCTTTGGAACAAAGTAAACTTTAAAGATTAACCTGATCAAACTCAATTTAAAAAGAAAAGGAAAAAACCCATCCAAGCATGTGCTTGAAACCTTACACAGAACTACATAAAGGTCCACTGTATAAAACATGATCTACAGGGACACCTAAGTTATGCAAAGCTAGAGAGCAGTGCAGGCCTGAAAAGGGATTTTTTTTACCTCAGACAAGCATCAAGTTAACAGTTGGGCTGCCATCTATGAGGTGAAATTCTGTGTCAGAAGTGGAGTTTGGGTTCTGTGTTTCTGGTACACTGTTATAAGTACCTTTGAAGTAGCTTTGTGCAGTGACTGTATCAAAAAGTAGCCCAGTAAAATGATGTAAGGAGATTCAAATGCTGCTAGGTTTGTGAAGTTTTTTGGTTGGTTAATTGTTGATTTTTTTCAAAGATTATTTTCAGTAGCTAGGGGAGTGTCTTTATTTTCACAAGAAGTTTTCTAGACTTCTCAAGATGTAGCTTTTTTTCCCCCAGTCATTATGATGATGGTGGGAAACAAAACTGTGATACATCTTCTATTACCCACAGACTTTCAGGTAATGGCAGAGATATACCAATTGCTCAGACAACTAAGTGATAAAAGTTCTCTAGTACAGTGAACAAACACTAGATTCTCAGCTTGAATAGGGAACAAGATGTGAGCAGCACGTTAAATGCAGCCATTTCTTGCCTTTTATAGCATGTTTTGTTCAGAATCAAATCTCTGCAACAGCTTTGATTTCTCATTTCACCCAATCTAGGAGATGAAGCCTCAGTTCTTGCTTGTTTCTCTTTTCAGAGCTGTTCATGAATTGTTTTGGTTTTGTTTTCTTTTTTCCCCCCTCCCACTTTGTTCCTTTCAGCATCCTTTTTGGAAAGGCAATGCCACTGCATGGACAGAAATCAGATAATAGTGGTTTGTACTCTGCTATTTAATGGCTGTGAAGGGAAGATTTACCATTGTTTTCATAACTCCCTCTACAAACCTTCTTGAAACAAGAAAGCCCTTTCCAGCCCCTCCTCTGCTGATAGCAATGTATGTTCTGTTGCTTTTCAAATAAGAGAATTTATGAGATTTTGAATGTGGTGAGGTTTTACTGGAATGATATCAAAGGGTTCTGTGACTTTTTTTTCCATTCATGGTGTAAAGGCACTTCAAGGTTATGGAGCAAGGGACTGCAGCACTCACACACTATCAGTATATTGGTAATGCACTTCATTGGGTTCCCAGAACTACTTCTCAACTGAAATTACAGATTAACAGGGTTCAAAACAAATCTATTGTGAGGGTCTCAGCAACACACAGTACAGTGCCTTAGTTGTCTGTTGTTTGAGTTCTTCACAGGGAAGAAATTCTACCAAAATCAAGGCTTCTGCAAAATTAGATATTCTTTTTGGCTGGAGCCACATTGAGTGCAGAAGCTCAACTGAGAACTGACAAAGAACCAGAATAAAGTCCAAATGGATATTCTAACTTGCTGTTCTGGGGTTTAAAAAGTGCATATGGCAAGAGGTGTTGTGTGTATTGAATGGGTGCTTGTTATTCCTATTCTACTTATACCAAGGGGTACAGTGTTTAAGACCACATGTAAGATGTGGTAGATGCAGCCTCACAGACTCTTCATGCAAAGACCTTTCACATCAGGGAACTAGCTTAGCATTTGTGCTGTTAGAGGTTGAACACTTCAGTANGGATCTTGGGATCTGTATATGTGTGTGTGGTAACTATTAACCCAGTGCATTGTTAGTGCCTTGGGAACCTTGAAAACTGCTCTGTTCTAGCCAGGTAATATAGTATAGTAGTGTATATATATATATATATATATATATAGTAGTATACCTCCTGGAATAGTATGTATAGTAGTATACCTCCTGGAATACTGGAATACTATGACTTCCCAGGAAACTAATTCAGCCTCACAGAAATTAACTGTGAATTCAAAGACTAGGTAAGAATCTAGTAATTCAAAACCAGAAGGATCTGAGCAAAAGCTGGTTGTGTGGGTGAGGTATGAGGCTTCATTTGATGTGCTTCTGTCTTCCCTGCCTGCATGTGTCTAGCATCGAATATGCTTTCTGTGCCTCACTTCAATCTCTCTAGCTCTAACTGTTGCCTGCCTGCCCAGTGGCTGCTGTACAAAAGGAAGCCCCAAAGGTTGCTCA
Organism: Galbula dea; assembly: GCA_013399015.1. Classification (NCBI taxonomy): domain Eukaryota; kingdom Metazoa; phylum Chordata; class Aves; order Piciformes; family Galbulidae; genus Galbula; species Galbula dea. The sequence continues at coordinate 2,375,248 of VWZX01005094.1, forward strand.
CTGTAAATTTTAATTGTTTTTCTGCCAGTAAGATTAGACTGGGAAGGAAGACACTAAACTGCCATCCTTCCTTGGGTGTTGTAGCTTTAGCCAGTTCTACAAAGAAAGATTTAACAGTTGCATACTGGTCACCAAATGCAGTTTGTAATTTTGCTCAGGCTTCTGGCACCAAAAAAAAAAATCTGTGAAATGTTGGAGTTTGCATTTGTAGCCAAAACCAATAAATGAGACAAGTGGCCAAGGAGAGAAGAAGAACAAGGAAAAGAGAACATTGTTTTTGGTAAAAACCAATGTATTCGAATGGGATATTTCACTCTGAGAACAATGAAACTTCTTTAATCCTCTCTGACACGTGTTCACATGGTGGGAAGGTAATTTTCTGTCTAAGAAGGTGTAAAAAGTATATCAGCAAGTAGTTTGGGGTGTTTTTTAAATCTGGGAGCATGTGAAACAGTTCTTTGTGTGTGTACTCTAATGAAAGAAGCATTACCCATATGCATCTCAATATTGGAAAACAAATGCCTATGGTGAAATTCTGTTCTCATTTATTGCATCTTAACATTGTTTTGTGGTTGGTTGCTAAAAGAGAAATTAAAACCCACTGTAAATGCAGCATATACTTAATGTATTATTTTATTGATTTCTGAGAGATTACAGACATTTTTTAGTCTATTTGCATACTCCCTCAGGGAGGTCATTCTTTTGCCATAGCCTAATTATTTGTCTGTGTGCATAATCTCTTGGTCTATACTGGTCATGGGGCATGCTAATGCAATGGAGGAAGTTCTTAGCTTAACAAGGAGCAGCTCTTTCTCATTGTGTGGCTTTCTGACTGAAATTAGAAGGGACAGTGCCTCTTTTTAGCCATTTGTAATAAGGTTTGGAGTGGAGGAAAGCTACAGATGATGACAGCACCTTGCAAGTGAGCTATGCTGAGATGCACGTCTTCCGTGATTGGTGTGGCATGGCAGATGGCCAATAAAATTACTGCTTCATTTTTTTTCTTTCACATAAATGTTGTTTTTAACAATACAATACTTCAAAAATGAAATTATAACCATTTATGTGTAACAATACAACAAAAGGAGCCATGGGTCACCAGGCCAACAGTTCCTTGAATGGCTAGGGGATTTAAAGCAAGGTCTGAAGGACCTCCTCAGTATCCAAGAGAACTCTGTTTTATGTGCAGATCAAAGCTTCAGTGCAAGCTTTGATTTGAGTCTCTTTCTGCCATTTTTACTGTGTCAGCTGCAATGCCAATGATGACTTTTTGTTTACATTGTACAGCAGAAGACAGCGAAGCAGGTGCAGTAGTACACAGCAACAGATGGTCTTCTCATCAGTTTGTTCTCTGTGCTTGCAAGGAACATCATGAAAACAATTCTGTTGAGGATGACAGAGCAGTGATGGCATTGGCAATGTTTTGATGGAGAAACCTTCCCACAGGATTTTTTTTTCCTGATAAAAAGGAAACAAAAAAAATCTAGTGCTGAAAACAGTAAGTAAACCACATTTCCCTTCAAAGGAAACAGTTATTTAGTGCTTTCCACAGGGTGAGGTTTTGTTCAGTCTCATGTTCTGCCTATGTAATCTTCCTAGTCAAAATGATGTTTTCTAACACTTGCCATCATTTCTTTACTTTCTTCCCAGCAAGAGTTGTTAGGCATGGGCCCAGGCTGCCCAGGGCAGTGGTGGAGTCACCATCCCTGGAGGGGTTTAAAAAAAATATGTAGGTGTGGGAATTAGGGACATGATTTAGTGGCATGGTGGTGACAGGCTGATGGTGGACTTGATGATCTTAGAGGTCTCTTCCAACCTTAATGACTCTGTGATTCATTTTAAGTACCATCCCTAAAGGGTCAGCTTCCTCTACCTTTAGTCTCATTTGAATGACCTGGGCTTTGTATTTCAATATTGATGTGGAGCATTCAAGAGTAAACACACACAGATGTACAGCCCCAGGAAAGATGGGAGAGGGAGCTAAGGTAGTATGGATTCTAGTCTGGGCTCCTCCTGTTAAATTGATATTGGATTAAATATTCTCCCAAATGAGACACAAAATTGTCTATCCCCTCTTTTTCCTTGTTTATCCCACCCTTTTGGTATAGAGGTACACACAAGCCAAAGCCCATCATTTGCCTGCATTTCAACCTGTGAAATATTATTTGTAGGGTCTGCTGCCAAAGCTGCCTTTATTTAAAAACAAATTACCCAGAGTTGTGTGTATAGGGAACCAATAACCATCATTAAATGATGAAGGAAAGGCTGCATGCTTTATTAGTTGAGGCATGGTATGTTTGCAAAGTCTACAGCACCTATTACTGCTGGCTCTTTTCTTAGAGGCTCATAACACTGGGGCAAGTTATATTTTTCTTTTTAAAGGTATTTTTCTGTTTAATTTTGCATTTCCACTGCTTTTGATATACTGAAAATGTTTTAAGGTTCTCAGCTGCATACAGAAGCTTTCCATTAACACAAATGTAACGATAACCCAGGTAACTGCCTTTTTTCCTGATTTGTCTTTTTTTCTACTGCTAATGATTCTAAGCCATAATACTTAGTAAAATGAACCAGGGCATGTGAATGACTGCAGCTGCCTAAAATGTGGCTTGAGTAAGAAATATATTTAACAGTTTTGCCTGACTAGGAAAAAGAGGAGAGGATTTATAACATTTAAACTTGAAAATGAGACTTGATTTTTACACCTACTGGTAGAGTGCTGCTGCCTCAGACTGACCTTTTGGTTTACACACACACACACAACTATGCTATTATTCTAGAAAAGAGAAGTTGTCCTACTGCTACCAGCATTGCTAAAATAGCCAATTCAAATAGTAATAAATGAGCTTACTGGTTACAATAGAAGGGAGAAGAGGCCACATTTTAATGCCATTGTTACTGAAAATCCTGGCACCAAGAGAGTGCATAAAAAAGGACACCTTAGCAAAAGTATGAATAAAACATTTGCTAGCACACAGGTTTTGTTTGTTTGTTTGTTTATTGTTGGTATAGGTCAAATGAGATGCCAGAACTGCATCTACTTGTCTGCCAATAGAAAGTGGAAGTCCCTGTGCATTGCAGGTTCTTCCTCAGGCACATTATTACCTGCTCTCAAAACAAAACAAGGAGGGGGGAGCAAAAGGGAAGGGACAAAGGCACAGTTAAAGCAGAGACTGTGTTTGAAATATGAAAGTACTTGAATATCATCACTTTTTCTGGCTCAACTAGTCAACAGCTGAGTTTTTCACCTTTAGAAGTAGTTAATTAGTAGTTTTAATTAGAGAAAACATACCCCTTTTTGCTTCCCATTTTCTCAGGCACAGATGCAACAGCAGTCAGCTTCTTTAATCAAAAATTAAAGTCTTTTTATAGCTAATACTCCAGACTTAACAACTCCCTTCTCTTGGTTTCTTCCTAAGGGGGAGCTAAATATTTCTCTGACTCTTCCCTGCTTTCCCTGCATGCTCAGCTGCAGGATCCCAGCCTCTCTTTCTCCACTGTGAGTATGCCATTTCTGCTTCATTTTGGAAGCAAGAAAACAAGCAAGTACCTGTATCAGTTTGCTCATATATTATCACTAACCTATGTAACTTAACAGACATAAAAGAACTACAGACATTTCCCTAATGACAGGTAAGTGGTTATAAGCACCTAGCTTATTAATCATAATTACAATATGCTCTATAACAAATGATCTGCTAAGACTATAACTAGGTTGTGTTTTTTTCCAGCCATACTCCCACCCTGTTATGCTCAGAAAGGGCACACACTGTACAGGTTTCACTTGGTAATCAACAACCAACCTGCAAGCACATCCTGTCAGATGAGATCAAGACTTGCAGGCATGGAGCTTCATGGTTTCTACTGGTCATTTATAATCCAAATTGCTTGACTGGAAACATTGGTCCCAACTGAAAGCCAGCAAGTGGCAGCAACCAAAGCCTGTCAGTTGTTGCTGCTGACAGTTAAGCACATTGCACTGTACTAAAGGTTGGAAAATAAAGACAAACAACTTGCTTAAGATGTTAATGTCTACTAAGCAGTGACAGTTGGCAGCTCTGCTGTCTTCTAATGGAAATTATGTTCACTTCACCAGCATTTCCCAGCATGTATAAAAACCCAGGCTCCAGTGCATGCATACTGCACTGCACTGGAGAACTACAGTTGTGCATAGTAGGAGATCTAGGCCACAGAACTGGTTTCACACAAGGAACAAAAGAAAAGAGAATCTTTAACTCTTCCTCTATACAATCTACTTTAGAATGGAGACCAGAAATTAATGTACAAGGCTGAAAGTAGAAGCAAGTGCCTTTGAGAGCCAAAGGTGCCTCTAAGTTTGGGTGAAAGAGTCATCTGCTGGCAAGCCACTCTAAGTACCTTAGCAGGATAGGGGTCAACATTAATTTTCTGAAGTTTCTTGAAAGGCACAGGCTCTTCAGTGGGGCCATAGAACACTGACCTGTAAATGGAAGAAGGACTGAGCTCAGCATCATCATCATCATCACCATAGAACCATTTGCAGTTGGGGTTTTTTCCCCCCCCTCTTCTATAGATATCTTTGCAAGACAGAATTAATTCTAAACTAGCATAACCTTCCCCCTCCCTCTCCCAGCACCATGGCAGTTGTCTAAGTTCCAAAATCCTTATTTCAGGGAAAACAGAAGTTGTTTCCATTTGCCCAAGCACGTTTATCACTACAAGTTTTATTGTACTTTTTCATGAGTCTAACTAAAAGGACTTGGCCTCTTTGCCAAGATAGAAAAGGGCCTGTGGTTCAGTGGCACAAGTAAGTGTCCCCTCACAGTTCTACACTCTGCATCTGATTCTGGCCTATGTGCCTCTGCTGTTCTACCACAGAGATTAATCTTCAGTGACTAAAATGTACAACTGTTTGTGCAGCAACAATATGCACAGATTATTTTTAGTTGAAACATGTGGCACTGCTCACTCTGCAGCTGCTTTTATGCATTAATGCACTGTGGTACAAAACCCTAACTGCAAGAACCCAAGTTAATTGCAAGCAACAAGACATTTTGGACTGAAAAACTCTTTTGGCTACAATAGAATTGAGTTGTTGACTTTTCAAGCTAAGAGAGATATGAATCATGGAAAATATTTCAATCCTTAACCCCTTAAAATACTCAATACTCCTAAACTAATGCAAAATGCAGTTATGTGTTGGCTTAGAAATGACAATTTCTCTGCCAAAGGTTAATTTAGACTATTCATCCAAGATTAGTTGCAAGTTTTTCAAACTGTAAATAAATTCTTATTCCTAAACAGCACAGGTTTTCAAAGAAGGGAGTATAACCCACAGCCTATAAAAGGAAAAGATTTAAAGCAGAAATAGGACATTTGACTTCTGCATATTTGGAACATTTAATCATCCTCTTGGTTAGATGGAATAAGCAAGACTGGCAGCTTGTTCTGCAGCTCCTTAGTGAAAGTACATTTCTTTAATAGAGACTTAATGCTTTGTAGGATCATTTATAATCTAATCCTGCATCTTTTACAGACAAATGTAAGAACTCTTCCCTTCTTTCAGGAGGGAAGAGGCCCAAAGACTGTAAGTGCCTGAAGGTATGGACCATCATTTCTTCTCTTTTTCTGTTCAGTTTGAGCAATGGTGTCCACCTTTTCACATTTCTATTCCAAGATATTAATGTACACATAAAACTATTACTATCAGAATTAATAGGAGGATTTTAATCTCATTCTATTAGATAGAGAGAGCTATGCCAAACTTAAGCTGTTTTTAGCTGTAAGCACAGGACTTACACAAGTCTAAGGTATCAAAGTACTTTCTCAGGACTTCCAGTGCTATAAAGAAATGCAGCTGGAGAAGTAATTTCTGTGAGACCTAGGTCTCAGACAGAAACACTTCAGCAGTTTTGGCTGTGACACCTCAAACCACTGATGTTATTGAATCACCTCACACTGCCCCTTTGCTGCAGATAACTGCCCACGTAAAATGAACATCCTGAGTCTGCCTTAGTATAATGTTAGCACACATTTACATTTACTGTCAGTTTAACTCCATTATTCATGCTGCCAATTACCATATGAAAATGAACATGTGCTGTTCTGTTGTCCTGTCCTTAAGGGGAAAAATATATCATTCAAGTCACTAACCACTCAAACCAGCCACACCCACATCCAGAGAATCTTGTGTCATTTCATCTCATTTTCATATTTGTTTTCCACCTCTGAAATCCTGTTAAGATTGTAAGAAAATGTGGTTTTGATAGGGTCACCTCTGACTCAAGTAGTCAGAAGCTTATGAGTTAGAGTAAGATGTAAGTTAAAATTAGAGATGGTATAATATTTAACATAATTCTTCAAGTTACTAGAGCAAATTCCACAGAGTTGGAGGATGGCAGCATTATGAGGCATAGGTGGATCAAGGGTAGGTGAGCACACAAGCCCACAGGCAGAAAATAATCCACACTGCCATTCAGTGTGTGTGCCAGTGCATTGCTGCTGCCCAGGGCATCCTTTGACTTTTCCACTCAAAGAGTTTGGATAGACTTGTACCTTCCCTCAAACTAGTGGCCTACCTGCAGTGCTCCACATGGCTGGGATCTTGAAGAGTCAGGTGCTGTGTTGCAAGGAGTCAGGAGCATGTTTAACAGCCTCAGAAGTCCCTCAGTCAACAACTGTGCTTCCTGTACCCCTGTTCCACCTCCCTGTATAGGAACAGGGTGCTCAGACTTAGTTCAAATGCACAATGCCTCTGGGAAACACACAGTCAGAAGATTGCCACCAATCAACTCATCCCATAGTGTCCTCCAGAGCAGGGAAAGGTGTCTCCATAGAACTCCTCCAGTCCACAGACCCAGCTTCTGGCCAGCTCCCAAAGACTGAAACTGCATGACAAAACAAAGCACAATACTGTAGTAGTTCTACAATTCTGCAGTAATTATTTTGGTCAACTCTTAACTTACTGGCATGATGGTTCATGGCAACAGGATATTCAACAGGATATTCTCTGGTTTGTTTTCTCTTTGTTTTTGAATAAATAAAAGTAGTGCAGCCTCTCACATTTCTGATTAAACAGACTTTTATCTAATGATTGCCCATAGATTAGGAACAGCATAAAACCCTTTTCTAGACCTGTTATCCAAATATTTTGTTTTGCTAAACAACCATGCTTCTACAGATCTGCAATGTGCTCCATGACTCTGAACTACTAAGCATTAAAGTCACCATGACTGAACCACATTAAGCAGACTTCAGGTGTGACTGAACTGTGAAGTGTAAGTGTAGTTTTTGTACTCTGCACAAATGTATTCTCATTTCTGTGAGTGGCTAAACACATAAAGCTTTTCAAATGACCTCAGTTCAGAAGGCTTTCCCTTCAGGGCTACTGTTTCAGTCACATCCCTCATTATTTCCTATGCATTAACAAGTTGCTTACTTTCCTGGATTCTTCATCATCCATTTATTCTATTCATTTAACAGATTTCAGGCACTACTACTAGAAAATACCTTTTCTTTTGGCTACACATCCAGCAGCCAAGTACAGCTTTTCTGATCCACACCAGATGTAAAGTACACTCTATGGAAGGGAAAGAACTAGGTACCTAGGTTCCAGGGAGGGAAGGGGGGACACTTCAGAGATCACAGAGGTCAGATTTAACACATTGAGCAAGAACTGGCTACTCCTCATAAAGATCTTTGATATCTATAGCTTATGCAACTGTAAATTTAAACACAGATTTGGTAATTTTCTTCTACCACCTTCTTTCCAGAAAAATCTATCTGTCCAGATTGTAGGAAACAGTCTGGAATATGCAATAAAATGCAGAAAAAAGCCTACCTCAGAGACCTCTGCTTTGCAGACCTTCATCCTCAACTACATATATTGATGCCAGTACATTATATTACTGAACTGACAAAAACAGACCCTGGGACAGTAGATGATGCAAGCATGCCTCACTCAGAATACCAATGAGGCAGACTTTCCAAATGAAGATGTTGACAGACTTGGAAAAACTGACTTTGCCAGCTCCCCTTCTGTTACAAGGCCTGAAGGCAGAAGATTAAGAACACTGGGTTTATGTATTGGCTTGAGGAAGTTGCAGCTTATGCTCAGGGCTAACTGTGCACTAGTGCTGCAACCTACCAGTTTTAATCTTACTTTAATAAATCTTTAATGTAATACTATTGAATATAATATTTTGTGTATAAGACCTTGGTCCTGCAGGCTGCTTTAAGCTGAAAATTCCTGCATCCTCATTACAGAACAATTCTTTAGACTGCCTGTAAAATATGCTCCAGTACCTTCAAGATGAGTTATCAAGTTACTATTTCAAGCATTGTTCCTATGAGATGGAATCCTAATTTAATGCAGCAGCAGTAGGGCTCTATGGATTTCAGTGCAGCACTTACCTGTACCACCAGCAGAGCTGTCTCACTTCTATCACTGGAGGGTGATCAGACTAATGTAGGCATAGATCAATAGCTAGATCATATTCTTGGATGCACCAAACTATTTGCCAAACCTTGCTGCCACAATTCTGCACCTAGGAGATTAAAGTGTGGAGTTTCACATTGCCATTTTATACAAAACCATTTATATAGAGAGAAAAGAATTGCAGCAAAATAATGTTTATACATGAACATACAATTTGAGCTCCTTCCATGTTTCTAGAGAACTGGAATCCAAAACTTTCACCCTTAAAATGTTTTCACCCTTAAAATAATTTTTTTCACCCTTAAAATAATTTTTCCACCCTTAAAATAATTTACTTTACCACCAAGGCAGTGAGGGGAGCTTTTTAGTTGGTTTGCTTGGAACAGCATGTGTCTAAATCTTTCCCAGGTTTCCTAGAAACTTAACCCCCAGGTAGTCAGGAAAAAGTTCTAACTTTTCTAATGATGGGTGAAGAAGAACAATTCTAGTGCAGCACCTCCCCAGATAACTCTAGTTTCAAGCCAATTTAAAAATCAGAAAATATTTCCTATGGCCACCACCCCTGTGCAGCTTGCTTCTTTGCCACCACCAAGTCAGAACAGCTACATTATCCTCTACCAGAAACCCAGCTTCTTTCTGCTAATTTTCTTCCATCTAAGAAATTAATAAAATAGAAGTGTTTTTTTCCCCTGTTTGCCCTGATACTGTGAGGTCTGCTTTCTGTGGTGGTGTAATACCAAGGGGAGATGCACAACATAGCTGTTTGTGTATTTAGCTTTGTTTCAATACAAATGAATGTAAACATTTCTTTCCAGTGACCTCATGCATTTAAACTAAGTTTTTACTGAAATCTGTAGTTCTGTACTGTGCTTAGAGAGCTGTTTTGGTAAGAAATTAACTATGTTAGTGTTGTGGTTTAAGCCCAGCCAGCAACTAAGCAGCATGAAGCCACTCACTCATTCCTCCCTCCTCCTAGGGGGATAGGGAGGAGAATCAAAAGTTAAGAAGTAAAACTCCTGGGTTAAGATAAGAATGGTTTAATAACTAAACTAAACTAAGATATAATAATAGTAATGAAAATGAATATAACAAACAAACAGAGACAAATCAGAATAAAACCAAGTGATGCCCAATGCAATGGCTCACCACCCATTGACAGATGCCTGAGCAGCAATTCCTCCCCTCTGGCCAGCTCATCCCAGTATATACACTGACATTCTATGGTCTAGTTTGGGCCAAGTCTGCTGGTCATGCTCCCTCCCAGCCTCTTCTGCACCTTATTCCTGGCAAAGCATGGGAAACTGAAAAATCTTTCCCTTAGGATAAACACTACTTAGCAACAACTAAAACATCAGGGTGTTATCAACACTATTCCTCACACTAAAACCCAAACACAGCACTGCAAGAGCTACTAGGAAGAAAATTAACTGCATTTCAGCTGAAACCAGGACAGTCAGACACTGTTCTAAAGAGAAAGACATGCAATAGTTTTTACACTCATCTGTACCTCAGCATGAGTATTGTCTTGTTTTCCTTTTCAACAGCTTCAGTGCAGAGCATAATTCTGAAAGCAATTCTTACAATTAAAGAGTATTCTTCCCTTGAAATGGAACTGATGCCCAAAGCATAACTGGAAGAAGAAAAGTGCAAGGTAGGAAAGAATACAAGTCAAAATCTAGTACCAATGCTAATGCTTCAGCACGAAAAATCTAGTGTGAGCTGAAATAAGAGATGTGGCTTAGTCTGTTGGCCACAAGTCCAGAAAGCTGTCTGTTGCTTTTACACATGAAATGTTCTTAGAAAAGAAACAAGGATTTTACTCTGTGCATGCCACTTCTCTTCATTTGCACAATTAACTCAGAAATTAGACTGGAGTGGCAGATGAGAATTTTCAAAGTCTAGTGTTTGCCAAAAATATTACTTGTATATAAGTCAACTGTCAAAACCCAGAACCAGGCTGGGTAAAGGGTGTATGTGCTCTTGGCAGCTTACCCATCTAAGAGTTAAAAAAAAAACACCAACAAAAAAGAGAGAGAGAAAGGAACCAATTATGCCTCTTTCAAGGCAATAATTTCTAAATCAGCTCCAGTTTGTAAAGGAGGCCTATGAATATGCAATGTCCAACCTGGAACAAGGCAAACCCTTTTCAAAGAGCAACACAAGGAGGCAACCCTTTAGGAACAGTCAGAACAGTCAGGAAATCAATTTTAGCTGACAAAGCAAGATTTATAATTTGCTTTCTCCATTAAACCACCATTTTCTTCTTTTTAAATTTAAATTATCTTTATTTTACTTTCCTTCAGTTGCAAGAAGATATTGCCAAAGAAAATTGATGATTTTATGTAGGTTTTAGCAGCTGTGGATAAATTCTAAGGTATTGTCCTGAGAAGGAATCTTTTCAAAACTAAACAGTGGGCAGTATTCAATAGTTTCCAGGTCCATATCTTGCTACTCCCTGACAAAATCAATAATGGAGAGAAGAAAGAATGATAAAACTATATATTTCTTAAATATCTTATATGTCAAATTGTGTCTTACACAACCTGGAGCAGTGAGAACTCTTTTGATGCATTTGAATCTGTAAGGTTGAAGAGGTCTGCATTCATGTCTCTCAGGGCAGAGTGAGCTGCTGGCTGCAGCAACTACTAGGCTGAATAATTTCTTACATGTAAAAACTGAACAAAACTAAACAATCCATGAGGAATCTGAAAAAAAAGGAAAAAGCAGGAACAGATATTGTTCTGCATAGGCTTACAAGAGCTTCACTAGGGACTATTAACCTTATTATCCAAGTCTTTTTCAAATATGTACCCTGCTCTGGGGTTCAGTATTTATCCTAAAAGAAGAAAATGTACAGTAATTGATGGCAAATCTACAATTTGGCTACAGAGCCCCAAATACTGAATTTTCCTACTTGGACTCACCCAAGAGAACCAACAGTAGCTGCAACCTTAGACTGTGTGTGCTGCTTGAACTTCCTGACTCTAGAGGAAAAGCAAATTGTGCTGCTGGCAGAAATTCCTGTGTCAGGTGCATGTATTCTGTGTCCAGAGCCAAGGCTCAGCTTTATATTGGCTTGCCTCTTGCAGCTAGCCCTGGCTAGGAGTACACAGCTTACTTCTTTTTAACCCTTAGAGCAGCTCCTGCTGCCCTGCCCTCTGACAGAAATACACCTCCTTTTATCTTGTATTGACATAAATCCTGAAGCCCAACTCCTAGTTGGATGCACAGACTCTCATCCTTTCCTTTTTACAGTGGAAGTGGTGTACAGAATAAACTATTCATTAGCAATCCCAAACATACCCAATGTTTGGCAGGTAAACCAAGGGTATTGAAACAAAAATTAAAAAGAAAATAAAATAGCATGCTAAGATTTTTGGGTTATATCCCAGGGACTTTGTGCTACTAAGCTGTAAAGCTCCTATGAGGTTGTTTCAGTCATGTATCACCTGTATTTTGAGATCTTTGTCTCCAAGTTTGCTATTAGCAGGCAGAATCCTACTTTGGGCACAACATCCCCACTTCTTCTGCTTTCTCCTCCTTTTCAAAATTCCAAGTTTTCCCATGGGACTCTATTAGGAAAGAGGAACATCTATATAAAAATCTTACCAGGTATTTATTTCATGAAGCAGTGTGAGTTCTTCTTTGGAATATAAACTGCTTCCACCTCCTTAGAACTGCTAATATCCCATGTCTCTAGGAGCTGTGGTCATCTGCTGTCCTCAAGCAGATGTTTCACTAAGCTCTAAATAAACCATTAGCCCACAGTGAGATAAAATGCTCTTTCCTCCATCACACAGTAGCATTCAAATGTCAGGGTGAAGGCTTCCCACACAATTAGACATGTATGTCACGGCAGCACACATACTGAATTGTATTTTGTACAACCTTAGGAGCAGGATTTTGACTGACTTTGGTTTGGTTTTAGCCACTGAGGTGCACATTCCTTCCCAAGAAAATGTAGTAGTGACTTTTTGGAATAATGGCCTAAGCATAAAATCCCACACTAAGGATATATTTTAACTGCTTCACTTTCCTGCCCAAGGAAACACTCACCAAACAGCTGAGCAGCATGAGGCTTCTGCCTCTTTCTAAGCCAGATGGAAACTTTGAAATTAGCTGGAAATATTGGGAGTGTATTGTACAGTAGGAACTTGATAGCCATAGTTATGCTTATAGAATTTTATCTTTTTCATTCAGAAAGCAGTAGAGCATGAGATAGGTGTGGTTCCTACTAAATATTTAATAACCTGGAGGCAACTGCACAGTGCAGGCAGAATCCTGTGCTTCTCATCCTTCCAGGTCCAGGGAGATGAATACTTCAAGATACAAAAAGAGCACAGAGAGGTTTTTAACTCCTCTGTAGTGTTACATTTTGCTTTTGCAACAATATAAAGAGTTAACAAAAGTCAAAAATGATCACTCCTATAATGTCAAAAAAACCTGTAAGAACTGCTTTCAAGGGGCAGTTTACAGGGTTTGGCACTGTTTGGCAGTGCTGAATAAGAGAACTGCTTGCCCTCTCTGGAACAATATCATGATAGGTGTGTGATAACTCTACAATGTTTCAGACATTATCAGTGATTGTTCAGGTTGGTTCACTGGTTTTCATCCTTCTCTGCCAGCCAGCAAACAGCTTATGCCTTTTTCTGATCTGATCAGAAGCAAGTAGAAAGAAAGAAATCTGGGGTTGATTTTCTTATAATCCCACCTCTCCCCAGGGGTCAATATTTACATTCTAAATACAAAAGAAAAAGATGCCAATAATTTGTTTCAAGCATTTCACTTGCTGCTTTGAGCTGTGCTGTACCACAGAAGCCTTCCCCACCATCAGAAAAGATAGATTAGTTTCTCGCTTAAGAGAACTGAAAAAGTACTCTTAGACTAAAAGAAGCCACGAATAAAATGACAGTGAGCTATGATTTTTATGGCAAGTTAGAAAAAGAATGAGAGTTTCAACATGTTCCTGCAAATATTTTGGCCCCTGTAAGTGATAAATATATTCTAACTGAAGAGTAAATTGCTTCATGTGCCTCTTCCGGAACAGCATTTTTGTGTCAAACTACATCAGGCTTTGCCTTTGAAGGACCTTTCATCAATGGAGACATATCAGCTTGAGCTAATCCTTGCATACCATGCTCTATATTTACTGCATTCTTGAGGAATAAAATAAGATATCTAACTTCACACTGATCTGGGATCACCACTTGTTCATCTTGTCCTTGGAAAAGGACTCGTTCCATTGATTCATGCAAATAAAGAATATAAGAGATAAAGTTTAATTGGGATTCCACTGCATTGCATCACTTTAACCTGTATAACCCTCTCATCAAAAAGAGCTTTTAATTGTTGGTTAGGAAGTCTAACATCCTTCACAGCTGTATGTTCATTGCATTCTCCAAACCTAATCCTGTGCTCCATTCTGATTTCCCAAGCATTTGAAATTAAATCAGTTCTATTTTTGTTCCCTCATGGGACTAGGTGGTAAAAAAGAATAGGAAACAAAGCCATTAAAAAACGTTTTTGGCAGGTACATCAGATGAATAATCAAGTGCACTCTTTGCTCAACAGTGCAAAGAGAAGTTAATTCCTTAAAGTTTTTGCTAGGAGGCATTGTGTAGAATGTGGGGTAAGGGTGAGGGTTGGGGATGGGAGTGATCCAAAGAAAGTTAGGGATTAGATTCCTGAGAGATTGCAAGAGTCATCTAGGGTTAATAAAATGAACAAAGTCAGGGAAAACATTGCCTGTAATGAAGTCTATTGATTATGAAAGTGCCTCCCAAAGGGAGTAGTGTTTGCCTTTAAGAATACAACCAATCAAAGCACCAAAGGCTGGCTTGTAAAAGGACACAGCTGTACTAACAGAGAGTGGGACTTGACCTGGGGATTGGTTTAGCTCTTTACATTTCTCTTGTGCATGGTGTGGCATTTGTGTATCAGTGCAAAACATAATGAATGGTTTTACCTGTCCCTACACAACTGTCAATGTCATTCTCTGCAGATGCCAACTGGTACTGTGGTCTGCCTGAACAAGCTACTCATCTCATCAATCAAACATGTGCAGTAGCTATAGACAAAGTCAGTGTTCCACATCTGGCTACTGTAGAAAGCTGCATTTTACTCTGAAACCCATAAAAGCCACTGAACTCCAGAATCCCCATATTGCTTGCCATAGGTTTCTTTAACCACTCCTAGAAATGACATTATTTGGTAATAAATAAATAAATCAAGCAAGCCAGCCCACACTGACTAGGTGGTGTTCTACATACACTAATACAGTTTTTACCTTTATTGATATTTTTAACTTATTTTGCAATCCTAGAAGTTCCATCCACAGAATTATCTATTTGGTTCCTTCCAAAGGAAAAAAAAAAAATAAGTCCTTGGCATCATTTGGAAGCCCCAAAGATTAATTCTGTAGCTGTTTCAATAAAGCCACAGAAAAAGCTGGTGTAACAAAACAATTAGGAATCTGTTATCTTCTCAAATTAAAAATAAAACAAGTACCATACACAAGAGTTAGTTGTCCAGCAACACAGAAATTAAGTCAAAAGAGATTTGGACCTACCCTTAATAAAGATTCAGGTAACATCTCCAGGGAACTAAATCAATTCCAAAATGGAAGTTAGGTGTAACTTCTGTTGCCTTCCAGTCACACAGTAGCTCTCTATAAATACTGCACAGCACTTAGTAGGATTAGGACAAAATAAATCATAAAAGACAAGAGTTGTGCAGGATGCTAATCTCTTATTATTGCTATAATCATATCAGGTAACCATTAAGTTTCAGTGCTGGAAGTGCAGATCTGATGATATTACAGTGCCTATTGATTCTAGCTGTTTGCTGGAGATAGGAGCCAAAGCCTTGGAGAGCTGGAGAGAACCAAGAGGACGTGAAGTAATATTTAAACTGAAGTGGAGAGATTTTGATATCTTGCTTAATGGTTGGGGATATTTACACAGCATTAATTATTACTGAATGCAGTTATATTATATGCCATCTGAAGAGAAATTTGTTCCATAGTTTAATTAGCTAAATTTTAGTTAATTTATATCTGAAGAAAGACAAAGACTTTCACCAAACACTAGCTTCCCAGAAAGTCAAAAGCTCCACGCTTCACTGCTCGGTTACTGTGCTAAGCATTTGCTTCTGAGTCAATGGAAGGAAGAATAATTCTGTTTTAACTTCTCTCAAGTTCCAGCTCTTACTTTAAGTGTTACCAGAGTTTCTCACTTGTGGCTGACACCCCAAAAAAGGGCAGAAGGACAGAGCAAATCTCCTGCTGGTGTTTGTTATTCTCATTTTCCAAATAAGCATGGGCGGTCACTGCTGGATTTGGGTATTTTTGTCCTTCAAGTCACACACTCTCCTTTAGAGCCATATTTGAGCAGAGCTAAGGATGGCTAATACTTAAAACATTGCACTACCAAGAACATCTCATCCCATGCAATATTAAACAACAGCAAATAGAGCTTTCTCTAGTTGAAGAAACCACACAAACTTCTGTCTTTTAAGAATTAATGTTACCACATTAGCACAAGTGATGTTCCTCAGGGCTCAGCTCTGGGGCCAGTCCTGTTTCACATCTGTATCAATGATCTGGACAAGGGGATCAAGCCCACCCACAGTAAGGTTGCAGAAGACACCAAGCTGGGCATGCATGTTGATCTTTTTGAGGGTAGGGAGGCTCTACAGAGGGATCTGGACAGCCTGGATTGATGGGCTGAGGCCAGTGGGATGAAGTTCAGCAAGGTCAAATGCTGGGTCCTGCACTTCAGTCACAACAACCTCATGCAATGCTACAGGCTTGGGGAACAGTGACTAGAAAGCTGCCTGGTAGAAAAGGACCTGGGGGTGCTGGTTGATAGCCAGCTGAACATGGGCCTGCACCGTGTCCAGGTGGCCAAGAAGACCAACAGCATCCTGATTTGTATCAGCAATAGTGTGGCCAGCAAGAGCAGGGCAGTGATTGTCCCCCTGGGCTTGCTCAGGGAAGTGGTGGAGTCACCATGCCTGCAGGTATTCAAAAAAGGTGTAGATATGGCACTTTGTGACATGGATGAGTGGCATGGTAGTGTTGGGTCAACAGCTGGGCTTGATGATCTTAGAGATCTTTTCTAACATTAATGATTCTATGATTCTAAGGTTTTTGGAGCAGGAAGGCAAGACTCTCCAGTGCTCTGAGGAAAAAACCTCAACTGATTAAACCTGGCAATTCAGCCATAATAGGGCCTGCCTAGACTCCTTCCCTTATTCTGTGGTCTTTGTGGAACCTAAGTAGCCAAGAAGAGGATGATATCACTGTGGAAACAGCAGATGCTTCTTTCTTTTTGCCTCTATACAGGCAAACATTTGTGGAGAGTATTCTTTTCTGGCAAAACTACCATGTTTCTTTTTCCCTTTTCTAAACATATTCCAGGTTGAAAGGGTAGGACAGAGGGGTGGTGAAACTCAGCATGGTAGTACCCTGCTCAAGATAATACACTCAACCCCTGTAGCTCTTAGACACTCAACAATACTATTTCTTAAAAAAAAAAAAAAAAGAACCCAAGATTCAAACTAAAACCCAAAAAGTCATGGTATTTTTTCCCCTTGTTTGGATTGCTTAACATCATAAAGACAACTACTAGTTAAGCCAGACTTGGTAACTAGATGTACTCTGTCTGAATATATACCCAACCTAACATTAAAAGCAAACTCTTCAGCAGCTGCAATATTTTAAGCAGTTGCCACTAGATCTTTTTCAAATATATCTTCTGAGTCTCCCAGTAATTACTAGCTGTATGCAACATACCATTTTTCTGTCTCCTTAAGAACCCCGTAGTATAATTAGATCTCATGCAAATCCCATAACTGTTTATTGTAACTTGCTAAAAAAGATAGAAAACCAAAACCTTTGTCTCCAATACAGGACTAAAATGATGCACTGGGAACATGTTTGCAGAACTCAAGACCTGATCTCATAGATACATCTGAGGAAACAGTATATGGCTAGAGCAATCACCTATGTCAATAGGATCATGTGCACTCACAAGACAATATTGGTGATTGTTTGGAAATCACAAGCTTCAGAGGATTATCCACAGTGTGACATTGAATATAAATTAAAGTAGTAAGTCTAGAAAGTCAAAGTGAACACCTTACCTTCTGTGAAATCCCTCCCAACTAGCTAAAACACAGGCAGCTCTTAGGGAACTAAACCATCCAGTCAAAAGAAGTGCTTCATGCAAGACCCAATAACCTGGGTAAAAGTTGAGGGAGCAGAAATCCCTGTAAATGACCCAGCTTTTCTACTTCTCATTGTTATTTTTCTTGATGGTAATTCACCTCTTCCCTAAACTTTACCACCAAGGCAAGCAGAAGCACTGGATGGAAAAATTCCAAACTGGCTGCAGCATGTGGGAAATAAGGTGTCACTGCACAGAGAATTCCTAGCACTGATGCTGTAGTAGAAATTAAGTTAAGCAGGCTGGGCAGCTATGGATCTGAGCTGTAAAACACAATCCTAGCTTCAATTTTTCACACCTATCTTTGTTTAAAATCCTTTACTTAAAAATCTTATTGTAAACCACTTGCCAAATAGATCCTTTTGTTTCACTGTTAAGCCTGTGTAGAGCTGGGGTGGGGAGGAGGAGGAAGATGGGAGATGAATCAGAAGAAAACTGAGGTTCTTAATAGCATCCAAGTGCTAAGGAGTGTTTCCTGTCAAAGATAAGCCTGCAAAGAGCCCTGGTGGGACTTGTACAGCCACTGACAGCTCCTGGGAAGAAGCTCCCTCAGGCATGTATAAATCAAGAAGTGCTCTGCTGCAAAGGACAGGTAGATGAGAGACATACCAACAGTTCTGTGTGAACAGCATCTTATGACAACCTCAGGCAAAATGAAGCTGACAAATGATATCACTCACTCTCAAATGGGTGGCAAACATCCAGGAGAACACACTAAAACATTAGGGACTCTAAAAGAAATGGGAACACAACCAGTGAGGTTCCCTACCAACAACACTCAAAATCTGCAATTCACCAGCAAAAATCTGTGTCTAGCCACTGAATGGACCTGGCTTATATTTTTTTTTTCATTATAATATTCTAGTAAGCAAGTTTATTGGCACTAGAAGCAACAATTTTTAAAGCTGTGATTAGAAATGACACAAAGTGATTTTTAATAGGGCAAGCCACTTGGAAAATAGCAACAATAAGATCCTTCATTGCACTTTTGCCAAAGCAATACTTGAACAATTTCAACTCTTCATTAAAAATCAGCTACTTGAAGCAGAGGACTATGCTATCAAATACAGGAAAGGACTTGGAGGAGTTGGTAGCAGAGTGCTGAACTGTTGGCTTTTGAAGTGCTCAGCCACACTTGGCCAATTCAACCTCCTGTCTCTCAGGTTTCACTGACAATTCACTCCTCCTTAACTTGTATGTTTAATAGCTTTGCTGTTTTCAGTTCTTAGGAGATACCCTAGCACCACCTTGCCTAGAGTCCCCTGACTTTTTCTTCCAAGTTGTCAAAAGCCTGACACAGAAGATGGCCAAAGCCCTCAGAAAGGAGATCCTAGCCTGCAGAGAAATCAGCATTTCCTCGTGGCAACTACAGCACAGAATGTCTCTTCTGAACTGAACCTGCACACTGCTTTGCCTTTGCCATCTCTAACACCTGTGTCTGTAAGCCTTTCAACCAGACATACAGGACATAATATACACCATTCTCTTTCTGGAGAGAAATCTGGGGGAAAGAGGGAAGAGAACAGAAAGCATAATGTGAGAAAGTACTCACCTTGATTCATCTAATGCTAGCAGATGCCCAGATAGCATCATAGAGACAATGAAGGTGGCAAGCACACAGAACCATAGGGGCACAACTTTCTGTCTGAAATGTGGGTTTAAAAAAGGACTAATTTTCAGATATAAAACCAGCTCAGATAAAACCCAGTTCTTTGAAAGAAGTACCTTCACAAGGAAACTGACTGACAGAAGCTATGATAGTCTTTAAAATAGCTGTTGGTTTGAAAAGAGGCAAGTTTTCAAGTTCTGACACTACTAGAAATGCAACTGTAGTGGAATAACAAATAATTAAATGTTCCTGTGTCTGATCCAATCAAAACAAAGTTTGTATTTCACAATAATCACAAGTTGTCCAGCTATTTCAGAGAAATCTTTACATCAATCCAGTTGTGAGCATGACATTCATAACAGAATACCAATGCAGTCAAAGAAAAACATAAAGTTCTGAGTAAGTCAAGCTGAGACTGTTCAGAAGCACAGAAAACAAGAACCATAGAGGATTTCTTCATTATTTGTGCTGCCAGCTTTTGCAACCTGTCTTGTTAATAACCATTCTTCATTTGGGAATTCTAAACATGAGAAATATTCCAGCCCTGAGATGGCAGGAGGACAGTCAGCCTTCAGAGAGGACAAATGTGTCCACCCAACCCCCAAGAATCCTGCCTCATATAAACACACCAAAACACTTGCTCTCCACTTAGCAGGAAGTCCAAATATATCTGCTCCCTCATAGGCTGTAGGTCAAGCTGGAGCTAACTGGTCTCACTGTACCATCTAAGAAAAACATAATTTAAATATATATATATATATTTATATCTAGAGAGAGAAATATATAAAAATATATTTAAAATGTAAAGAGCTGTCTTTGCTGAGGGTTGGATAGCAACTGGAATAAATGGGAACTAGTATGACACAGGCTGGGTAGTTACTATTCTTTTTAAAACCTTACATGCAATCTGGAACAAGAATTCCAGCACTATCTTAGATGATGGTGTATGTTATTTGTGAGGTTCACTATCAGCCTGTTCCCAGTTTTCTTGAATAATTTCCCAGCAGTTTAGTAACATTCTACATGAGTTTCCAGATTCATTTATCTGGATTGACAATGATGCTTTTAATTTAGTGCTGGTTTATCACTTACAGAAAT
This sequence comes from Galbula dea, assembly GCA_013399015.1. NCBI lineage: Eukaryota > Metazoa > Chordata > Aves > Piciformes > Galbulidae > Galbula > Galbula dea. The sequence goes on from VWZX01005094.1 coordinate 2,395,598, forward strand.
AAAGGTGCTAAGCTGAAGATAACCATAGACATACTGGACAAAAATCCCTTTTTTCTTTCTCACTTCAGCTTGTTGAAAGTTCTCTCCAATATCCTCTTGCATCTCAGTTTTCTTCAAGTGCCCTTCCACTTCAAGTTCAGGCTTCACATCTTCACTTTTAAAGCTCCTTAAATCTGTGCCCCAGCAAAATCTGTCCTTATTGCCTCATGCACCACAGATCTTCCTCCACATCATTAAACCTTTCATCTCCTTTTCTTCACACGCTTTTTTATGCTACTATTCCTGTTCTTGAAGGCATCCATTGCACCTATTTGCTCCTTCTTCCACATAATTCCCTCCTAAAAATGATTTAAAACAAGCCCAGCAAGGTATGTTCATGAAATCAGCAAACTTTCTTCAATGTAACTCCAACCTAAGCCCATACTGGTGCTTTATATGGTGCTGTGAATCTTTTCTAGTACTTTCTCTTTGTTGGACATGAGTTGGGGAAAGAAAAACAAACCTGGAAAGGTTTCTATTCTGTCTAGAAGTCATTCTGCCATCCCTCACTCTCATTGTAAAATGTCAGACATGTACAAATTCCAACTGACTGGTAATAAAGTAACTATTAAAAATAGCTCTTACCACCTTCAGAAATGCTGTGTTTATGCTTATGAAAGTTTGATGTGTAGATGCAGAAGTTTCCCTAGCTGCATGTGTAACATTTATAGAACATCCTAACCCAAATGCATTCAGCTCCCTCAGTATTTGATGCTCTATCCCAGTGTTTCACACTCTGAATGAAGCAAGGACACTGCTTATCCTTTAGAAGAATTATCAAGAAATAAAACAGATAGAAAAGGTAAATAGTCGTTGTTATAGAGACTGATTTTGTGCAAATCAACTTACAGTGAGAAGTCTCCAGAGCTGCTGCCATAGTAGTGCTCCTAGTTTGGCCAAAGTCTGCTCGTAGAATGACACCCGGTGGCCACAAAAACGAACAGCAAGGCATCCTCCTGGCCCTCCAGCTTTGCTCCATGTTCTCAGGGGTAGCAGCCATCACTTGAGTTACAGCCAAGCGTCAAGGCATCACCTGGAAATTCTTCATAGGAATCTGCAAAACACAGGAAAACCCTGCATGAAATTCAACTTGATATACATACACAGGTTGAGTGAGCAGTGCATAGTGGTTTGGGTTATTAGATTCCATTTGATTCTTTATTTATACTGTTGTATTAAAATGATAGCTAAAGGTTTCAGAATTCTCAACATGAAATTGCCTGGTGTATTCCATTGTTTCATTCTGGAAACAGCTAGCAGTAGCTGAGTGGCATTTCTAAAGTATGACTGCACAGGTTTAGGATTAAGATATAAACTAATCTTCCATGCCTAGGAATAGCAGCTTATGTATTCTTAAAAGTTAGAGGACTACAATTTGTTCAGTTTTAAGTTATAGGGTGAAGGAATCCAGACTAGAGGCATACACTCTCAGGCTTAAAATAGCTTTGAACAAAGTAAAACAGTCACAGTGCTTCAATAAATTGAGTATCAAGCAAGGCATCATGCCCTAGAAAATTAATTGGCAAGTGAACATCAGTGAGAGCTGAGAGCTTCTTGCCACATATTTTGTTCTGTTTAAGTACTATATGAGTCAGAGTAGAGCTTTTCTTAAGCAGCAGCTTAGCCAAAAATGATTTGATAAAATTTTCTAAAGAGTAATAAGAAATGCACTGTTTTAAGGGAAACAAGCAAGAAAACTTCAGCACAGCCTTTTTGGTCTTACATTCTGAGGACTTCTGGCAAGTGAAATGGAAAGGGAATATTTAGTGCCTGTCAGTTTTCATTTGCCTCATTTTATTTCTCAGATCAGAGTCAGAATTCCTGGTGATGCCATAAGTCTTGTTACAGTACCTGGGGACATCACAGATGACAATTGACCTTTTTTCCAGCTGAGAAATATCTATTTTTTTTCCTCCAGTAAGTACAATGCCAAGTAAAAATCATTTCACAGACACCACTGCACCATAGAAATTCCTAAGGCAATGGCAACTTTGTGCTTCATTTGGCACCTCTTACACAGCAACCCTCACTGGGCACCAGTGTAGTGGAGGTGGTGGGTATGTGTCTAGCCATTACAGCTCTAAGCCCTGAAAAATAGCTTACTGCTTTCTCTTCTCAACACCTCTGCTTAGAAAGGAAGGGGTTAAGACAACAAAGAGGTTTGTTTTAGACAAGCATAATGAAATGATTCAGGTACTTTATCTGAAGTAATAGTTTAATAAACCTCATTAGCATCCAGCATCTGAGAGGGATTAGCACTGAATACAAACCAGCACACACAAGGCAAGTGCAACAAACTACACCAGCCTGGAAACAATGACAAAAATCTGTCACTTGCCAGCAAGTTACACACCTGCACTGACTGGCCAACCAAATATGCAAGAATTTAAAGCTTGTGGCAGACCCAGGGACTGAGTGAAATCTAAACAAATAAGCAGCATAGCACTGGGCAGAATGACCTCCCACTGGATTAAGTTTAAAGGTAGATATTGCCAAAAAACATGCAGAGCTGTTGGAGTATGTGCACAGCTAATCCTTGAGATGCCATGAAGCCAGACTAATGACAGCACTAGGAAGGTAGATGGAGGGTTAAAAGGCAACCATACAAACTGCTGCCAGCTGCCAGAGCTGTGCTGGGATTCAAAGCTCCCTGTTCCAACAAGCAAGGGTGGGGCTGAGCAGCCCTCAGAGAGAGGCTAGTCCAAGCACCTTCTTTGATCTTGTTCCTCAGTGGATGCAGTCATGTTGCAACAGTTGAGAAGTTTTAAATGCTTTTCATTGGTTGGGAAGTTCACTTGCTTTTGTTGTTCACTGAAGAACAAAACCTCATCACTAGCTGGGAAGTATAAACACGAATTGCCAACCTTCTACTACATTTTTGGACTCCTTTTTCCACCTGCTCCCTTCATGCTAGATTTCTGTGTTAAGCCAAATGATGATTTAAAACTACTAGGCTCAGATGTGGGAAAACAACAGGATACAGTATCAGTGTAAAGCAGATCTAAGGTACAGAAAGGCTAATGACACAGCATGGTATTTTAAACTATCATATTTACACCCCCAGCTACCATCATGACACTTGTGCTACCACCCTTGTACCACTCCATATATATCTATACATACTGTATTCACATAAACATGCTATGATTGTGGACTGAATCTAATTTGAGGAGGTTGAGTAATCCCATGAGGAATTAAGGACAATCTCAATAGTAGTATTTCTTGGAACTGTTTTCTTTTCCATATGAACACTAAGTCTGGCTGCAGAATAGAATTTGTTCCCTGCAACAGACAGGCTATCTGCATGTTACTTTAAGTTCTACCTTTCTGTTTCCCCCACCCTCTTCCTCTGTGAATTTCAAAGGTCAGGTTTGTATTTTAGAGGAGAAAAATCAAAACACACACATGGAAAACTTTCCTGTCCTCCCCCTAGGTCCTAAGACAGATTTCCAGCTTCCAGAAGTGAAGATGTGAATACAGAGAAGCAGAGGCAAGCACCATCCCAAACTCACCAGAGGCAGGCAAATACAGAACTCAAACCAGTGACATCCCTGCTGCATTCTGAACTCATTCTAACTTCCAGATAACTGAGAAATGAACCATAAGAATATTCCTCATAGTGAACATCCCAGGTAAAATCTCTACTGATGTTCAGTTGCTTGCTCATTAGATTGTCTTTAATAAAATTCTACTTTTCAGGTGATCATTTATTTTTCCTCTAATAGTTTGAATGGTCACAGCTCTCTCACTTTATAAATTCTCACTATGAATTATCCTGGTATGACTTTACAAAGTATCTAAAAGAACATCTGTGTAGTTCTGACAACAGTAAAATTGCTCACTCCTCTGTGAAGGTTTCTTTCTTTTTTGGCATGACATTTGCATTCCCAAACTTGACAGACACAGCAATAGTTGGTCTTGGCATTCACTGTTGTGTGACTCTGGCTTATATGTTCATTCATGTACTTTGTTTTAAACAATTCCCTCTGGCTGTTACTGCTTTTCAGCACAACTTTGCTTTTAAGCATTGTTTCATGCCAAAATCCAAACTATTTTGTTACAAAGGTGTGAGATCAACATAATTTGATACATTACATGGTAATTCAGTATCAGTTCTTTGGAACTGATTTATTTTTTGGATTTATAAATTCTTCTGTCCTCCTCTCTCCTCATATTTACTTCTATGTCTTCTCTTACAGGATCACTTCTGGCTGGAAGCCCTTCTCTAATTTGTACACTCACTACCTCCTGCCCTTTAAACTATTTTTACTAAGGGATCTATAAAGCCATTTGTAATTCCAGGAGTCACATAACCCTCAACACTTGGAGTATGTGATGGAGATCTGCCTCTTTTTTGCCCAGCAGGACCTGCTTGTCTTTTTATTCCATGCTGTGCTGATGACACAGCCTCTTTTGAATGGGGGGGAAAAAAGAGAAGTCAGTCAAGCAGCTATAACAAAGAAGTTCTCAAGATCCAAGAAACAGTTGCAGCAAATATGCAGCAGAAAGTCCTCCCTCACTCCACATGAATGCAGCTGCCATGCACAGTTACCATGAGTATTTGCACACCTTTCTGTGAAGAGCCCAAAGCCAAGAGACATCTAACTTGTGCAAGGCTGGCACTCCAGTAAATACATATCAAGAATTAAAATCCCCCTACCATGGCACATTATACAGCTTGAAAAGTTCACATTCACTTGTGGGGATGACAAGAATATGAATTCTACATTCTACATTCTTGTTCTAGATCATTTTCCTGTATCACTCACTCCTACAAGTAAATTAGAATAGAAGACCAAAACTTTTGCTCTGCTGAGCAGAGCTCAAGGCATTCCTTTTTAATAGTGAACTCTATGAAAATTCTACTCCTTGGTCAGCACATGCAACTCACTGCACTGGAAGCAAGGCCTCTAAAGTGATACTAATTTACAAACCCAATTGTAAAAGATAAGGTGAAATGGATTGTGTATATTCTATTGCAGAAACAGAAGAGAAACTTCATCCAGCCATTTGAACTGCCAGTGCTCTGGAAACAAGGATGTAAAAAGTGGAAGAAACTGGCTCTTACAAATTAGCAGAATAAGTCAAATGGAAAATACCAAGAGTCAAGAAACATCAGTTATATGGGAAATAATGTTCTATCAAGCATGTGGATTGTGCAAGCAGGGGTTTATTTAGTGACTGGGCTTGTTTCCTCTCTACCAGCAGCTCAAATGACTGCATAAATAGCAACTCTTGGTCAATTCAGCTATCACTTTTTAAAAGACCACTGTTACCATGGCAACTCTACAAGGGGGAAAAAAAGAAATCAAGTGAAGTCATGATTAAGGAGGTGAGGAAAGCCTGCCTCACACTGTGCTTGGTTTGCACAGAGGAAGAAATTGACATTTGCAGATAGGCTAGAAACACAACTGGGGAGTGGGAAACTCTAATAATGGGATGCTCAGTTTGCAAATCAATGCATAATCCAAACTAGTTAGTGGAGGCAAAATCTTTTGGCTGTTACTGCTGGCATAAATCCTGAGGACCAATGAGAAAAGCAAAACTTAGTACAAATGAAGCACAGTTTTCAGGGTAGGAGCTATTCAAACAGCCAACCACAGTCTGGTTTGGACCCTCAGAGAATTTTGCTTTTCAACTTCAGTTATGCCAGTGCATAACATCTCCTAGATTTCTTTCTGAGGAATCTTAAATCTACCTTTTTTTTCCCCTGTAGAATATTACTAACCCAGAATTCTGATCTATTTTCTTCAAGATGTGCCAGCTGTACACCAAGGGTGAGTCCATTTAAAAACAAATGCTTGCTTCAGTCTTGTTACAAATTCTCCCTAGAAGTTTTCCAGCACATTTGGAACATGTTTAGAAATATTTTGGTTAAACCTGGACAAGGAATGAGAGTCACTTAATAGTCACTGTCAGGACATGAAATTGAAGCAAGATTCTGACCTATTTATTCATTTTTCCATAAAGAGCACTGTGGCCCTTTAAAAGTCAGAAAAGGTTTACATATCATCAGTTTCTACTTAAGCTTTGTATATGTTGGTCATTAAAGGATTAACATTTTGGAAACAAACAACAACAACAAAAAACCCCAAATAAACAAAACCCCCAAAACCACCAAAAAACCCCCCCAAACAAACAAATAAAACCCCAAACAAAAAAGCCCACCACAACACAGCAACAAGATATCATAATATTTCTAAATAAAACAAAATTTGGATTCTTGAGGATATTATTCGTTTTAGCATGGTGCTTTGACCTCTTATTAAAGCCAAGATGAGGGCCCTAAAAGGGAAAGGAATACAAGAAATTGGCATATTTTTGAAGACCTCAGGATATCCTATGTCACTGTGGATAGACACAGCTTTATTCCTCATGGACATTCTATGAAAGAGGAGATAAGAATACCTGCAGGACTTTTTCTCTTCACTTCTTCAGGGGAAAGAAATATTTCCTCCTAGTAAGAAGGTGTTATGACTTGGCAATAAAGTGCATTTAACTGACAAAATGCCACTGGAAAAATTCTTTTAAATGACAGTTTTTCTTTAATGAGTTTCTCAAAATGAGACTTTTAAAAATCATGGGTTTGTTGTAATTTAGTCTTCAGGATTCTCTTAAAACAGTCAGGCATTACACTAACCATCAACCTGAGGTAGTCTCACAGAGCCTCCAAGAAGTTTTACTACACTGAAAATGCCTAATGCATGATGGAAGATTCAGTGCAACCACAAGGCTGAAGTACTCTGAATGAAAATCCTACACAAAATTGCAACCTCATTAATATCCTTAAAATACTAATTTGGAAATCTACTGAATTGGACATTACAAGAACACATGGAAACTGCTAATATGGGACTTAGTATTGCTCTAGCTAAAATCTGCACCTTAAGTTTTAACATCATTCATTACACAGGAACCATGCTGGTTATTATGACTCCAACCCCAGAGGCATCAGTACAGCAAAGGCTTCTCAGAAAAACCCAAACAAAACCAAACACCAAGACCACCCTAAAAACCCCAACCAAAACACAGCAACTGAAAACCACTCTTGCAGAATAAGTCAAGCAATGCTGAACTATCAGGATTCTCAGGCAAAAGCCTGACTCCTTCAACAAGGGCAACTTTGTTCCAGGTATGACACTGATCATTTAAGTCTTCATTTACCTTAATGTATTAGAGAGAAGAACTAAGCATGGTGTCCAGAAGATACTACTTCAGGAAGGAGACAAAGCAAAGAGGAAGGAAAAACACACTGGACTATTTTTTTTTTTCCCCCCTCAGGTAGCTTTGGTGAAAATGATCTAAGTCAAGCATGACAAATCTACAAGCTTTGCTACAGTAATGTCATTATTTGTCATGGCATTCTGTGTTTGACATTTATTGAAGTTGTTTTCCTGGAAATGGAGCAAAAGATTGCAATGACTCAGAAGGAATTGAACCCTTCAACAGAAAATACAATTAACTTTACTTTTTACTTCTAAAATCAGGCCTTGTGGCCTTTCAAACAAAAATAATCAATAATTACTGTGCAGTAAATAGTAATGTATATAACTGACTAATTAAAAGAGACTATGGGCTCAAAAGGCTGAATTTTTAATGTGAACTACTACAAAAAATCAGGCACATTATATTAAGCAGGTATGTAGGTATATGCAAGGAGAATGAATTCCATGCATTTCCAGCACATGACTGAATGGAGAGGTTAACAGTATTTCTCTTTAAATAAATTTCCACCTTCTCACAGTTTCACTTGTAGGAAATGAGTCATAAAGCAATGATATCATGGGAAATGGCTGACTAGCATTCAGGTTGTTTAAGATGCAAAATGCTACAAAACATATGGAAGCATTATGCTTTAAGTACTTTGTGATAAAATAAAACTTGAGAACATTCCAGAGAAGAGTCTTTCATATTCCTCCAAGCCCTTAATTGAAATACAGACTGCTTATGAAACTACTGATTAAAAATATGGTGATGTGATATTAAAGTTTAATGTTAAAATTTTAAATTTAAAACAAATGTTAACATGTTACATTCATTTAGAGACAAGGAAACACACAAGGAAAACATGTAACACCTCAAACATCTGTTAAGAATACAGCATGCCCTCAGTAAAGCCAGTTTCTGACAGCCCTATTTTCAGAACTTTAAATAATGAAAGACATGTTTTGTTACTGATTAAAAATTTGACATTCAATAAAAAAACCATAAAGCACTTAAAAAGAAAATCCACTGTCAATTCCAGTCCTTGTCAGGGTTAAATTCCTGCTGTAANAGTACCTCACTATAAACTAGTGACCAAGGCAAAAATTACCATTCCTTTGGCTGGGGCTACAGAAGAGCCTTGGAGGAACAGTTTAGCCAAATTCTTCTTCAGCAGAATTTGTTCAGCCTTATAATGATGTTTTTCAAGGGATTGATTCTTGTTTCCTGCACTGCATTTCTCTTCCATATATATTTTTACAACAGTTCCACTGCCTTCAGCTCAATTATCCCCATTCATTGTTATACATCAAGTCTCAAGTTACTGTAAGTCAGATCAATAACTCAACCATGTAAATCAATCAAAGTTACCCTGTGGATCATGTCAGAGGTCAGTCTGTCACGGTTCACTTCAGCTATTAAAGGTATTTGAATGAGAGAGAGGGGAGTTACATTAGGATACTTAAGGCTTCTGCTGAAAACAATGCATAATAGTGACTCCACTATGACATCATGTATGCCAGCTGTGGTGTTCTGCTATCTTAGCCAGGGTAAATTCATAAAACTTCACTGGCTTGAACTGGCAGGTTCAACCTCACACAGAAGAAACTGTAAAAAACCCAAAATGCCTTTCTTAGCTAGAGGAGGGTATCTAGGATTTCATTTTCCACTCTGATATTACTTTCAGCCAGGTATGAAACTTGTGCACACACAGACTTACCACATTCAAAGACCCCTCGATGAGTTACCAGCCACTATTAATGTCTGTGCAATGAAACACCAAAAGAGAAAAAAACATTAGAAATAGCTTCCACCATCCAATGATTGTGTAAATACACCCACCCACACCCACACACATCCCCCTTCCTCCTGGTGATAACACATCTTAGGAAGTACTCCTGCAGAGATCCAGTCAAGAGAGATTAAAGAAGATATTATGTTTGCTCTTCCCTTATCCCTTCTCCTGGAAAACAAATCTTAAAACTCAGTCTTCCTGACTACTGAGCTCTTGACATCTTTTTCAAGGTAACAAAAGATACTGCAGTAACTGGGCAAATGCAGAAAAGCATTATCACTCAGTAACTCCAGAGTTCAGGAGCAGATCCTAGGCTTGTTGCAGAAAGTGAATTTTACTTTAAGAAAGATACAAGTGGCTTTCCCACAGTTGTTACAATTTGTGTCTGTACTAAGGAGCATTTCAGTTAGAGTTCTGCTAAGAGCTAGCAGACAAAAAGCATTAGCTGCCAGACACTGCCTGAAAGGTTGTGATTGATCTTACAATGTCAACTGAGTGGATACTTTGCAAGACACTCTTAACAAAGCAAACTTCATGCAAGTACACCTAGAGATGAGATGCATGAGTGCCTTAAGACACAAGAGAGATCAAATTCATTATTTGTTTGGATCTTGACCAGTACACTACAAAAGGAGAGTTCCAGAAGTGTTTGCAGACTAAAAATAAAATGCCACTATATGGGCAGACAGATTAAGGGCAGGGAGAGAGGAGAAACCAAACCAGGAACAGAGCATGCTGGTTAGCATAAGCATAAGAGGCCCAGGCATCTTCAAGAGCACAAACTCAGACAAGTGTACTTAACCAACTTGATTTGAGACACAAGGACCTATTATGCCCTTGAGATAAATCCTCAGGAAGCAGCACAATTCATCCAGACTCCCAAATGTGTTGGTTATCCAAAAAAACCCAAATAAATATATATATCTATTTACACACACTACTACAGCCTAACACAGAGTACACCAAGGAACAGGAAAAGGCTATGTTGTGCACAAGAGGGTTACATTTAACTGAAAAGAAGGACAAAGTTATCAAGGCTGTAACACAAGATCTCTAATTAGAGCTCTTGAATGTCTAACCTGGCATGTTGTTAGAACAATCTGTTTGTAGCTGTTCCATTCTTTCTCCAGTTGGGGAAACAGTTATTGGTGTAATTATTATTAATGCATAAATACTCTTATATTACCTGGTCCTGAGGTATCAAAAACACCCCTCCAATTCCTTAAAGGAAGGGATATCAGGAAGGTATCTGCAGAAACTCTTCCAGACATGCTGGAAATAAACAATTTGCCACAGAGACCACAGAAAATTCCACCATCTTCTTCTAAATATTGATACTATTACTTAATGGAAGCAGTGAGTCACTCAAATATATTTCATATCCAGAGAATGAGTCTGTGGTAAACAGGTAGGTCATCTGTTTACATAGCTAGACACTTGGGGGGAGGGAGAAAATCCTTCAGAACTTGTGGTGAAGGTGAAGAGGTCATTGTGTTCTCTTCAAAGAGAAAAATAGAGTACTCCACTTCTGAGTGGCCTCATAAAAAAGCCCTACCTAAAAAAAAAAAGCCTAAGTTCAGGCTGATTTTTTTCCTGAAAGAACTGTATTCAGAGCTTTACAATGGCCCTTAGAATGAATGGGATAAAACTGAAGCAGCCTCTCCCCTAAACTGCAAATGAATTAGAGGATGAGGCACAAGAATATTTCTGTCTTGAGTATAACCTCTTTTCATAGCAAAGCAAATTAAATGACAACATTCAAAGCCAAGAATTCTAATGGACCTATTCAGGATTAAGTCCTGAAAATCAGTTATCATTTAAAAGATAAATATGATTAGAAAGTATTTATTCTGCCAACTAGATAAATAAGATGCAGCACATATATCCTAACTGCATAATCAACCATACATCTGCCTGTGCACACAAATCCAATAGGGAGAATCAAAACTGATAAAGCAATTCTTTAGCTTTACTATAGAGTTTCCTTCAGGTAAGTACATGCTGTGGCAGTGGGGTTGGATTAAATGATCTTTCAAGGTCCCTTCCAACTCCTAACATTCTGTGATCTACAAAGCACTCTGAAAAGCATTTTTTGGTGGTTAATAATTTTGCTGTACAACATCTCATGTTGGTGTATCTCATGTGGCCCCCATATATCATGTGGTAATTTACAGGAAAGGAAATGTTTTGTATCTGTTGAGAAAAGGAACAGGGAGATGAATATGCAACATGAATGGCATAAGTACACAGATCTGGCATAAATGTGGCCCATAAAGCAAAACCATTTTCTTGGTAGATTTCAGTGTAACCTAGATGGGAAGGGACACACTAGCCCCTTCCTGTCTTTTTCTATTCACTTCTTTCTGGACAAAAAAAATTGTTATATTCCCCAGTGACATGGAAGAATGTCTTAGGGACAGCTTAAAGAGTTTCAAAGGCTGTGTCCAGGCTTCCATTTCCACACAGAAATGGTAAAAATGCCAGACTCATAGGAACACCAGTGAATGAGAAATTTAGGATGGGGAAAGGCATCATCAAATCACTCCCCTTCATCTAAGTTTGCCTCTGAACTTTGTAGGAAACTATAGGACAGAGGTGGTAGTCCTGATGCATGATCACTAGCCTGATTTATTAGGTCCTGTGTGCTGAATAAAGAATATGCTGTCAGATATTTTGGCACTGAGCCTTTTCTGAGGGAGAAAACATCAGACACCCAACAGCTCATCTGTCTGCTGCTCAGCTACACTGTGGCAATAATTTCTGCCAATGTTCTTCCTCCTCTTCCTGGACATATTCCCAAGCTGGCTGGCTGTGTCCCTTTTGGAAAACCACTGAAGACAACAATATTGTCCCAGAAGTGTACCTTTTATGTGCAGCACAACCCTTCCTGTGCCATGAAGGGAAACTGCAAGAGTTGTTATAAGACCACCTGCACGTAAAGACTGGGAGAGGATCTGAATATTCAAGTGTCCTATGCTAACTGACACTAGAAGATTTTCCACTGAATTCAGCAGTTGAAAAAATGTACAGTTTGCCCCCCCAAAAAAGGAAAAAAAAGGTAACAAACAAGGAAAGCAATTTTTTTTCATTTCATGAAGTTGATTTTTACATGCAGGTGGTCAGATTTCAGATGAAAGTTTATAACCATTAGCAAAGTGGCAACATAAAAACCTAAACTAAACAAAAAGCACAAAAAAGTCACCACACCCTCCCAGCATTAAAGTCCTGGTAGTTTGCTGTTGCCACACGTAAATAAGCAGTAAGTTTAATAAAATGGATTGGTAAAGTGTTGGCTTTGGGTGATTGCTCTTTGACTTCCCTTCAACAAGCTGAAGATCATGACGTTCTACTTTGACACAACACACAGATTAGTTTTCATTCTCAATCTTGTTTTCTGTTACAGAAGGTAAATCTGGAAGGAAAGAACATTTTCATTTCCTTCAGTATGTTTGTTTGGATGTGCACTTAGCTCTCCTTTCCCTGCCACTCTTCACAAAATTAAAGGCTTGCATTGTCCTGCACAGCCTTTTAGATTTTTCCACTGCTTAGATGTTTCATAGGTCTAACTTGTTTTTACATCATATTGTGTGCATGAAGCCCTTTCATCATTACATGGTTCTCTTGTGAAGGCAGCAGTGTGAACATTATAAATGTGACCACATGCAGATGCTGCAGCCTAAGGAGCATGTGGCAACTTCAGCTACTGTACACAAGATAATTCAAAGTCTATCTAGCAGAGTGCATGCACTTTGTCTCCAGCTTCCAGACAACCTATCACATAGCACTCAAGGCAGCCAGGGCTTTTATGGGAAACACATGGTAAGTGAAAGTCATGACCTACTTAATAACTAGAATGAAAAGAAACTTTGAAAACATTGGGTCCAGCTCCTTTCTCAGTTCCCCAAGAAGCAGAAGTCACGCCACTGAAGTCAGTGGAACTGCAGCAGTGAAATCCTAAAGTTAACCCCAAAATTAAGACTGCTGCACTGCCTTCACAGTGCTAGCAGCAAAAGGAAAATGTGTATTTTGAGTCAGGGAGCATTCATGTGAACAGACCCACCACAGCTGCCCCCTCTGCAAGTCAGACACTACTTGCTTCCCCCTTAACAGATCCAAGCCACAGAGATTTGAGGTGATTCAGAGAGGCATTGTCAAACTGTAGCTGCATTAAGGCTGCGTCCTCCAGCATTCAATGGTATCACACCTCCAGCAAGGCTGCTTTCTCCTACAATTACCCACCAATGCCCTGTGCCAGGATTCTGGTTCCAGGACTGGTAATAGGCACTGGGAGCAGTAATAGAGAGAAATAAAGGCTGATTTACTCAAAGGAACTCACTGGACAGCCAGTCCCAGCTTAGGGAACATAGAAGCAACATTTGAAATACTCTCTTCAACTACAACAATCTTGACCTAGCCATTAAGAGTTTTCCCTAAATTATATGTAAATTGTAAGCCTTTCAGGTAGAAGTCAGCTTTTAAATCATCAAGCAGGCAACACCTTCCTGCAAGCAATAAGAGTCAACTTTTAGTTTCAACTTTAGATTAAACACACACCAAAAATGGTTTGGTTCCCAAATTCTAGGTTGCTGTACCACCCTGCAGGAAAGGTGCTCAGTGCTTTACAGTCTTTTACACAGAAATAACTACTTCAGAAACGCTGAAAGAATGTGCCTGGTAATTAGTAGCTTATCACAGGTGACAAATTGCAGAACAAGGTATTTCTGCAAGTTAAGGAAAAAAATATCTAAAACCAATTCTCTGCAATCCTGTATTAGGTGATGATAAAATCATAAGGGTGGAGGCTCTCACAGGCAGAGGGAGAGAAAGGAACATAGACAAGTGTAATTCCCTGAGCCCAGACAGAAGAGAGCTCTGTGTTGGTACTGGCAAAATTCCTCCCTGTGTGCCACATCCTGTGCTTCTAGCTGCTTCTGAAAAAAACAAACAAGCAAAAAGCCCCACAATGTGTATTCCTGGAAAAGGTCAAAAAACTGCAGATGATCATTCTGGGGAAGCAGGAAGCTTTTTACTTCCCCTTCTTTGGGAAGAGAAAAATATAGAGTCCCACCAGCTTCCCGCACACAGAAAAATCACCTCCAAAATCAGCCCAATTCTAGCACAGCAGAGCTTATTCAAGGTGATGCTTTGCAGAAGTGAAAAAAAGAAAGGTTAAAAAAGGGCACCAGTAGCACAACCACTTTGAAAATGCCCGAAGCTTAGACCAGATTTGTTCTCCTTCCCATCTTTATTCCCTCTACGTAGGCTACACATCGAAGATTTGCATTTGAAAAGGACTTGCTTATCCTCGCCCTTCCCCCGCCCCCGGGATCAAAGCAGGAGGAAATCTAACTGCTGACTTTAGAACTTCATCAGTTCCCACAGCAACAGACTCATCACACACACACACACACCCTGCCAGCTCTGGGAACAGCCTCGCAAGCAACCCAGACCTTGTTTGTAGCAACTGCGCTTTTCAGAGAGAGCTGCAGCCTGAGAGTGATTCCTCTGGAACGTCTAGTACTTCCCCACACTCCTCACTAACTAAACCAGTCTACACTGCTTCACTCTCCGGTGTTGCAGTTAGAAATCCATCAGCATTGCTTTGCAAGCAACAGAGTTCTACACCTTACAGAAAGAGACACTCTAAACACAAAAGCATGGTTGGAAGTATTCCCTCTAACTGCTGCTTCTGAATCATCATCCCATTTTCTCTAGTCTCTACGACTGCTGGCACTCGTGTTTCTTCTTTGCCATGTGTCCCTAAGACTTTAGGTGCTTTTGCTGACATGCATGAAACTGGTGGTGACACATTTGAATGTGAATTTATAGACATCTTTACCCAAAGACAAATGCCTATTTCTCTATGCAAAATCATGCCATACCACCTTGCCTTTTATCAATGTCACAACAAAGACCATAGCTGCTGGAATCTGGTACCCACCTACTTTATTTTTTCTTTTGTATAGATTCTATTGCTTGATAATACACTTTGGAGTTCAGTATCTTGGGCAGCATTCACATTTACTGGGTAGCAGTATAAACATACCAGAGGCAGTATAAAAATATGTAAGTATTTGGCCAGTCTGAGAGCATGTGAGGAAGGAAGGCAGCAGATCTACTCCAGCATAACTTCTCTAAAGGGAAACATTGGCATTTTTTTTCCCCCTCAGTAGGAAGTCACTGAATACTTGCCTCTGAGCAAAATGGTCTCCAGGGATGCTGTGTACAAAAGATTTCAGGGAAATGCTGAACAACAACAACAAAAAGAAAATCAATGTAATTTCCTCTCCCACCCTACAAATGCAAAGACTGACATTTCCAGTTGGAAGCAGGCTTCATCATTTTGTGCTTAGGGGTCACACAGATTTTTCTGAAGTCATATCAGGAGATACTCACTCTACTAACAACCTCATTTGTTCTTTTAAAATCATTTCAGTTGCTGGACAGTGGTGTGTTTGGGGAAGCTAGATCAGATCTACTCTGAGACAAAGCAATCCATGGAAAATAAAAAATACAGACAGCATATCTGCTGTATTATGATTTCAGAAAAGCAGCTACACTGTCCTATTTCCTGGTGCTGTATTGAGCTGACTACCACAGAGAATGAAAGACAGCAGACATTATTTCACTGAAGGAGCTCAGCATGTGACACTAGGCCTGCTCAAACAGTCCTGTATGGAATACTATCATCATTCAGATCAGCTCAAGAGCAAATTCAGAAAGCAATGAGGAGAAAAAAGAGAGGGAAGCAGATTTGCTGGGAGATGGAAGCATGCTCCAATTTCTATTCTAATGCCAAGATACTTACTGAAGCTTTTTCATGTGTAAAGTGCAGTTCTTTCGTATTTCCCTCAAACAATTCTTCACTTTTGCATCCTGACTGAAAACAGGAGGAAAACCATGCTGTTTTCCAGTGAGTTCAAAAAATAAAAAAAGTCTTATTACCATAGCCATGATGCACAGCACTGAGATACTCTTACTACCTGGCTAGCTTATTACCTACATCAGGCACATCTCTGTCATCACCTAAACTGCCAATATGCAGAACACATAGACACCTACAGACTTTTCAGAGACAGCACTGGGATAGTTTTTGTCAACAATGGAAAGAATGAATTAACTTGTGATCTAAAGGAAACCTCTGTCTCTTCAGCTCCTCCAAGCTCCTGGATGTTGTACAATTCACCAAAGCAGTGCAGGTGGAAAAAATACCAACTTAATAGGATTTCTGTCTGCGTCGGATGTAGAAGGGTCACTGACTTTATAGATATGCATGATCCAACTGATACTTAGTCCAGGTGTCACAAGCCAAAATACACTATTATACTTGAGACTATTCATGTTACTCAAGACTCTCTGTCCTATATGAAGAATTGGAGACTCACAAAAGCAGTTTTCAGATTGTGATGTCTGCAAAAATCACCAAATAGTTTTAAAGCCTGCAGTTTCTTCCTTGTTATTCTACACACAGTTTGAGGTCAGTGCATTGGAAGCCACTTGGATTAAATCATAGATCACTTCTTCCCCACGATCCCACAGCTCTCTGAAACACAAGTTTCTTTCTAGCACTTAGTCATGGCTTTGTAGAGAGTGAGGAGGAGGAGCAGGGCAAGAGCAACAACTCGGAATAAAAGAGTCAGAGCCAATACAGCTACTGGCTTCAGTACTGGCAGCTCTACAAAAGGATCTGCCAGTAATTTCTATTTTCCTTTCAGAGTATTTTGGCTCTGTTTACTTCATAAAAGGTGATCTAAGCTCCATCTGGGTGATGGAGCTCGTGTTCTTCACTAAAGATCTAAGAACAACTGAAGAGGATGCTTCTTCAGTAGGACAGCAAATAGGATTTTTATCTTAAAGCATATTAAATCTGTTAACCTACTCACCTAGAAAGCACCTTGGTTGCTAATTTCTACTACTTTACACTTCCCTCTCTTTTCACTGCTAACAGCACTGTAATAACAGCTCCAGTCTTTTCTTCTATGACATCACTTGAAAAACCTCCACACACAGTAGCAACCTTACTGTCCAAAATTTAGGCAAAGCCACATAGAGCACAGCTGAAGTCATTTAAACACTTCTCTCCAAAAAGACTTTAGAGGCCCCAAATCAAGTTATGTGAAACAGACCACTAGGCTCAGTGAAGACTGTGGGGTGGCAGCAGCCAAACAACTCTGAGAGGAACTTGCAGAATAGCTTTTTGCCACCCCTTCACTAGCAAACAGATTCAGATGTTATGAGAGTCCTACTTCCACTAGTGACATTTAGTATCCACAAGAAAATTCAGTTGCATTCCAAATGTTGTCTACTGCCTTCATTTTTGGGGTTTGTTTTGGATTTTTTGCCAGTCTTATTCCCTTAGAAGTTGATTGTCAGTTGCTTTTGCTGGAGAAGGAAAGGTATAATTACCAGAGGAGTTTCATCCCTCAATACCAGTAATGAAAGTGTCTAAGGTTCTGCTAAAACATTCAGTCAGCCCTTCTTCTGAAGGAAGCATTTTAATCATTTTCTTCCTGTAACAGGCCCAAACTTCTGACCAGAGTCTGATTTGCTGCTCAGATGTTTATACATAATTTTATTGAACCTTCAAGAAAGAATTTATAGGGGTCTCTGGAAACTAAAGCAGTTCAAGTAAGACAGACCAATGACTAAAGCAGCGTAACATGTTTCTTGGTCTCCCTTCAGCAATTGTTGCTCACTCTCCTATCATATCATCCCCAGGCTGTGGACATATCTCACCTATTAGTGAAAGACCTCTGTTTTTTAATACCTAGCAAGCAGAATTCTGCTAGCCCTTTATAGGCTTCTTTACATCTCATCTAGCCTCTAGAGTCTCCACTGGAAAATGTAGGCTTTTATGGCTGGTTTGGATATCAGTTTTGATTGTATCTATCCTTTAAAATTGCATGTGACAGTTTTCATCATGTTCCTTTAATCCAAATTTTTCCTATTTTTTTCTACCATGCTAACACTTCAGAGAAATTTTATGGCAACAGCAACCTTGTTTGGTGATTGGTTTGCAAGTCTCAAATCCCAAGTCACTTACATTTAAAGAACCCTGCCTGAAAAAATGTCCATTTGCAAGTGATTTGCAAGATATATTTTGATGACAGAGATTTAAACTTCACAAACAGAATAACAGGACTGTCAAGAGTCTTAGGGGCCAAGATACTTAGGCTTCTATGAATATTCAGTCAAAGGCTATTATTTTTCCTTGCAGTCAGTTAATTCTACCTTGTTTACCTCTGTCTTTTGATCAAAATCTAAAGTCTCTAACAATGTCTCCGGGGTCAATAGAGATTTTTCTTGCTGTTGGAGTGGGCCACCAGCACATCCATTTGGAAGGCCAGCTCAGTCCTAAAAATTCAACTCAGGAGTCCTGAAGCATTAGATCTGTTCTCAATTCTGCACAGAAGGTACTAGGGTTCAGATCAATTAAGTGTGTTATTCAGCAGCATGCTTAATTTTTTCTCATGGTTTATTTTTTTGACTGCTCAAACCATGCAGTGCTTTACAAACAGAAGGTTACAGTGTACTTGGCACTTACACCAGTCAAGCTCAGTCCAATTTCCAAGCTCTCTGCATTGTTTTGATTAAAATCTCAGTCATCACTGACATAATACCTAGTAATTCTGAAATGAAGTGCTCCAGATCTCCATAAGTTGTTGTCTCTTTCTGCTCAGGTTGCTCATCATAACTGTATTTTTGGGGGGCATGAGCCATGGCATAGTTTCATCAAGCAATCATGAAAGTTGTTGACATTTTTTTGTGTTACACAAGAGTTTTTATAACAGAGTCATACAAGAATCAATATTACTTCCATACCTTGATTTGACAGCTCTGGAATTTAGTTTCCATGATGTTCCATTTTCACTCACTGAGATTTACAATGCCCAATGTCCTAATAGTGCAAAGGGAAAACTATTACGAGGTGCAGTCCTGTAAGAACATTTACTCCTGTTGCAACAGTTCAGTTCATGGTGGTGAAATTCTTTTAAAAGCTTAAGAAGAAAATGTGTGACTTCTTGGTTCTTACATGCTGCTGCAATGATATAGACAGCATGAAAAAGCTTTAAGATTGATCCATACCAAAGCCTACATATGCAGCATTGGGCCAAAAATTGTCACTTGAGAAAGTTCTTATAAGCTCCTAAATAAGCCCTAGGATGTATTTCTATTTGGTTGCTACAGATAACCTTGCTCTTTTATTGGTCTTTCCAATAAATGGCAAAACTATCATCCACCCCTGCCAGTCTGAGGAAAATTCATTGTTTCTAGATGTACATATACATGTAAGTATATATAGACATATACATACACATGCTACTACACTTTTCTGGTAGTTTTGAATATTTTAACAATACAAAATGACCCAAAAGAATTAGCTTTTTTACATTTTTTTTCCTGTTTTCAGACTACTTTCCCTTTCAAAGTTTTCTGTTCCCTAAATTAAAACAAGTCAAAGCAATCTTGATGAGCTATATGAAGTCCAATATGCTTCCCACATTGCTACTTAGAAAAAGCACACAGTATTGAAGTCTTAGTCCAACACAGTCTCTAAAACCATTCCCTGCTGTCCAAAACTTCATTATTGTTTGTAGCAACCAGACCCTAGTTATTGTTTTCCTGCTGTAACATAAAGCAGCAATGCTACCTATTAGATAATGCCTCACAAGCTGATACCAAACCTCAATTTTCTCCAATCTTTCATCACGTGCCCAGATCAAGTAGCCAGGCAGTCTAGAAGCTCTGGGCAGTCTAAGGTAAAAACCAAACACCCCACAACAAACCAACCCCAAACTAAACAAAACAAAAGCAAACAACAACAACAAAACCACAAAAAACCCCCAAACCATCACCATCCTCACTCTCCAAATGACAAGGCACATGCCATCTGCAAGAACAGTATATACTTACCACAGAAACCTCAAATTACTTTGCACAACCAAATTAAGATCACAAAATCATGAAGGATGCCTGAAACAACTTTCAAATTCCATCTCAGACTCTTGGGCTCCAACATGCTCTCCCCCCTGCCAGCATTAATGGCCAGGGCCTCATTCTGTGTTTTCAGTGAGCAGTCTGCAAGCCACATCACCTCAACATGGAAAATGCATGAAAGAAACATGTCTGATTGCAACTGAACAAAACCAGACTGACTCTCTGAGAAAGCTCCCTGGCAGAGAACCAAAGAGTAGCTTGGGGAAGGAAAAAAAACCACACCACCAAAACCCACATAAACACAAATCCCAAACAAAACCCCCACCAAACCCAAAAAGTCACCTCAAAACATAAGGGGGAATTTCTAGCAGGCACCTTCACTCACCAGCTGCTCTAATCCTGTCAGATCACCATGGCTTTCAAAGAAATCAGAAGACACTGTTCCCTGTGCTTTTAAGCTCACGTTGCTTCTCCATGAATATGATCAGTGCATTTTCTTTTTAAGGCCTTTTAAAAGATGTTAAAGAAAACCCATTTATTTGAGAAGGCTTAAGAAAGCTGTGATGATGCTTTGAGGAAAGCCAGTGCAGTGGTTTTGATGTACTGAGTCACAAATTATATATTTTACAGATTAAAAAAAGTCTAATCTAACAAGCAGACTCCTCAATGATTTCAGAAATTCACATATGAGGAAGGGTATTCTTCATCCTATTGGTAAGGATTAACTGGGTGAAGTAAAAGGTTTACTAAGTAGCAAAAACTCACAATGAAACATGATTTACACTCTAGAAGAGAGGAAAATGAGACTAAAAGAATGGTGATTTTCTGTTGCAGAGTTTTCAGTCTGAGCAGATTTTCTTTTACCCCAACTTTCCCTTTGTTTCTAAATTTTCCAGGTGGAAAAAAAAAAAAACTCTTATAGGAATCTAACACATTTCTAAGATCACATGCACAGTTCCAATAGCACTATGAGATTTCATCCACAAAGTTCAATAAAGAAGGATAAGCTCTGTAGTGCAATATTTGTACTATTAGGCAAACTATGAATAGGGACAATGTTGGCTCCCCAGATATCAGTGCAGTAAACAAAGGGACAAAGAAATTGCTCTGTGTTAAAATAAACTGCACCTAGTATGGAGGCAATTTTGACTGAAAGCAGAATTTGGATCAGGAAAAACTTGATTTCACAAATCCAAAAGTATATGAAAGTTTCTGTAAGCCAGAAGGAGACACGTGCAAAAGCTAGGATACAAACCTCCCAGCCAAGCTCCACTACTCCAACTATTTAGAGTACTGCCAACACTTAGGCACTACACACACCAAACACAGAAAATCACTCTCCTCTAGAACATACCTGCCAAGTATAACCTGGATTTACCTTTCTTCTTACCTATGGCACGTTTATGACAAGCCTTGAGATGTATCTCCAACACTGACTCCCTTTTCCCCACTACTTCCTAGGCAAAACACAAGCTGCCACCACCACCAAATGTCAGGAAATAAATCAAACTTACAACTTTTCAACTGCAAACGTTTTGATACTGCAACTCTTCACTCCTGCTAATCCAAGAAGCAGTATAAAAGAGGAGACAGAGGAGAAAAGCCTTTCCCAGGTGTAGGCTGGAAGGAACTCTAGCCTGCAGCCTAAACCAGCAGTAATCACCATTAACGTCTGGCAGCTGAGCTTAGACAAAAGGGTAAATGAAAAATTCTTTAACCCTTCACATCTTTTTAAACTGTGGCAGCTTTCCTACTCTATTTCTGGTTCCTAACTACATGAAAAAAATGAGGTTAAACAGCTTTAGGCAGATTAAAAATGGCTTTCACATTTCCATTGGGAAGTTGCACAACACAAAAATTCAGATTTATTCCAAATTTACTGAGTTTTGTGAGGAATTTGGTTCATTTGTTAAATGCTAGGCTTTCTTTTTATTTCACTTTATAGCCAAAGCAAAGAAATTGTAGAGAATGTTTTGTTCTTTTAAAAATAAACATGGAATCTGAAATAAGAGATGTTCAGGTTAAGGAAACAGCTAAGGGAATGCAATAGGCTAAATTAAGGCTGAGGCTAGGGTCAGGCTGCAGTGACAACCTACTTATTAGATAAATATATCACTAACATTGAGGATTTTTTTCAGTGAATTAAATGTTCATTCTAAAATCAAATTCAATTCACTTAGGAGTAAATTACATCACTACCATTTCCCCATACCATTGCATTACATGATAAATTACATTCACAAAGGCTTTTTAGTTTAAAATACAACAACAGAAGAACAGAAGATAGTTGTATCTACTAAAAGTGAAAAAGAAGTGAGAGTTTAACTGAAAGGCAAAACAACAAAAGCAATAAGATACAGCAGAAAAAAAATTATCATTATATTTAGAGACAAACATTCCCTGGCAATCTTTACTAACTGCCATGGCTTAACAAGGAGTGAATGTAGGATGATCTGAGAATTGAGAAAAATCATTTTGCAGGGAATAAAGTTAGAACATTTATTGTTTGGAAATCACAGAACAAAGTGTGGCAGCATCAGATCCCAGGAGAGTTTTAACAAGTAGTTGAATCTGGTAAACTAGACCATAGCTTTCAGATTGGCACCTGCCTAGGCATGCAAAGGAGGGTCAGCATGCCTGCAGCAAACCTTCCTCTTTCTGTCTGCCTCGGGAGGAGAGACATTGGCAAAGCTCAACTCCTTCAGCTGCTATGAATCCATGGAAAGTGACCCCTGCACAGCTGATCATTGTCAGTTAACTCAGCAGCTGAGTAAGGCTCTATCACTTCCAGCAAAGAATAACTGCATTATCCAGCTAAATATTAATAACCTGTTATTTTCTATGCTAATTTGGGAACTGTATTTCCACTCAGTTTTGAAAGCAGAACACAAGCACCTCTTTCACTTGATAGCCTGTTGTGGAGACCCTTGTGAACCCAGGGACCTTTGCAAGCAGCATAGCTTGAATACCAGCTGGGACACCTAATGAGATACAGATAATGCTTATCATCTGTTGATGAAACTACTTTTTACAAACCCTGAGTTCCTGTTTGCATACTGTTAATGAGTATTAAAGCTTCTGCAGCCCATGCTATGCCATTAGGATACATTTTTTTCAGTAACTGCCTCTTGAGCAAGGTCTCTCCTTTCCACACCATTAGACCTGTACAGTTCTATAAAGGATGTTTGTACTGTCTCTGCAACCACAGAGCTGAGCCCTCCCCAACCTTTCTTGCAGGTTTTCTTCACTACAGCCTTGTCAAGTATGTGAATGCTTTTGAGCCAAGCTGAAGTCCAACAGAAACCAAGCAACACATTCAGGAATGTTTTGGAAGTATTTGGTAGAACAGGAAATCTAGTTTGTGTCTTGAGCTCTAGACAGAGTCCTACCTATGCTATCTTTCATCTCTGAATTTTCTGCTTGGTGAAGTACTAAATAAACCTTTTAATTCTCTATTTATTTTTTTTTAATAAAAAAGGCTGCCTCTGTGCTTACAACATTTGTAGAACTGAATTAATAAAGAGTAAATTTTACTCAGAGTCTCTAAAATAAAGTTAAAGCAGATTAGTAGTTTATATTATTATAAGAAACATACAAAAATAAGCCCAGAAAAAGGAACTATTTGACAACAGTCTTCCTTCCCAGTTTTCACAGCTTTTCATTTCCTATACACTTGGCCCCCAGTGCTGTTTACAAACTTGTATTATAGACTCCCTTCAGTTAAGAACTGCATTTCACACCTCGTACACCACACTATCTCAGTGAACCAACCCAGAATCTAAAAGACAATATAAAATTATTGCCATATTAAGTGTTTAGGAGTCTGTGTGTCTTTCCAATTTTCTTTAATGTAGTGGCATGGAATGGATCAGCCATAAACCTGTGTTATTTCTTTCAAGCCCCAGAACCTCATGAGTCACTTTGCTCCACTTTAAGAGCAGGATCAGCACCATTTCTGTGGCACAGTAAACACACCTGAAAGAGGAAGGTTGAAGTATGGATTGTGTCATGTCAAGAGTGAGCATGAAGCTAAATATAGCTGCCTATGAAATGACCATGCAAGGAAGGAAATTTAACTTTTCTCAAGACTTTTCTGTTTATCCAACCTGTGAGTGACTGCTGAGAGAAGTCTCATCTTCATGTCACCGCCTGTGGCTCAGTGATCACAGAAGATCTCTCCTGGGAGAGAGCACCTTAGTATGCCTGCTTGGAGGAAGTAATGTTAGGACATTATTATTCAGTTGGGAAAGTCAGAATTAGAAAAACAGGCTCAGAATTCTAAAAATGTCACTCATGCTGTTGCTTGGCAGCTGCACTCACTCACTTGATCTCCTTGCTTTTTGGCAATAAGCTCCTTATGCTACAGCTTTGCTTTTTTTTCCCTTTTCTCTTTTGGGACTTTCATGGCAGGCCAGTATTTTCCCTTGGCATGACAGTTTACTACCAATCCATTATCCATTACCTTCCTGGCACGTGCAGACTTCAGAAAAACCTTGTCTGGGATTTGGAACTCTACCCAGTGCCTGATAAATGTTATAAATTTTATGACTTCTCTCATGGTGCAAAGTGGAAAAATATGGCATGCAGTTATGCCAGCATTACACTGGCCTCAGCCAGGGCTGTTCTGCACTATAAAGTCCTCCAGAAAGAACTGAAGTAATTTACTGTCTCTAAAACCACCACAACAGAAAAAGGGGGAAAAGTGGCAGTTCTCTTAGAGATTTTTTTTCTTCTCTGAACACACCATAAGAGCTTATACTCAGAAAATAAAGCTTCTAGCTTCTCACTCTAAAAACTTTGCCTTTAAATCAGCAAAGCATCATCCTGCATTTTCTGAGTGGACTGAACATCAAAACCAAAGAGGGTCCTTTGAAGACACAAACTTCACTGTGACTTTGCCATAAGGACAAAAACTTAAAGAAACAAAGATTAAAAGATAAAATCAAAGAAAATGTGGATTATACAGAGAGCTGTCAGTCACCACCTGACTATATGTATATATGCTCATTATAGGACACTTTTTATTCTGGTTAGTTTGCACCCTGTGTTGTTGTGGATACTGAATAATGATCATTTCTCCATGAGTAACAGTAGAATAGAAGAGAAAATAATTACAATAATAAGAGCTCAAAGTAAGAAAAAAAAACACAAAACCCTGATAAATTTCCATAGGCTGTTGCCACTCCTACAAAGCCCCTTGATATTAATAAAAAGGGTGAAAACCTTAGT
Source organism: Galbula dea (assembly GCA_013399015.1). Classification (NCBI taxonomy): domain Eukaryota; kingdom Metazoa; phylum Chordata; class Aves; order Piciformes; family Galbulidae; genus Galbula; species Galbula dea. Next base: position 2,420,802 of record VWZX01005094.1, read on the forward strand.
GTTTTTATATTTTGAAAGTTGCCTCTCAGCTCCTATAAGTGCACTGCCAAAACCTTACATGTGCTGAAGTGAAACATCACAGGGCTCTTGTGTTGCCAGTTCTCAGTAACAACAAAGGTTGTGAAGACTAAGAACCTCCAGCCTGTTTTCTGCTCTAATTGTTTCCAATGTGCAAGAATTTGCTTGATTGAGCACTTACTATGAGAGCTAGGCTCTCCCAAAGTGAATTTTTTGCTCTTCCTAGAAAGTTGCACCATTTTACTATTATACTATTGTATAATGTCATGTATCAGTCCTCTAGATCTGATCTTCAGCAATCAATTTGGTTTAAAGGTGATGATTTATCACTTTGGCTTGTTTCTTTTCCCAGTAAAATCTATATTACCTTGTCACTGATTTTCATAAGGTAAGAAAATTACCCAGCTTTAGCAGACTTAAGGAAACAACTTTCACCACAACATATAAACCAGGATCCTAATCCTAATTCTGAGATTTACTGGAGAAACCAAAGGGGAAATAAACATCAGACAGGTGAATCATTTGACTGGAATGAAAATAAAAAAATGTGGCAAATTGACAACTAAGTAAACACACGACCACTCCACCAGTAAAAGTCATCCCAGTAGCTGCCAAACAACCTGGCACAAAAGGTAGAAATTTCTAAGTAAATCTAAAAAAGATATTGCATAAAAAAAGGAAAAAGAAATCAGGGAAAGGATATCTTAATGCAGTAAGCTTAGACTGTCTGGCACCACAGGTTCAGCTACTCCCACTGATTCAGCCTCTCCCAATAATCAGCAGGCAAAGAAAATAAATTGGATGTTGTGAATGCAATTGTGACTAAATCTTGCAGAATAAGAGCATCATGAATAAAATTTTAAATATGTAATAAAAAACCCATTTTCTTATTCTTGCATGAACATTAACAACTCAGTGGCACCTTTATTAACAACCATGGTTTGCTCTTTGCCACTGTCTAGCATCTTTATTGTTATACTGGCTCCTGTCCTCATTCCCAAAAGCCTCTGCCTTTCAAAGGTGTCTTATTTCTATGAAGCATTCTGGATGAAACTGCAATAGAAAGTAAAATATTGTCAGTGATACAAAACCTACCAGTCAGAACAAGATTTTCCCAGGAAACTATTATAGGGAGATCATAAAAGTGGAAAAGTTGTAACTGAAAACAAAAATGCAAGAAAGGAATCCTCTGTATGTGAGGCAGAACACAAGCAAAATCACAGGTAATGCTATGGATGGAAGTGAAGAGACAATCTTTTGTCACAGTATGTTCTCATTATCCAAGATCTAGTCACAGCTGCATTCATGACATTCAATTTATTCCCTTTCACCACAGGATTAATTGCATGGCCACAGTAAAACAATAACTTTTACTTTCATTTCAGCCTCAAACAAATTGCAGGTTCACCCCTTTCAGCCTTTCTTTCACCCATTAAGAGCTACACTGTTTGGGGCAAAACTGTGGAAGACTCATAGAGAATCTAGAGTAATTGTGCATGAGATTATTCAAAACCTAAAACCTGTGACTCAAAAGAGAACATCAAAATGTACCAGAAAAGGTAAGCATGCAGCAATAGAAGGAATTGCTGAAGAAAGAAGAGAAACATTGTGAAACTACTATTCTGATACCCATTTTCAAAAGCACCATCTCACATAGGTCACCATCACATCATCAAAAGAGTTGCTTATGGAATTTAGGACTGTAGAAGAGAAGAGTTTTGTTATAGTGTTCTTCCCCTCCACAGCTGTATAGGAATCTAATTTCATCAATTTGCTCTTTTGAATATAAAGCAGTTGTATTGCAAACCACATAACTTCACATATGAGATATGTCTGCTATGTCTTGGTAAATTCCACAGCCTACAATGAGCTTTTATTAAAGCTGTTGTTCTATGACTCGAGGCTTTGTTGAGGCTTTTGGCAGATACACAAGCACACCACCAGGGTATGGAAATGTCTATTCTGTTTTCATTTTCCCTGGGCTCCAAAAGCCTGCCTGTCTTATGTTTGCTGATTAGACTCAAATAGCCCTAAATCAAATTTTCATCTTCACATCACAGAAACAAAAGCAAGTGTCATTTTTTTTCTGAGGTATGCCAGTCTGCTTCAGAAACATGCCAGCCCTTGCAGAGCATGGAAATTACAGGTATTATGAGCCAGAGTTACAACCCAGAGGTGAATAATTCTTGTTAACTACTTAATATGTGCCCCAGTGATGACTTGCTAGCCTTACTGCTGCATAGTAGCATGAAGACTTTCCTGATGTGCATTTAGGATGCCTATGTGACTCACTTGTGGTTTTGCCAATTGTAATGTGAGGACATCCTAAATGACTGCTAATAAAACCTTTATATCACCTCACACCTGCATGATTTCTCTATGTAACACATAGTATATTGGAGAAGTAACTTCTCAATCCTTACATAAATTTTAGAGGAAATTGTCCAGATCCTCTGGATAAGCTGAGATCTATTTTATGAAAGCCAGTGCTAGGAGAGGTGTTTGTGCCTCTTTCAGTCTTGGGACTGATGGGTACAAGCCTGGCTTGTGCCAGCTGCTAATATTTCTGTTAAAATGATGGTATTCCTTTTGCATTGTAGGATTCCATAAACATCAAGGAACATCTCAGAGCTTGGATCAACGTGATGCAATCCTGCCTCCTTTGGGATTTTCTCCACAGATATCAAAGGAGGCAGGATTTTTAACTGCTGTGTTTATGACTGCTTTGCTTCAGAGGATGTTCTATCTGTCTAGAGATTGGGAAGGTCTAGCAGGAATGCCAGGGGGGAAAACTCCACTCTTTTTAGTGTGCTGAGGGATCTTCCTTGCTTCAAAGAGCAGTGCCATTCCTGGAGCTGTTATTCCCTGGCAGCAGCCAACTGGCATTTCCTGCTTAGGTGAGTGACAGATACTGGCTGCAGTTCTTTAGAGCAGACTATTTTGTTTATTTTGCTGTTTCTTTTTAATGGAAGGCTGACACACAAGCTTCTGGCCTTAAGGAGAGTGAAAGTAGTATTGTGGGAAATTCTGAATTCTGTATATTTCCTCTGGCAGATAGGACAGGTGTCTGAAAGTATGCTAGCAAGTAAATATTTTTCAATAATTTTTCTTCTGCCTTAGAGAACTGTAAAATATTAAATAAAGGGGAGAATTTTAAAAAGAATGTTTAAATACCCAGATACAAGCCCTGAAACTCTGGGAAATATATTTTATTCTGCAGCATGAATATTGCTGTAAGACAAGATAAAAGTATGTGCCAAATTTTCCTTTAACTCCACATAAATCAGGAATACTTAAAAATTGCCAGTGGACTTCTCTATGTCCAGTCAGCCATAAAAATAAAATAGTCAATACACTTTCAAATATGCTTTCATACCATTATGGCAAGGTTAAGAACATAAGAAAAATTGAAATTCCTCCTTGACAGATGATCACTTTCCCTTTAAGATGAATATGGTCTACAATGTAGGCAAAGGTATAGTATTTTAAGTCTTTCAAGAAGAAATTCCACTCATCAATTACCATAGACATGTAGGACATTACTGGCAGTAAAGATATGTCATAGGAGTCCTTGGTAAAGAATGAAATTTAGACACTCTGATGGGCCATACATGATGATATGTCACTTACCTTGTAAAACCAGGCAGCAAGAAATAAGTGAAGCTAATTGTTAAAAATGATTACAGCCTATTTTAGCAGGATTGATTTTAAAAGGAGCACATTGGTAGATGGAGAATTATGGTAGGAAAACGATAGGGTGTATTCTAGAAGATGGTCAAGACGAACAAGGGAAATAGCAATTCATTTCTGGTTTGTCATGAGGAACTTTAAGGTCATCCTTCTATTGATCCATAAAACAACTCATCTCATCTTAGCAATATTGAATTATTTAAATAATGTACTCATATATCAGATGTCTCAAGGGGTCATGTAATCTGAAACCTTGACGTAGGTGATGAAATCACCAGAAGGGAAAAGCAGAGATGCACACGTCAGTGCCCTGGAACAGTGTGAGACAAGAATAACTTACACTGAGTCACAGCTAAGGTCCATCTAGTCCTGTATCTTCAACCATTACCTAAGGCATAAGAGAGGTGTGAGTATATAGATGTATATATATACTATATATATAGCACATCCTTCCAATTTGTCAGGAATTTCACTGGCTCCTGAATATAAGCATTTCTGCAACATGTATCTTCTACACCTGAATCTTAATAATGGTTAAACTGCAAGCCTTTGAACAGAGCTCAGCTGAGCATTGAGATCAAATGAAAAGAGCAAGGCTGTCAGAAATTAAATTGGACATAATACATACTGCAAAAAGAAAAAAAAATATACATAAATAACACTTTTTTCTTCCCCTCAATACCCATTCTCTTCTATTACTGCTGGCAGCCTGAGTACTTATTTCCTTCCTTTGGAAACTCCCACTGCTCTACTGTGTATCTCAGGAGTAAGGTAAAGGTATTGAAAGTATCTCAGTGCTAAGTTTAGCTATCAGAATAGCCATTTCATTCACAATTGCAGAGGCTACAGACAGATAAAACCTAGAAATTTCATCTGTCAGTTTAAAACATGATCTTTTTCCTTCCAGGATGCAGTTTCAAAGCTACAGTCCCTCTGTGTATAGGCAAGGGTAGGTGTACATGTAGGTGCATGGGTGCCTGTTCACAGTTCCATGTATGAGCATGTGCTGAACTGGCAAATGTAAAGAAGGTTCCTAATGAGGTAACTCCCCTGGGAAGTAAATACACTGCCACATAACTCAGCTCTGTCTCAGCAGAGCTCTCCATTAGTCTGCAGGAATCAGAAGAGCAGTGTCACAAGGCAGCACCAGCAGGGAATAAGGGCTGCTGAGCTGTTGTCAGATTTTAAAGCCAAGGACAAAGTGAGCTGTTGTCAGGTATCAGCTTCTGTGAATGGAGAGTAAGCTGCAGGTAATCAGTGCCACTTCCATGGCTTCCTTCTCCAGACTTTTCCATCTTTTTGAATGGGTCACTGCTGGTCTGATTTCCAGCTTTCCACAGATGAATGCATGAATTTCTTATGAGAACTTTGTATAAACTGTGGTTCAAATTTCAATGAAACTGATGACTGCCAAAAATAATATTTTAGTGGTGCTAAAGCCTCTGATAAACTCTGTATTACCACCATAATTTATATTCATCACAGAAGTATATTACTCTCAGAGAAAAACTAGGTTTTCTGCTTTAATCACTACTAAATCAGTGCCATAAATACAATCAGAATTATGTACTGCTTTTCAGTAAAACATTGCTTCTTTGATCTTTCCAAAGACAGCCAAGCTATCTGGATTTGCTTTGTAAAGTCTAAAGAAACAAAAACTATAAAATATTAAGAACTAACTTTCAGAAGTTTTTTGGAAGAAGAGACAAGGTTCCTGTGGAAGAAATGCAAAGCATTTCTTATGAACCTCAGCTAATTGGGTTGTAGGTTAGTGTCAGGAGTGCAGCTTTAGAGCAACTTCAAAACTAATCTAAATTTCACAAGTCTATGGCCTTGAATCTCCTGCTTTATTGTCCATCATCCTATTTCTCTGTCTTGGAAGTTCCAAGACAGCAAGTTCATTTGGCATTATTTCCTAAGGCACAAATAAAGATTTAGTCCAAACTTGTCAAAGCAGAATGTTTTAAGACAATAGTCTTCCCCTGCAGCCATCCAGCATTGTGAAAAATATACTTTAACTCTTCACTACTGACAGGTATGAAAAATACACTGTTGTTTCTACCATAGTTTGCTCTGCTGTCAAAAGTTATCCAATTACACTCAATACTTATGCATGTGTGTTTCCCAAATAGCTTTGGAACCCACAGTCTGATTTCAACTGCAATGAAACAGAAGGACACTGACCTCAAAGATTATGATGTTTCCATACCTTCTGCAGAAACAGTCAAACTGAGGATAGATATCCTAGGAGTTTCTGGCTCAGGGAAAGGCTGCAGAAGGAGTTCACTTTTTAAACTTCTTTCTTTCTTCTTTTTTTAATACCTGAGAATCTGCATGCCAGCACTTATAAATACTTAGTTGTAGGAAAAGCCTCAGGATTTTTGTACCTTAACCATTGAAGCCAAACAACTGCAAGGCACCAGGCCATAGGAAATGAAGCTTCATTCATTCTGGAGTTCCAGATGCCACTTGTTAGTTATATATGACTTTTTTCATTAGTCAGACGTGGATTTATAGCTGGGATGGGGATGGAGTGTGCTGTGTAAGAAATCTTAGCCTCCCTTATTAACACAATAAAGTGCTGTGCTTTTGTCTGTGTTTTCTGATAGCCAAGCTCCAGCCAAAGTGCCTGATGTCTGGAAGTTGTAGCCAGTATCTGCACAATTCAGTCCCAGGGTTCATCCACACTGGTTTACTATAGATGTTGTGTGCAATTACCTTGTACAGCAGCATACCTGTCTTTATCTACCAGCTAAGATCAGTGGGGGTGGAATTAGTTTAAGCAAAAAATGAAGACAACCACTCATTTCCAGTGTTCCACATATAGATTAAGCAGGGAAGAGGGAACATGGTTCTCCACTGGGTTAGTGACTATTTGGAATGGATGCATAGAAGGGCTATTTGAAGCTATCTTTATTGCAAGAAGATGTCACAAACAGTGGATGGTGGAGAACTTAGGTGCATCCTACAGAGTGCTCTGATTTAGGTAGCAGAAATTAATCTATACTATATAGTGAATAGGGAGATTATGAAGCAAACTGATGGCTAAGGAAAAGCATATTTTAGAGTAGCCATCTTATAAAACATTTCTGGTTTTTGTCATTTATACAACTGAATCTGAAACACTGCAACAAATGAATTATATACAGTGTTATGACCACTTTGATCCTTATGGTAAGATGCAGCTGCTCCTGCAATTCCAGATACAGTCAGGTCTTTTCATTTTGGAAACCAAGGGCAGAACTTCCAAGATTACATTTGGAAAGCAATACTTTTGTCTCCTTCAGGGCTTAATGCTCAGGAAACTTCTCCTTAATAGTGAACTACCCTGAGAGTCCCTAACAGTGAGCTCTCAGCTGGTGATATTAGGCTGTGCCAAGGATGGCACTAAGATAGCTGGAATTTCATTGAACTGGCACGGATCTCTGCCCATTATTTCCCTGCTCTTCTCAGGCTAGCACAACAAAAGGGAGCTCAGACCTACTTGTATCTGCCAGTGCAGGCATGCCCTCCCTTACATATTTGTAATGTGATTTTAGGCAAGTTATAATCAGTAGAAAATGGGTGGGACTGGAAGAAGGTTAGAACTTGTCTGGAATTTCTGGTGAAATGTCAAGAAATTCTGAATCTTCAAAACAGAGCCTTTTTGTGGAAACATGGTGATTCTGAAGTGGGAAATCCTCAAAAGGATACTTCAAATTGAGAGCCATCTCTATGGCCCAAAAGTAAAGACCTAAAAACCTAGAAAACCATGTCACTAACAGATGACAGATTTAATCTAGGATTTAGGAAGCCAGCATCAAAAAATCTTTGGGGTTTAATCAGACATAGCAGTGATATAAGTTCCAGACTCCTATATTCCAAATGAATGGTGGTCTCCATTCATTTGATGAGGGAAGCAGTAAATGCAGTAATTATGGACTTTTGCAGCACTTTAGTAGGATGTCAAAGTATTGTGTGCAAAAGCCCTGCTTAGGGTAAGTAGGTTTTGGCATGTCAATTTACCACTATCTGAATTCACACATCACTTTTGCTACATAAAGATGCACAAGGCTTTTAGGACAAGCAGGTTTTAGAACTACTGCAGCTCTAACCTCTACTGTGACTGTGTACAAGTAGAGTCCTTCCCTTCTGAAATCATGTATTCAAATCTCTTAAACTCAGCATGAGATGCTGAGCAGACAGAATTATTGTCTATGGACATGCCCTCAGAAAATATACATTTATGTTACATGTATTATCATCAGGATTTCACTCTTCATGGCAACAGTTTATTAAAAAGAAAACAAAACCAAAACACCAAAACCACCACCAACAAAAATTAAGAGTTACTTGTTAAGGAAAAAATTGCTCTAAATTTAATCTTGTTTTCCAGTTCCTGACTAGAACTTTTAGCAGTAGTTTCATCATTTTCTTAAAATAGAAGTCCACTCTCTGGTAATTCCTTAATTTGGAACCACAAAAATTAAGAAGGATAAGCAATGTAAGATGCTACAATCACACCAACAGTATGAAAGCAAAGTGGTATGAAATACAGCCTCAGCTGGAAAGCAAGGCCACCAAACAGACTCAGTTCTGCTCCAGCCCAAACCAGGACAACCTATGGAAAAGATCAAGGATTTGGTCACCTTTCTCTAGAGGAGGATTTTTTTGGGGGGGAACAGAACAATTTTTTCACTTGTATTTGTGATACTGTCAGATTTTACACTCTTCCAATTTCTGCTGTAGCTTAGTGTTCAACTAAAACCCAGTGCAGCTGAGATGCAGCCTTAGAACTCTTTTGAAAAGCACACTAGTAATTTTGCAAATGCCTAGTAAACCTGCATGCAATCTTAAAAGAGATCCATTGCATAAACTATTGTTTGAACAGTGGTTTTGCTATCAAAGTGCACTGAAACTAACTACCTTTTTTTTTTTTTCCCTTTTCATAGAGAAATAATCTGGTAGAACTTAGAGAAGTCAGTTCAAAAGTTTCTGATGCAATATTTTATTATAGAGTGGAATAGTGTGCTGCTAATCACCTTCAGACCACTGACAGTAAATTGGAAATAAATTAATAAGGCTTTTCCCCAAAGCCCTGAAACTGGAGCCAAAAGTACTTTGGCCAATTTAATTAACTAGTGTGTATATTGGTTCTACTACTTCAACCTTCCAACTCCTAACATTCTGTGAACTTCAGCTGAATCCTTTGCAAGCCCTCTGCCAGGTGGCAAATGGTGGGAAATAAATGCCAGATAGAATATATCAAGGGCCTCCCACAACAAATAAAGCAGCTGATGTCTACCATAAAATGTGGGAAAACTAAATGTGACTTCTTTATGTGGCTTTCACATGCAAAATTGTGAATATAGTTCCAATTCAGATTTTCTTCAGAATCTGAACAAAATACACATACACACACATATAGGTAACTGCAGAGTAAAAGATGTGTTAACCCCTTCTGAGAACTCTGGCAGTGGAGCTCTAGTCTAAGACACTAGTGAGGTATGTGTTTCACAATGGTAGTAATTCATTTCTCCACTAATGTCCACTTCTAAATTGGACCAGCAGACACCAGGATTTGGAGTACCTCTTTTCAGATCTGCTTCTGGTCCCCAGAGAGCTCCTTGCTAAATCCCAGCTAGAGGTATCACTCTCTTGCTACTGAATTAATTTTATTCCAGAAATAGGCAAGGAGGCAAGGCCCCCAAAAGCACATATGGCTCTTTCTAATGGCTTCCAGCTGCACATAGCTCTCAGTATTATCTCATGTCATGTCTATTCAGTGTCTTCAAATAATTCCTGAGATGGAGAGCACAAAGGAACCTAGGAAAGTTGAACAGAACCCCAGGTTGACATTCAATACTAGTGTTTAATCTATCCTTTCCCTTTACTCACTGGCAAAAGGAGACACTCTCCCACCCCCCAAGTCAGGCTGAAACTACTCATGGGGCTTCTCAGTGTTCCTCAAGGAACTGAGCAGACAGTCTATGCAAATGAAACCTGCTACTACAGCTTTGTCTCTCCACCAACATAGGGAGTGATTTATTTTCTGGAACTTCTTTCAGAACAGCTTACATGAATATGTGGAAAAAGAGTAACCAATATTACTCTAGCTTACTACAGACTGACCAACAATTTCATTTATGAGCATGACCTTAAAAGACTTTAATATCAGATAATCATAACTACACTTCAACTGTCAATTATATCTAATTAAACATGTACATATCACAGCCAAACAGGACAAAGGTAATTGGCAACAAGGGCAATTGGCACCTTGAATGCATCCCTTAGAGAACAGAAATGAAACAGTGGTCCATTCACTATCTGTGACTATCAATAAAACTACAGAAATGCTGAAAAGTAACATTTTCTTCCCACATTTTTGACTCTGAAATACTGGATTCAGCCAAGAAAAAACATGTTTTCTCTCTTTTGTTTTGTCTTGTTCCTCAGAAAAGTAAGAGGAATAGTGTTACTTCTACCAAAGTATGATTACTCCTAACATTTTTTTCTCCCAATGTATTCTGAAGTTACTTTAGTGACAGAGGTCCTTCCAGCAGAAATTATCTCACTGCTTGAACAGAGGCCCCAATCCACAGTACCTTTCTACATTGCAGTAGATTTGACTTCCTAAAGGCTTATTTCTTCACCAAAATATCTTTTACATTTTACACACAGAAGTTTCATTAGAGACATTTTCTTCCCATTTAGAAACTTCAAAGGATCACTATTTTCATTCCTACTTTAAAATAGTTTTACTTTTTTTTTCTCTAATACTTATTAATGTGTGGAGAATGAGTGCTGCAAAAAAGAGAGGGCTGCTGTTTATTCTTCCAGAGAGGCACAAGCTGCTTTTCTCATTCTTACTGTGAACTGCTTTGAACATCATTTCCATTGAGCATGCCAACTTTTCATATTTTGTGAGCCAAGGCCTCCTAATTTCATAGCCAGCTTGCATCACCATGCAAGTTCAATTTCTAGTTTATACTTTAAGGATTACAGTGATGAAATCTGACTCAGTCACCTTAGGGCTAAAAAGACTGAAGTTTTGATCAACTATCATTGTCAGCTTTAGCACACATTTTCTTTAATCCTGCTTAGCATGCTGGAGCCATTAGGATTGGTTTTGCTTTAGTTAATTTGGGGCTTTGGACTGGAAACAGCCCTTAATTTAATCATAAAAGTTTGTTCATGTCAACCACATTTTCAGATCTGTTAGAGTTTTATTGAATGTGTTGTGTGCTCAGCCATGCTTTGAGACTCAGGTGATGCTGCCTAATATTCAGAGAGCAATTATTTATGACTGTCAATTTTCTGTCAAGATCATACCTTTGAATATATGCAACAGAAGGCATTTCTTTTAAACAAATATAAGCTGAATGCAAAGACTGCAGGAAAGAACAAGATCTGGCAATAAAGGTTGTGGAAAATAGGCAAACCATCTCTAATTGATCCTGCACTCTTTTCAGTGGTGCCTAGCAACAGGACAAGGGGAAATCAGCACAAAAAAGAACACAAGAAGTTCCATCTGCACATGAGGAAAAACTTCTTTCCTTTGAGGGTGACAGAGCATTGGAACAGGCTCCCAGAGAAGTTGTGAAGTCTCTTCTCTGGAGACTTTTAAAACCTGTCTGGTTATGGTCCTGGACAATCTGATCTAGGTGAAACTGATAGCAGAGTGGGGCTTTCACTAGGTGATCTCCAGAGGACTCTTCCAACCCCCACCATTCTGTAAGAGTGATTTTTCCATTCCCAATTTATCCATCTCACTCACTGCATTCCCTATGCTTTCAAACACACAAGAAAATATAAAAAGAAACCTCTAAAATGTGATGAGTCCTTGTTTTAAGGAAGCAGAAGACAACTAGACTATCAAACTTGAAGCTTACTCTGTATTAGCACCTTCTTCAACGGAGCTGTTTCAGTCTCAAGGTAGCTTTCACACAGAGGAAAATTCTACAATGTTATGACTGTCAGGAAGAACTTTGCATTTTGCATTATGCATAATTTTCTTCTGCTATTTTACTTACAACCACATCATTTATACATCCTACCACACAAGCTTTTTCTCCTATCTAACCCACAGGCACGGTGATGCTATTGCACTCCCATTACAAAGGGGACAAACAAGTTCAATCTCAGTGAAGCAGAAGTTCCAACAAGAATATTTAACAATACACACCATTTCTGGTCCAGAAATTGCTTCCAAATTAAAGGCATGGGGAAGAAAAAAAATACAGGCTGAAAATACATCATCTTTTGGTCAATAATTTGATTAAACTGAAATAACATTAAAAATAATCCTCAACACTAGTGAGAGTGAGAAGTCAATATTACAGCATGGAGTCTTCCAAATTCTATTTAATGGCACATTCAGGCATATAGGTTTTAATAGACATTTTAGCTGTTAGTTGCAATAAAAGTGATCTCATAACAGCAAAATGAGTTTATTGCTTGTGGGCTGATTTATAAGTACATGCCCACATGAACAAGTGTGTATTTATTGATGCATGTTTGTGTCCTCTCAGGACTGAGATATTAGTTTCTAATATTGATTAAATATTTAGGGTTTTTTTGCTTAAGTACTCTATGAGACTGGGTCACAAAGAAAGACCTCCAAGAGCAGGTAAGAACCAAGAAAATGTATTTTTCCCAGGACTATACTTCATGTGAATTCACAGATGGCTGCTTTATAGGATATGTAAACATACATAGGACACATACATAAGAACACACAAGTTTGGGACCATATGCTGTCTGTAAGTGAATATATTTATGTGTCTATACACATAAAGTCACATGGATGTAGACCAAGTGGTCCTGTGCTTGCACAGTATTAGCCTACACACTGAAAATAAAAAGGACTTTTCTCTGCCATTCTGCTGCTTTCACTAGAACAAACCTTGAAGGTAATCAGCAACACCAAAAAGAATCCTAAATTACAGTGTCCTGTAACTAACACCCTATTTCCCAATGCAAAGGTTCATTGGAGAGAGTGTATGTAACTACCTGGGTCAGGGAGGAGGAGAGAGTAAGAGAGAAAAGAGAAATTGCACATAGGTGAAGACTGGGAAAATAAAAGGAAGGATGTCTGTGGAAGTGGAAGAGAGAAAAGGGTTGGCAGAAAAGCAAAGGTACTGAGATGAGATGAATTTTTGTGGAAAATGAGAGCAAGAGACAAAAGAAGATGGAAGAATGAAAGTCCAGGATGGAAATTAAACTAGAGCCAAAAGAAGAGTGGCTACATGTCATTTTTAAAATCTCTTTTTAGTGTTTCTTCTCCCCAAAATACTTGAGGATCCCAAATGCATCCTGCAACCCTTAGATGTTCAGGCCCTGAACATAACAATAAACATTCCTTAAACAACTAGTCTGCTGGAGTACTGATTGCCTACAGCCACAGGTTAATGAGTGTCTTTCTAACTGGTGAGTCCTGCATGTAAATGAGGAATGTGGATCCCAAAAGGTTACAATTCTGGTCCAGCTGAATACTGAGTGTGTCACCAGCACGTTGTGAGATACTATAACAGACACAAAATGATCTCCCTTTTCTAAGAGCACAGTTCTAAACAAGAAATTGTGTTTTGCTTATAAAATAGCAGAGATCATGAACACAAAATTAATCCTCTTTAAGAAAACAATATCAGCCAGCTGAATTGCTGTGGGATGAAGCTCTATCTTTCATGCAGGCATACAATTTTCATTTTCAGCAGCAGTTGCTAGGATCCACTTCTGTTTCCTAGCAACATAATTTTAACCTACTTTCCTAGTGCCTCTCTTAGAATGAACAAAAAGTCTTTTTAGAAGCAAATCTTTAGCTCTTCCATCAATGCAAGCATATGCATGTAGTAGTAAACTGAATATCTTTCTTCAGGAGTTATAGAATATTCAATATTCTTCCTGAAATTAAGTTCAATAAATGCAAAACTGATAATGAAGTATCTCTGAAGAACTGCAGATTTTCAATGTCTAGTGTCCTTGTAATTCTGGCCTTAATATAATCTCTTGAAAAATGTCTATATTTTGTACCTAATGGAAAGAGACATTGTTTCATGGGGAAGTTTACTGGGAAATTTGAGAAAAGGACCTAATGAAAGCAGGACTTCTTAAAACAGAGTACTCCTTTTTTGAGTGCACTGGGATCCTTGGAGTGCAATATGCTGGATATTAAAGAATGTGACACTTGGGCTTTTTTTGAAGTCTTTTGAAGAAATAACAACTGAATAAAGATCTCTTTTTAAAGATTTGTAAGAGATGACACATATAAAAGGAATAAAATATACTCCCCCTTTCCAGTACCATTCTTATAACCACTGCTATAGAGTTATAGAGACTGAGCAGGGTGCTTCTGCCCTGTAGCTAATTAGGGAAAAATTACAAAACACTGGAAGCACTATGTTATTTGCATGTTCTTGGTTTTTCATTTTCACTTCTCATCAAGCTCACTAAATTATCCAAATCATGTCCCACAGCACAATAGGAGCATTGCAAAGTTCTTTTGATATCAGTCTGCAAGGGGAAAACCATTGTACCTTCCTTCTGAGAGTTTGTAAACAATTTTGCATGCCTCATGTGATTTAGAGAAATCAATCTATGCAATGCCATTATGTTTCTTTTCCAGCAGGCATTCCCATAACCTGTCTGCAAGGCATACACTTCAGGTTCAGAATCACTCACCAGGATTAATCACTATGGGATTCAAAAGAAACACTAGCTCACTTTAAACATATATCAATGCATATCTTGTCAAGCTAGTACTCAGAAACCAGAGAAGGTACAGGAGTGACTGGAGACATCAGCCAGATTGGTGACACAGGAGAGTAATGCTGACATGCCCAAATTCTAAACTATTTGTCCTAGTTCTAAACATATGAAAAATAATAAATCTGTGTGTAGATTAATAAGTACACATGATCTCAGGCCTGGAATGATTTATCAATTCTTAGTATAAAGGTAACTATTGAGTAGTACACATATAAAGTTTCATTATTAATGTTGGAAGGCTACTCAAAATTGATGTTATTTGCTATTAAAATATAATAAAATTAAAATATAAGAAATAAACCACGTGGTATGTGATGTCACATACAACAAGGAAAGTGTCCAGCTCATCAGTAACAGAGAAACTGAGTTTATTCACAAACCTTTGTAAAGTTCTAACACTTCTCTGACACTTTGGTAATTCAATTGCAATTAATGATAAACAATCAGTTCTGATATTTATAGAAATCTCTCCTGATCTCCTGAAAATCTGTTTCAATTGGAAAAAACTCTTGATCTAATGACAGATAATAGATCACTCTGGTAACTCTTCTAAAGATATCCATACATTTACCACCATGACACTGTCCCTGCACTAAGAAGCTTGCAAATGATAGATTCTTACTGATAAATGGAATAACTCAGGATTCTAACACAGGTATCTGACAATTGACTTGTTTGGTAGGCATTGTGTAGCACTTAATGCATGAAGATATCTTCCCTAGATGTTATCCTGAGATCTTACTGAGATGAGATGCAGCATCATGCTACACAACTATAGATGTAGAATTCCTACTGAAATACCCCAGATGACAAAATTGCTATTTTCACACAGTTATTTTCAGATGTACAACTGATTAAGCAGTGGTATTTTGGCAGAGGTTTAAAGCAATTAATGCAATTTCCAAGGTGGAAGGAACTCTGGCATACACAACTCAGTGAAGTTCTTTTAGGCCAAGATATACCAATATTATGGCTATTTTATAAATATTAATACAGTAAGCCATTCTAAGAAATCATCCAAATATCTATCCCACAAGGAATTATTAAATGTCAGTGTAACTGCATACATGAAAAACAAATATGAAGTTTGAGAATTGTTCAGAGTAGCCCTCAGATTTTACCAGGTTAATCAGCTGTATTTTGTAAATCATCACAAAGCCACAGGGAGGAAGGTGAGGAGCAACTGCCTTTTCAACATTGATTTTTATACTCTGAAACACAGAAAAACCAACAAACAGCAAGGAGACAGGAATATCAAAATAAGAGAAACTTCAAAAGAATAAAGATGCCAAATTGCCTTCCAAAGCAAACACCTGAAGATTAAATGGTTTTGTAATACATGCCAAGTCTTGTCACAGAATCCAGCATCTTTTCTCCTTAATGTTGTCCACAGGAAAAGACTAAAATATCTGAGAGCTGCATTGAGAATGAAAGCACAACATTGCTTTCACAGTTGTGTTATTGAGCACCTGAGGAAACATGAAAAGAGGCTGACTTTCAAAAAACACTCAGACACAGAAAGGCATGAGGAAAGGTCCTGCTCAGAAGAGATCTGAGGGAGCTGACTTTTCCTTAACCTGAGGTTAAACATAATAACATTTACAGTTTTTGCTGTAGAAAAGGGGATGTGGCTTGCAAGGGAAGAGAAGCAGTGAGCAGTCTCAGAAACCTCACTATTCAGAGACTTATGCATGAGTTAAAAACCTACTGAGGCAACTCTGAACACCTGTTCATATATAATATTTGAAATCAAACATTTGAATTCAGAAAGTCAGTCACACATGATGTTTTTTCCTACCATGATTCTGACATCTTTTTCCTTATGGCATAACATTCACCTTATGTCCAGTGATTTCCACAGCAATACAACAAACTTGAAATCAAATCTGAGGATATACAGGTTGACTTGGAGCTCTAAGAGTCCTGCAAGTATCTTCTGATACAAAATTTGGTCCCTAAGTTTGAAATGTCAAGTCTAACATCTAGGAATAAGTTGTTGAGACAAGAGGCTGATGTATGAAAAGAAGCCACAGAGTCATAGCCCACTGAACTAGTAATGCTAAGGAAGCCAGATAAATACCCATTTACTGAGCAAAAGACAGTGATGCTGGAACTGCAGGAGTAACAACCCTATAGTGGGATTTAACAAGATCAATTTTGATGCTCTGAGATCATCACTGCTATGGTAACACTTGTGATATTTTACTGCTGCAAAATTGCTTGCTGAAGAAATGAGATTGCACAAATACAATTTAAGGCAAATCCATGTATGCACACCCAAACAATTGAAAAATAAATGCAGCCTGAACAAAGACTCTTTGGGCTTCAATTAAATAGAGCACTTTGAGGTATATCCTCATAAACACACACAGTTTCAAACATGCTTGGAAGAATTTCACTGTCACTTAGCATTGATTATGCTTAAACCAGGCATAAAGAAAAAGCATACAAAACTGGTTTATAAGTGTAAATTCTATTGACCAAAACTACACAACTCTTTTTCCTCTTACTAGGTTCAGGGCTTGTAACAACATGAGTTGGTTTAGTAGGATGGCAATTAGAGAGTGCTGTGATACCCAGATGGCAGAGTTTATCCATCAGCAGCTTTAGAACTGCTGTCAAGGTATGACTGCACTGTTGTCAGGGGTGTAACCTTAGCAGGAATAGTCTGACCTATTCAAGCTTCACTGTAGGACAGTCAACAGAAGGACTGAAGAAAATGGTGTGGGAACAAGCATTCTTGTTTCTAGTCCACACTAAAATTTGTGCTGACACTACTACTACTACTTATCCCTGCTGGTTTGATTAAAGATGCAATTAAAGTTTCTCACCACAGTGCAGACTTGCCTTGTCTTCAGAAGAAAGATGACTTTCCACTTGGCCTAGAAATTAGGGGAATTATCAGAGGGTGACATACAATCTGAAATAGCTGAAATACAATGTCTGTTACTTTGCCAATTTCTCAATTTTGTTCAGAGACAAAATGAATAAAATTTTAAAAGACAGATTTTTTTTCTATTTTTATAGGCATTACTTCATGTGTCCTGAAAAATTCTGATTAGCAATCAGACCTATTTTCTCTGAATTCCCAGAACTACTGTATCAGACACACATTTAGTTCTTAGCCTTACAAATACTCATGCTTTGCACTCAAGCGACCACAGTTAGATTATGTTTGCACAGCTTTTGCCAAGCTGAACCCAAAGGCTGTAAATTCACAGCTGCACCTAACTCTTATTTTAACACAGTCATAGTTTTAGAGTAGGGAAGCTCCAGAATTCTAGGGACCTCCAGTCAATAATGTAGTAAAAATACTAAGGATATCAATGTGGAACAAAAATGCAAAAAAATTTGGATGTAATAGGCCAAACCCTACAATTTGGCTTTAAAAATTGCTTCTGCATACTTCCAGTTCCTTATCAAAGTTCAGGGATACACTTTAGTAACTCCTCATTTCTCATACACAGCCCCCAAAGCTGAACATTTATTTTGCATACCAATCTTCAAAATGGGGTTTTTTAGTTTTGTTAAAGGCAAGATAACTTCTTATACAACAGAATCTTTTCTTAGAGGGAGATATCTGTACTTCCCAGAAGCTGAAATATTCTATTTATCTGGTGATTTATGAATTGCTGCTAATGTACTTAAATTTCTGCACTGATTATTTTTTTCCCAGTTACAGCTAAGTTTATAGATTTTAAATAAATAACACAAATGTCCTCTGAACTGAAATACTCTTCAGTTTCTTCCAGTTAGTGATCTGGAGATAGCATAGTGTACATTTTTCAAATTTATCTTGTTATATATCCTAAAAAGGAACTCCTAAACTATAAATCTACCTTATTCACTCAATACATATCTTTTTGGCCTTAAAAGACCTTATGCTTTCTGTATTTCTGCACAACTACCTGTCAATAGAATATACCTATCACATGTTTGCTGTTGACATATGGATTATTTTAGTCTCAGTTTTAGCAACAGTCACTGCATGCTGTTCTTCTGGTTTTTACAGTTGTGTTTTCTTCACCTTCTTACTTCCAGGCAACAATTTTGCATAGTGATGTTAACTTGAGACAGCAAACTTTGGACTGAATGTTGGCCCTTCTGTAAGGGGAGATCTGAAGAAAGTGATCTGGGTTCCTTGTAAGCTTTGATTTGTAAGCAGCATGCAAACCACAATGAATTCAGAGCATTTAACAGTTAAAAAAAACCCAAAACAAACAAAACCAACAAGCTCCAGTTCAAATCAAACAAGAAAATCAAACTCAGGCCACTACAATGGCAAGGATCACAGCCAGCTGAACAGTCCAGACAGTGATAAAACAGTGCTAGTCTATTAGTCTAAGCTTAGGTGTTATGTTTGTAAAACATCCACCTCCTTGTTTATCATACCAGCTGAAGCTGCATTAAAGCTACTGGGAATTAACTGCACTGACTGTGAATTAGATGAACAAGTATTTAAGAGAGTAGCATATCACTGAGTTATTTCTTTTTCAATGTCATACAGCTTTTTCCTGCACAAGTAGGATTTTGTTGTAGTCTTATTTATAAAATTAGCTTACTTATCATTGGTTGTACTTTTTTAAACCAAGGGAAAGTGACTTATGTCAGTAAAGTGATGCTATCTCTGCATACAGTTGTGATAAAGTACTTATTCCCACAGATACTGAAAGTGTATTCTCTCCTTCCAATTACACAGAATCACTAAGGTTGGAGGAGACCTCTGAGATCATCAAGTCCAACAGTCAACCTATCACCCCCATGCCACTAAACCATGTCCCTAGCACATCTCTATGCCTTTGAAACACCTCCAGGGATGGTGACTCCCCCACTGCCCTGGGCAGCCTGGGCCAATGCCTAACCACTGTTGCTGGGAAGAATGCTTTTCCTATCCAAACATCATTAGGTATTAGTAAGGAAAGCAGTGGTTTGACAGAGGGCATCAAATTATAAATTCATGTGTAAAATAATAATAAATAGCTGTGTTTGGTTGTAAACAGAGGCAAAAATAGATGCTTAAGAGTATGCATGTTTCTTACACTATAAGTAATGTGTTCACTGTTTTTAAACCAGTAAAAAGCACTGTTTCAGAGATCACTAGCTCTTTATAACCTCTGACTAATGAAATTAAGTTTTATGCATCTGAAGCATTTACATGACATGAAGAGAACTGGAACTCTTAGAATGTGTATCAAAGCAGTTCAGTGAACAGGGCAGAGATCTCCCTTGGGCTAGCTGATCAGACCACAAACATATATCTGAAACCTCAGCCCTGCTTAGCATCACAACCATATTCCTATGCCCACTTGGGACAAAAAAAACCCCAAACCCAGACAAGCAAACACAAAAAACCTGAAAGACTATTCTGAGAAATCTTCCTGACAAATGAACAATAAAAGAATTGTTTAGACACCATGAGTTTCTTAGGTTCTCTGGCCTTTGAAAGAGAAGGAGGTAGCAATGGTGTTCCTTTCAGTTTGAATGCTTGCATGGGTGTGAGACTTGAGTTCAGACTGGTTTTTAAATTGTCAGATAATTTAAACACTTTTTCACATGGAAACCCCAGCAGTAAACCTGTGGGGAATATTCACCATGCCTGTCTCTAAAACAGAGGTCAACATCTTCTGCAATGCAGTGATGGAGCAAGACTTAACATGGCTACATACTGGATGGGGCAATTTCAGCTGTGAAGAGAGAGGCATCTGTCTGGTCTCTGCTATAGAGACCATTTATTAATCTATGTTTAATATATATATACACACATGTTGGTGTGTGAATATATATATGAAACCAGTAGCATCTGGATTCTGAGTGAGTTTAATTGGCAGACAAATGCTAAATGGCTTAGCCTGAGGCAATTCTCAAGCTGCAGAACAAAAGCAAGATGTCTAGAGGCTTCCATTACTAAAAATGATACACTTCAAGTGTTCAGTCAGTTCAAAGAAGTGGCAGCAAAGAGTGTTTGGATTTTGGGGGGTTTTTTTTGAACTGTCTTCAGTTTATTCACCCTTACTCAGCTGCAGCTTTGTGACATGCTTAAATTATTAAACAAGTCTAATAACTGAGTTCTCTTCTGCCTGTTGAAATAGAGAACAGTGAGGAATGAACAGATTAGTAATACTCCTAGTCTCCTCTTCAATGTATTTAACTCTACACATTTTATACATGACATAAAATACATGATAAAATAAATTTAAATAGAACCTGACTTCAGTTCATGAGTAATTGTTAAGCTGTAAAAGAAGAGGAAATGAAACTATGTCATCTAATACTGCTTCAAATTCACACTTCTAAAGGGTATTGTTCCATCTTAATATGCAACAAGAGATTGTTTCAGCCCACACAGTGTTGTGGCTTTGAGACTTATACTGAGTGGTTAGGTTGTTACAGCTGCAATAAATCAAAACAGTCAGCTCTGAATTATCCCTAACTAGTTTAACCAAACTGCACATGTGAGGATTTCCAACTTGGCTCTGGCACCTGAGGTCCAGTTTGGTTCATCAGCTCACAAGGCTGATGCTGTAGTTTCCAGAAGATGTACTAGCAAGGGGGTAGTGCAAATACACATAGCAAGCCCAGGTTTCCTTCTTTCCATGGGAAAGTCATTTGCATCAGCAGGAGAGAAGGAAGGAAGGATGGGAAACAGAGGGATTTGAGGCATTCTGTACTAAAGTAATAGACCAAATACAGATAAGATTAAGGTTCAGCTATGGAGAAAACTGGCACATAACTACAAGAGACACAGAGATACTCAAAGTACCTTCCATCTCCTAGATAGCAGAGATAACAGCAAGGAAGACAGTGGCAACAATCCTCCAGAGACCCTACATTTTCTTGCTTGCATCAGGAATCTTCAGCTGTCTTCACTGCTATTTCTACCCAAGCAAGCAGTATTAGAGCCATGCAAGGACATGCTTATATGTGGCAACAGGCTAATCCTCAGTGCCTGTTCTGCCCTCTTTTTAAAGGTACAACAAAAAGCTAAAAGATTTAAAGGCTGTTAAGAGTGAAGGTATGTTTGCTGCAGTGCAACATCTGGTTCCTCAGGGATCCAGTTCAAGATCCTGTGTGATCTTCAGATGTAGATTTCCTGTCCATGGAAACCCAACTGCAATGATGGTTGTAATCATTCACACATCCAAATATGAAGGAGGACATAATTGGGCACATGCTCTGTGCTGCCTCTGTGTCCCCTGGCTTCCATATAATGAAAGAAACATTAAAGACCAAATAAGAAAGTAACTCAGGTGATAAAGAGATTCAGGTTGACCTGACCTAGAACTAAATGGAAATTTCCTGCAAAAATAATCTGTTTTTTTCCTGGGGAATTTTAATATCAGCAAAAAATCTCTGCCTGGAAGGAAAATGTTTCATATGCTAAGTGTATCAGCCTTTGTGGAAGTAAAAGGAGTTTTAACAGATGCACAGGTATACTTAAGAGGTTCATTTGACACATCACATCCTCACCTTTCTTTGTCCACATTACATACATCATAGCTTTTTGGCACTGCTAGTGAAAGAGACTCACAAGATGCATGAGAATTTTCTCTTAAAGTAAAACTTGCTGGAAGAACTTAAAATGAAAATAGTTTGTGTTTAGCCTTTGCTTTACATGATGAATATAAGAGCTTTAAATGGCTACAAACAAAATAAATGACAAAAAAAAGAGTTTTCCATTCTATTAACTGGCCATTATTAGATCCTGGTTTCCTATTAATAGCTCAGTATTTTCAAAGAAAAAAGAAATCCATTCATCTATATTCCCTGTTTCATAAAATGTCTACCCATGTTTCATACAACTCTTTTTTTCCTCATTTCTTATGTTGCTTCATTCCATTTTTATAGCAGTTATCTTTGAGATGAGTTGGATTGGCTTAGCTTTATACATTGGCTTGAGTCCTTTAGTCAGAGTTTTATCTAATGCAGAGACAAATGACAAGAGATCTGAAAAGCCTCCTTTCTCTTCCTAAAGTTTTTAGCAGTGGTAGCATTAATGAGGATACCTCCTGAGATTCCTTCACAAAGATATTTATATCAAAATACACAGTTCACTACCAGATTGGTGGTCTCTCTCTGTTTCTTTTTATGTGTGGGAAATGATTCTCTGACCTGAGAGGAATAATTCTCTCATCCACTCCAACCTTGTTATTGAAGGATTACAATTCTGGAGATGAAAGGTGAAAAAGCTGCATTCTGTGAGGCATAAAAATAAAACAGAGAAAAAGAAGACACAGGGTAGTTATGACACCACAGGAGCACCATCAGTGAATAAAAGGAGCACAGTGATGCACTCCAGAAAGAAAAACAGACCAATTATCTATTATTAATTTAGGATATTTATGATGGAAGGACTAAAAGGAAAACAATTAAATAGATTTTGTTTTAAATAAGGGGTTTCATGCTAAAAATAAGCCAATTTGCTTCAATAACCCCTGAAATTCATTACAGCTTTCATCAAAGACTTGATATAACTCAGATTTTACCTTTTTAATATAATCTGAATTACTGCCATTTATCCTCTGATGGAAATATAAAAAGATATAAAGTTATGCCATCAAAAATGAGGTGTAAATTAAATTATCCAGGTTTGTGACTTGGATAACTACTGCTCAGAGGGTATCTAAATTTTCAGCTGATTAATCTTATAACCTAAATGAAATTACTAAGGTGAGATGCTTGTCTCCACACAAAATGAATGGAGAAAGTTAAGATTCTGCAGGAGCTGAAGTCTATTTTAGGCAGTTTGGTTTTGACACAGAAATCAGATCATTGATATGGAGTTTGAATGTAGTGAAGATGTGCCCCAGAGCTGGATACAAAAGGACCAACTAGCTCCTAAACTACAACCACCAATAAAACAGCTTTTCTCATTCATGACACCAGAAGATAAGGTTCTGTATGAGGCATTTTAGTTCAAGTGGTGTGAATGCCTCCCCAGAAGAAGTGTTCTTTATGACTCAACAGTTACTTTGTGTTTTATAGACCTGTTGTGAAGTTAAGCATCCCATGTTTTCCACTCTAACTGGAAAGTCAACAAGTGGGCCTGTGATGAACACTGGAAGGCAAACATGCACAAGTACATATTGTTCCTAACATATCCTGCTGTGATTTTAATGCTATCTAAAAAGGAAAGAAGCACAGTAACCAATGATATGTGAAGACCTGTCCTGCTCAGATCTCCATTTTTGCTGAGCTTTGTCATGACCTTGAATGCAAATCAATCTGGGGTGCATGTATCCTAAAGATTTATTGCTGCAGTTTGCTCCAATCTTTACTTAATAAACTGAGTTAAAAATAACTCAGACAGCTCATTAGTTATAGCATGATCCATTTTCCTCTTGATTTAGGGGATGGCAAATATCTTCATTAGTCTTCAGGCAACCTGTGCTGTAATACCTAGCATATCACAAACATCAGGCTACTCCTCTATCCTCTTAAAGAACAATAATCAACCTGTGAAGTATTTATCTTCTGCATCCTGCTCACAGTTTTCTGTCTTGGGACATCCTTCACTGCAATGATGTTTACTTAGTCCTGAGATTTATCACTCCTTTCCTCTGGGTGTTATTTAGAGTTATTAATAAAATCCTAATAATCTCCTTTCCCATATTTGGATTGTCTACAATGTCACTGAAAGGAAACATTTTAGAGAGTTACCTCACTGGAAACTCCATAGCTGAGAAAATTCTTGTGGTATTAGAATCAAATGTTCTTTGCAAAGAAATTGTTTTTCTTCAAGGAATTTTCCAGTAAATTGCTATAAAAATAGCATTTCTCTTGATGTTTCCATTCTATAGTAGTGTGGTTTTGCCAGCTTTTTTTAAGCCATTATGTAACAGAAAGACTATTTTTCTTCTTTTTTCCTTAATTCTCCATTTGCTCAGTGCTTTATGCCTAATCAAAGCCAATGATGTCTGTTTGATTGACATATTTTCCACAGACATACATTTCTAGGGGTAGTATTAGACTCACTAAGCAGCACTGGAATTGTTTCATTTATCACCATGCTGTCTATTTTCTCTGGACACTAACTCTGCATTGTCCATGCTCACTCTTCCCCCTTACCCAACACTCTGTGGGCAGTAAGACAATCTTCAAACACAACATAGGTAAGAAGTAACTTTGTTTTTGTCTATATGCTTATAATCTGTCTTGGTAAATAATTTTGCAGGGAAATCCTCTTGTTTTGGGAAAATTGTCATCTCCTACTTCCTCCTGGGCCTTCTTTACTTACACTCCCTTCTAGCTCCCATCTTTACATGTTTTTAGAGTTGTACTCTGTAATAAAAATGTGAAAAATAGATGTATTGATCTGTCAGATCTTACCTGCAATGTAAAGTCCACAGGTGTAAGGTATAGCAGGCAGCTTAGTTCAGATCAAGATTACAACAGAAATCTGTTCAAATAAACACAAGAAATGAGAGAACATATTACTGACTATTGATTGTATTTAATTTGAGGATTTTTGGTAGTTTCTACTCAAAATATTGCACATGTATAATGGATTGAACTTGCCAGAGCTAACACAAGTATCTTTTGCCACTCTCTAAGAACAGAGTTTAACTGTGAGACCACTTTACTGCAGACATTTTGCCCCAGGCTCATATTATCCTAATTTTAGATAAACACTGCTGCACATAAAGGCATCTGAACCATTTGCTCATACACAACATGACTTTGTTGACCTAGCTAGGAGCTTGTCACCAACACTGAACAAAACTGCATGACTGTTTCTGAAAGCTGACAAAGACCATTTCTTTTCAGAGGCAAACTCTAGGTGTTCTTTTCAGAGCTACCTGAAAATTGCACATTTGCAGAATAAAACAGTTTGTTTGGCTCTTCTTTCTTCAAACCTTATCAAGGTCATTTACATTAGTACAGTAATGGATGATGTGCTCATATTTTACCAGGTAGTTTCACAACTTTAAGACAGTTAAGGCTCCAGGAAAAAAAAAAACAAACAAAAAACAACAAAAACCCTAAATATGATTAATGATACAACAGGTTCCTATAACAGTGGTAAAGTATGCAGCTATCTAAAACCACACAGGAACAGCTTTGCAATGATAAACTGCCACTTAACCAAGGAGATTAATTTCCTTAAAGCACTAATTCTGTGCCATATATGATTCTCAGTGTCACATATGTCTCACCATCAGCTATAATATGATTGCTGGTAACACAGTAAAATAAGAAGAAAGCCATGAGCATCCTACAGGTAAAAGGAAACTGGTTCTTGAACAGGTATTGTACAGTCAGAGGTTATTGCACAGGGACTTCTAAACTAGCAAAAACCCACCCATTGAGTAACTATTTGCTTATAGTGCAACTCAAATATAATGCAATATATATCTCCTTCCAAAAAGCATTAGCCCAACTGACAAATAGCAGTTCTATAAACTATATAGTCTACAAACTATAAAGTCATAGTTCTAGTCTACTGTATAAATAGTTCATTATGCATATTTAAGCTACCCAGGAAGTGTTCAGAGAAAGTAAGAATGCACACAGAACTACATACATCTACAATTCAAAACTAACACAGATTTTTCCATTCACTAGACAAGTGGATATACAATTAGTACAGGAATCTATCTAGTCACACAAATACACAGGTGCAAATATTACTCTGTAAGGTTACTGATGACAAAAATACTATTATTAAAGATGGTTATGACAGGAAAAAGTTACTTAAGACCTTAACAACAAGGAATAAAGCCTCTAGAGTAAGAAATCCATTATAAAAGTTATAGTCTTACAAGCATATCTGAGAAAGAAAATTCCAGTGCTAAGCCTCACTCTCAGTGGACAGAGGATTTATAGTAGCATCAGAAAACACATGGTCAGCCAGTGCCTTCTGTTAATTCTATACACCAGACTCCCTTACCATGATCCTTCTGGAGGGTAATTCAGACTGCGAGGTGCACAAAGAACATTTAATTTAATTAACATTTAATTTTCAGTGTAATTGCCAAATTTATAACTTAGATCTCCAAACCATTGCTCAGCTACCACTCCTTGAGACAGTTAAAGCTCTGAGCACAAAGAAGTGTTGCTTCCCTTTTGCTTTGCCTAATTCTGTTTTCCTCTTACATAGAAAACAGCAAGGATCAATACATCTTTTGACTACAGAAACATGCATCTATCTCATGAAAAAAGCCTGCAGTGCAGTCCAAAACAAGGCACTCTATGAAAATTGTTTCTCAATGAACAGAATAAATACAGATTCAACAAAAAGAAAATACAGCAATATTTCTACAGGCTGATAGCTAGCATTCAATAGGGAGTGGAGAGACCTGAATTAAAGTCTCTGAAATGGCTAATATTTATTGTACATTCTACCCCAGGAATTCTTTACTGACAGATCCACAATAAGCTATTTACTTTAACACCTGCTTACAGAAATAGAGGTCCATTTTGGGTGAAATGATGACAGTTCATATAATAAAATAGGATTCAGTCTTACCTAACTATAATCATTAAGCATCTACACACCACCAAATCAGCCCACCTATTTACATTCCTGTCTCAGGGTGGAGGTGCACACTTACCTGCAAGACCAGGACATTTCTAATGACTTGCTAAACACTGATGGCTAACTTCCAGATCATTAAAATAAAGCAAGGAGTCTACTCAGTGAAAAACTGCACAACTATTCAAGATAGATTAGAACTACACTTCAGTTTTGCAAATCAGACTAATTTTTCCCTCGTTTCAGTGCTATCAGTTGGTGAAGGACACAGGTTTACATTTAGCTCCTATCCAAAGTAGCCTTGTCAATAAGAGACTTTTGACTTAAACAGACTTTGGATAAAGAAATGTAATGCCAGAAAAAGAAACCATACTCATAGGTCAATCTCCAGCCTTCTGATGTCATTATTTTATGGTTAAAATGCTGAGATCTGGTGCTTATAAAATGTTAATGAGTCAGAATGTATAATGAGTCAGAAAAACAAATACAATGTGTGTAGTCTGTCATTCTCCAATGTTTTAGGACTCAGTGCTCCATTTATAAATCTCTCCAGTGTTTTAAAGTTTATCAAATTAAGTGTAATGAAACAAATGGAAGCTTGTTATGTCCTATTAAGCATAACTATCAGGAAATGTCAAAAGTAAGTACAGTAATTACTTGAAACCTTGTGATTGTTTATTTGCCTCTTTCAAATTACTTTCAAGGAAATACTAAGTGCCAGTGAAAGACAAGCTGCCTCCTGGAGATGTAGCTCACTTTAAATCCCAGTGTCTTCATTCAAGCTACCAAACTTAAAGAATTTTTCCTTCATTAAACTCTAAAGACTGTAGGTGTATCTATTCTCATACAACAATGTAAAAATAGTCAGAAGTGTGTATGGTGTTATCAAGTGACTTTGATAAGTGTATATTGTAACTTCTTTGGACAGCAAACAGAAAAGAAAAGAAAGAAAGATGTGTATGTGTGGTATTAAAAATCTTTCCACAAAGAAGCTATCAAGAAATAGCAAAATACACAAAAGTTTCAGGCCTGCATAAAGCATTATAATTCTAATGAGTTTTTCCACCATTTATAGCAACTCCAAAAAAAAAGTAAGCACAGCAGGGGTCTGTGTTGTCATTAGCTCCATGACCAGGATACTACACAGTAGCAGAAATGTCAGTAGCTCTGAAGTAATCACTGTTATGGCAAAATACCATCTGGTATTTTCCCCATGTTACTCCATCAATGACATTTGTATGCTGTAGCTACTCTAATAACCTCTTCTCAAAAGGTGAAAACACTAAGCAGATGTTGGGTCAAAATGAATTGTTTATATGGCATAGACTTCAGATGGGCAAATTAGAACTTCAAAGTTATTTTCTCCTACTACACTGTAAAGTAAGCACACAGTATAAAAATATCATAAATAATAAAGAACCCAAAATGAAATAGCTGCATACCTAGAAACAGATATGATATTACATTCTTGGAATCATAACTCAAAATCCTGAAGGTGCATCTACAGAACATACTTTTTACAGAGAAAAGCATTCAAACTAAGATTTGGAGAGGAGGAAAAAAGTATTCCTGAACACCACTGCAAATTTTAAAACACCACCTGAATATGCATTTTATAATGCTAAAAACTGCAACTCACATTTGCCAGTTGTACCTCTGTTGCTCCCATTATCAACAATTGCACTCTTGCTTCAAGTTACATTTCTTTCTTTCAAAAAGCAGAACTCTGTAGTTGCTGCATTAGTCATAGTAACAGGACTAGTTCTGTTAAATTTACCTAAAAGTATATTAGAGTAGAGGATACAGCACTTGGCTGACAGAAGACTTAATTTTGGTCATCTCTATGACAACTAAGTGGTGATAGGGAAAGTCACTCCTTTTTTAGCACTACTTCACCTTCTGTGCAATGTTTATTTAGGCTGCAAGCTTCTTGAAACCAAGACTATCTGTCTTCATACCAGAGATGCTAAAAATGGAACTCTACCTTGGGCATGATCTTTGGATACTATACTTACTTAAGAATTACCAAGACCAAAATAATAAAAATAAAGTGGAAAACTTTGCTTAGTAAACTCTCTGTAAAATTCCTGTATTAGCTCCACAAAGAGGGGGAAATTTTTGCACATATTACCAAGGCATGAAATAGCTCATAAGCACATAATGTGATTATAAATCAAGAGTGTACACCAAAGCTTCAAGAGAAATACAAGAGGATATGGGTACAGCTGACATCTTTCATGGGAGCTGGGAAGCAGTTGCATGCCTCTGCATGTGAAGAGAGTTTGATTATTGCTTCCTCAATTAAGATGACTATTGTTGCACATAATGTGAAGAATTAAATGGATTTCATACCCAAAGAGCAATTTCAAGACAAAATTAAAGCATTTTTCCAAAATAAAAGGGGAAAAAAATGCAATCAGTTAAGTCCAATCCCTCTCCCTGCCCCTCCAAAGGAAAAGCTGCCAGTTGGCAGCAATAACAATTCACAGCAGCATTCACTTTCCTTCTGGCTATTTTTAAGGTTTGGAACTGACAGTTCAAGAAGGTGATAAATAGGAAAATTAGAAGCATTCCACAATCAGTTACTCTGTAGGAAAAAGAATGCAGAGTGTGGGCAAAACCCTCCACTGCTATTCTTCCAAGTACCACAAAGCCATTGTCATAGACAATCATATAGTACATGTTATGGCATTTACATGGAAACTCTGTAGAGATGTATAGCCAGCCAAAATTAAACTCCCCACTCAACCTATATACAATGGTTTATCTATCCAATAAGAAGTCAAATATATGAAAGAACCTCAAAATATGTTATGCTTCTTGCAGATCTTATGGTCTGAAGATACTGTAGCCATGGGGGGTTTTTTCTGCACACTTAAAGCACTTATATTTGTACTTGTAACAAGACCCTTCATGCATTTCAGTCTGAATATCATCCAAAATAATTAAGTGAGGGTTTCAACTGCTGTGGTATCCACTCAGGCTAAAGAAATGATCCATTTTTTTTAATTTTTCCTTCCTGTTCTACTCCCTCAGAATCTTCTCCTGACTTAGACAGCTTTTCCACTTCTCCCTAGAAGCTGCATGGCATTAGAGCTACAGTTTTAGAAAGGGGAGGGCTCTCCAGATAACAAGCAATTGATACTGCTGTAAGTGGCAGCTCCCCATCCCACCCTCTGTTAGATTAGCTCAGCCACCTTATGAAATTTCACCTTAAAAGGACAATTACTCCTTTGACCAAATAAAGTTAAGCCCTTAATCCATATCCTATCACTTCAGGAACTCAATTACATAGAATTGCTCAATGAACTGTGTTGCTAGTCATTCTTCATTATAACTCCTTTTCATTTAATTTATAATGAAATATTTAGACAGGTTGTCACAATTGTCTGCCTTCTACTGGCTATCAGGACTTTTGCCTGCTGCTCTCTGAATGATTCCTCATATCCATAGTTCTTTACACAGCAAGTTTTACCTGTATGCTTGCAAAAGTAATCCTTCCTCCTTTTTTAACAGTCTGCCTATAATTGTAATTAAATCACTTGCTTTTATTTTTACCTTGGTTTCCACTTAAATTCTGGGAATTAGTTCTTGATTCAGTAAGCTATATAAGCATAATCTTAAGCATCTTGTCATGAAAACTTCCTAATATGCAAATCTGTAATAATCCTCTCTCTGGTTCATCAGAAATCAGGGTGAGAAGTTGTAATAAACTTTAGCACAGCAGCAATGTTTCTATACTATTAAGTATTATATTTAGTTCAATGATTTGTGTCTAACCAAGTCTGTATTTCTCACTTGAATAAACAACTGGGGAAAAGACAGGAGACAGAAATTAAAAATAATTGATATTCTGCAACATCAATATCAGCATCATTGGGAGACTGCAAACTACACCCATCAAGAAAAGAAAAATCAAATTCAATACAGCATATTCTTAACAACTGTTTGCCAGTAATTATTTCACCATATGTGGATCTATTTATTGAGTACAGAGTGCTGGAACTACTTATCTATAAATTAGGTTGCCTTTATATTTTACATTAATTCAAGAAAAAATTCTATATACTGTGTTCTAGTACCTACTATTCTTAGTTCTTAATATATGCTGTGCACCATTATTTGCCAATCTAAACACATAAACAGCTTTCAACACAAAACAAATTCAACTTGTATTTTGAAATTCTTGTGTTCTTGCAATATGTATAGTTGAACAGGATCAGGTGGTTATGCTTGCCTAGCACAATCTGACTTCATAAACTTAGAGTACTCTCTATTTGCCTTTTTTCCTAGGTTTTAACATGATAGCAGAGAAAATGATGTACAAGTTCTGTGCACTCTTCTCCTTTCTGCTTAACACTCCAATAGGTCAGACCAACATTCCCCTCCAGTACTTTGCAGTAAAGATTACTCAAGGCAAAAAGTCAAGATCCATGCAGTATTAACCATCAGGTTGGCTCTCAAAACTGACTTGGCAAAATAAGCTGAAATATTGATTTAAGGCAAGTAAACAAACCAATTAAGGTTTTTAATAGACTCTAAATCACTTCTAGAGGTTGTTGGTAACAAAGATTTTCCTATTCACAAACCCAGAATCTAGTCACTTCCAATAAAAGCCTAACACAATCACAACCTTACATTTCTGAATTCAGACTTAAGCTATCATTTCATTTTTCCATTGCAAACTTTAGTTTCATTGACAAATCTCTGAACACAGGCTGAGATATATCAAGAAGAGAGAGCTAAACCCTAGCCTCTGTAGTAGATTTGGGTTATTTCATCTTTCTTACTCTTTCCTAGCTGCTTCTGCAGGACATATATTGGCTTTCCCACAGCTGCAAAAAGCATATTGTAGCAGACTGAGGAACTAGAGAAAGTGGTTAAAACAGAATAAAAATGAATGAGTGGCTAGCTGTTGAGGAGGGCAATTGAGAGGTTTTCTCTTCAAATCATTTGTTATGCAATCTTACTTCAGGACTCTGCTAGTACTGACATGAGTTCCACCTCATCTGACAAAGGCAGTATGACAGTTTATTGAAGTGCTTTAATAATTGGACAAAGCTTAAATGAATTTGACAAATTTAACAGCATCAACAAAGGTTACTCAAGGTTCAATTTGATGGCAAGGTCACTATGTTACTATAAAGCAATTTGATTTACATAATCAGCTTCAAATACTCATGGAAAAACAGTTCTAGTCATATATTTGACTATATATTTATATAGTCTATACATATAGACCATATATTCACAGTGAAAGTGACCTGGAGTTGGGTTTGGGGATGGTTTCCACGTGGCTAGGGAATAAAAGGGGTAAGGGCAGCCTCCCACAGATTCACCAGGTTTTCAGAGTGGACCTCCTTGCTCTCTAAACTCCTCAGAGAGGAGCATAGGTGCAGCTAGATCCAATTTTAGACATGATCAATGGTTTATGACTAAGAATATCATGGACAATTGGGAATGTAAGAGGCAAAGAAATGTCCTCTCCTTCAGTCATGAGGTTCAGAATAGACTCCCTTACTCTATTTATTAAATAAATACATTTCTAATCTCTCATTCTGAGACTTTGTTATCTTGCAGTAGGAAGACAATCTTATTTGCAATTCTAAAAGTAGGGTGGCTTACTTATCTTTATAGGAAATTTCAAGTGGAATATTGTTCTTATGATGTATTAAATAAATACAAACCACAGAAATAGAAAGGCAAATTGCAAGCTCTGCATGCTGATAGGTTCCTCTTCTGTTACCAGCGCAACCATGGTGGTACTCAGCATAGACAAGGTACTTTAGCCTCCTGTCAGATAATGTTTAACATTTTATTTGGTTTGTAATAGCTAGACCATTGAAACTAAGCTCTCAACAAAATTAAGTTCAGAAGTGCAATAAAATTTATGAAATCCAAACCAAATTGACAGACAACACTAATCATCTCTGGAAAGTGAAACAGTAAATTGTATCTGAAGGTTAAGGGTGTTTATTTAATTTATTCATTTCAATTAGTTGGAGAAAAGAGATTCTAAATGTTTCACCACTGACTTAACTTTCTGGAATTTCTTCCTCTTGTACTTTTAAAGCTTGCCTCCACCTATTTGTTTTGGAAGAGGAACTTTTCAGACTTAGTCCTTCAAATAAGCCATTCCTAACAGATCCCTGCTAGCTTGGGTCAAAAACCAGCAGAAATAGTTGGGTGGGATTATGAAACTGAAATGAAAGTGTCCTTTGGCTTTGTGTAGATTAAATTCCATCCTTCTTCCACAGTAGTGGAGGGATTCAGATTCCATGTCATTCTACAGAATTCTAAACCATATAATCAACTGATCCAGAATACTTATTGGATGTTACACAAACTGCTGAAAAGCCATTTAAAAATTATCACATCCAATGCAATGAAAACATTTCATCTGAAGGGATAAAAAAACCTTTTAGTTCTTGATTGCTAACAAAATAGCAATTTATAAAATTCCTTTTCAAAATTAAAAGCAAGCTTTGCCTCAGGAAAGAGAGTTTAATATCTGAGTTTTGAAGTATTCTAGTTATTTTTTTCATAAAAATAGGTGAAGAATATGCTATTGACTTTAATGCTATGCAAGCACTATATGAACAGCAAGAATAAAGATTAACATTTACAGAGAACTACCCATGTAGACAGAGCATAAACCAAATATACTCCCAATCACTGATAAAATATTTAAGAACTCCACATTCCTTCAGGTCTCTTAAGCATTTCATGTCTAAAATAACAGCAAAACCTAATTAAAATGCTTTGATTGTCTTTTATTTTTATAGCAGATCTGAAACAGTGTGTGCACCACTCTAACATGTCATATATTTCCTTCAACTTTTATAAATAGCCAGAAGTAACTAAAGGTCACAAAAACTCCATACTTGCTGCTTCCTCCTCTTTATTATATCCAAATTAATCCTAAAATATTTTCAACAGTAATTTATGCCTCCCCAGTAAAATCATGATGTGACTGTAGTACAGATAGTACAAGCTATTAGCTTTATCAAAGGAATTTAAGATACAATACCTGGCATAGGACATGATAACAGGAGAGGCAGAGCAGTGCTGGTTGCAATGCAGGGCAGTAACACAACAGTTGTCCCTGCTGCTGCTTCAATCCACACAGCAGGATGGAATCAGCCTTGGTAAGGCTACCCTGCTGCCAGCCACATCTGTGTTCTAGGGTGCAGATGAAGTCAGAAACAAGTTCTGTAATAGCTTCTAAAAGGTTCAGCATTTGATAGTCTCTGCTTCTAAATCTGCAGTGTTAAAAGGTCCTGAGTTCAGTAAGAGCAGCACTAAGTCTATGTTGAGCTCCTGGGAGAATTTCATTCTCAAGCAGTGGAACAAGCTGCCCAGGGAAGTGATGGAGTCACCACCCCTGGAGATATGTTAAAGACTTGTAGATGTGGCAATTAGTGACATGGTTTAGTGCTGGCCCTGGCAGTTAATGGCTGGACTCAATCATAAAGGTCTTTTCCAACCTAAACAATTCTATGATTCTGTATACCAAGTAAACTGGATGCAAGCAGGAAGCAAGAAGAATACTACTCATTTTTATATAGCAAAGGGCTTGAGGTTTTCTTATACATGTATGGGATGAGCTTACTGCTCTAAGCAGGCACCATATTCATTATTTCCTTTTGCTGATAGAAAGAAAGAAAAGACATTTTTAATAAAAGACTTGGTATTAAAAAAAGATCAGGTAGGGAATTTTGTCCAAGGTTGCAAACTTGGGTATTTTCAGTTTTATGTTTAATCCTTCTAGGATGAAATTAACTTGGCAGTTGCTAAGCATTCAGCCAAAATACTAAATCAATTCCTTAGCCTATCCAAATCTGTGGACATGATTCTCAAAATCTTTCTGGTATATCAAGCTCAGTTATCTGGTCTCACAGTGTGCTCGTTAGTTGGTATTCACAAACCACAGTGTGAATCTTGCATCAAAAGGCTGAATACTCTAGAGTATCCTAGACAGAGAAGAGAATGTTTTGTTTGGCCCTGGACTATTCACCCTATGATAACAGAATGAGTCATTGGCCTGAGACTTTGCCTTGACAGCCAATTCCAATTCACAAAGTCACACTACCACCAATCATCTAGCAAAGTGTTTGAAATTGCATACAGACACCACTAGTGAAAAGCAGCAAGTGAAGGAAAAACCTGATCAGTAAGAAATATGGAAACATTTCAATGAGAATAGTTTTTCTAGATATTTTCTACAGACTTGCAGACACACTACAGAAACCAAGGCTATTAATTGATAATGATGGGTTTGCCTTGCAGTGAGATGTTGTCTCACTATAAAAATAAAGTATAAAATGCCATGCCCTAAGAAAAAACAGAATGAAAGACATTAAATATTGTCATGTCATAACAGAATTATTTTTAAAAGCTAATACAGGATAGAGTTAAGAGAAGGCAGACCTAAACCAAAATATCAGAACTTGCTAAGATGAAGAATGCCAAAGAAGCAACTTGGATGAAACTGTGGAGCTCAAAAATAAAATCAAAATCAGCCAGATGTAGAACTTAAAGTATTTTGGAGAAGAAAAGATTAGAATTCCAGCATTTTTCATATGTATTTATACTTTCTCTACATCATTCTTTTAATAATGAAAATTTTAGAGTACCTTATACTAGCAAAAAGCCTTTTATATGTGCTCATTATGGTGCTTAAAAATTCTCTGGATTGTTGGAATTTAGTCCTCAGCTTTAACACTGATCAGTAGCCTGTGTGATGTATATGTTGAAAGTATGTTTTACTGTGACTTATTCCTGAAGTAGCTCACAACTGAGCAGGCAGGAAATAAACACTATTTGAAACAGATAATATGACAGCTAAAGATTATTACTTATGGGCAAGAAAAGAGTTTTTTTGATAAATTTTTGAAAGAGAAGCAGCAGCAGTAGGTGAACCTTCAAATTGCAGTTGCTATAGCAACTGGTTGCAGTTTTAGCTATCATAACTTTAACAATCACAGAGATTATCAGTGCTGATCCCTTCTCCTTTTCCCAAACAGAAGTCCCCACGTTGCTGCAGCACAGGAAATTCTAAATAGTGTTTTACAGATGGAAAAATATCTTGCATGCCAATTTTATCAGCTTTGCTTTATGGCAGGGAGGAAAAAAAAAA
This sequence comes from Galbula dea, assembly GCA_013399015.1. Classification (NCBI taxonomy): domain Eukaryota; kingdom Metazoa; phylum Chordata; class Aves; order Piciformes; family Galbulidae; genus Galbula; species Galbula dea. The sequence continues at coordinate 2,456,870 of VWZX01005094.1, forward strand.
TAAAAAGGCCAGAATCATTTGGCTTTTTAATAGGATTAAACACAAATTACAACTAAACCTTAAACCCTTATGGAATTCACTCCATTCTGAATCAGCCAGCCATTTTACCTTCCCCCCCCACCATAGGCATTGGGAGTGACAATTTTTCCCCATTCTTTGTTCTTTTAGGTCACATAAGCTTCAGCCCCTGTTGTTCCCTTCCTATTTTCCAGCTCAACTCATTTTCTAAGTCTAAATTCATTTTTTTATACAAAGCAGTCCATCCAAACCATGAAACAAAACTCCCCATTAATTCTCTTTTGGATCAGCTCTAAGCAGACAAGCTTTTCTTCATATAGGGGAAACTCTTTAGCCTTTATGGAAAACCTTATGAAAGACAAATTGTCTTTTAAGGTTGGTTTCAGCTTCCTTCCTATTTCTAGCCCTCCCTATGGATCAGATTATGGATGAAATCCTGATTCCTAACACTGGAGAAATAGGGCCAAGACAGTTGCTTCCACCAATCTATTACTTTCATATATAAAATGTGTGTTCAGTTATGGATTTTTCTTAAGGGTACAATTTATTTGTTCTTAACTAAATGCACAGGGCCCAGAAATCACAGCCATGGCAAGGTAACAGCAGAATTTAACCAGTCTTGCTCTTACCAATAAAAACTTCAGAATTGCAACATAACCATGTATAAAGTACAATTTATGTCTTCTTGGTTAAAACCAAGGCAAATCAGGGGCAGAGAATGATTATACATCTCCTGAATCTTAGTTAAAACAAAAGGTAAGATGCTGACTCCTTTAAACACAACCAAACATCAAATCAAAACAGTATCCTCTGAAGCACTGCTTGCTTTCCCACCCTCACTTCCAGGACTACAAATGGCAGAGCTAGTACATGCAGTGGGCTGCTGCAAGAACACTTGTTGTACTAGAAATAACAAGAACTAATAGGTGTTCCATGGATGTGCCATAAATTACTCCCTGCCTAGTTTCCTCCAGAATAACTGCCCATTTTTCTGCACAGAAGCACAGACAGTTTCCCCTTTGGGGTTGAGCCAGGAAAGCAGGAGCAGGAACTTGTCTGTGATTCAGGTCCTGTGGGTGTTATGAAGGAGAGTCAGGACTGCTGCATTTGGGTTTTCATCTTCTGGTGGGAAAACTGTTCACAGAATCTGGCAATCTATGTCCAGCAAAAGTAGCAGTGAAATGAGAGTCAGATGCATGTTACCTAACTTTATAGTTGGCCTATAATCACAGAATGTTAGGAGTTGGAAGGGACCTCGAAAGATCATCTAGTCCAACCCCCCTGCCACAGCAGGATTCCCTAAATAATCTTCCTAGAGATGATCCCTCAGAAAGAAAAGTGCTTTTTAAGACTTACATATATTTACTACAGCCACAGAAAAATCAGAAAATTAAAAGGTGAAGGTGTTTTAGGAAAATATGATTGCTTTTCAGTACCTGTTTTCATCTTAAAGAGGTAAAATGATACTGAAGTACAAAATAATATATAATTTACATCCAATTTTACAAAGAGCCAGAGAGATTTATCTTCTGAAATAATCTGGATAAAGCATACAGCTTTGAGGGGTTGGAGTTTTTTGTTGTTTCTTTTTTTTTTTTTCTTTAAGTTCTAAAGTCATGCTGTCTACTTAAAGCTACTTTCTGAAGTCATTGGGTAAGTAGAGAGCAACAGTACCATATTTAGGCAAGAAGTCAGAACTAACAAGCCTAATGAAGATGGCAAAGGCTCAATATTTCATTTTCACAGCAAGCTGCTTGCAGTCACATTTATGTGAAGTAAAATCCCTTCCTAAAATATGGGTTCTGTAGATTTCCAAAGTAACTGCATGTGAGAAAGTAACAATTCACATTTAAAGAAATAATATTTCTCAAGCCCAACTCTGTAAACCTTTCTATTTGCCAAAGGATCTACCTAACTATGTTGGCTTTGAGGTTTGGGGGTTTGTTTGTTTCTTTGTTTCTTATTTTATTTTGCAAGTGTGTGATTTTGCTTTTGGTTTGGGGTTTTTTTCCCTGAAGAAAAAACCCAAACAAACAATAACAATAAAATTCTACAGACCAGGGACCTTATTTTCCTTGGCTAGTATGAGTCCAAACCACATCATTTAGATTTAACACTAAACTGCCAGAAACAAAGATGCTTGCATTTTTGTGACAGAGGCAAAGAGGACAGACAACAGCTCACATCAATGCTACCTTGGAAAATTACATTGTTAAATCCTGAAGAAGTTGAGATCTAGATTCTAACTTCACTGAACACTTTCTTTTGTGCTTTTTTTCTTTCCCTCATGTTTTGAAACTGTATTTATACAAGAAGTTTAGACCTTTAAGCTTAATAAATATATATTAATCACAGAGAATCAGATATACTACAATGATTTGGATGTGGTGTGAGCTTGTATGAAATAAAACTGTATGGAATAAGCCAAATCCCAATTTTAATAAATGACCTCCTTTTGTTTTCTTAAGTTAAATATATGCAAATAAAAGTCCTATCTGTTCCAGGAAAAAAAAAATTAATCTAAAAAAAATCTGCAATCCACAGCTGATTGCCAAACTCACATTTATCAGAGCAGCATGAATCAAAGCAGGTTGTTTTGTCTTGCCTTCACTGATTTTTGGTTAAGACTATTTTCCCCTGAGTTGTCATGGAAACATGTACAGAGCAAATTAAAGTAGATAAAGCACTGCTGACAAAAAAAAATAAGTTGTTCCTATTCAGGTCATGCTGATTAATGCTTTCTGAGAGTCTCAGAAAATTGTTGCACTCCTGTACCATTTAGTACTGTTTTGAAAGTACATTTTATGACACTAAAGCTTTATACAATCAATTGCCCACCTACAGTCTACTGAAACATGTATTAGCATTCCCAGAATTCAACAAGCCATTTCATATTGCAACTTTTACAATGACTTGAAATACACCTCCTAGAGAGAAACCAAAGAGTAACAACAAAACCCCCTCAAAAACAGTGAAAGAGAAAAATACAGAGGGTTTTTTAACATTTATATTGACAGCTATATAATTTTGATATAGATAAAACTAGATCCAAGGTACCTAACCACTTTAAACTACCCACTATACCAGTAAAAGCCACCCTATTCCTATCAGGATAATAAACTCCTAAGTACTGAATATGCACACATGAAGATGGAGAGCAATTTATTAAAATGATAATCTATTAAATGTATGTAATGTGATTTAAAGCTCACTAATCTCTCAGCTTTGGATCAAACCCATGTTTTCTTACTGTTTGTTTTAGAGTGACAGTTTCTGAAATGGATACATACAAGATAATTAATAATTATCATTCTGACATTTCTATTCTTTTCTAAAATAAAGAGAAAAGCAAAATCCTGCTGGTTAGTGAAGACTACAGAGACAAAGTGCTCTCCAGGTGAGTATAATCAAGCAGAGAAAGGAGTGGATAATGACAGAATTGGTAAGAGTCATAATTACAGGATGCTAATAATTGGCATTTTAATTATTCGTATTTAATTGAGGAGACAGTTTGAATTCTGAGTTGTATAAGTACATCAGTGGCATAGGTACTTCTGATTAGACACTCTTCACACATCCTTCCATTATAGGTTGTGCTCACAATAAACACCATCCAAATCATTTCAGAGTGCTAGGATGATAGCACTGGCAACACTTGCAACTCACCACTATCGAGAAGTCATCACTAATCTAAAGTTTGCCTTATGCTCTTGACACTGGTTTAAAGAGTCACATCCAATTTCTGAGGCCTTCTGATTTCTCAGAAGACCATAAGCAATGTAAACACTGATTTTAGCTGTTTCTTAACTCAGCTGACACCTTACCATCAGCCCTTGGGATAAATCTCAACTGATTTATATTTTTCTTTTATTTAAATGGATATTCCTCTTGGGGATGAAAGAGGAAAAGCAAATAAAAAGCACAAAGGTTGCTTAGAGACAACTTCTGAGGAGGTGCAATCTATTTAATATAAAAATACTACCACAAATTTTGGAAAAGGCATCTTTATTTTGTTCTACCCAGGCCAGAATACAAACTTGCTCTTGGCTTTTAAAAACTTTCAAGTCACTTTTCAATCCACTCTGACAGATTTCTAAGCCAGATGGATGTGGATCAAGAATGCATAAACATATGGCAGAAATATCTTCCTAGATGCATATAATGATTCATTTCAGAAATATCTCCCAGAGTTATTTTTAGTCTCTTTTGTAAAGTTTCACATTTTTAAAAGGTTAAGATTTAGAGTAGTGCAGTTTACTTGAGTTTTCTCCAGTTAAACACCAGCACAGTCTACCTGACAACTGCCCACAATTTCAATGCTTAGCTACAGTCTTCTAGGCAGTATAACATGATGAAATCATCCTGCCTTGGCATGCATGTGTTCTGTCATCCTTAAGTCATTAAGAAGCTTTATTTCACCCCACCCTTGTTTCACTGCCATCCTGTGACATCAATTAACAACCAGAACTAAAGGGCTTTGGGTTGATTTCATTTACATGTGTGCAAATGATGATGTTATTTAACGTGAGGCAGCAACATCCACACTAGAGAAACTAAGTGTAAATGAAAGCAGGAGACAGTGCCCTCCTCCTGCTCTTGGAATCTTCCAAACACAATATTAGACAGTGAGATAAAGATCTTTTATCAGGTCTTTCACTCAGCACTCACAAGAACCTCTGTAGTGAGTTTCTACCTGTACTCACTACTCTACCTATTTGGGTTTACAACATCATGCTCTGAAAAAAAACCCCAACCAAACCAAAACCCAACCAAACAAGAAATAAACATAAGGGGAGAAATCAGTAGTGGTATGTTTGGGAAGCCAACGTCACATCCCCCATGTCCATAAAAATATTGTTCATGGTTTCTTTGTGATGACTTTATAAAGCTGTAAGTGCCAGATCTTTAAAAGGCATTTACAAGTAGGACAAAGTGCCAAATGCACTTGTAGATGATAGGCTTGGCTTCTCAAATCTTTTATTACTTAAGGCCAGATGATCCAAATCAGCTCTTTGGGATGCAGCCATGCTGCTCCTCAATCCTTTAATATTTGTTTTTCAACATCCTCTGACATTGCAATGACATATAAACAATGCCTTTGAATCAAACAATGACATTTATTTCTCAGAAATTCTTATTTAAGAAAAGTGAATCAATATAACAAAACACCTTGATGTTTTCTTTTGTCATTTAAGCTTCACTCCATTATTCACAGCTCCACAAACCAACTCAGCTGGTCAATAAATTAACTTCATTATTGTATGGGAAAAGTCCATTCATCCTCCTTCTGTAAGTTCTTTTTCCAGTGTCCTTCTCTACCTGTCTATCCAGGCATAAGAGACTTTTTCTGGTTTTGCCTATTTTTAGACTTAGCAATCACAGCCAGCTTTGGGAAAATGAACCATTTTAACTTGAGTGGAACCAGAAAACTCTAAATAAGCACTGTTTTCATTTTATCATTTTATTTCCTCTCGGTTTGTCCCTCACTGGGCTTTTACCAGTGAAAGTCTAACTGCCAATGGTTAATACCAAGCAGATAAACTGAGGATGTATGAAAAAAATTCAAAATAGCACAATTAAGTTGGATACCTCTGGAGTTTCACAAGTACTTAGACACCTAATTACCCATGTTTTTAATCTATTGTAGCTATTCATGTCCTAAGTGTTAGAGAGCTACAAATGCTGATGGTCCACACTCCTCTTACTGCTGGTGGAGAGAGTTCTTGCAGATGGATATATGATTAGCATATCCAAGCCATCTTTAATCTAAAGAGTTCAATATCTGCAGCTATAAAGCAGCAGGTAAGTATTTTAGACAGTTGCCTGCACAGGCATCCAAGGAGATGAATGAGCTTTTAAAGAATAGGTGAAAATCCATACCACTGTAGTTGCTAAAATTGATAGAGCAATCAACATCTTCTAGATATGGCACTGATAAACCCAGTACATCAATACCTATGATTGGACCTAGAAGGTCCTAAATGATCCTTCAGACCAACTGACAGAGGAGGGAAAAAAATAAAGATCATCTACACTGTTATTCATCCCACCTCCTATCCATGGAAATTCCACTTCTCTCTGAAGTGCTCATGTGGTCACAGCAAACAGGTATTTACCTACCCCCTTCACCACTGGCACCACTCTGTGTTTACAGTACTGTCTCTCAGAAGCAAAACAAGCTGTGAAAATCTGGAGAGCTGAAGCTTTACCCACCTGAAGCACAGTACTACAGAGCTGGGTAAGTCTCCTCACACTACTGTACACCTCTGAACAGCAATATTTCCAGAGCAGGTCTGACTGGCAGAGTCATCTCAGTCATCTAAATGGATTATGACAAGTCCCCTTAAGCCCAGACATGAAGGAATCTCACATGAGAAAGGTGGCAGTATTTCTGCATTTCCTCTTGACTGGTGGAGAAGGAAAGGAGAGAAGCATCAGGAAACAAGTTCTGTATGTTTTTGCCCTAAGAAGTCAAGAACATTCAAATGGGAAATAGTCACTTTAAAAAACTATTTAGTTCAGTTAAAAGACCAACTTTCTATTGCAAAGCATTCTGGCAAAATAACATCCAGCCATTTCTGAATGTGTTTGAAACTGTTTTCAATTTAGCACTTGATATTTACTTCATTACAGTAAATTGTTACCATTAAACTGTAATCCTCCATTACATTATACCACATCTGTTAAGTAGATGTTTTTATAGATGTAATTCTGAAGATGCCTAAATGAAAACATAAAAGAATGTATTGGGAAGAAAACCAAAGTACTGTAAGGTTACTTGTAGTGAAAGTGATAACCAGCTTTCCAGAAACTAGCACAATATTTCTCTCTGGCACCAAGGGACAGCTGGACTACATCTCTTACCCACAGCCATAAAATCAAGTGGTCTATCCAAAAGCATATTCAGCATCTCCAAGACACTACAGGAACAAAACAAAGGGGAAAAAAAAGAAGAAAACTAAGAGGTTGAACTTTTACTTCTATCTGAGAAAAGGCAAGTACTGCTTCCAGCCTCATGTCTTCCAAGACCACAACACACACATCAGGACTACCAGGTGCATATACCCAAACAGCAGCAATTCCATTTCCATCATGCCATTGGTGCTTCCATCAAGAACTAGTCTTCACCCAGCAGACAAATAAAAGCTGCCAAAAGTAGTGTTTGGCAGCATTCCTTTATCTGCCTTTTGAGTTTTCTATATTCAACACAAATACTTTTATGGTTTAAAAAGTATGATCAACAACAAGGCATTGATAACTAATAAATAAGAAATGATTGTGTTTTCCACTGTTAAAACACTGTATTAACAGAAAGCTGACACTGTCTGTACTCTTCAAAAAAACCATCCTAAGTCAAAAGGAATTAGGAATGTGTGTTCTCCCATCTGATAGAAAGCTGCATTCTGTTTTAAGCCTTCTAGAGCTAGTGTGACAAATAAAACCAGGTAAAGCAGCAAATATGGGAGGCTGTGCTAAAAAGACAAAACCAAACCAGGAGGAAAAAAAAAACCCAGGCTTTTGTGCAGTACTTTGACATACTATTGAATTACATTGTTTATTAAGGAAGACCAAATAGAAATTGGTAAAGATAAATAGGCAAACTGATGTGAGTTTCCTTCAGGTTTAGAAATTCAATCAACTCTTCACTAACAGTGCCAAAAGAATGGTACCAAAGCCCTGGGCTTACTACCCACAGAGCAGAGAGCCTAAGCTCTTGCTGTGCTCTAAGTGCACCTCAGCTGTTTGAGAAGAGCTGCCAGTGAGATGAGGAGGACAGCTTACATGTTTTGAAGTCCAGCATTTCTCACTATAATTGTCAGCAAGAGGTGACAGAGGATTGAATCTGTAGCCTAGCTAGAAGCCAAGCTAGACCACCCAGAGCCTTGCATGAGCCAAGCCAGCAGCTGTCCATTCTGCAGGGCTGGATCACACCTACAATGAGAAAGGAGCAGATGTCAGCCAGCAAATTAATGGAAGCAATGTCATGTTATTACAGGGTGACAGCAGGGAACTGTTTTACCTAACTGCACTTTGGAGAAGAGTGATCAGTGTCCAACTGACATTTGATGGGTCAGATTTTCAGTTGTTTTAATGAGACTCCCCTTTCTTTTTTTTTCCATTTTAGTACCATGTACCTATTTGAAATCTTGCTGTTATGACAAAGTACCTTGGCAGTCACAGCCAAGTCCAAAGCAGCAGTGAAACACCTTTGGAATTGCAAAGGCTTACATGCATGTATAAGCACTCAACACCCTCCACACACTGGAGATTTCTGAAATCTTTTCATCCCTATAAAAATCTACTCTTGCATCAATACCTGGTACAACACTTCTTTGGTGGATTTGATACCTACTCTTTTCTGTCCAAACCCAGACATGGGGTATTTCCAGGTTCAATAACTGAAACTGGTATGAAGAACCAGCAGAACAGAAGAGCAGGTAAGAGGAACCCTCATACCACTACCTGCTAGACAGGAGGGAGAAGAAAGCCCACATTCTATTTCCTCATGCTGGTTTGCATATCTTACATTGCACATTAGCTAGAAATAGAGAGAAGCATATAGAGAAGAAAATATAATCCACAGAACATTAACTCAAATCACAGTACTGGGCCTTTTTTTGTCAAGCAGGGATCAAAGAGAAACACATTTTGTGGAGCTGTGGCTGTGAGCTGGCTACATGAGTGAGGAAGCAATTCCAGGGAACAGTGATGAGAAGGGCAGCAACTGCCTCTGCACTGGGCAGCAGGGGAGCAAGCTGGATTTAGCACCTTAAGCCAGGCTGTTAAAATTGTCTTCTAGCTTTAGCTTTTAACATTTATCTTTCCATGAAAAACAAAGACTTGAAGAGACCTGGAACATTTTTAAGTAACTATTTTACTGAACCCCAAATTTTATGTATTTATTTAAGCTCTTGTTAATACATGAGCAGCAGCTCCCAGAAACATCAACCTACTCCTCTGGCAAGTAAGGTTGTTCTGAGCATGCTACCTTGGTTCTGCCTGCAGACCTTTTCCTTGTGGTTCTCATTAAAGCTTAAGCTTCAGGCAACAACTGTCAAAACTTACTGGTTTTGCACCCACCCACCAGAAAAATACCAAACCAAAAGCCACACTTAAGAAACCCCAAAGCTACCCACTATGCTCTGACTTCAAGGAAGGTGTATGCTGTGGGACAGCCCCTAATTCCCAGGGTGACAATCTACCCGGGACATGTCATACTTCCTTCCAGCCAAATCCTCACCTCCTTCATGTGGTATCAGGATTTGGAGAAGTGGCTGTAAGATAAGAATGATGCACATTTAAGACCTTCCCTTACATGGAAGGGGAATGCAATGTGGCATGCACCTGTGTCAGGGAAATGCTTCCAGGTATTTTTGAGAGAGAGCCAGAGATGTAACTTCATCTCATAAAAGTGAGGAGGAATAAGGCTCACTTTGGTAAATGCCAGCAACTGACAGCTGACTTAGAAACTCTCTTACTCCTTAGTATGCTGGCCTTGTAAAGACAGTTTCTACACTACTAAACAAAGAAAAGTCTCAATCAAATGTAAGCTATTTATTCTAAGAACAGCAGCTCTGGGCCTATTCCTGATGAGTCACTTGCCTCTGTATAAAATTTGAAGAGGTGATTGTATGAAATGCTTTTATTTTCCTCCCTCTCCCTCAAACCTTGGCCTGAATGTTTCTGAATAAACATTTAAAAGATGGTGGGTTTTTTTTTTCCTTTTTACATGCAGATTTTAAGTGCCCACATAGAAAAAAAATTCTTCCCAAAAAGCATCTATGTAAATAAAAAACCATAAGAAAAGGAGTTCTTATTTTATCCTTTCAACTCCAGCATTTCAGTAATTAAATCAAACTTAAAAGTAGACAATGCAAAACTATTTGGGTGTCATGAAAGGATGATTCTAAGCTACATCTAGAACACATTTAATTATTACATTTCATTAATTTGATTTCTGACAGAGTTTCTTTCTAACCTGAAACCTGGGGGGGAAAAAAAAACCACCACATCCTGTCATGATAATTGTGGTTCCACTTCTGAATGCAGATCAGATGCTGAATATTTCCAACAACAAAAATAAGAAGCCTTCCAATCTCTTTCATCAGCAGCATTTATATTCATTATGAGGCAAGGAATCCTCAATGCCTTTATTTCCACTGTAAGTTCTTTTCCATGTAACAACTGCATTGAGAGATTACTGCTGAAATCCAGGTTGATTTCATCCCCACATAGTGCAGACATACCTTCATCCATGGAGTTTAAGCAGACATGAAGTCTTAATATATGTTCAGTCTAATCTGTTAGAAATCAATATTCTTTGCTTCCTACTCTACCACCATGGGAAGGTAATGAGTTTCTTAAAAGAAGTGCTGAAGGCAGGGATTTGTACATATGTATGACTTAAATGCTTGGAGAATTCCTAGTGTTGGTAAAAAGTGTAGACCACTTTCCCTCTCTGCCTGAGCCAGCCCCAACTACAGGGTTTGCCACAGTAAAAAAATTCCAGGGTTTGCAATAATTAAGTTCAGGGTGGGGGAAAGGCCATGGTCATGTAATAATAAGGTAGCAATTAACAAGTTAAAATTTTATCCTGGATTCATTATTGTCAGGTTTTAGCTACAAAGAAGTTACTTTGTTCCTGACAAGTCTGGTAGCTTGCATCTTGCATTTTAAAGATTGTGAACTTTGTTAGTTTGTTCAATTAACACCATGTGAATGCTGTCCTAAAATGAGTCATCAAAAATTGTTCCTCTCATACACTAAGATAGTTCTTAGAGAAAAAGAATAGCTTAAAATACTGGTCCCATTAAAACACATTTAAGGTGTTAAGCATTACTCCAAAGGCAGGTTTTCTTCTGAGTGGAAATTCAGGATTAAATACAGCAAATGCTTGAGCAATGAAGTCATTAAACTACTAAGGACAGCTGTTCAATTGCTTTAGGCAAATTGAGACAGTTACAGAGTGAAAAGACAGGATCCACAAAGAAATATTTCACTGTGTGAACAGCCCTGCACTTAAAGTTGATTAAAAAACAATTAAAAATTCAACTCAATTTAAAAAGCTAAGCATAGAACAGCTTTGTACAGCAGGCTCTGTACAGCAGGTTGTTACAACAAGTTTGCAAGGCTTTGAAAATTCTTCCACATAAACCCCATTACAAACCAAAACCCAAATGCAATTAGCAAATACAAATTAGCAAATCAACCAAAATGCACCCAAAAGAAGCCTAACTTAGAAGACTGTTGTGTCACACAGAATGGACACAAATTTATATTCAAGCTGTTGGAAGACACTTCAATCTACTGACAGAAACAGTCAAAAACAAAGAGAGGCAAAGGAATGCTGCTCCCATAAAAACCATATATTTAATTAAAAAATGAAGCTGTTCTCTGGTTCATGTTGAAATGCTAGAATTAATTACATCAGGAAAGCAAAAGGAAAGTTACCAGCCCTGAGTGAAAGCAGCCTACTTTACTTTGCCATGCAACACAAACAGCTTCCCTTGTCCTTCCTATGAAAGGTGAGTGACAAGGGTTTGGGATAATGGAGGTACTTGCCTTTAAACAGTCTCTTTTTGAGCAAGGTTCAAAATACAAACTACCAGCAGGGACATTACTTTCTGTACATATGGAGCACCAAAGATGAGGTCAAGAAAGAAATTAGTTCTCTTCATAACTCATGCATGGCCAGAACCAATTTCTATCATAATGTCAGATTAGCAAAAGAAGAGTTGTCCTGAAACCATTAGGTTGGATTTGGCTATTGCTTACTTTTCAAGTCAACCTGGATGTAATGCTAGCATTTTCTACTCTGCAAGTGGCTTTTCCTAAATGTGTATGTTTGAAGGTCCCAGCCCCCATTTCTCTCAATGTACATTTTAGCACTCCATTGTATCATTTGCTTCTTCTGGAAGCCAGTGCAGGACAGAGAATGCAGTATATACCCACTCAATGCAATGCTCTTTGCCCTCTGTGTCTATTGAGGTTGTTTCAGAAATCAGACCCATTGTCTGACTTAATTCTTTGTTCTATTAAACTCTCCTTTATCACAATCCATGGGGTTTTACCTTTTGCTCCTAATTCTCCTACCCATCTCACTGGGTCAGGGCATGACGAGTGAGCAAGTGGCCACACGGTGCTTAGCTGCTGGCTGGACCTAAACCACCACACAAATACTCAGAAAGATGCAACTTCATCACCACAATTTAAGTTTATCCTCACATAAAATGGGAGCCAAGAGGTTATTGACTTCTCACTAACTAGACAACACCACATATATTGACATTTTGCTAGAAACTTATAATTTTCTGTTTATATCAGATTAGAAAACATTTAACAAAGAAATGCACCACAAAGAGGATTCCCTCACACCCCACACCCTCTCATGATCCTCAGTGCTCAGTAAAAGTAAGGTTATGTTTTCTGGAAGCTGTTAAGAGGCACAGAAAAAAGTAGGCTTACTGCTTTATCACAAAAACTATAGAACTGGTGCAGAGAGTCAAGAACATGGACTGAAACCAGCAGTTTGATTTTTCTGTTACCTTCAGTTCTTCTGAAAAGCCCAGCAGAAAGTGCAGTTCTACAGCACAAACTGAAAAGAAATAAGAGACAAGGATGGAAGGCTTATTTTATACCTGTTTGAATGATTCTGAACTCAAGGCCTGAAATTCAGAAGCTTACCTATAAAACAAAGAAGCAGCATCCATAGAGGCATCTTAAATGGCATACAGGACACCAGCACAGCACTACATACTCACCCCATCAGACAGTCCCCCCCATCTAACTCCCAACTCAAGTCTCACATCCTCTTCAGGGCCTAATATCTTCCTACCTCTGCTAAAGGTCATCCCTAATTGAAAATGAGACAACCTGGGTTTGGGGTTTTTTTTCTGTTACCCCAGGTGAAATACAAACAGGTCATTTGTTACACCTGTTAAGAAAGAGGCTTGGCCAGATCACTCTCTCATACAGTTTGGTGCAAGAAGCTTTTGAAATGCATGATACAGTTAACTTTTAAAGTGACCAGAATACTGATAAATTAAAATAAAGAGGGAAAAAAAGCAGAGGGAAATGAATGTCACTTTCACAAACCCAGCTATGATAGACATTCACAGTATTTAAACTGAGAAGTGAAAGATGACTAGAATAAGTGAATAGTGGGAGGTTTCCCTCATTTTCCTTAAATTTGCCACCAATGTTTACTTCAGAGTATTCCTCCTTACCTGCCCAATAAACTGACTTTGTTCATCTCTGAGGTGTATGCATTTCTCTGTGCTGAAATGACCTCATGTCACTATTTCTTATTTAGTGATAATAGTGATAAGAAGGTCTTATTCCAGCAAGAAAGCATTGTGGAATGCACAACTCAAAGGCCTATTAAGTATAAAACATTCAGCAATTCTTTACCACGTTGAGAGAAGAGAGTCCTTAAAAGGTTATTTAGACTATAGGACATGAGACTAAAATAAACCCAACGTCCTCTTGAGTTGACAGCCTGCCATAACTGTCTCATATAGTCTTAATTAGAACACAATACACACACACACACACTCTTCTGGGAAAACATTCCCAATTACAAAACACCACAGGAATAGCACTGCTTCTGACAGCTGGTATGCACACATTGTCATGATCTTGCTGGATACCTCCTGTAAGTGACAGACATGCATCTTCCTGCATCTCTGAAAGCTAATGTCAGGTTGAATAAAAATCAGTGTCCCGGGCCCATCCACCTGGGTGACACATTGCTGACTCTAGCTTTTGCTGAAGGGGAGGAAGATTGCTTGCCATTTTTCTTTACCAACCTAACCCATAAATCTATTCCCATCAGAAAGAGGATTTGGGGGAAGAAAACGCTTTTTCAGGTCTTCTCCATTGAAAATATCACAGCGCCACCTTGCGGCAGGCACCTGTGAATGTTAGCAGGAGGTGCAGCCAAGCTGAAGACGTGTGGCAGCATCCAGCCAGCCCCAGCTACCTAAAACATAGGCTGACATTTCTCATGTCCCTTCCTGCTTCTCTGCTCAGCATAAAAGAAGGTCTGTGTGTACGTGTTTGGACAAATTTACTACCAAAAATTAAATGTATATCAAACAAACACCTATTTTAAAGAGGAACTCCCAAGGATGCTGTGATTCAGTGATTCTGTGATGATGCAAGTCAAGCATAAACAAGGCCTGATAGAAATATTCCTTCAGAAGCAGGAGGTAGTCAAGTTTCTCTTTGAGTAGTTGTTGAATGTCGAGGCTGGGCTGACCACCAACCCAATGATAGATGCTCCCTGTTACTCCCCTCTTTCCCCCAATGGGAAGGGAAAGGGGTTCATAGAATCAGAGAGACTTGTGTATTGGAAAAGAAAACTAAAGCTACTTTACATATACATATATATTATACTTTATATATATATATATTATACTTTATTATAATAATAATGATAAATGAAATACATACAAATATGTACAAACCCCAATACTGAACCCAACCCCCCCTTGATGGTAACTTGGTTATTTTAAAAACTTCAGTGTAACATATCATCTTGCATATTCTTCAGGCTGCTTCAGGAGTTTTATTTTTAAGTGACAATGTAACAGCATTTCTAAGAAACCCAAATTATGTCAGTTAGATAGGCAAGTCAAGACAGGCATAACAAAACCTCTGCCACATTTAAATGGGTAGTCATTAAAGTGCTGAGATAGATTTATTATGGCACTTGTAATAGATTTGGCTGAAGACTACCAATGAGTGCAAATGGTATTTGCAGCAGGAAAGCAGAATGAGCTATACCTGTAGAAGAAAAGGATGATAGAAAAATGGAAAAAAAAAATCATCATCAGTGGAGTTCACAAGAAGTTAAGTGGGAACACGAGCAGTCAACCTAGGTAAACAGTGGAATTAACCATTATGGAAAAAACAGAAAAAACACTGGAGACTGACAGCAGGACAACTTTGAAAACACATTAAGGAAGTTACTGTGCAGGTAAGGAACAAAAGAGATGAAAAGAGGCTGAAATTCTGCCTCATTTATGTGAGTGAGAGTTCTGCCAGTAAGATTTAAGGAAACAATCTCACACCCTTTGGATACATGCATGACTCATTCTCTTTATTCTCAAGTGTATAGAACTCTTGTCAGGACCTTATCAGCATTGATAAGAGCTCTCTCAGACTGTAAGTACTGTAGAACAATTGACCCAATTTATAAACTAATTGCATCTCATAACCATTGATGCCAATGAGGAGCTTCACTAAAAAAAACCAAAACATTTAAAACAAAAGCCATTAAAAAGCCAAGATGACAGGAATATGAAAAGTGTTTGGATAAACAGGGGATTGTTTGCAAATGCTTTAAGTGAAGATTAATCTACCAAATGCATTCCAAATCTCTTAATCATTAATAGCCCCAGCTATGAGTTGTCAGAGAAGCTGCAGGGTAAGCCTGTTAACTTCCTTTGCCAAATTACTTAATTTCTAACTTTATTAAGAGAAACACAATGTTATCATGATGTGAAAATGCAGTGCAAAAATAAGCATTTAGTTTGATTTTAAAATTCAGTCAGCATCTATAATTTGCAATGCAATCCCTTTTATGGTTTATTAAAATAACTGTTAGTGAAACATCATTTTAATTCTATACAGCTGAACAGCCTCATATAAATTTATGAGTGCAACAGATGTTTCTACTGACTCATTTAGACTGCTTCTCCTTACATTCCCCTCAGCTGATGAGGTGCCCTTCTATGTTACAAGGAATCCCTTTAACATCACACTGGTACAGCTGCTTAAAAACACCATCTGCACTCATAAATGCCTGGGTTGTATTTAGCCACACTACACAGAACTTCAGAATGCCTACTGAAAGCTGGAGATGAGGTTTTTACATTATACTGGATGACATTTGCATACATCCCAGAGTTCAGTCCCTAAATAGTGTTTATGCTGTCAAAATAAGGCAAAGTAGGATTTTACCAGCAGTTGTTCTGTGGTGGCCATTTGGACTAACACACATTCAACCTGTAATTTAACCTTTTCTTGTTTTCTTATCAATGTAGATTGATTTTTCTGAAGGGCACACCACTGCAGTGCTCATAAGCAGTAGGAAGTCTAACCTTTTAAAATCCCATTTTCTTTTTCAAAAACAGCTACACTGATAAATCCTGTTAATAATAGTGTAGCAAGTCACACCTAAAATCTACAATGTCAGTTCTACTGTCATAGAGCAGCAAAGCCCTAACCTATACACTGAGCAAACTGTTCACAACTTACTGCTGCAAATAGGTTTCAGGAACTCTGACCCTCACAAGGCTCAATTAACTCCACTGTTAAACAACAGCACAGCACAGACAGATAGCCAAAATATATTCAATTTTATTTCAACTCACCTATGCACCCACAGTACTCACTTCTGTTAATTACTTCAGCTCCTCTAACTAAAACAGACCAAATGATACATTTTTACTCCTTGACTGCATAAGACCAAGCACTTGCTTTCTCACCAATACTGAGCTTTCTTGGTTTTCCTCAAACTACTTTACTTTGGCAAATATTATAGGCAGTAAAATTTCTTCTGCATCATTTAAATAAGGAAAAAAGTGTCTATAGAAGCAGTTGCACTGAACCACTGTACAAAATTTAAAAGCCATTTATATTATTTCATTGGTTTGATGTTGATTTGTTATTGCTCAAGAGGCAGAAGCTGAATCTTTCACCTGCAGCCTGAAAGCTGTCACAACTCATCTAAGAAAAACTGATATTTATTTCATAACATTTATTATCTAAATTATTTTTAGCCTTACTCCTGCAAACAGGTTGTTTAAGGAGTTGTTCACATGTGCCATTCACTCCATCATTTTAGGTATCAGAAATCTGCCACAAGAAGAGTAAATAAAGTGAGATGTTAGGAAGTTTGCTGCAGAACATACTGTTCTCTGACACCTTGGGGTTGTCCTGTGCCTAAACAGGAGCTGGACACAATGATCCTTGTGGGTCCCTTCCAGCTCAGGATATTCTGTCATTCTGTGGCTATAAAGATCATTCCTGTCACAAAATGTTACCAAGTCTTCAAGCATCACTGTGTTGTTTAGTTTTCTGTAACTAATTAATAAGTTCTGCAGCTTCTGCAGACCTAATTAAGCCAACCTTTATATCATAATTAAAGAAAAAAAATAATGTTAAGGTGGTTCTTCTATTCCAATGTAAACTGAATCATTTCTAAGGTGCTATCTGGTCTCAAGTCTGTATTTCACAGTTTAATCCTCTAGAGTTGTTAAAATTCCCACCAAGTACCTACCTTCACTTCTAGAAACTAAAAGGTTTAAAACCACAACATAAGAATGATTTGATGATTCACCTTTGCAGTAGCAGTCACTTCTGAAGGAAACTGAAACAATTTCTAGGAGTCCCATTATACCTCTGGTAGGTAGTAGAGGAGGATCTGTGCACCCACAGGATTTTGGTTGGTTGGTTGTTGGGTTTTTTTCAATATAGTTTTGGTTTGTTGGCTGGTTTTGTTTTTAACAATTAACTGCAGTGAAGTTAGAAACTTCAGCACCACAATATTAATTGTTTCATACTGAAAGGTGAGATTTACACTACTGAAATAACCAGGAGTACTAGTTTGGCAGTAAAAAAGGACTCTGTTTTCCTTCCTGCTCCACTAATGGGAGACTTTATTAATCAAAAGCCTATGTTGAAACAGAGGGAATAAATATGTATCAATAAGGCATTTTCTTTCTATTGTTCAGAAATACTTAGCACCATAATAACATTCTTTTGCTTTGCCTTTGTTTAATAGTAGGCTCTAATTTGGAAATCATTATAGGAAGAAATTTATTGCAATAATTAAACTTTGTTATTGTTGTTGTTTTGTTTAAAAACAAACAAACAAACCCTTCTCCAGGAGTCTTGTAGAAGTTTATTTGCTACCAGCTGATGCACTCCATGTAAATTCTAAGTGAACCCAGAATTTTAGAGCTGTGCTCAGGTTGCTGATGGTCACTTGTATGAGCTACACAATTGAGCATCAAGTCATGAAGGGAGAAGAAAACAACTACCACACATCTGTTTGGAGTTACCCCAGTCAATGAAACATGTCCTTGGACAAGGAATTACAGTAGTTTTGGTAATTCCAGGAGTCTGATCTACTTATATCAGTACTATTTATGAGTAAGTGTCTGACAAGCCTAGCAAAACAAGGCAGAGCTAACATTAACATTTCCAGTAGTGTCATGATGTTGAGTCTACCTGTCAGATGGTGGTCTTGGATAAGTTGAATGCTTAAAACAAATCTATTGTTTCCTAATCCCTTTTTTTGGGGGGGTGAAACAATCTACACCTCTTTGCTAAGTGTATTTTCTTTTAAATCCAGAAGAATGCTGCAGCAGAGTCAGAGTGGGAGATCAGCCTTATTGTCAAAGGTCTGACTGATTTCACTCCAGGACAGTACAATAAAAACAAACCAGAAATTCTGCTTGCAGCTTTTGTCCCATGAGTTCCAGATTTAAACAGGGAGTTAAATAGTTAAGTTTTTGAAGGGGCTTGAAACAGTAAACCAAGTCTTTAAAAAACAATAATCAGAAAATAAGCTTCTCTGAAAAGAGCTATCATGATATAAAAAGACCTTGCTCTAGTATTCTGCATATGAATAATTTTATTAATGTTCTAAAACACAATACTACAGGAAGATTAATTATTGAATAATATTTTAACAACATTTTAATAACTACCATGTACCTCCTGATTTTAGTCAAAGCTTCTATAGGAGAAAAGCCTGAGGAATGTGTACATCCTTACTGAATTACCAGATCCCCAGCAAATTACTGTGGATATCCAGGCAACCATTCACCTGCAGCTCTCAAACTACAAAAGAACAGTTACCTTGGCAACCCCTGTATCTCACATTACACTGTATTACTTCCAGGACAAAACCAGGGTCTTAGATAATTGTGGAGGCCATGTGGGCTTTACACCTTCACTGGCAATGTTCTAGGGACATTACAGCAGACTCACAAAGCTATAGTTAGGTACTGAGTATTTCAAGCAGAATTGTTAAGCCCATGAGGATGTGGTAAATAGAGTATTACACTACAGGATACAAAATCACCTAGTCCAATTCTTGGGTAACTGTTCTTCCACTGAATGACCAACAACTTGCCATTTGTTGACATAAAAAATGGCTTTTGTACCTGGAACTTGTCAATGCTGTCAGCTGAGTCTTTATCAGATGAAGGTGATTTGAAACTCTTTAAGGTTTGAGGATACACTTTGCACAGGAAAGCATTTCAGTAATTGTGGCTGAGGGTCTATTAATTTGACAGGTTAGATCAGTGCTGTTCAAATTATTTCACTCAGTGTTTTCCTAGTTCATGAGTGTCTCAGCCTGAAACTGTCTATAAAGGAAGAAAAGGAAAACTGAACAAAAGCCTCTGGCCTCCCTCAACCCTCAGACCAAAGGAATACAGCAAAAAAATAGTCAGTGGATGAATCTGAATGTTTTTGTCTCATTTTAGACATCATTTTGCATACATACATGTTTTAGATGCTTTAGAGCATCTAGAGGCTTTAACTACTATTCTTTCATACAGTATAACAATCATCTCAAAGTCTCTCTGAAATCATATGTGTCTTAGTCTCAAGTATGGTTTCTCTTACCTTCCTAATTGACCATTGCACATTCTTATTATCTGCCCACCACACAGGACCTTCAAGAAGAGAGTCAAAACCAAAGTTTTCCAAATTTTTATTTAGTAAAAATACTCTTATTTTATTATGCTTGCTATAGTTTATTAATACTGTTGTTTTTCTGTTGTTCTTTTACTCTATGGATAAAGTGCCAAAGAGAGTTATGATTCAGGCAATTCCCTCAATAGGGAGGTGATTTTCAGTGTTATTACACTTTATTACTTTTACTATTATTCTTCTATTGGCTTTATTCTTCTGTTTATCCTAGGCAAGCCACTGAAAATAGTAGCCACTCTGTTTTACAGCACTGCCACCTAGTAATGTAGTTGGAGACAGGAAAATGTCCCCTGCCCAAGTTGGTGAAACATGAGACATAAAATCAAAGAATTTATAGCCTCTGAACAGAAATAATTTCCAGTTTCTCTTTATAGTATAATTCATCATCCTATAGCCTTGTGTTTTGGTCTGGTTAGAGAGTTTCTCTCTTTTACTGTCCTGTTGATCTTTGCTGGAACCTTAGTGTGCTGGCAGTTACTGCAGAAGGCCAAGCCATTATGAAGTGAAGTCAACAGCAGACATTTTTAACTCTTTTAACTCTTTGCTCTTTCCAGCAAAGACTTACTGCATGCTAGAATTTTGCATATCTACTGTGCAGGTGACAAATGAGGAGGACTAAGGAGTAACTTTGCACTGCTTGTAACAGCAGAGCTATATTTGAGAATATCATTAACAACACAATTTCATGTTACTACTACTTACTAGGAGCATATTAAAGTGGTTTTGAATGCTTTTACTCAGAACTGGGTATTATCAGTACAACCCTCCTAAGTTCATAAATGCACTCTAGTGTACAGACAGAACTTTAGAAAAAAGGGATCACCTTCACAGAGGATTACAAATAAAGGAGGTAAGTTAATATTTATCATGGTATGTTTTCTTTTTCTATACTTTCAGACAAAAGAAGACTCTTTATTTCCATACCAAATTCAGATTACAAATCAGACTTGTTTCAGAATGGTTTTCTTTACCTTTTCCTTATACTACCTGCTTTGGCTATCACTTGCTGCTTGGTTTTGAAACACATCAAGACCCTCATGCACAGAAAAAAAGTGTATGAATAATTAAGGTTATTTAAAGTACTGTAGCTAACAGAGGAGATAACACAGGAATCATGCCTTTGATAGTAACTGTTCTTCCACAGCACTAAAAATCTAATGCATGCACTCAAGAGACAGTAGCATAGTTATGCCTATTTTACAGGCAGGTTAAATACAGCACACAGAGATGAAGCATCTGTCTCATCACTGCTCTGTCATTAGACTAAGAGCAAAGAGAACTTACACATCCTGTGTTCCAACCTGATATACTAAGCCACACTCCCTCTGACTTTAATAGTATTAGATGCTTCGTTTCACACAATCACTGATGCCAGGGGATTCAAAATCAAATCTAAAGTCATTAAATGCAAATGATAAAACAAAAATCAATTTTAACTTAATTAAAGTAAGAAAATAGTTGACAACTGGAGCCATCCAATCCGATGTGTCTCTTAATCTCAGAAGATGCATGAAATCAGAAATCCAGCCCTAGGACTGCTGCTGCACTAAGGCAGTCAATGAATGATACATATTTCTTTAGTACTGACAAGAGCTAAGAAAACTGAAATGCAAGTCTGCAGAACTAAAAAACAAACAAATGTGTTTTTCTGAAGAAGTTTTGGGTTGGTTTTAACCCAAATCTAGTTGCCACTAATTTTGGAAAATATTCTTTGGTTAATTGCAAGTCATTCAACTTTCTCTTAGTTATTTCATGCTTCATGTCTCACAGTCACCCTCCTCTAGTCTTGCTATTACCCTAACACCAACCTGGTCTTTCTACCAATTGACATATTTGTAAAACTGATGAGCCATAAATAATAGCCATAAATCTTGTTTAGTTGATATTTTATTTTTTAAGCAAGAAAAAGGCAATTATATATTGAGGCATATACCAGATGAAGTTCAAAGCTGACATGTCATGCAAACAAAATCAAAACAACTTACAAGCAGTCAGTTAGCTCTTTTCCTTCAAAGCCTAAGTCTTGTGCAGCACCAGGGTCATTTGATCAATGTAAGAAATCTGAAGTGTTGTTTAGTTTCCACTACCACTTTCAGTTATAGATCCAGGATGTTTCTCAGACAGAGCAGATTCTCACAGGTGAATACTTAAATGGGATTTTAGCAGATTTTATCCTAAATTCTGCTGGAATAGTCAATGTTCTAAGTGAAACCAGCAGCAGTGTAATTACCTTGTAGTAATTACATCTTCCAACACTAAACCTAAAACCAAGCTGTTCCTCTGAAATCCCCCATTATTCCCTGAAAAAAAAAAAATGCTTGAGCTATTATACCAGATTCTGCAGGTCATTATCACAGCTCTGCATCTTGGAAGCATTAACCAGCAGTAGAAAAAAAAGATGCTGTGTGCTATTAAAATCTGCCATTTGGAAAACAAGGTTTCAAAAGAGACTGCAGGACTCAGATTATGCCCAACAGTTCTAATATCTTTCAGTAACTCACTCGTAATGCCAGCATCATTCTCACTGCACAGGAGCTGAAAACAGACAGGTTGACCTGTTCACCATTTTGGCACATCAAGGAATTGTTGCTGATCAGAGTGCTGAACCCAGTCCACTGTTTTAATTGCTTTAATGCTAGAGAAAGAAGCATCCCTATGAAATTATTCCTCTTTCTCCCATATATTTAAGCTGTGCACCTGTACCACCTCAACTTATTAAGGTTCTCATCATAGCTTAGGTTTTTTGGGGGGACTTTTTTTTGTTTTTTAAATAAAAGAAATTAAAAAGAAAAGTTACCTTAGGCCAAGTTTAAATCATTTTGTCTCCTACTCTCCCTTTCCAATGACTACTTTTATCCTAAATCCATGTGTCACATTGCCAGGTTAAGAGAAGGGAAGTCTGCACAAAGCATGCAGCTGTCACCTGTCCAAAGGAGAGCCAGAGGTGTATCCATGAAGAGCCCAGCTCAGGTCTGTGGATGCTGCACTGGGCACCACAACAGCTACACTCTTTGGAAACTGAAACGTTGTTTCTCTCACTTTAACTCTATCAGAAGTTCAATTCAGAACTGAGTGAAACTTAAGAGCTTAAAATATCATCAACACACAAAAAGCAGTGAGAGCAAACAAAGGAAATTTACTTCCAAACACAGCAGAAGTTTCACAAAGAAAGACACAACTTGGAGAAGTACCTTATGACTCTGCAAGCCCATTTGCATTACAATCAAATCTTCTTGAAAAGAATGCTGAAAGTTAAAAAGCATATTTGCAACCTTCTCTACAACATGGCTCTGATTGTGTAAGTGCCATGGGTAGAATCCATCTGCAGTCTCAGTATTTAACTGTAAGTGGATGATATTTATTCAGCTAGTACATTTTTTTCTGACATTTATATTACCTCAAAGGACAACACTGCCTTTGGAAATTCCATTTCAGATTGAGCTAATTGAACTTTTGAAGGCATGGTAATCTTGTCATGAATCAGCAGCATTGGTTATGACTTTGAAGGGGCAATGTATCATAGAAATTGATTTTTATTTTCAGCCTCAGTGAAAAGGAATCAAGTTGCATAAGAAAATAAACTAACTTTAAGTGAACCAGACCCCCAGAGGTACAGTCTCTAAATGCCCCACTCCCACAATGCATGTACATAGACACACTTTGAAGATGACTTGGCTTTATCAATAAGACTAACACTACTCTAAATTTAAGTTTACTGCTTTTATTGAATATCTCAGGCTAACAGTAAGTGTATTTGAAAAACTAGAACAATATATTACAATGTGTACATTATATACTTAAGGTAAACCACTTACTCTGGAGTAATCATTAGCCCTGGAGAATCTCTGGTGAAAAGAACTGTGAATTTTATACTTTATTACTTGCAACTGCTAAAGCTTCTCATTTAGAGATCATTAATCTAAATTTAGGTCATGAGAAGTAGCAAACAAGCACTAAATACAGATTTCTATCTGAAAAAAAGAAGATATTCTCAGACAGGAACCAAGGAGATGCAACAAATCTGCTTCTTCTGTAAACAGTACCATCCATCCCCCTAATTGCTTCTAAAAGAGACCACAGTACATAAAGGAAAGCAAGTCCTCTAATGCTGTACAACACAATGTGAATTTTCTAGAGGGTCCCACACACTACAAAAAAAAGTTTAAAGTCACTGATCTAGAATAAAAACACTCTAATGGGTATTTGCAAGAGTTTTTGACAGGTGGGAAAAAATTAGAGTAACCCAAAATCTCCCAACCATGTGGGAGAGAATGGGAGCAGAGGAAGAGCTGCAGGAAGGTGGTAAAACCAAATTAAAAGATCAAAAGGAATCCTGCTCTGTAGATCTGCTTTGTGCTTTCAATAAAGCTTCTGTCTATTCTACATGGACTTTGTCTTGAAGGACAAGAAAAGGATTCAAGCACAGCCTGGGCTGTGTTGAAGCAGAGGCTTCTTGAGTGCAGCCTCTCTCAAACCTTAAAGCACTGCTTCTACACCTACACCACCCATAACTGCATCTACATACACAGAGCCTGGCCTTTTAAAGTAGGGGTTTTGAAATGTATGGCTGGTTTCCTGATAAGAACATTAATTCTCTTCTATCTGCCTGCCTGAACACATAGGCTTTTGCTTTACAGCTTAATCTAGAGTTCTGCAAGGCCAGATTTAGGATCCATGCAAAACAGAGGAAAAACTTCTTTTCTCTCAACCTCTCTACAGATTCTCAGTAAACTGCAATAATATTTTAACAATAAATATCATGTTTAATCTCCCTTAGTTTGATAGTTTATCAGCACTTTAAACATTTGCTATCCACAGACCTTCTGGCAGAAAGAAGACTTTTGTAAATTCATTAGAAAGTCTTTTAGGTAGCTCAGGAAGGACAACATAACCCTGTATCCAGTGTGGATGGCAACCACCAAGGTTCTGTGCCAGAGTGCTACTAAGAAATCATAGCAAATAATCTTCAAGAAGATTAGCTTCTTCATCTTGTGATCTATTGCATATTGTCCTTTCCTCTGTGATAAAAATCACACTGCAAGATGAAACCAAATCATGACCCAGAGTAAAGTCACATTCTTCCAATAAATGGGCAGGGAGGAAACACACAACAAAGGACTCAAAATGACTTTTGATGTGAAAGGAAAAATGGCATTAAAAGAACAGCATCCACTGACTCTCAATGAAAAAGGGGTTTAAATGAGTATTTTTGTAAAAAATTGATTCTTCAAAGTGAATGATAAGTTCAACCCAGCAGAGTTTCCATTCCTCAACAGAGAAAAGAAATAAATCTGTATCCTTGATCTACTGATCAGAATAAAATGTTCATTATAGTGATGCCTGCTCACATTCCCAGTTTGTCAGTTTCTATTACAAGCCCTTCTTCACAGGAGTTGCATTTTGTATCTGAGCATAAAATGGCCTGGTTTTGCACAAAAAGCTTGGATTTGGGACAGTGAAACCATTATCTGCACTAAATTCCTTCAATATAAGATATGCAAGTGCACAGCATGTCTTCTGTTTCTCGAAGTCTTTTTTCTTTAGGTTGACCAACTCATCCATTCTTCCTGACAGCCTTCTTTTTTACATTTATCCCTAGCCCTATGACTTTGTCTGCTGAAGTCTGCCAGTTTTCTGTCTGAGAAAAGCTTTGTTATGGGCTCTGCACCATTGTTTCTGTTACAGGGAGGGAAAGTTGTCATTAAAGAAGTAGTGATCCTGCATACTGTGGAGCTGCACGTCTCCAACAAAAACCTGGGCTGACAGCATAGCTATTTGGCTACATCAATAAAAGAACTTGCATGCATTTATTTTCTGGTTGGCAAGGTAACAGATATCCTGAATCCATCTCAACATATCTCTCAAAGGAGAGCAGCAAAACTAAATCAGACAATAGCCTTGCCCCTGTTTCAATTTCCTTCTCCCTGTTTCCCTGAAGATTCATAAGGAGAGGAACAGCACCTCAAGAAAAGACAGAGGCAGCATGCCAGAGGGAAAAGATCTAAAGAAGTGCCAGTGATAACATCAGTTAAGTATTTAGTGGGGTTTATTTGTTTTTAAGAGGGAGTGGTTTCTTTTTTCATAAGAAAGAAGTTGGTATATGTATTTGTACCCTTCAGCACTACAGTGAGTACAGTATTGCTACAGATGATTTCTGTTCCCTTCATGCTCACTGTTTCTCCTGTATCACCTGCAGAATATTAAGTACAGTGATGGCACTGTCACCAGCCTGTAACTCCTATGTTTTCCAGTTATTTCATTTTACTGAACAATAAGCAACAGAGTAACTCACTAACTAGAGCATGCCTGCAAGACTCTGCTAGCTGCTCTGTCCAAAAAAAAGGAGGGGGAGAGGAAATAATTCTTTATCAAAACTTACATGCTTTACATTACTTTAATCACTAAGTTAACATGACAGTACAACATACAGTGTTTCTTAAAGTGGCTCCAGGATCCATTTGTTAACCATTTCAGGTGCCACTATACTGCAATAGATTACATGCCTTCAGAAATATTAATTTCTTGGTTAGCTGCTCCTTAATGCATTTGACAAATATACATGCCTTTCTTTTTCAGTCTAGCTCTCAAAGTCTGCTACATGTAGAATTTAGTAGCTACCATTAATCCACTATATATATATAGTGGATTTTATATATATATATATATAATCCTCTATGACACACCTTTTTTTAGATGTTATTTAGTTTTATCATTTACAGAATGTTTAATTCAAATAGCAAACAAATGAATATACCCAAGACCTTGTTCTTAATCACTTCTCCATCTCCATGCCTGCAGGAGATTGCCTCAACATTTCACCCAGATCACTCCTTTATCTTCCCATTTCTGTCCATAGCTAAGAGAATCCACTGCCAAATTGGTTTTAAAACGTGGTTTCATTAATTCTTTCCTCTGACTTATTAAAAAAATATTAGATCTAACTATGGGCCATGTATCTTTGACAGCCAGGCTTTTAAAATACATGTATATTCAACATTCTGATTGCTGTCCCAGCTGAGACATGAGGCTTAAACATTCTGACTACAAAAAAAGAATGTGTCATTCCTGGGAAGCCTGAGTCTAGTCATGTCATATTGGGCTGTGTCACAAAACTAAAAGGAATAGGAAGGAAAATGATATTAATAACACAGTGCAGGCATTGTGCTATTAAGCCATTCTAATATTTCTTCCAATAAAACCTCACTGAGAGTTGGTTCAACTGAGATACTCTCATTGGAGACTCTAAGTATAAATAGGCACTAAAAGAGAAACAATCATGCAGTTCTTCCAGTGCTTGCTCTAGGGGTTTCACACATGTAGGCCTGATGAAGCACCAGTTTAATCTGAGTAAATGACACCACCTCTGATAATTAAAATGTAATAATCCACTAGAGTGCAATTTTTTCCAACTGAATTATTAGTACATCATTTCCTTCATTCACAACCCTTTCTGCTAATGTGTGGTTAATCATGTATTATACCCCTTTGACTTTAGTTACATCGTGCTGCAAAATGCAGTTGAAGAACTACTATTCAGAACAGTGCCAAAAGAGTAGTGGAAAGGGATGCTTCCCATACAAGCACTGCAACAGAACATCCAAGCTGGTTCTAGGCAAGTAACTCAGTTCAATACAGCTTCAAAAGGCAAACATAAAAGATACAGACCAGAGATTTAAACTTTAAAAGTATAGCTGCTTTTATAGGCAACTGGTTCTTAATTAACAGCAAAGACTGTTCACTCTTTTGGGCAGGCTTATCCATCAAATGACAATTACTTTCCTAAAATAGCCATTATTTTTAAGGCAGTGCTAAGTAAAAGATTCTTAGTGGCTCAGAGACATTTCAGAGTTATAAGACACTGACAGAAATTTGAGATTAAACTACAAAAAATCAGTATTCTGAAGCAGAAATCATCTATAACAAGTTCTTCTGTTTTCCCTTGTGCCTAGGACCTTACACCAGGAATAGAAACTAGATGCAAAGAGATGGAGAAACTATGAATCTGAGAAAAGGACACAAGGTCAACAGTACCCTCCAGACCTTCAAAATGCTTTCATTTGTGTTTCCACTGTACACCACAATTCCTCTGAAATTACTCCCTAGTAGAATAGCTTGACAAAACTGGCACGTTTCATGAACTTGAGAAGTTATTCAGCCTTCCTACTGCTTAGTCTGTGCCCAGCTTGGTGACTGAGAACAGCCTAGATGGATTTATCAAGGATAAATCATGCCTGATCCACCTGATTGCCTTTTATGATACAATGATGAGAGGAGAGCAACATATGTCCTTCAACTCCAACCAGGCTTTCAGTGCTGTCTCCCACAGTGTTCTCTCCTGGGACCTATTACGTTTAACATCCTCATCAATGGCTTAGAAGAGGCAAGGGGTTTGCTCATCAAGTTTTCAGGTGGCACAAAATTGAGGGAGCTTCCCTACCCATTAGGGCAGGCTTGGGCCAGCCTCAGAACAGACCCTGTTTGGAACAGAAAGTTGGACTAGAAACCTCCTGAGATCTCTTCCTAACTGAATTATTCTATGATTCTATCAAATCAACACTAAGGGGATCATGTGGATCCACATTTTCCACAGCAGGTGACAGCTCACAAAATGCCCTACAGATGAATATCAATCAAATCAGTATGAATAAAAATCAATATGTTACAAGGACAAAACAGATCCCAGAGCCTTTTAGATTTCTTAGAATCCACTACAAAGAAGAACAAGAGAAGCTAGAGGAGAGACTGCCTAAGGGAAAGTGTTTTGAACTCCAGTCTTTCTGTACCCATTCATTTTTAATGAGTCACCATGAAAAATTTAAAAAGGTGCTTAAATTTTATATCCCATGTTCTACTTTCTATTGTTTAATGCAATTCTTTTTTCTCTTTGTAAACAGAAAATCAAAGTCAATTAGCTACTATAAAAACCTTAACCTTTGTCATCTACCTGTAACTATAACAACATTAAATGCCTGCTTGGAAGCACAAGATTTTCCAGCAGACTGAAACAATTAATTACAGGTCAGGTTGGACTTCCTTTCCCTCCCCCTTCTCCTCCAAATCTTTCTCCACAGTCACTGAAATGTTCTCTTAGAAACTGAGTACCATTTTTTTCCTTAGCTAAAGGGTAGCAGGGGCAGCAGCAAGGCTTGGAAGGTCTCATGTCCTGGGTCTATTTGCAAAATGCCTGCCACAGGAGGTGTGTGTCATACTTTGACAGGGAATGCAGGACATTCATAGGAGCCTTCCTTTAGGAAAAGCCCATAAATCCCCATTTTTTTTATAAATAGCAATATAACACAGTACATCCCATAACAGGAAAGCACAACTTTCCTAAAAATCTCCTCATCAGTATGACATTTCTGTATCAACTCTTTTAGCCATTTTATAATTACTATCAAAATAGCCCTAGTGACCTACAGACCCCCTAAAAGTTCTGTATTCTCATCCCATCCATCATGCATTTAACTTATGCTAAAAGCAAATATTCCAATATAAACAATAAAAAACTAGGGTAACTTTCCCAGTAAATGATACATTCTCCAAAGCAACATCACCATCAAGGCAAGTCTTTCTTGCTACCTACAAAACTAGACTCCCAAATGAGTAATGCATCCTTCAGAGAAGGGCAGCAATGATATTACAGCCCTGTTTCTCCAGTTTAGACTGAAATAAGAGACTTTTACCATTTTTACTAAGTTGATATTTAACCAGCTGCACAATGCTAGTGTAACAACTGTATTCCACATTTCCATAACTATGCTATACATGGATTGTGCTGTAACTGAGGTTTCTTTGCATACTACTAAAATGGATTGTTTGTATTTTAAAGCTCTTACCTTGACAGAACTTCCAGACTCCACAGACAGATGAATATACCCTATACAATGTGGGTAAAGTAAGGAGTCAAGTTCCTACTGGTAAACTCTCACCCTACTGAACCACACTGTTAGGACAAAAGTATTTACAGAACACTTACTCACTTTAATTGACAGGTCAACATGGTTCTGTGCACAAGAAGAATGAAACACAGTTGCATTTCATAGGTCTTGAAGAGAACTGGCTTTCATGACCCCTGATGTACTTTGAAATGTAAGCAATTTGCACACTATCCCATAACAAACCTAAGTCATTTTGTAATTTTCATGCAGCAAGCAAGATGCAACAGCCAGACAGAAAGGACTCCTTCCTTCACAGTCTATCTGCCCCCTGTAGTCTCATTTATACCTTCCCAGGCAGGCAACTGAGCCCCTAATTTGCCTTCCAGGTACTTCTTACTGGTTATTTATGTGAGAAATCAGCCTTGAATAGGTCATCACACAATTCCTGAGTTGGAATAAACTGTAAGTTTTGAGATAAGCTTACAGACTGCTGCATGTCCACAAAAGGTCTGTGCATTTTCCAGTGGAAAAAAACAGCAGCTCAAATAATTTATTATCACAAAAGCACCATTTGATGCACAGAAAGGGTAAGTGGTGCTTAAGGAATGAAAAAAGGATGTATAATGAACAAAGACCTCTATTTTCTGCAAGGGTTGAGAAAGCAATGGGCTTAAAAATTACAGGATGATCAAATGTCAAATGGAAATGGTCTTGGAATACTGACTTGCAAAACTGTATTCTACCCTTAACACAAAGTTCTTACATGATGCTTTGCAAATCATTTAACTATTCCTTCTGTGCTGCACCACCTTCTGAAGGCACAATACCACACCAATCCTAACAACTGTAATAGGTTTACCTGTTGCACATCACTCAACTACTTTGTTTTTCACAACAAAACAGCACAAAAATAACCATATTGAGTCATAAGAGGATTGTACCACACATAGCAAATGATGTAACCAATCCCCTGCCAATGAGGTATTTCACAAAAATACTGAGCAACATTTCAGTGAGCAAAATCCACCTCATCTGGACAATCATATTAACTTTGTCCATCTGCAGTCTCTGATCTGGATACAATATATAGGCAAGAAAGGCAATGATGTCCTCAGTACCTCTCATCAGGTATCCTCAGGCAAATACCTGAGGAGCTGCTCTTCCAAGCCTGTGCAAAACTACAGTAATGAATGATATGTTCCCACATGTCAGTTGAAATGTCAAAATAGCCAATATTTGAGTCTGCATTCCCATTAAGACTAATACAAGCAATTGACTGAAATTTTCCCATTGGCCTCAGTGGTATTGACTCAGACAAACTTTTTTAATTGCCTTTGCTCACTGGCAGTGTGTGCTCATCATAAATTTGAATAAATTATTGCATGCTCAATATTCCAGCCCACATTTACAGAGTGAACCTCTGCCAAGCACAAGTGATAGCAGAAACCCCTGCATAGTATTTGCTCCTGCACATTAGGGCATCAAAAATGTTGCCATTTTCAAAATGAAAGAAAAACCCCAGAACCTTTGTAAGTGACAGAATCAGGCTACCAGCTGAATTATTTGGGGGCTTTTGTTTGGTTTGCTTGTTTGTTTCTAATAAAAAATACAAGAGAGTTCATCCTTTGCAAGGTTTAGCCAAATGATACCAAGTGAGGTCAAATAAAGCTACTGATGTTGTTCACACTACCTGAAGTAAAACAAAATGAAAAGGATGAATTTGTGAGTCAGTCTGCATGGAATCATGCAGTAAAACATGAAATACACCAACATGTCTTTGAAGATACTTACCATGACCAAAAATAGACATATACCTAAGACAGCATTTAGTACAAAACAGTAATAAACAATTAGAAAATAAGAATAAACTGTTATTTCACAGTGCATCTAGTCATTTTAGAAATGGGAAGAAAAATCAATTACTAAAATTACCAAATCAATTACCAAAAAGAAAAAAACTAAACCAATCTATTCCAGAGCTTGAAAGGTTAGGTTCAATATGTAAATTGGAACACAGACAATGAATAGGATATACAAGATACCAGCAATATTATTGTTTATACTAAATAGCTTTAGCAATCTCTTCCATCATACCCTTTCTCTTAGACTGAATTTACACAAAGGAAAGCAAATCAAAGAATATTCTTAATCAGGGCTTTAACTGCATGATTAATGACTTAGAAAAATGTCTCCTCTGATGAGGGAAAATCTCATTATTTTGAAAAGCTAACTTAATTCTATTTGATTACTCCAATTAATAGGAAGGTAAATTAAATAAGAGACCACATAAAACTCATGTTTCTTACAAATTTTACATGAAAAAGTCTTGTGTCATAGGTTGCTGCTGAGTAAACTGAGTAACAAATCAGCTAACAGTTTCAGTTAAAAATCAGGTGCAGCTTCTTTTGCAACATAAAGGATAAGAAAAAACCAACAGAGTTTGCAGCAAATTAACCTTTACAGTGAAGTACACAAGTATTCAAATTCTGCCCAGGATTACAATGCTGGAATATAACTTCCTTAGTCAGAAGAGAGATGCCACTAGATTCACCTAAAGCAGAGCTCATTTCATGTTATCCCTGCAGCATCATCTAATGAATGCCCTAATGCAACAAGCAGCAGCAGTGTTTTCCCTTGAACACTGTTTTTCCACACATATGAATAAGCTTGTAAGAAGGCTTTTGCTAATGCAGCTAATATTTCAGAGGGAAAGGAAATTGCATCCTTAATGATACTACCATCAGAGAAATCTCAGTTAAGTGCAAAGCAGGCTGGGGAGTCAACTGAAGGTCAAGACAGCTAGAGGTCAAGTTCCCTGAAAGAACAGGGTTCTGAAGCTTAATTATTTTCAGGGAGAACTCTCTGGATAGGTCAAGAGCATGAGCTTTATAGCTGACAACACTCATGGGAAGAAATCACTTCCAAGGCTGAAGTGGCTACAGACCACTGAATAACAAGATGGAAAAAAAAGGAACTGTAGAATCAAGAGGTATTTTTAGGCTCACCATTTAGAAACTTAAAATAATGCTACTTGCATGACTGATAAGCAAAGCAGCCTCATGTATCTCACTCTCAACAGCTGCTGAAATACACAACAAAAACACAATGTTTCACAGGAGGATTCTGCAGAAATGTGTGAAGAAATGTTGACAGTAATAATAATCTAAAAGCTCAACTTCACTGCATTAGCAAAATGCCTACAGCTTCCTCTGTCCCTTCCAATTGGTGTGGCAATGGGCTGGACAAGGTGGCTGCACCATAAAGTATCTCCTGACCCATGTTCTTCCTCACACAAACTGCTGTTGGGTCTCATCTCCATTGCACTTAAATATCTGCCCTTACTACCTCCAAAGCCTATAATCCATGACAGTGCTTCAAAGATGCCTAACTCTCTGGAATAAATAAATACACATTTTCCCCAAAATAAGAAATGGGTTACAATGCATAAAATCATAGAGTCTGACCTTTCCTCCAACAGAAAAGTTAACAGATGTATTTATATGGTTCTAAAGCTTGTTAGGAAGATCATATAAAATTGTTTGGATGCTTTTATAGCTGTTCCTGACTGTGCTATTCAGGACTCAGAGGATTTTAGTTTGAGCACTTTAATCAAAGCAATAAGCTGGACTGTTGAGTTCTGGGAAGCAAAGGAACTAAATCTGAAATCAAGGTGTCATTAATAACTTCCATGACACAGAACCAATGCA
The DNA here is from genome assembly GCA_013399015.1 of Galbula dea. Taxonomy (NCBI): domain Eukaryota; kingdom Metazoa; phylum Chordata; class Aves; order Piciformes; family Galbulidae; genus Galbula; species Galbula dea. The sequence continues at coordinate 2,490,207 of VWZX01005094.1, forward strand.
TTTTCCAAAAATCTCACTATTTTGAACCTCTATACATCACACAGCAGTACAGCTGCTCTACATACTCAAATCTGGAAACACAAAGTGCTTATGGCAATCAGAAAGTGTCCTGGGTTTGGCTAGGATAGGGTTCATGTTCACAGGCAGCTGGGAAGGAGCCAGGAGAGCCAAACAGCACTAGCCAAGGGGATATTTGATACCATCCTGACCTCAGGCTCTGTATATAAGGGTGATCTGGCTGGGGGGAAGTATGCTCAGCTTGGGCAGCCAGGCAGAGGGTTCTGGGTGGTGAGCAGTTGTGTTGTACACCACCCAGTTTATATATTATTTCATTAATATTTCTGTTGTTATTTCTTTATGTTGTTCTGTTAAACTCTCCTAATCTCAACCCACAGGGTTTGACCTTTTTCTGCTGATTCTCCTTCCCTCCCATCAGGGTGAGGAAGCCAGTGAGCAACCATGTAGCTCTTTGTTGCCAGCTGGAGCCAAACCACAACAGAAGCAAGAATCAGTTACAGTGTTATAAACACGAACACATAAAACTACGTGGGCACCTTCACCTAGTGTGTACACAAAATTCTCCTTTCCACAGGGAAGGGGAAAGACTGAGAAAGGGGAAAGTCCTCTGAAAGTCCTCATTCAATTCACTTGCTCCTCAGTAAGTGATAAGACTTGTATTGCTCCTATAGATCAAGTTTAAAAGTAAAAAATTGGGACACAGAGTTGAAGTCAGTCCATTGCCGAATTTTAGTTTCTCACTAACATACCTTCCACATATGAATAAATTAGCAAGTCTTTTCAGAGTACTAATGAAAAAAAAACCCCTTACTTCCTCAATTTTCATAATCACAGGAGATATATTAATGATTTCTAATTCCAACTGAGTAGAGTTCCCAGTCTGCAGCTTTGCAGAGGTACTATTTCATATTCAGATCAGAAATCTGACTGCCTTCTGCAAGCACTGATTAGTTAGTGACCAAATAAGGTGCAAAATATATCTAAGTATTGAAATTAACTCTTTGCCCCAATACTGCAGGTTCAATTAAGCATGGCCACCTGAAATGTCTCCTTTCTGTTCTACAATTTGGATGGCTTCGCTATTAGTTTTCATTCTCTCAGGGAATCATCATTTAAGTGACTATTAGAAAAGTATTATATTGATCTTGCACAACTGCTGCACTGCTTTTAATGGAACTTAACAAGGATTTGTTATCAGCAAAATGAGACATTTCAGCTAGTATAGGGGGGTTTTTTATATTTGTTGGTTTCCATGCAACAGTCTGGAGAGAGCCAGGATGAATTGGCCTGGAATTACCTCCTACACAGAGGCAGAAAACTACAGCAGAGGGAAATTCAGCAAAGAAGCAAACCCAGGAAATACATAAATACTGAAGTCAACAATACCTGACCACATGTACCCTTTACTTCTAGACCTCTTGTAAAGTCAAAGTTATAGATCAATAAAATAACTGGTTCCCTGTACATTCATGCTATAAAGAGCAAGCCAAACTCACTGCTGAAACCACACAATGGTTTAGTGATGTGAGAAAACGTGTTTCGGGGAGCTGAGAGGGTCTAGAGAGAGGCTAAGTCTATTTCTGCATTGCAGCCTTTGCAACAACTTTTTTCCAAGGATATCTAAAAACATCTGACTTGGCTACTTTTTTGGAGAACACAAAACATCCACAGGCATGAAAGGTGACTGAGTATCAACAGAAGTCATGCATGGAGTTCAGAACAGCTAGCAGAGAAAGCATCCCAAGTCAGAGCTATATGCATCCTTGAACTCTCCTGCTCCTTCAAACCAAGCAGAAGTTCATTCTACCCTCCAGTGGATATTCAAGTGAACCCAAAACTTTATGCACAAAAGCACAGCATTTGGTCCATGATTCTCTTCCTTTTCCTCCTTTGGCAGGTTAGTACTAACAAAGCCAGAAACTGTTCAGTAGCTTCATTTTAGGAAAATAGTTATTAATAAAACATTATTTTTTTATCTCCATTCCTTGTTTTGAGAAATTCTCTACAAAGTAATATTACACATAATCACAAATGAAGCTCGTGGCAGAGCAACACAATGTGAAATGCATGTTCACAGAGCATGCTAATTAAATATTGATAACTATCACTGGTTTTGATGTAAAAAGTAAACAACAGCAAGGCTGAAAGCACAAGTTCTTTAAGGGTAGCACAGCCATGGAGTTCAAGACAATCCATCAGGTTAACTTTTTAAAGTAAGTGCATGTAGATTTGTCTAACATTTCTAGCAAGAAGGCAGAGTATTAAGCAGATGTCATACTTAAAACCTATAGATCTTTGTTGTTGTTAATAACTTTATTACATGGAAAAAGCAGACTATTCCTCTGAATGTATGATGCTATCCCTGGTATACTGGGTCTGCCTGGGATGGAGTTAATCCTGTACAGCCCATCTGGTGCTGTATTTTGGACTTGTGATTAAACCAGTGTTGTTAACACACCACTGTTTTGGCTTGCACAGCAGCCCTGTTTGCTTTTTGCCCACCCCAGCAGGTAGGTCTGATGTGTACCAAAAGTTGGGAGGGGACACTGTAGAGATAGTGGACCCAAACTGGCCAAAAGGACATTACCTAAGACACAACATTGTGCTCAGGAATAAAAGCTCATGGAAGGGAGGAGGAAGGGGTTTGTGGTTATGGCTTTCATCTTCCTAAGTGATCACAAGGCAATGGTGAGGTCATGATCTCCAGGAAGTGGCTGGACATCTGCCTGACAATAACAAACAGTGACCAAACCCCTTAGTTTGCTCTGCTTGCACATGCAGCTTCATTGCTTCATCTCCAGACAGGAGTTCTCAGCTTTTGCTCATCCAGTTCTCTACCCCAAATGGGGGAGCAAGGAGGGTAACCTAGTGGCTAGCTTAGCTGCTGTCTAGAGCCACCCCATTCCACCTGGGCACACCTAAATACACTCTTCACACAATGACACTCTTTATGTTTCTTTTACATTTGGGAATTTTGAATAAAGAAAACAGAATGTGACATTTGTATTCCTTTTTATCTACCATACTCATTGCAGTTTAAAGGGCATGGATGAAGATACAATTTAGAACCTGAAAAATTTAGATAGCTATCTCAGGAAAGCATGTAATGCTCATACCACCTACTCTCAGCTACTTAAAGTCAACACTGTAAAGTCATCAAACTCAACAACTGATGAAAATAGCTGAGAACTGTCTAATGCAGATAGTATAAATAACTCTAAAGTGTATAGTGCTTTATACACTAGGAAACCTCCAGAAATTAACAGAATTATTAATGAACAACTGGCAGCAAGTAAAGGTAGATAGGTGGAAAGTTACAAAACTGGACCCAAGACTGCAGAGCTGCTATCTAAAGCTTTCCTCTTGTGCTTGATGAATATTGTAGAAAACACTAAAAGTAATTACTAATGTGAAAAATATGATAGGATTTGTATTTGTTGGCCATAAATAGCTCTATTTCTTTATAGTCCTTTCACATCAGTTACTCTTGAAAGCCAAATTCTTCTCTGTTGTATATGCATTTGCACAAATCATAGCACAACAACATAAATTTGGTTCATACTGTTCTACCACATTATAAATTAAATGCAGGCATACTTGGAACAATTTTACATTTCCAAGTAAATCAATATAGTGACAAATCAAAGTGCTCTTTCTGTCAATTTTGTTTTGCAACAAGAGACTGGAGATCTGGGAAGCAACAAATGCTCAGTTAGGCATCCACAAAAAAAATATTTTGTCATATGCAAGTGAATGATGTTACTGATTTCTTACAGTTTAGAAACAAGGACACTGAGAATGTTAGGAGTATTTCAGTTCAAAAGACATAAACAAACTGTTTGCCTTCCCATGTTAGAGCAGGAGTTAGCAGTTAGCTGCACAGCTACATAATCAGGCACACAGGTAGCAAACTGGAGCAAGTACAAATTAGGCTGTTAGTGAAAACACACAAGGAAACAAAACCTGGGGGTGGGGAGTGGAATCACCAGCTGGGCACACACTTCACATAACAACTCTATTGCTCTGAGCAGCTCAAGTTAAAAAGTTTCCCCTTAATTACAACAGTGTCTCTTTTCCTGTCAACACAAACAGTCACAAAAGGAATACAGTATTAGCATTCACCCTGGTTACAAGGCAAACTGTTCATTACATCAGATGACACTGTGATAACCTCTTCACTAACACAGGTTTAATTACTTTGCTATGGTAAGTTAATGAATTTTGACCCTTTTTCCATGTAGTTTTCCTCACTTTATTAGCTCTCCCATCACAAGTACAAATGACACAGACATGACTGTCATTTCTAGGATGAACTACACCACCTCCCAACTCTCTTCAGGAAATTCTGTAAGTAAACAACTAGGAAAAAAAAAACAAAAACAAAACAAAACCAACAACAACAAAAAAGTCACCTTTCTTTTAGCTATTCCCTGCTCTGATTTTAACTGTTGTGAACAAATATTAGCTGAATATGAATAGTGAATAAACAGTTCAGATGATTTAATCTCTGTAGCTTTAAACAATAATTTAAACAATCCTCTTACTGTCAAAAAGTGCTATTATGATTCAGAGAAGCATTAGGGAGTATAAAGCTGACTTTGTGTGCAAGAAATGCATCACTTTGTAACACAGGGACCTAGTAACTTTTTCAGTGAGGCTGAAGTCTTCACCAAGAGAGGCACCAGCACAAAAGCTCTCTCCTGTGTGAAGAGACAACGAACACAGGAGGAGGAGGAGCTTCTGATGGGCTGAAGCACAGTAGCAAGTTACATGACAGTTTTCACCATCAGCCTGCTTGTGTTGGGCACCTCTCAGTCCACTACTGAATAAATCCACAAGAAGCATGCTTTACTTCTGTCCTTGACAGCCTGAAAAGGACAAGTAACACATGTATTCTAACTCAAACCTCACATTTCAGTCTACAAAATGCAGAAAGGTTTACAGAACTCCATGAATGTCTCAGGTGCTCTTAGTATATCACTATCTCAAAGAAAAAAACACCACTAACACAACACCTTGTTTGATAGAAAAGACTATCTATCACATATATTGATGCAAAACATACCAACACACTCCAATTGGTCTGTTGTACTACCAGAAAATTGGTGGATTCCAACAGCAGAAATATATGGCCCCAGTTTGGGGGCAGAAATCCCTTTAGTTTCTTACACAGCTACATGCTAGAGTTCTGGGAGTCACATCTAGTAAGAACAAGTATGTTAGACAATTCATAGTCAGGGGCTGAAAACAAAGGAAAACAGACATTCCAGTACTCCAGTGAAAAGGAAAAGACTTCTCCATGCTACATGGAAATCATATTTTGTGTGTGCCAGAACATTGGAGATCACATGTATGAAACACCAAACATATGGGAAACCACATATGGGAAATATCAGTGCACACAGAACCTGAATGCTGTAAAAGCAGACAATAGAGAAATGCCTCCAAAATATAAGTGTGCTGTTTACAATTCATCTGGAAACTGCACCTAGGTATCTGTTGTCTAAAAAGGTAACATCACAAGGGCATGTGAACCTGCTTACTTTCTGGTGGAAGCTGAAGAAGTCTGAAGGGACACACAGAGAGACAGCAATCCTGAATATATTCAATGTTAGAAAGTAATTTTCTCTCTCAGATACCTCAGAACATTTTCCAAACACTTCTTTAACACCAGCAGGCTTGGGGCCATGCCCACTAGTTCCAGTGCTTGACCACCCTCTCAGTGAAGAATATTTTAGCCAATCTGAATCTCCCCTTATGCAGCTTTAAGCCATTTCCACACCTGCCATTTTTAGGAGCAGAAACACCACAATGATTTTATGTATTCTAAAGCACATACTTAATACCAGTTGTTTGTTTCAATATCTGCTGCAGCTAACAGAGTTCTACAGATAATCACACTTCAAGGAAGTTAAATACTAATAATCTCGGTGGCTTTCTTGTTACTTTCACCTTCTGTTAACTTAGTTACCTATTTCAGAGCACTGCAAATATATATTTCTATTCCAATAGCAAAAGAAGTTAATGAGATTATGGCAGTGGTTAAAGCACTCCTTTCTACAGTGCTGATTTAATAAAAAGAATCCATTTTAAGAACTGCAGCACTGAAAAGATAATTCACAACATTTATTTGTGCAGACACTGCAGTGCTGCCAGCCTGGCTCAGACAGTTGCTCTTCTGGAGGGAAGCACAGACTTAGGAACTTTATTCACAGCTTCATTAGAACAACAGGAGAAGAAGTCTGAGCAAACCAGAGAAACATGGAAAGGGAAAACAGGGCAACATCTGAGAAGTGATACTCTAGAAGAGTCAGGAGACTCTTCAGCCTCCTAACCCCCAGAACTCTTGTGGGTCAGAAGGCAGCATAGGGAATAACAACAGTAGAAGTCACAACTGATAGCTCTTGGGACATGGCACATTAAGAAGTTACACAGATAAATCTCTCCAATAATGACCTGTGAGACAGAGGAAGCCTAACTGGAAACAGCACTTTCTTTTGGTTCTTAGTCTGCACATAGTTGTAGGTGCACCAGCCTCTTTGCAATCTATTCCCACTTCACAGGGAGGAAACTGAAGGTGAAGGTTTGAGTTGCCACTCTCAACTTTTTTCTTCCCAAAATAGGTACAACATAGACCTCAGAGAGGAAAGAAGAAGTCAATTTTAGTTAAATCTGAAATTCAGATATTAAGCTTGACACAATGTAAAACACTGTCACAAAGCTGACTTGCTGATGACAGAAACAGAGTAAAATCAACTTTGGCAGGACTCATGGGGAGGAGGAGAGGTGGAACCCCACAAGATCAGAATCAAAAATAAAAAGCCTTGGGAGTTTAGCCTGGTTGGTTTTTAGGGTGTTTCCTAGTTGATCAAGCAAGGCATTTAAACCAGAAATAAACCTCCACAGAGGCAGAGTACTGAAAGCAGCCAAGCCAGAGCTGCTGACTGTCACTGCAAGCATATTTTTAGTATTTTCTGTGAATTCCTATCATCAAAGTGCAAGTCTTGTCAGCCAGAAAGGGTTAACAACTGCATCCTGTCTTGCTTAAACAGCTAGATTACAACAAATCCTCCACAAAACAGGGGCTTCCATCAGCTCATCATTCCTAGCCTGAGAAGGCATTCTAGTTTGAACATGGAGTTAAATGCAGAACAAGTGTTCTAGAATAATATCTTTTTGTTTTTATTAATACACAAAAGCCCTAACATCTAACAGCAGAGGATTAATAAACTCTTGTGTTGACATTGTCACAGGAACCCACTGGAACCTCCCTTCAAACTGCTGCATTCTGACATGGTGGAGTGGGTTATGACTGAAGAAAAAGTACTGGAAAATAAGATTAAGATACTATACAATTATTGCCAGATGTCAACTTTAGTTGAATGTAACTGATTCACTGGCAGAAGTTACACAGAAATCTGTTTAATGGGCACCTCTATCCTACATATCCTACCATCTTCATCCCTGGTACTGCACATTCTCAGGACTAGAACTTGGTGATAGGAGATGGAGGTTCTCCACAGGCTTTAAATCAGGATTTCCAGAAGTGCCACCCAAACAGCAATGTCTGGAGACTCTTTAAGGGTAAATTTTGTTGTTCTGTCCTCTATCCAAATGACCCTCCATGAACAAAAGTTTGTGAATTTCTCCTGTAAATTAACTGTTGCACACAAGGAAGCTATTGTAGTGCTTTAGAACCCTCCATGGGGTTTTAGAATACTACTGACTACTGCTAAAGAGCTGCAGTGCAGAGAAGTAAAATTGTTCACAGTACTTTCAAAGGTGGTAATTGAAATATTATAAATAGTTCATTAAATAGCTTTTAATCAGATCAAACCTATTCAAAGGAATGTCTTTTGTCCATAACTCACTGATTCATCTATATTTCCTTCCAGAAATAATAGCAGGTAAAGGTTGCATTTAATTCTTGGACAAAACCCTCAAAGAGGGAGGTGAAGGTAAATAACCTGCAAACAGCATTTATCAAACCAGCCCCAGAGAGGCTTCTTTGTTTATTGAAAGGCTGTTAGAAAATATATTACTAACTTTAATTTGATAGACCATACTTACCCTAAATAAATCTAAGCCATTTCTGGACCACCACAATTCATCAAGTTAATTTATGACATGTGAAGAATTTCTTAAATTGCCTCCACAGTCATTTATTTTAAATGAAAGAGAAAAGAAACCACAAATTAATCATCCTTCTCAAGTATTTATTTCCCACCCTAGTGGGACTGCTCACCTTCAAGATTTTGTTCCTACTAGTCCAACATAAGACTGCTCAGTGAAGTCCACTGAGCATCCAATTTACTACCACCTTTGGCTAGTGGTACAGCTGCTACCTCTTTACAGAAGCTACAACCCACTTGAGAGTTGTTTCAGTGAATTTAGGGAAGGCTAACCAGGCAAGGCTTTGCTCACATTTCATAATTGTTACCAGTGCAACTAGATTAGCAAACAAGACCTCTGGAAGGTCTCAAAATGAACAAACCCTGCAAGATTTTTTTCCCAGCAAGTCTTTGTCAGGAAAGGCACTCAGCTCCATCTGCTGCTGGCTTTGGATTATTTCTCTCTGAGGCCAGGGACTGCACAATACAAAGGGATTGATTTCTTTTCCAGTTGTTAAACATCATCTATGCATGCAAAAGGCCAAACTGCTGCCATGCAGATACCATACCTACCAAATGCAAGGCAGGCCTCCTCTCCACAGCTCACCACCATCCTGAGCAGCAGCAGTAGCCATCCTTGGAAGACCTGTCTTCACCTCAGAAGTAATTGATTGCATTTTGCCTTCTTTGCTATGATAACCAGAAACAGAGGCCAAAGGGCACTGAAGGGAAGCTAACTAGACTCAAATAAATACTTCAAACTGCTATGCAAAAATCACTGAGGGAAAGAAAAGCCTACTAAATACTAATGTGCTCTCTCACTCCAACCCTACAGTACTATGAAAATCCACCCACTAATTACCATGTCAAAAGTTACAAATCATTTTAGAAATGGATGATCTGCAGCAGATGAGAAAACAAATTCTCTTAATAAAGGAATATCTTCATTTAAAGCAAACATCTCACAATTTGTTCAAAGGTTCCTATATACATATTTGTTATTGCTCCTTCCTTTAGCATGCATTGTTTGGGCTCATGAAATACATCTCATGAATAGCCAGAGCAGTAAAGAGAGATGTAAAATAGCATGAAAAGAGATTTTGAAACAACCATTTACAATTATAAAATTCTAAATCAGAGTTTGAGAAAAAAACCTCTTGCAACATAAAGCATCTACTTGCATAAAAAGATTTGACTCAGCTCTTTGGGGTGACCTGTGTAACTAACAGATGGTTTACCTGGGGCAATGAAGTAATAAGAACCATAACAATAAAATGTTTCTAAAAACCCCAACCCAAATAAACCAAACCAAACCCAAACTAACAAAAGTAAAAGCCCAAACCCCAAACTTTATGCCCTATTAATTTTTATAGGTGTGATTCTGGTACTGTTTTTACAAGTGTGTTTTTCTTTCATCTTACTGAAGCAAAGCTAGATTTCCACTGGAGTTCATGCAAAACAGAGCAAGGACTGCATGCTTATAGACAGAGCTCTTTATCTACTTTGGTGGTTTGTTTTTTTCTCTCATCCAAGCACAGGTACAAAATGCATTAATAGCATTGGATCTTAGTGGGAAAATAAAGCCTTCTGAAACCCTTTGGCTGCCAGTCACCCACACTTAGCTGTCTGCTCCACCTCCATGAGCCAGTCATCAGAGGAGACTTTCCTAACCCTCCCTCCCCCTGAGCAAGATAAATTGACAGATCTACTTAGTACACAGAGAGCAAATCCAGAAGAAAGACTTTTCCCTCTTGCTATGCTGTACAGAACTTTTCAGGCAAATCAATCTGGGATATATCTATTTTCCCAAAATAGGAGGGGATTTTGTTTATTTATTTTAATTAGAATAGAAATTCAAACTGTAGGGGGATGCAATTACCTTTCCCAAAGTCCTTTGCTGCCCTCATGTGTTTCCCAGAAAGAGCAACTCCTGAAGGCTGCATGCAAAAGAAAACAGCTTCTCCAAGCAAGAAAAGAGCTTTGCCTGTAAGACATAATCCAAGAAATAATAACTGAAAGCCTCTCTTTTCTTCTAGTAAAGCTGACTATATATTCAACATAAGAAAATGTATTCAGGTTGAGATAATGATAATTTCCAAGCAATAGATTTCAAATCTAGCAGGCCAAGTCATGGAAAACTGCTGATGTTAGCCTGGTGGGAAATCTGAAACATTTTATTTCCAAGTGCTGCTTACACTGGCTGGCAAAGAAACTCCTTTCCTGTTCCATTATACCATGCAGTGACCCTTGCACTAGGGCTTCCCTTACCCCCTTAGTCAGTATATCCAAAGCTGCAGTTCCCATATCAAGCTTTCCCTTGCCACTCTCACCAGGCACTGCCCTGAGCTCCTCCCAAGGGTCTCACCTTGACACAGACACAGTTAGCAGATAGCCAGAGTCACACTTTGATAGACCTTGCACTCAGAAATTGGGCTGCTGAGTTTCAGGCTATCCTTAAAAAGGTTGACTCCTCATGTTACTGTCTTCATCCTCCTCAGTCTCTATGTTGATCCCAGATCTCATTATGTCGATATGACCTTGTAATAAGTTGTAATAACATCTCTCATGCCAAGCCTGGGTTTACAATGATAAAACATATGAAAGAGACCAATAAAATGTGCTGTTAACAACCTCTTTTACACATTCACTCTAAGCCATAAATAGCCCTCCTGTATCAAACCTGCTGGCAGCTCATCCAATCCACCAACAGCCACCCCATGGGAGGAGGAAAGCAAAGGCAGAGCTGAATCATCACCCACACAGATTTCTTGAGTCCTGGACATGAGTTATTTGCCAAGATCAGATCATAAACTTTTATTTATACTGGCAGGCTGTTCCTGAACTGCCATGACTGTTTTACCATTAATCTAGCTGCCACCCTCACTGCATTTAAACTGCCTCAACTTCTCAGCAATGACAGCATGTTATCTTCCTTCTTCACTACAGAAATATGCAGAATTCCAGCCTATGAAGCAGAAAGCATGAATTTTTCTTTCTGTCATTGAGAAAAGCTACCTGCATAATAAGTTTTCTGCTAGTAAGCATAGGTGCTCCTTTATCAGTGGGGTAGGCTAGAAGGAACTGTTATCATCTCATGAGTAAAGTACAGGGCTGTGGGGTTGTTCTCTCTCTTCCCCTGACAGACAACAGCTCTGGTGCTGCAACCTCACTCTAGAAAAGCTTTTTGCCATTGCTGTTTACTAATTTTAAAAGAAAACAATGGCAAATGCAGCATAAGTACTGCCAGCATCAAAATACTTTTGCCATTCTAGTCACAGAAAAAAAGCAAAAGGCTATTTTATGGGAGAGGGAGGGTGCATGGTGTGTGCAGGTTATAAATGTTTATGCAACATAGAGGACTCTGTAGCACTGATGAGAAAAGTTATTTAAATCCTTCTCCAGTCACCCAGGAGGAGATGCTAGGCAGGTATCAGTCAAGCACTCAAAGCACTCAAATTGCTGAAGCTACATGGCCTCCTTCTCTAACAGGAGTTACCATCCCAGAGGAAGGCCACAAAAAAGCCAGTTCTCAGAAGTCAGCAAACCCAGGCACTTGAACCAGGGTTGACAGGACAGAAAGAGGCACAGCTCAGCAAGCTAGAGCGCACCAACAAGACTGCCTTGACCCACCCTCCACCTGCCTCAGCTGTTAATTTAATCACAGAATCATTAAGATTGGAAGAGACCTCCAAGATCATCAAGTCCAACATGAACCAATCACCCCCTTGCCACTAAACCATGTCCCTTAAGTACCACATCTATAAGTTTTTTAAACCCCTTCAGGGATGGTGACTCCCCCACTGCCCTGGGCAGCCTGGGCCAATGCCTAACAACTCTTTATGTGAAGAAATTTTTACTGATATCCAATCTAAACCTCCCCTGGTGCAGCTTGAGGCCATTTCCTCTTGAGACAGGACCAACCCCATCTTGCTACAACCTCCTTTTACCTGCCAGCTCTGCACATATGTACTGACCTAGATATTAAACCTTTACAGAACTCCTGTGTTTCATACAGCATTAATTTCTCTTTCAAACTCATATTAACAGGTAAAATGCTGCATGACCTCCAAAGCCCCATGCACTGGGCACAATTTTCCACCTCACCCTTTGAGAAGCACACACAAGGTTTGCTGGAACACAACACAGTGATGGTAGCAAAACTTCCCACTCTGCCACTTAAAATTTCAGCACAAGGAAAACCTCGTGTTTCCCAAACACAGCCCTGTGAGGCTTGCTAACTGCCACCACAGGACAAGACACCTGTGTTTTCCCATTGTGATTACAAGCTAGAGGCAGAGGCAAAGCAACAGACAACAGAAACATGCAGCAGGTTTAAACACACCAATATTCTACTTACAAACACTGAGTGTGTAAAAACATCTGGCTATGTATATTAACAAACAGGGCTGTTAACTCGTGCCTGCATAATGGAAAGTTTATATGCCAAACACTAAACCTGCTTGCTCGAGCACCAGCACATGACCAGGCTCTAAGGAAATGACTAGGCTCTGAGGAAATGTGCGAGCTACGATAAGCACACCCGGGTTTATTTCAAGCATGTTCTTGCAGCCGAACCTAGCCGCAGCCTGTAGACACTAGCTGTACAGCTCACCATAGCTTTTCTCTCCCCATCAGTGCCTTCCCGTGCTAAACCCCATAACCTGAAGCAACTGTCCCTTCTCTTCCCTACTCGCAGCTCAGTTTGCAGCTACTAACTAACCTTCCTCTCACTGAAGGCCTAGGATTAGCTTTTAACCTCGTAGGTTACTGAAGGCGCAGCATTAGCTTTTAACCTCGTAGGTTACTGAAGGCTCAGCACCTCTGCTCGCCTCGGCGCTCTGCAGCGCAGCTCTCACACCGAAGAACACCGCCTCAAACACAGATTTATTCCAGGCGTTACCCAGCACCCCAAAACACAGCAAAAACGACAGCAGGACACCCGCTAGCACCGGCAACCCCGCGGATAGCTACGGGCTACAGCACACTCGGCCTCCGGGAGGCAGTACCGGGAGGCCACCATCTCATGCCCCGCCTCGGCCCTTCCCTGGCCGGCCCCCAGGACTGATGTAGGAGGAAGCTGGGAGCCGTCTCCATGCCGAGGCTGGAAAGAAAGGAAGCTTAAGCCCCCTCTTTCCTAGGAAAACAGCCCGGCCCGCACCCCGACAGACCCCACCCCACCATGACATAGAGGCTAGGGGCGGAGCGGAGGCCGGAGTCCCCGGCAGGGAGCGGGCCCGGCTGCCCGGCGTGGGTTGGCTCCAGCTGCGGGCGAGCTATGGAGATGCTGGCGCTAGGACTTCTCTGCTGCCTGCTACGGGCGTGCAGCGCCGCCCTCTTGGCACCTGGAGGAACGCCGCCTGGGCAGAAGGGGGTCAGCGGTGGTCGTCCGGGCCACTCTCCGTGGGACGGAGGCGGCCAGGAGAAAGAAGCGGCGGCGGCGGCGGCGGCGGCCCTGCGGGTAGGTGTCTCTGCCCCGCACTTACACTCGCGACCGCGCCGTGCAACGAGCCCTGCTGCTGCCGCCGTGCTGGCTGCGGGTTCCGCCGGAGCAGGAGAAGTGACGAGGCCCTGCGCTGTCGCTGCTCACCGGGTGACCAGAGGGTGAGAGGTGGAGGGGGGTGGTACGGCAGAGCCCTTCAGCCCGTACTACCAAAACCCACTCCGGCCTCCTTTGCTGTTTCGTTTTTCTCAGCCCTAGCTGCTCGGCTTCCCCTCCAATTGGTGGGTTAGGGTGCCGCTGCTTTTCTTCCCTTCCCCGTTTCCGACGCTAGGTGGCAGTCTCGGAGCGAGAAGACGGCGGCGGCAGCCCGGAGCGGAGGGGAGCTGAGTCTCGTCTCACTTCCCCGGCTCTGCGGGGCTTGGCGTCAGAGCCGTTTCCCAGGGAAATGGGGTGACCGGGAGAAGTCAGGCAGGTGTCAGTGTAACGAGGCAGCGTGGTGGTTAGTGGGGCTGAGGTCCTGGGGTGCCAGCCCGGCCTCATGCCGGGCCCGAATGGGCTTGGGGGCTGCTTGTGGCGGTGGGACCCTAGGTGATGCTGCCCAGCATGCACCAGCAGATGTCTTCAGAGAAAACGTAGAAGGTAGCAGGTGTTGGGGGTTTTTTTTATGATTTCCTGTTGAACTCTGTCAGCAGAAGTTGGAGAGGGAAGGTGTCAGGTTGTCTTGCTTTTGTAGGTCAAAACTCATGTCTTTTTTCTTGAGATCTGTGGTTCCTGTTAATTTTAACTCTAGAAAAGTCTTTGGGTCATTATTGTGTTCTTTTGCTTTAAAAGGCTGTAAAGCAGGACGAGGTTAACTCTTACTGAAGACATTGTTACGTATCTCTGAACTACAAGGTTTGTTGTGCTGTCAAAGAAGGGCATCAGAGTTGTTTGACACAGTTTGTTCTCAGCTTGCCTGTTTTGTCTGTCTCATATCAGTGTTTTCCCTTCTATCCACTTAAATGCTTTTTTGGTATCTGTCTTGGAGCTGCTATTAGTCAAATGGATTTCATACTGATTTGATGGGAATCCACAACGAATCTGAGATGAAAAGCTGTTGCTAACCTTTTCTTTTTCTGCTCTGGTGGTTTTGTCACTACTGCTAACTTGATTTATGGCCACAATATTTTTTTTTCCCATCAGGAAAGCGCCAAAAGAATTAGATTACTGAATTCTTCAGCAAAAGATAATACAACTGCTTTCTATGGAATAAATCAGTTTTCTCACCTGTTTCCTGAAGAGTTCAAAGGTACATTTTCTGGCTGCTGCTAATGCCTTTTCTGTTATTTTTCTTATTGTTTCCCAGAACCTTTTATCTTTCACATGTATAGATTCCTCCTGTGCTGATAGTCAGCTTCTTTCCAATGTCTTCTACTAAGGATATAACAGTGCTCTTTGTATTCCTCTAGTCTTTCAAGGCTGAATTGCCCAGAGTCTGAGTACTATTTAGTATACAGACTTTTCTTTCTTCTCTGTCCATAGATTTTCTGTGGATTTGAGAATGAGTTGTAAGTCAAAGTTACCTCTATGGCTTCTAGCAAAACAGTTGTTTGTGGTGGTTTCTTTAGTTAGTAGGTTTATAGATGTTTGTATTCTGTGTTTAGCTATTTACTTAAGAAGCATACCTCACAAACTTCCCAGATACATAAAAGTGCCAAAGGGAAATGAAAAACCTTTGCCAAAGAAGTTTGACTGGAGGGACAAGAAAGTCATTGCAGAAGTGAGAAATCAGCAAACAGTAAGTCCTGGAGTTTTCCTTTCCTGCTTCTCAAGCACTGCTCAGAGACAGTCCCAGCAGGTACATTGTAGAGCACAGGGAAGTCTTTGGAAGGGACCAGCTTTGCCTCAAGACTCCTTGGAGCACAACTATGGCTGGTTGAACATCTACAAAGTCAGGTAGCATTTCAGGCAAAGTGGCATTAGGCCTGAAAGCCTGAGATGTCCAAGTTGTGCATCTAGAAATTGTTTGATTACAAACTGTGTCATGGCTTGTTTGATCCAGTCAACTAAATCTGCAGATATTTTGCACCATATGTTTGTTGTATTTTTGTGAAGAGCCCAGGGGAAGTTGAGTACCTGACCTCATTCCCCTTCCCCCACCTCCCAAATTTTGCCTGGATGGGTATGGATTCTTTGCTGCTGTTTTCTCTCATGAGTATATGCCCTTGGCTGGTCAACAGCATTGAATTCCTCAGGGAGTGCATTCATGGTAGAAAGATAACCAGACCTCATATGATTATAGCTTATCCCAAAGTGGTTATGGTTAGCAGTAAGATAAAGACAAGCTATTAAACCTATCTTAAAGAGCAAAAAATGAATCAGGAAGGAATCCTTAAAATTAGACACCCATACTGCATTTCTAGCTTTCAGAGAGCAGCACAGGGGGAAAAAGAACTGCTCAATGTTTTAAATGGCTGTTTAAATTTCTTTGTTATTGCCTTCCAAATGAAGTTGAAGGATGGTGTAGTAAATGAAAAGCATTAGAAGACCCTGTTGACTTTTCTTTTTGTATCAGGCTTCAAAATCAAAGCTGACTTTCTCTTTTTCCCCTGTTTCCCTTCACTTTGGACCAGTGTGGAGGCTGCTGGGCTTTCAGCATTGTGGGTGGTGTGGAGTCTGCCTATGCAATTAAAGGACATAACCTGGAAGAACTCAGTGTACAGCAGGTTCTTGACTGCTCATACAATAACTATGGCTGCAGCGGGGGATCTACTGTTAGTGCCTTGAGGTGGCTGAACCAGGTTTGAAGCTTGCCATAAATCTCAAACCTTTCCTTAGCTATCATCTTGACACTCTTTTTCACTGGGGAAGAAGTGATGGGGAAGGGGGAAGTGTACAGTTCCTCTGATGTTCTTTCCTTTACTGTTGGTGTATGTGTAGGCATGTGTATATACACACAGGTGTGCGTTTAGATCTGTATGCACATTTGTTTAGTCTGGGAGCAGTAGAGAGCTTGTTCAGGCAGAACTGAAACTGGCTTGGGATTTTCTGGTTTATATATGTTCCTGTCAATGTAACAAATCCACTCACAGAATTTGAAACTAATGTTCTTTGAAAGCGACAAGTGGAACTGCAAACATCCAGTACCTGTGCAGAAGGAGCCACTTATCCATGTGTTGCTTTGTGGGTTTGAGTGTCCAGTTTAGGCACCAGGATCTGGGGAAAAGGAGAGCTGTTGAGCTTTTCTACTTTCAAATGCCTGTGGTTTCTGTTGCAAACACTGTAAAACCATGCATGAGTGTGGAGAACCTGAGAATAAAATTGACTGCATTTACCTGTGCTTCACTTGCAACCCAAACTAATTCCTTCAGTTGTAGCCAACACATTTCACTCATGAAAAATGTGTGTTAATAATGTATGCAGGCAGAAACATTTTAATATCTTTGAAACCAAAAGTATTCTCTAGGACAACAGTTTAAGTTACAAGAAAAAAAATTCCTTAGGTTTTTGAGGTTTTAAAAAGCCAAACTGTTTGTCCTCTTTAGACAATTCTATCCCTGAAGATTTAAATCCTGGTTAGTAACAGTCTAGATAACTTGTTTGAGTTTGTATTGCAAGACAGATGATAGTCATCTGAATTCCTCTAAAGCAAAATTCCCTCTTGCTTGCCAACAGAGGCACTAGAAATGGGTTAGATTTGGGAAGACACTGTCATAAACATCCTGTACTGCAGGAGACAAGAGAAGTGTAAAAGGTTGATGCAGTAGCTTTGTAACTGGACTTTGAAGTGGCAGCCATGATAATACATTATATACTAGCATGAAGGTGTGATGCTGATAGCAGAATTGGACTTAATTTCAGTATTTGATATGGCTGTTCCTGGGATAGCTGTGGTTCTTGAACTGACTCAAGGAAAGGATCATTTTTTCTGTTGATGTCATTTGGAGAGGATGAATGACTAGTCATTCATTACATTTGTGTCTTGACATTGATGAGACTGCTCCTGAGGCTAGTTTAATCCAGAGATACCTTACAACTTTTGTTCATTATTTAAAGACTTCTGAATCCCTTCTGAAGCTTTCTCTGTGACCAAGGAAACCAGAGATAGTAAATACCTTGTTTCCAATGTGACTTTCTTACTTCTAATCTCACCAAGAACACACTGAATCATGAGTGAGTTCTGTGCTCATTTTGAATGTGTTTTGAGCTGCATAATGCTGAGGTCAAATGCATGACATTCTCCTTCATTTATCTTCTTGCAGACCAAAGTAAAACTTGTGAGAGATTCAGAATACACTTTTAAAGCTCAGACAGGACTGTGCCATTATTTTGGTCATTCAGATTTTGGAGTTTCAATAACAGGATTTGCTGCATATGACTTCAGGTAGCTACTGTTGATTCTTTTTATTTGCTGTAGTTTTCCTTCTGTGTTCAGTAACTGTGCAGTAAGCTAGAGCCAATAGTGCATTGACCAGCCAAAGGTTAGGAGGCTGATTGCATCAGTTCTGTAGCTGTGTGCTAGACAAGAATTAATACCTAACATTTTTGGGGGATAAGGTTTGCCTCAATGAATCCACTCAACCTTGCCATCACTAAGCCTGTTGAGATTAAAAAGCTTAGGTCTGTGTCTTGAAATTAGGTCTTTTAAATTGGCTGGGTTTAAACTGGAACATTGAGTCAGACCCAATATTTAATATATGCTAAGTGAGCATCACACTGCTTAAGCAGCAGAAATGGTAAATCCTACCAATAGTAATTGGAATTAATTGAAAAAATTAGGAAGTATTCAATTACTTCAGTATTTATTCATTTACATGCTCAACTGCATCCTCCTCCAGTCCCTGACTTTACAAACACTGTTTACTGAATTTTGTCAAGACAGCTGGTAGCTTTTTAGGTTTCTGTCCCAAGAAAGTTTGTTTCCAGTTTTGATCAGTACAATACAGCTACATACTGAACTTAAAGACAAGAAATATAGTTTTGATTAGGAATTGAATTACTGCCAGGCATAAGTAACTAAAATAAATTTCAACTTTGCCAGTCTGTTTTTTAGCAAATTCAGTTGTTGCACATACCAAGCTGTGATAAAGATTTCCTCTTCTAGCATATTGCATAAGTAAAAGCATATGAGGATGCTGGTGGTAAATGTTTTGATGTGTTTGAGGTACATATTTGTGTGTTTTATTATGTATCATACAAGAGGTGCTTCTGTGTGTTTGGAAAACTAATGGGAAATGATAATACAGACTAACAGTTTCTCCAAAGCTGTGTTTTAATTGAGAAGAGTGATGTATATGCTCACCTTTGCCCACTGACTTGACCTGGGAACATCATGTCTTTGGATCTGCACCTTTCCCACAGCTTCTGTGCCCTGTGTTTGTGTTACTGTATTACATGAAGCACATGGTTACTGATGTTATGTTCTGTCTGTGTAGAACTTGGAGGAAACAGTTTACTTTCTGATTTGTACATCATACTTAACAAGTAGCTTACTACTTCTCAGCCTGCTTCAGTGTGCTAACTTGAGTAACTTGGCCTTCTGACTCATTTCTTTCACAGTGGTCAAGAAGAGGAAATGATGAGGATGCTTGTTAACTGGGGCCCTTTGGCAGTAACAGTAGATGCAGTTAGCTGGCAGGATTATCTTGGTGGCATCATACAGTATCACTGCTCCAGTGGAAGAGCAAATCATGCTGTTCTTATCACTGGCTTTGACAGAACAGGTGAGTTTCCATCAGCTGAACATCAACCTAGTAGGTTTTGTGGGTTTGCATGGGGTTTTTTTCACTTGCAGCTTGCCTCCTGTGGGCAATGAAATCCAATTAAAATCCAAAACTAGGTGCTCTGTTGTGAGCTGTTTGGTGTCACATCAGTTCTGGAAGTGCAGCCTGATTCCAGGGGAAGAACTCTTCTTGTCTGTACTCCTTTAGTTCTGGGGGGACTTCATGTCCTTGTAAAGTTAAGAATATGGCTATATGTGTGTTGACAGTGGCAGAGGATATATTCAGTCTGTTCAACAGAATATTAGCTCTGTCCTCTTGCTGAACAACCTGAAGATTTCACTGTACTGTATCATCAGCCCATCAGAAACTGTGGGATACTGACATGGTAATTAACTCTGGAAGGGGTCAGAAACCTTTTATGCTTCCCAAATCTCATGTTGTCTCCTGGTTATGAAAATGTCTCTTGCAGGTAGTATCCCTTACTGGATTGTACAGAACTCTTGGGGCCCTACCTGGGGAATAGATGGCTATGTTCATGTTAAGATAGGCAGCAATGTCTGTGGTAAGTCTAACAAAAAACAATTCAAGTGGGAAAGGCTGCATGCTGGGGTGCTTCTCCCTCCAAGTAAAGTGATAGAATTGGATCCTCAGAGAGGAAGTACAGATCATTGTTGTTTTAAAAGAGGTTAGTCTCAAAGAGCAGATTCTTTCTTATTTTCTGTAGTGTGCCTCACAAGCATAATCCAGCAAAGGCCAGTAGGTGCTCTCTTCCCCCCACAGATGTTGCCTTCTGATTTAGATGTGCTCTGACACCTCTTTTCAGGGTGCAAGAGCCATCACCCTTTGATAACTTTCACAGGCTGTAGTCAGACTTTGCTTCTAGCACTGGAGAGGCTACAAGAATACAAAAAGAACCAAGGATGAATAAAAGTCTAGTTGGTTCTAGGAGGGAGGAAAGTAGATCTCAGCTATAAATTTGAGGCAAGGAGGGAGTAAAAGGGCTGCAGCTGCCCCCTGCTTCCCCACCAGCAGTTCACCTACTGTCATGGCATGGAGAGGAGAGAAGAAATTCTATGAATTATTTATGGCAAGTCTCCATTTCCAGTGCACATTAAATGTTTGTTTCCTTTTTAGGTATAGCAGATACAGTTTCATCAGTATTTGTTTGACACCTACTGGCCAAAGACCTCAAGTATCTTCTGGACACACACTGGCTATGAAGATTGACTTCTCTGAAATAAGCACTTGCCTGAAGGGAAGTTCTTGCTTTTAGGCAGTAGAGGAATGGGTGGCTGGAGTTTTTAAACTGTTTTTATTTGGCATGTGTGTTGTGCATCAAATCTCTCATGGAATAAGAAGACTCAGATCAACTGCAGGGCATGTAAGAAAAGTTCCAGAGATGGACTGAAACTGCACATGGGAACTCCATCCAGGTCATGAGCAGTACTCCATAAAAAGAGTCTTACAAGGAAAGAAGTGATGACAAATGATGAGGAATTGAGACCAAGTAATCAATAGTATGAGAGAGCATAATTGAAATGTTTTGAATATAAGAACCATAATTAGGTCTGCTCTAACTGGGCAGGGAGGAAGGGCACTTGGAAGAAAATACTCTGTTATTCTTTCATACTTGGCTTGGCTTTTCCAGCACCTCTGACAGGCACATGTTGTCTTCTTCCTTTTTGTGAAATACTTCCTTTTCTCTAGAATTAGAGGAACAGAGGAGGGACATAGATAGTCATGAAAGTTGTTTCCTCAGCAGCCAGTGCCTCTGAGGTGCTGCAGTCCTTCAATTTCAGTCTTCAGACCTTTATTGGGTAAACAGAACTTCAAAGCTTTGCAGCATAGGGAGTGTGTTTTGGAAAGTGCCTGAAATACCAGAGTCTTCTGCATTCATTTGTTAGATGGACAGAAAAGTAAGAAGTAATTGTTTTTAGACAAAGGGAGGCAGTTCTAGTGGTTTAACATCCTGTGTCCTGGCAGGAGATATGTGTTTGCAAATCAGCCTTTCTCTGCTTTGAGAGCAGTGTCAGCTCCATGCCTTCTCTCTGCTCTACTTCATGACTAACAGTGAAGTCAGTTGCAAAGCAAAAATTAAACAAATTATATATTAGAGATAAAAGCCTGTGAGAGTGGGGCTTGTTAATGTGTATTTGCCACCTATAGAAAGTCAGCAATTACAGAATACCCCAAATATATGAGTGTTTTCCTACACAAGTTAAATTCATAGGTGGGACTTGCTGGGAATCAAAAAGGGGTTCCAGCTTTGCTGACCTCTAAAACTGCAGTTGCAGGCAAGTGTAACTAGAATTTACAACCAAACATGTAATTCTAAATGCTCTGAATCTTTCATCTGCAATGTTTTACCTCTGTCTTTTATGAAGAAATAGTACAGAAAGTATTGAAGCAACTCCATAGTTTTTGCACTCAATTACTGTACTGTATTAAGAAATTAGTGTATTATAACCTTTTTGGGGTGAATGCATTGAGTTCATAATTGTCTATTCTAAGCATTGCCAATTTAGTCCTTTAAATGAAGACCAAGTGTGATGTTTCACTACTTCAGGTTCTGCTGCTTACTGAATTTCCTGGCTGAAAACTTCAGACTATCAAAAAGGGAATCTTCTGCAGTCTTCTTCCAGCCTTCTGGAGGGATGGGCTTCCCTTACAGCTTACAAACAACAAACAGCACACTTCTGTAACTGGAAAACAGTAGCCAAAAGTCCTAATTGACATTGGTGAGAGTAATGCTGCAGTACTATCAAACAGAGACATCCCACCAGTGGTTTTGAGGTTGTACTACCAGGCACAAGTACCTCAAGTGCCAAGATACAGAGCAGCTCACCAGAAATTAGGGCCTAAAGCATGTGTATTTCCAAAGGAAGCATTTAAAGAGATGAGAGTCCATCTGATGAGAAGACAACACAGCTTCATCAATATTCTGTGGCCAACTTTGCCTTGCTTTTATTGTCTCTCAATTCTATCCTTGTTTCAATGATATTTTGGATAAAGAACACTTTAAAAGCCTGTCATGCTGCTGTTTGAACTTTATGCTTGCTTTAGAAGAAGACTTAACAAAAGATGAGGTTTAATATTGCTTCATTTGAAGTGCAAAGTACTTAACATTTGCTATTCTTAACAGGAAGTATTTCTATGAGAGGGGTTTACATTCACATGTAACACAGATAGCAACATGATTCTTGAGGGATGTGAAAGTTCAAGATGCTCAGGTTTCTCTAGGTTCAGCACTTCCTTCTCAAAATCTAGCTTTTGAAACTGTCAGCCCCAAATTCCTTTTGAAATTCCAGGAGAGCTCAGAAGCTAATACTCATCTGAAAGTGATGATGCTAATTATGGCCTCAGCTAGAAGTAAATTAATAGCAGCCATTAGGCAAACACCAATATGTACAAAGAAGATGTGATCGTGACAAATCTGTGTAATTTGCTCCCTCTCTTTAAGTGCAGGTTTTAATTAGGCAGCTGAGAGTTAATTTGGTCACTGAGTTGAACTGGGGTATTCTTTAGTCTTACTAACTCAATACAGATTAGTTTTTCTGCAAACAATTAAGTTTCTTCCACAGGTCAATCACACTATTCACATAGCTGTCATACATAAATACTTATTTACATACTCACACTCTGTGAGAATAGCTGTTCTATTTGGGGGATAACAGCACCCCTCAAGGTGGAAGTCCTGAAGTTCTTTACAGCAACCAGTCTAGAAAGGCAGGCTAGTCAGAGTCATCACTGCTGAAATAGGAGCTGTCACAGTATTCTGCTGTGTAGAGGAACTTATGAATGGTTGGGTTCATCTTTGGTATCCAGTGTCTTGGCACTAGAAATGTTGAAAGATTGAACAAATCCACAAACACCTTGTATCTGTCACTGAAAAAGACAATCAGAACAATTAGTACTGCAGTATCTGCATACAAGGCCATCATTTCAAGATCCTAAGGAATCATTCTATCTTTTATTTATTTAATATGGTCTCTGCACTAACCCTCCTCCTGAGTATTCCGGAGTATGAAGCCAATCCTGTTTCTAGGGCATAGCAGATTGGACTTAGAAAGGAAATGTGGTTGCTGTAGTCACATCTTTTGAAAATGCAGAGCATCTAGGCTATCATCTCCAGACCTCCACTCTTGTGGTAGATATGAAGTAGAATTTATCTAGGAAGAACATAAACCTGAAATTAAGAAGGCTTGCTGAAGTAGAGAGAGAACTTCTACTCTTCAAATTCAATCCAGCTACTGTTTTCTGTTTCACTCTCTGTTACAGTGGCTGTGATGGGAATCATTGCCCACAGCCATACATAGCAGTCACCAGTTACCTACAGTTCCTCTTTGAAAACAAACCTCAAAGGAGGTCCTCTCAGAAGATGTTCTAAATATCCTTGCACTTTTCGACATAATGTTCAGGACTGTCAGGATGTAGTTGCAGCTAAAAGGCTGGAACTGGCTTAACTGGCTGAAGCCTCAAATTTTGTGTCAAAAGAGAGTCTATCCATTCAGAAAATTCAATGCTCAGGCCCCAGCCATCTCTTTTAAGTTCCTTTTCTGCTTCATCTAACAGAAGGAAACGTTTCTGATTGTTGCTTGCACAGCTTGAGAGTATTGATTACTCTAAGAATATATTCAATCCTCAATTGAAGTCACTTAGACTGTAAGATTAGGGGTCAAGCTAAGGGATAAAGACACTGTCATCAGTTGGCACAGTAGGCAACTGGACTCACTTGCAGCCCATGTCACCTCATTAACTTGGCCTAGCTTGCACACAACTAAACAATGCAGTATTGATATTATTGGTGTCACTGTGACACTTAGATCACTTGACTGAGAATTATAGATGGCACTTTGCATGAACAATCAATCAAAAGGAGTTCTGTTTGCCCCAAAAGGTTTGGAATTTATATATATCAACCTGGTAAGTGAATGTACAACAGCCAGGAGGAAATGCTAGAGTCTCAAAAGAGAAACAAAAGCCTTCTGGCCTCCAGTGAGCTGTCTGAAAGCTGTCTCTTGGCATTAGTGTATCCACAAACCACATTACTGCAGGTCATGGGGAGAATGCGTTATTCTTACCTCACTGTGGAGCGCAAATAGTGGTAGCCTGATGAGCCTCCAGTGCCAGCCTTGCTGCCAATCATTCTGTGCACCATGCAGACATGGTTATCTGAGTAAGGCAGAAGAAAGACAGGGTGTAAGTTCAGTGGGAAGATGTAACCAAAGGGTCCCACAAAGTTGCATCACTGAAATATTAAGAGATCATGGAGATCTTTACAGAGATGTGGTGCTGCTAGGTTTTCAGCAAACAGCAGTTAATTAGGCCACTCTTCAGTCAAATCATATCAAATTCTTGTTAATACAGAATGAATCCACTAATTATTATACAGTATTATGCTCAGTTAATACAGAAACATTCCATTCATGTATGGATGTCTAGATAGGAAAGGAGCAGAAGGAATGTTGCATCTAAAGAGATACCATGATGATGTTTTGGGATACACTGGAAAACAGAAGCAGTAGCTATGCCTGGGTATGTAATGATCCCAGAAGCAACTGTTCCTCTTTCCCCTTGGCCAAAGTGCAAACAAAAAGAAGTAATTCCTAAAGGGATGAACTCAGAAGCTCAGTTCTAAAACTCTGGATGTAATTTGCCTAAAAGAGGGTAAAAAACCCAACAATTTACTCTCATCTAAAAGAAGCAGTGTCACAGTCATAAAGGGAAACTTACATCTCCATTTGGTCATGAGCACATCAATATCCATGAGGGAGGTAAGAAGCTGAAAGGGAACCTGAAAACGAGGTTCCTCCCTTGAAAAATGGAAGAGAAGACAGTGAGACCTTCTATGATATGCTGTATTTTTCAAAGTAGCACTTCACCAACACAGAATAGTGACTTAATGCATGTTCTTCTTAATTGGTATGGAAATGTGAGTAGATACTTTAACAAATGCTTCTGCCAAGTCTCTGTCTCTGCCTTTTCCCTCATGCTTCTGAAATCTTTCTAGGAACTCTCTAGAACAGCTTAAACAAGGCATGTTCTAGTTTCAGTCTAAGAAGCAGATTGAAACCTGCTGCCCAAAGAGGTCCTTTAACCCCTACCCTTTAAGATGCTCAGAACTCTATGGGATACAGCCCTGAGCAGCCTGATCTGACCTTCAGGTTGGATCTAGCTAATCTGGGTTTTTCATGGATGCTTGGACTGGATTACTCTCCAAGGCTCAATCCAAATTGTGCTGCTGCCCTCAGCCTTCACCTCTCCTCCTGCCAGCAAGCATTAAAGAGACATCATCTAACATTACCTGTAGAAGTAGATCATTAAGGCACCCTTCAGTGCTTTGTAAGACAGTCTTCTTTCTCCTGCAAAGCACAAGTGTCCTTAGTTTGTTAGGATTTCTCCTGCAAATGGAATGCTATTATCTGATTATATATAGCATGCAAACCCCCTACCTTTACTGAGCAGGTGCTCGTGGCGCTTCTCATCAAACAAGGAGAGTAAAACATCTTTCTGTTTCTGGAATTCAGATAATAAGTCATCTTTTTCTTCTGATTCTGGTTTGGCCTTTGATATTGAAAACAAAAACAAAACCAGCTTTTAGAATTCAACAGGGAAAATCAAGGGCTTCAATGATACCCTTGATATAACTTCTACCTTTAGCATAAATCCTGGCTAAGTTTACATCTTTAATGCAAGAGCTGTGTTTTCAAACCAGATAGAGGAGTCCCTGTCCTTCACAAAGCAGATACCACAAAATGTACAATTAAACAGCTGTCAACACAATTCAGATGAATGCATCTTTAAACAAACAGGCAGTTTATCACTTTTCTTTGGACCTGGAGGCCTTAAAAACACTCTGCATTTGTTTGAAGGCTGGCTATTTTATTATGTTTTTTTCAAGGGAAAAAAGAAGAAAACCTTGCACAGAGATGGATAAGCAAATCCTAAACAAAAAAGTTTAGATAAGTGACAAGGTTGTAAACAGATATTCTTAGGAAACCAATTCATTCTTGTATCATGGTGCTTTTTCCATTAAATATGTACTAAAAGACCTGTAGGTCTTGCAATATTTGGGGTTTCCTTCTGCAAGTGCTAAGTAAAGTTTCAGTAAAATCAGTTTCAACCCTTCTATTGATAATATCCTTTTCCTTTTGAAACCAGAATCATCTGTGTAGCACAAGCTTTAAACCATCTTAGATGTCAAATTACAAACTTGGTCAGATTTCTTGAAAAATGTGCAGCTTTTTTCTGCTTCTTGCAGACAGAGGTTGCTGGAGCTGAAGTGAAGTGAGTAAGAAACTGAGTGAGCCAAAAGTCAATTTTATGTCAGGATGTTAGTTTGCCAACTGTATGTGCTTACAGCTAGACCTAGAGTTCAGTATATACCTGCAGCAAGGCAAATTCCTCTTCTAGGCCTTTTAATACATTTACTTCAAATTGTCCCCAGAAATCAAATCCTTCTGCTTCAAGTCCAGGAGTTCTTTCCAGCCATGCCTTTAACAATAATAATAATAATAGTAATAATAATAATAATGTGTTCAGACATTAACAGTGCAAGCACATTACCCTAGAATTACAGATTATAGCAACATAAATTACACTGCTCCAGTTGTTATGGTTTTATACCCTGCAGAGGTGCTTATTTCTGGAGTAAGCATGTCCATGATGATGATTTATATCTGCATTATGGAGCTGTGCAAACTCACCCACAGGTTCCAGGTTAAATGACTAGTGTTGGAAGACAAAAGCTGTCTCATTCTAAGAGTAATTCTAAAAGCAACTCCCTTGTAGATACAGGAAAACAATCTTATTCCATACACACATTGTAAAGATAAATCTCAGAAGGGTAGACAGAGCCATCTATATAACCAGGGTTTGTCCCATCAGACAGGCTGAATACTGGTCAAGCAGTTTGTCATTAACTTACACCACAATGTGTGATGATACAAGACAAACTTACTTGGCACTTAGCAAAGATTTCTCTTTGATATCCTGTTAATAATGGGGGTTGAATTAGGAAGGAAAGGAAAAAAACCTATAGGAATCTTTATGATCAAACTCAATTTAGCTCCTTCTCCTCTGAAGAATATAAGAATGTGAAGTCTTAATGAGTGAAGAGAAGCTAGAGAAATTTCTGGTATATTCTGTATCAGGTGTCATCAGACAAATGAATAGGGCTAATAAGAGTGGATGCTCTTTTGTGTATGAAAATGGTAAGGGAATTAGAGAAATTACTGAGTCATTCATAACTCTGAGATGAATCTTTAAACCAAGGTAAGTGACAACAAAACGTTTTTTATGAACAGTTGTTAAACATCTTTTCTTCTTTCCATTTTGGATAGGCATTTTTTCCTTTCCTTTTTTAGACCACTCAATAACCATCACTAGCAGTGGAAATATCCTTAAACTTTTATGGTCAGGAAAAACAATGTGAATGAAACAATGCATTTATAGTCTTAGCTCATACTTCCACAATGCAGTTTAGTAGTTTAACAGTCAAACCTCTCCGAAAAGAGGAAATTTTGTGAAGAAAACAGTTGGTTTACTACTAACTAACTCTCATTTCAAGTTTGGTAAGAATCCAAGACACAACTAACTGGCCAATTGGCAATATCCTTGCTTCTCTCAAGGAAGGAGAATTTGTCACTGGCACCAACAAAGGGCATTGAAGGAGATGGAGAAAAACAAAGGAAGGTCTAAGACATTACCTCCACAAGCTGCAGGAGGGTTGGTTCTTGCTCTGATTTAAGCAGTAGTTCATAATCTTCTCCCTTGAAGTTATCACGATAATGCCTTCTGTTGTAGGGGACTCTTAGGCTCTGGGGAACTCCAATTTTATTCTCCAGCAAACGAAACTGCAGGCTCTGAAAACCTGAGGCTGGGCTCAGGTAGTATCTGGGAACAGAAGAAAAGAAGAGCCAAAAATGCAGGATTTGATTTTACAGTGCTGGGGTTCTCTGGAGCTCAACAACAACATCAAAAGAGATGTGTTTTACATTGAGGAATATAAAACAGGTATCTGATCATTTTTTATCCCATTCAGAAACAGATTTAGTGGGGTTTGTTTCAGGGATTTGTTAATGGGGTTCTTTCAGTGTTAAATCCTGTGTGACCATGCTGAAAAGAAAAAGATGAATAAAAGTAAACTGCAATCCCACATTGCTAGATAACTGTAATGCTCTCTGAGTTGAAAATATCAGATTTGACAGAAACAGATCACTCATGTGATTATATGGTTGCTTATCAAATGACAGTATGTTGTTGAAAAGCAGAAGAAAGGATGCATCAAACAAGATGATTAGCCCATGGATTTGCACTGCTGCAGTGTAAGGCTTAGACAATACAAATGTTTCAGGCTTCCAAGAGAAGCAAAATTGGAGTTCCATGTGCTTAAGGAACATTACAAGACAGAAAGGAAAGGGTACTAAAACAATGCAGAAGAGGATGTGATGCTGGAGAGCACTTGAGGTCACAAGTCAGAGGTCAGTGACAGAAACAGAACAGGAAGGGAGAGAGTGGATGAAGCTGTCACACACAGTAGTGTAGTGTAAGGACCAGGCTAAAGTGAGGGAAGAGGTACACATGTCACAGGAGATGTGAGGCAAGCTAAGGGATCCCAAAGAAAGCCTGGGCAGAAGGCAGAAGAGCTGCCAAACATCCAGCCCAGCAATAGATTAGGGATCTACTGTAGAGCAGAAGTTTTGGGGGAGGGAGACAGCAATGCTTCCTCCAGCCACTTGAAGCCTCCAGCACCACAGACACACTGAAAGCATAAAGTAAGGAAACACTAAGCAAACCAAGACAGCTGAAATAGCATTCCACAGCAGCACACATGAACATGAACAATTAAGTTGTACTTTGCAGAGCATGCTAGACTCTCACTCAACTTCTTAGCAGATTGTTGCACTCTAATGTCAAAGCTGCCTCTCTAAAGCATGCTCTCATCTTGCTGAATGACACCTGTACTACAAGCTGCCAGACCCCATCCAAAATCCACAACCAGTTCTGAGGATGGGAATTACCAGCTCTGGGATTACTGTGGAGAAATAGTGAGACTTTACCTGAACTCAAAGAAGTCCAATGCAGTCATAGTTTCCAAAATTGAGAACTGTTCCACAAGTAACTTCAGAATCATTGAAATTCTGTTCATTCGAGTAATAACCTTCAGCATGTTCCTCTCATCTCTGACCTGTAGAAACCATCAAGATCATAACCAGACAGAGTTGTCTTCTCTCTATAGCCTGCCTGTTTATCTCAGGTCTTTTCACAGGTGTACATCACTCTAGTTCCCAAGTCCTTTCCACACAACACCCATAGCAGCAGGATCTCACACTGAACAGAGAGCCCTGTTCTTAACTGAAAACTGAAACCATTATTTTCAGAGCTCAAACCCCATTTCTCTCTGACTGATGATAACAAATAACAGACAACTAGGCTAAATAGATAGGATTTCATTTTTGTTTAGAATTTCATTTCATGTAGTGACTTCTATTTCAGTAAAGAAACATGAAATGAAATTCTAAACCAAAATAATTGATAGCATGATCATTTCCAATCATTACCATAGGATTTTAATGATAGGTTAATTATATTATGCTTTCTGTTAGAATCACTTCTATAATCATTTGTTATTGCAAAGGAACAAGTCATAAGGCAGGTGTAGAAAGTACTTAAAAGTTAAGAAGCAGAATAATCTGAGATGTACATCAAGACAGAACATCTAAAAGGAAATCTGGTGGGAAATAGAAAATATTACATAGAAAACAGAGAAGCTTTCTTCTGGCTATGTTGAACACTTTGCCTGCAGAGGAGTCTGCAAAAATTCCTACTAGTTTGAATTGGATTAAACTTCTCTGGAAGACCTAGGCATGAAGCTGGGGAATATCAAACTACAAAAATGAAAGATGATAACCATTTGGCTAATGGTCTGGCTGGGCACTTAACCTTAATATTGATATTTCAAATTCTGACTATGAGCAAAGTTCCATTTTGCACAAAAATACATAATGGAAAATTACTCTGCTTAAGAATTGATTTTGATCTGTTATAATTTGATATAATGTTCAACTAAAAAGCCAACAAAATTATGAAGACAGAGGACAACAGAGAACTTTTTCATTGGACATTATGATAAAAAGCTTACTTGGAATCATAGAATTGTCAGAGTTGGAAGGGACCTCAAAGATCATCTAGCTCCAACCCCTTCTTTCAGTCTGGTCTAGCTTCAAATTCTCTTCATCTAGACATGCTCACAATGCTATTCAAGATATTACTCAACTTACATGAAGGCAGCATTTTTCTGTGGATGCAGTATCAGGCCAGGAATTTCCCTTTGGTATCTATTGTTGTGAGATTTTTTGTAGTTTGGGACATATTTTAGAGATGTTCAAAATATTCCTGTTATATTTGTAATTTTCAGAAAGCCTCATGCAAGTGGACACTGTGATTTTGATTATTGCTTTTCTGTTGCATTTAGGAATACACAAGTACTGGGAAGAGTTTTCCTTTCATGCAGGAGATATTGGATGGAAGGATATAGTATGTAGGCTTCAAAAAGTTGATCAAAGGCTGTAGTGACTTCAACATAAAAATACCTGTGAGCCATCTGCTTTTCAGTTTTGTTGCTCAGGATTTCATGCATGTGGGAAGGACTTGGGAACTATAGTGGTGTAGAGCAGCATGATTTTTCTGCAGTTGCATATCCCCAGGTTAAGTTTCTGCAGTTTTCCAGTACTAGCAGGAGAGCATGAGAGCATTTAGGCCAATGAAATTGGTCTTGGAGAGTCATCTATGTAAAAGGTAGACTTGAAGACAGGATTTTGCTGATCAAATGTCTGCACTATCAGGGTATAAGAGCCACTCAGCCAAATTTCTTTTTGATCATCAATATTATTTGTTATGCTGTTTTTAACAAAGAGTACATGTTGCTTTAGTAAAGCCCAATATAGCATGCTGGAAGACAGGCAACAAGAGAAAGAGAGGGCTGCATTTTCCCAAAATGAGTATTTGCTTTTAACTTACATGGCCATTTTGAAAGATCACCCTCACAGAGTCCATTTCCCACAGAATCTGCTTAAACCAAAGTTCATAAGCTACAACAACAAAGGCATTGTTAGGATTAACTTCAACATTACTTTGTTGTTCCTTCATAGCACTGGAGAAGTAAAATTCTTACAGTTTGATTTGAAATGATTAGCCTATATTCACACTGCTGGTGGACAAAAAGATGCTGATACACTAACATATTACTTGTCACAGGATGCTGTCCTTTACCTAAACTGTTACTTGAAACAATCTAGTGTCAAGAATACTGACAGAATTTTTAAAGCATGTTTTACACCTCAGATATTTGGTGTACAGAATGTTCATTACCAAAGGAGGCAAGAGAAAATCTAGATCTAATATACTCCTTTCAAGGTAACTCCAGAGCTGCTTACACTCTATATGTCAGTACCAGAAAAATATCATCATGCCACTGCCTAAAAAACACATGGATGTTAGCATTTAGGGAGCACCTAACCACAACACTGGCTCCTAAAGAGCCTCTAGGTGGTTAAAGCTGGAATGAAGTTTCAGAGAAGGCACAAGCCAAACACACAATATTTGCTTAAAGCAAAGTGCATAGCAGCATTTACTCAGACAGGAATTCCTTTCACCACCTTAATATCTCTAGAAATAGAACCAGCCAAATCTTCAGTTACCAAATCTAAAGGTTACACTTACAGCTCCAACAGCATGGGGTTGATTATGACCTTACAAGTGATACAGGGATATATACAAATAAAAATGCAGACAAAAGAGAGAGCAACTGCTGTGACTGTGTCTGAAATGAAAACAAATTGTGCATTGCATGTTTCAGCACTGAATAAATTTCTGTGGCCAAAATGCTGGTTGGCCACCACTGAACTCCTCCCAACCACTTACCTTGATGTGTCACAATGAAAAGATGCTCATCATGGATTTTGTTTCCTTTCTTCTCACTCTGAAGTTCTTGAGCATTCAGTATTTTGTTCAGCTTTGGAATAAAGATAAGACTGTTCTCTAAAGCTGTCAATGCTGCTATCAGCAATAGCACTCATACTATTTAGAGCTAAGAATTAAAGATAATGTTTAAATATATATATTTATAGCCTTATGTTCCAGGTTGTATGATAAGTTAGACTAAATGGTCTCAGATGTCACTGCCTAAAATAGAACACTTGTGTACCTCAAGTAATAAAGTTTGGAAAACCACTTTAAGGGTATTTTTAATTCTAAGAACAGAGAAAACAAAATATCCAGTGTATTTTCCAGATCTTACATATATACTCTCATGTTCTGTGAAAACTGAGTTCCTCTAGCAATAAATTCTGTGTAACCATGTAAAAATGTCTGCACAAAAGTTCTCTACTGGTTATATCAGTTCTGGCATCACTAATTTTTTACTTAGTCAAATTTACAACATAATCATTATTGTTTTAAAAGCAATCTTTGCAAGATTCCTTATTAGTACATGACCAATTCAGTCTTCTGTTTACATGCAGAGAGTAATTCTGCTTGCTTCAGTTCATGCTGTCACAGAAAAAAAGATCTAGGTTCTTCTATTACTTACAACATTTGATTTTCACTTAACTAGTTCTAGTTGTGGGGTTTGTTTGGGTTTTTCTTAGGACCTCCTTAGTCCTCATCACAACCCCTAGATTTCTGCTGCCCAAGATTCTGGTCTTTCATGCAATAATTTGGGGAAGCTGCACAGTGCCTGCTGATGTGGAGAAACTGCCAAGTGGTGGCCATCAGAGCACAGAAAAGCCTTTGAGGTGCACCATTTTACAGTTTAGGTTTACCAATATAAATAACTCCCTCCCAAACCCCCAAAATATCCAGCTCCCATGCAGTTTGAGAAACCATCCCACACTTCACCTGCAGCAACCCAGCTGAGACAGGCACCTGTGTGCACGCTACACAATGAGAACTCAGGTGGACAAGGGGCACTTGGAGATCTGTCTTAGTGACTGCCTGACTGCTGGGAGATGCAGCAGTCACAGGTCCTGGCCCAAGTCTTAAGAGTGACCAGGGCAGTAAACAGGAAATCCTTAAACTTACTTGTAGGTAGTCTCCATAGACAAGTCCACCTTTGCTGGCTTTATTTATCCCTTCTTGTGATTTGTCATCTTTTTCATCTTCCAAAGACAGGTTGTTAAAATTAAATCTAAGAAGAAAATGAGTTAAATATACCAACTATTACATTAAAGAACTATGACTATACCTGGCCTTTTACTAACAGATGCAGCTACAGTTCAAACCATGCTTTGTTCTGAGAAACTGAAGCTCTGAAGCAGGCTTTTGAGAAACAAGAGTACACCTGAAGTACCCCTTGCCACAGAAACAGCTGGTAGCATTGCATCTAGTTCATCAAATCACAAGTGTTCAGACAAGCTCTTGTACAATTCCTTTTCTTCTAGCAATAGCTACAGGTGTCTGCTTGTTGATAATAACTAATTCCTCTCTGAGCTTTCATACTTTACATTAACATTATATCATTTGAACTGATATGATGAAGTAAATCAGAGGGATGAGGGACTTACAGGTAATTGCTCCTTGCAAAGGGGCAGCCACTCATGATCCCAGGAGCCAAAGTCACTGAGCTGCACAGCAGGGCACACACTCTGTCAGTGCTCCCACATCAGCTGCAGTCCCCTTATATGTAACCTTATCTCACTGCCTGGGCCAGCCCCCACTTTCTCCTCCTTAGCCCTCAGCCCATCCCCACTATTCAATCACCACAGAAACTATCACTGCACAAAGGTCAATAAGTTCATGTGCTGCTGGCTCTCCAGAGTTTGGGTTTTTAAATCAATCACAACAGAAAAGGCTGGCAGACTTGCTTTGTCCTATGGCACATGCTTTTCTGCTTGTTTTGGAGGTGAAAGCTGGTGCAAAGGGCAAACCAATAAGAAAAAGGCAATATTTAATACTTTCAGGAACTGTTAAAGTAGTTTCTTTTAACTTGCAGCCCCTTATACCAAGTGCCAAGGTACCTTGAAGTTTATAAAGTCAAACCTATGGAAAAGGAAAGGGAAGGAGAACATATTCCTACTGCAGACTGAATAATGCTTATAAGGGATTTCAAGTAATAAACTTTAAAAAGACACACAGAGATTAAGAACTAAGAATAACCCTGCACATTTCATGTATTTTTTCCAGTGGTCTTCATTTTATTTCCTCCTGCAAAAGTTTCACTCTCCTTTATTGACCAATGTTACTCAATTCTATTTGATCCCCAGCTCAACACACAATGACGTCAGATGGAAGCAGTGTGCACTGCTCTCCTGCATACCAGCCTTTCCTGAAAAAAAGGTTAATGCTCAGTTTTACTGCAAACAAAGCCACAAGGCCCCTGTGACCCCAAACCATTTGCTCTCTGCAAGACTTACTCTGCTTAATGGTGTCTGTGTGGTGATTTCAGCTGTTCTGATCACTTAAGAGTAGCTGATTCATAAAAGAAGGCATAGTCAGTAGAGGGGTGTTACCTTCCTCACCCAGATGCCATGTGTCAGGATATACAAAGTATATTAATCATCAAGTAACTTAAAGCTCAGCTAAGCCACAAGGAAAGTAGGACCCCACTGAGGCAACCCACCAAGCAAAGGCAAGGTGTTCTTTCTTCATGATGCACGACCTGGTAGAGGAAAATAACTTCAACATCTCTGCACCTATGCATCTGCACTCAAACAGTTTGATTACCAGTGTAATAATCTCTCAC
This sequence comes from Galbula dea, assembly GCA_013399015.1. NCBI lineage: Eukaryota > Metazoa > Chordata > Aves > Piciformes > Galbulidae > Galbula > Galbula dea. The sequence goes on from VWZX01005094.1 coordinate 2,525,220, forward strand.
ATCCACACATCTCAAGTGTAGACAAGGAAGGTTTTTCTTGCCATTTCTACACCCCTTCACCTAAAACACTCAGACAGAGCCTCCACTCTGAAAGCAAACTTTCTGTTACCTTTCCTCACAAAACAAAAGCAAAGAAAGGGTGTGAATCTAGTGAAAATCAGGACAGTTAAAAAAATCTTGAGCTCTTAATCTCCCCAAAGAAGTTAATGTCTGGTTTCTGGTGCAGTTTTAGTTTCTTCTGTGGGACACAAATAACCAATTTCCAGAAGGATGGTCTCTGACTTGAACCTTTACATTGCCTACTTAGTAGATAAAGTACTTAGTATCCTAAACTCCCTGCTTTAATGTTTTAACTCCCCATTTGGGAAGTAATGCTACCATTGATCAGTTCAGGGTTACCAAACTCACTCAAAATCTAGCTGAGGATACTACCTGAAAGCAAAATATAAGTGTTAACTTTAACTGACAATATTGCTTCTTTCTCAAAAATGCAACATCATTTCCCTTTTGCATGTTGGCCACTCAGAACCACACACGAGCAGATGGAACCACACACAACTTGTTGTTCATGCTGTGGGTGAATAAGCAAGGCTGTGAAAAACAGGCCTGTATATGTGCCCTTCAGCTTTTATTTAGTTATTTGTTTATTCACTTTTAAGGCATAAAAGCCAGCTAGAAAGACATCTGCTCACCCCAGAAACATCAGATGACTCTACCCATCAGCAGACAGTGAGAATGTTCTGTTTCATAACTGGGCAGATTCTGCATGTTCTTATTGTGTGGGGCTCTGTGTTTAAAACATTAGTCTGATGAGGACAGGTAAGTAAGGATGACCACACATCCACTGTCAGGAATTCACTCAGAGTCTTCTCTTCTACTAAATCTCAAGTTTTCCTACATGAAATCACCTGTGGAGAAGCAAAAATGCACACACAAATGGTTAGGATAGTGTCACTCATTCTTCTGCTCAAACTCTCATTCTGATTACCAAATCATCATAGATCAGTTTGCTTTTCCAATATTCATTAACATGAACAAAGAGCTTGGAGATCTTCTGGCCACAAACAAGTGATGCCTGAAGCTTCCCAACACTGCTGTCCCAGAATCACAGGCTAGGAGTTCTCCAGCACAGATGGCTTCTACCTAGGTGACAGTGGCTGCACTGAGCTGGATAAAAGATCCAAGTAGGTCATGGCATGCTGAAGAGTTTCTCCTAGAAAGCAGCAGATATCTTGGGAAGAGCTATTACACAACAACAACAACAAAACACATTTAAAAACCCAACCAAACAAAAGCCAACCAGACAAAACCCCCCAAAACCTAAAAAGCAAGCTTACACAGAGATCATTTCCCCAGTATTCCTATCTAACTTTCCCATGTTGATAGTCTAGGACTTCTTCACATATCTTAATGTGTCCTTGCATTTCATAACCCTTCTGTGAATCCACAGCCTGAAGCAATGAGTTCCATAACTGAAGTGTGTATCATCTGAAAGAGTAGTTCCTTCTGCTCCATTCAAGCTTCCTGCCAAGTAATCAAGTCATTTTAATTTCCATTTGGTGCTAAGCCATGGCTTATAAGCTTATGAGAAATAATTCTAGTGCCCTTTTATAGTCCCAGTCACCCTTTTCTGCACTTGTGCAGATTCTGTAGTGACCTTTTGGAGATGGAGCATTCAAAAGGCAAATATCTTTTCCATGTGTGGATGGAAGCATTGGCAGTTCCATAAAATTATAGTGATGACAACAAACCCACAACTGTAAGAGTGTAATGCAGTACAGCAGCTACTGGTAGGTTTTGGCTAAAAGTTGCAGTTTAAATGGCATAGATGAAGGATCCAGTAGCCTCAGCCAGAACCTCACTGTGCTGGCTGCTATACATGAACTGAGCAAAAATCAGTTTCCCAGCCAATTTAATAATATCATGAGATAGGTGAACAAAGATACATAAAAGGAAGATGAAGAGAAGATAAATCTGGCACCAAAACATCTCCTCTCCTTAAATGAGTGCTTTGTGGTTTGCAAAACTAGAGCTGCTGTTTAACTACCATTTGAAATTAGCAGTCATGTTTAAGAAAAAGGAAATTTTGTGACCTAAGGCTAAAACAAACAAGTTTAAGGTTGATGCAATATTAATAATCCAATCAGACATTTGTACCTAGGGGAGGAACAGAGCTCAAGGTCTTGCAAACTACAAACAAAGAGAATAGATAGTGCTGCAAGGATTTTATTTATTTTTTTTTAAGAAATATTGTATTTGTTCTACTTCTTAAAGACAAAGACCTGTGTCATCAGCTTCCAGCACACCTTTAACTTCAATTTATGTTTCACATGTCCCAGCATAATCCTCCTCCTGTCACTTATCACGTGAGGCTCAGCAGAATTTGTTTCACATTGCACAGTGTATGACTTTCTTCATGCTGGTACCAAATTTCCTGCCTCAAGCTATGCTTAAAAACCAACTCTTTTTAGATTGCCACCAGTTCACCCTGCACCTGTGTTTTCTAAATACACAGCACTCATGTTGATTGTGCTTTCATGGGTTGTCTGTGAGCCTAGTTTGATGGCGAAGCAGCCTGCTCTCTGAATCCTCCCTGAGGAACAACTTATCTTCCTCCTGTTCTGACTGAGAATTATTTCCTAAGGATGGAGAAAGTGTTGTTTTACTGTTATAGGCAAAACTTCCTCCTTTCATCAGTGTAGCAGCATCAGCCAAAACTATAAACATCGGAAGAAACCAACATATCTTGAATACACGCCACTGAGTGAAAGAAAACCTCTCCCCTCTTAAATCCTTGCAGCCACACCTTACAAGATGCAGTCCTTTGGTACAGGAAGGCTGTTGTCCTTCCCTTCCTAAACACCTAAAGCTTGGTTACCAGTCAGATACAGTGAAGTCAAAGCCTGGAGCCATAAACTACTCCATGCCTCCATGTGGCTCAACTCGTGCTTCTGTTTACTCCCTGGCACAGCTGCCTAGCAAGTGCAAAGGGCTGCTTCAGGACACAGGCTGATAACAATTTGCTAATCTGATGCTGTTCAGTGGTACCATTAATGGCTTGGATGACAGAATAGGTTGTACACTTCTTAAACTGACAAATGAGAACAGCCTGGAAGGTATAATAGCATGGTGGCAGATGGGGGCTAGAATTCAAACTTATCTTAATGCACTCAAATAAATAATGTGCAGCTTTAGTGATGGAAAGGGGAGCACTTTTCAACTTCAGCTATGATAACCAAACTAGCAAACAAGAAATCCTTTAGAAATGATCAGGATATTTCAGTTATTCAGAAACAACTTCAGGCAACAAAAGGCAGAACTGTGACCACAGCAAATTTTATACTGCAAATTTAAAATGCAATCTTTCTACTTGGCATGGAAACTTTCCTTCCCATCCAGCATCAGAAAGAATTTTCCTGTTGTATTATGACCTGGATACCACTCTTCAAGAAAAATTAAGGCCACTTGGAAAGGGTTCAGGAGAGAATGGCAAGAACAACAAAAGTTTGATAGAGAAAATATGGCCTAAAATATGGAAGCATGTTCTTGACCTGTCATAAAAAATAATCTGCACAGACACAGGCACTGAAATAAGCAGAATTCAATATACAGTTGCACAAAATTAAGAGTGGAGACTACACTTCCAAGCACTGGATCTGCTGTAGGTCAGGATGCTTGACACCTCCACTCCAGCTTATCTCTGTGACCCTTCAAAAGTAAAACTCTACCTCACAGTACAGGTCTAGAATTACTTTCTCAGTGTAGCCTGAAGATCTACTACTCTGATAAGCTCCTGCTACTAGGACACTTTTTGGGTTGGTTGTTGGGGTTTGTTTTGGTTTTGTTTGTTTGTGTGTGTTTTGGGGTTTTGTTTTGGGTTTTTTTTCAGTCATCTAACTCATTTTGGTAACACTCATAGAATGGCTCAGTTTGGAAGGGACCTTAAAGATCTAGTTCCAACCCCCCTGCCATGGGCAGGGATGCCTCAGGCACTAGACCAGGTTGCCCAGGGCCACATCCAGCCTGGCCTTCAACACTGCCAGGGACACTCACCTAATTGTTCTTTAAGAGACACCACCAGTCCATGCTGCTCACTACCGGTAGCAATGCCCAGCACTGCTGGCTGCCTCCAGTAATACTCTGTATTTACCATTAGGCAGAACCTTGTGCATGTTGACATCAACTATAACAAGCTGAGCTACAAAATAACCAAGCAGCAGAAAGCCTTAACCATATCTGAGTTGCTTGGTAAGTGAATGTTTAATATTTGTTTGTTGCTGGTTAGTAATTAATCTAAAAATCATTTTAACAACACACAAGCAAACCTGGTTTTGATTTCCCTCCCCTCCCAGTCACAGCCTATGTGGCCTTCTAACCAAAAAGCAATCCCTTGGTACTATAATGGTAATCACATCTGCCTCGTGGCCATTTTTGACACTATCTTCTGTCATTCCACCAAAGAATCTGCAGTATGGACAGCAACTGAGAGTGAGAACTTAGTCTGGCACTAGCTTACAACCATACCACATCCAGGACTGTAAGAATGGTGAAGTTCCCAAGATTGGGAGGGGAGAGGGAGAACACATGGAGAAAAAGCAAGAGAACAGTTAACAAGGCACAGAAGTAGGAAATCACACCAGTACCTGCTTCACAGTAGGCTGTGTTGTGTTGTCTTTTACTTGCTTTATTTAGAATTGCAAGGAACAGATTAGTCTTCTCCAGTAAACATTCTTAAGAATATTAATTCTGTTTTCTTAAAGTGATGGATTATACAGATTGAGTTTGTTTAAGACTTGAACCTGGCAGAGTTCTGTTTGCTTGCTAGGCTAAGCCACATCCTTAGCAGGACAAGTGTTTATTTCCTTCTATTGCAGCTGATGTAGGTGTCCAGCTTGGATTGTTTTGTGGTGCCAGGATGATTACAATCATAGAACTGCTGGAGTATATTTTGACTAACTTCTGTTGGCTGTGCATCTTTCTTCTACTGAAAGCTCCAGGAATGCCTGAATGGAACAATCCAGCCCAGAGTCAACCAACATCCACAGAAAAAAAAAAAGAAGGGAATACAAGAATGTTACAGACTTGTAAAAGCACAAAACTATTTCTGCAACTTCTCTTCCTTTTTAAGGTACAAAGGAGACAGTAATGTTTTGCATTGCTCCCTGCCCTGCACTCCTTATTCTTCTTGTTTCTTTTATTGCTTAGAGGTGTTTAACTGTGCTAAAAGTCTCCCTCTCTTTGTCATGTAAAGAAAAATATAATCTTTACCTAAAATGTTGAAGAATTACCAATTTATTTTTTGAAATAGCATAGCAAGTGACACATAGAAATAATTTCTGACCCAGATTTATCTTCTCTATTTTGAGTGAGGAGAAATAATATGAATGCCAAAGAAACACACACAACTTTCTTAACTACTATAAAGGTGAACATATCTGTCCTGAAAAAGTGTATTCCTGGGGCATCAGTAAGTCTTAGCTAAGCTACTTTTAAACCCTGTTACTTGTTGCAGTGAAGGATATTTTAACTACCCAACAGACTTCTAGAGTGTATTCTCTGAAGAAAGCACAAAGACTGGTGTTTTGTCCAAGGACAGGTGACAGGCTCAGATGGGTTTTTTCAGCAATGACTGGTGATGAGATGATATAAAGCAATTGATTCCTCAGCACAGATAAATATAGCTAGTGTGCTGTGCAGCAGAGCAGAAGTGAGGGTGCTTTTGGACTTTGTGTGTGACTGCTGCTCTAGCCAGGCAATAGGGTTTTAAGAAGTTAAGAAGATATTTGGCCTTAGTGGATAAGTAAAGAGGACATCTCTAAGGGCAACAAAGGTAAGGCATTTTAACATTTGATCAGATCATCTCCCAGTTTAGAGTTACTTTCCTGCTTATTGTGGGGTTTTATTCTTCTTTTCACAAGTGCATGTCCATGCTCCAAGCACAGTATGGGAAAAGCTTGCTGATATCCAGCTGTTCAACTCCAAAAATGTCAATCCTCACAACTGAAATTAAGGTCATGATTGGAAAAGTCCCCCTGGGACTCCTTCCAAATCATCAAAGGTGCAAGACAGAATCCTGTAGCTAGAAACATGCCAGCCTTAAGGTGACACCCTCTAACTGGCCCAAAGCAGTTCAGTGTTGCACAACTAACACAAAAATGGGATGTCATCTTAAATGCATTGTGTAGAAGTCACTAAACTTTATTTAAGACTGCAGAGAATATTATACTGCTGCATAGAACATTTTCTGAAGACCAGAGGCTGACAGCTGGGCTGTGTGGATAATGACCTGTGGTTGGTTGCTCTGGATTTTGTCCATACAGTGTTATTCTATTCCCTTATGCTATGTATTTATGTTTACACCTTTTGCTCAGAGTATCAAAGTAGCTCTTGCTACAAGGAAGACAGCTTTGTAATCTAGTAGAAAGAAAAGCAGATTGGGGTAGGGGAAGGTTGGAGACTGTTAAAGACTTCCATCACCTCTTTTAACAAGTTGCTTCAGCCCATTTCTGTTCTTCTTCTCATTAAGCTATTGCACAAGATTACTACTGCAATGCAGATGGCAGACACCTCTAAAGAGGTGCCAGAAAATAAGGATTTACTCAAGGAGAAATTGCAATTTTGGCCACAGAGCTCAGGGAACAGACCTAGGACTTGCTCATTTGGCAAAGCAGAAGGAACACAGAACAGCTTGAATACTGAATGGCCACAGAATGACCTGGAGAAGGATTTGGATCAGAGTTTTACACAGCAGATTAATTCATTGCAGGGTCTTGCCAGTAGGTGCCCCACTTACCTTAGGCTTCTGTTCCCAAGCCTCTCATGCATGGAGTTGACTTCTCAGCAGCTTCTATTATGGAATTACTCAGTGTAATTTATGCCTGATTATTTCCCTCTGATTAATGCTGTATGAGCAATGTGGGAGTAAAAAAAATCACAACCAAAACTCCACAGGAAACAAACCAGATGTGAGAAAAAAAGAACTATTTAACTAGAGGAACATCACAAAGTGTCTGGTTTAAGACTAAGTGTAAGAAGTTGCTCATTGCTGAAACATGAGAAACTAGCAAACAGTAACTGAGTAGCCACAGGGGAAAAAAAAGAGGCAAAAGTGCTACCAAGATACCTACAGAATGCCAAAAAAACCCTGGAGGGAAACAAAGAACCAAAGTCACATGTGCTGTACAGCACCATACCTTAGAGACTTCATTCTTCCTGAAGAGTAAGTTGCTAATTGCTCTTTATTTTCCAGTATTCCAGTTCAGATAAGGACACCACTGTGTGAAGTACTTCACAAAAAGTGGACCCTCTTCTTTCAGCCTTAGAAAAGTTTAAAGCATCTGTCTCATCCCTTAATATAAAACACCAAAGTGTTTTGGGGTGCCACTTTAAACAGCCAGATAGGAAAATGCCTTAGGTAGGCAATGGCTATTACCTGTTTCCCCATTCCTGCTACTCACAACAAAAAAGCTTAGATGTTTCAACAGGAAACAAGTAGCCTCAATACTGACAAGACAACAGCACTGCCATTGTGATAGACATGACCCTCCACAAGCCTCCCTCATGGAGGAAGGCTTGATATGCACCTGGTGTGTGAAGAAGGGGTGGGGGCAGCAATGGGTTTCAGCTGTGTTGAACAGCCCAGCTTTCTGCCATTTCTGTCATTTTGATGACATCTGAGAGTTTGCTCCAGCAAATACCCAGACAAGCTCTGCTAGGGACACTAGCAAACACTGTGTTGTGAGGTTTATGTCTAAATTTGGAGATAATCTATTCATTCTTTACTGCTGATACATAACTGAATTCTTTCAAGCTGGCACTGCCAGTTTCTGCATATCCTGTGAGAAGTTTTCAGTACAATAAGCTGATAAGAAACTTTTGGCAGAAAATTCTGTCTGGAAATGAAGAATTAATAACTGTATTCAACCCCAAAGACACATCCAAGAGGGGAAATTACCTCTTCTGGAGAGAGAAAGGGGCAGTTTACAACAGAAGAGCTGAGCATTTCTTGTAACACTTCTGATGAGAGGTATTGGTTCATATCTCTGAGGAAAATCAAAGGATCCAAACAACTCCTGTGCAAAGGAAAACCCTAGGAATTTGGCATCTTTCTTAACCTCCATGCCTTTAAACAGGAAATAAACCTTGTAAATGCAGAACCTGCTGAGTTTGCACTCAGCAATGGAGTTAGGGCCTGCTGATTAACCCTTACAGGAGCTTTCCTAACACTCTTGCAGTTTTAAGTACAAAACTGTATTTCAGAATTCATAGAATGGCTCAGGTTGGAAGGGACCTTAAAGATCATCTAGTTCCAACCCCCCTGCCATGGGCAGAGATGCCACGTGCACTAGACAGGTCATCCAGGGCCACATCCAGCCTGGCCTTAAACTGCATCATTCTTCCATTGTTCCTTCAATAGAACAAAGAATACAAACATGTCCACTAATGGATCAATCATTTAGATTATTTCAAGACCAGTGTAAGGAAAACATGCAACAGTCACTTACCAATATGGATTTAATTAACAACAAAACCCTTTGCATTAGTGGTGAAAGCTAGCCAGATTCTGGAGGGTTACATCAAGGATAAAATCTGACCACTTTCTTTTTGTCAGATTCCCTGTCTGGATTTATAACCACTAGGCTACTCAAAATCTCTCTGCCTTCAAAGAATCAGCTGAAAGAGTTGAGGTTTAGTTTCTGAGGTTGTTCAGCAATCAGCCAGCAGGACAGAATAGCTGCCCTGCTGAAAAAGCTCCAAGAGATATAGATGTAGATCATGTATTCTGAGTGCATGCATTCAGGTATGCATTACTAACAACAGATTAACAAAATAAAGCCCATACAGAACTTGTCCATTAAAATGAATGCAGAGTTCACAGGCAGCAGCATATGGATATTTGCCCTAAGGAACATGAAGGACAGCAGAACAGACAACAGATGCCAGGCTCATAAACCAAACCAGATTCATAAAAGAAAAGAGTAAATCCTTTGGCCATACTTACAGAATTGGTTAGTGCCCAACTTCTGTTCCTCTTGTCAAGATGCTTCAGCAGATGGCATCCACTGCCAGGCCAAGAGCAGAGCCAGCACAGGCCCAGGGGAGCTGCAGGCCTTGGCTTGGGGAGCAAAAGCCTCAGAGCTTCTTGTAAGGTTAACACAAGCTCATCATCCCATCACACTTCGTCTCTTTCACGTTTCAGCTGTGAAAAGGTAACATTTCCTTTCCTAAAGTGTATTCCTCCATCCTATTTTGTTACAATTTTATGAAGGGAATTGAAGCTGGGTTTGGGATGGAGAGGATTTTACCAAGGCAGCAACACCCTGGTACATGCAGGGAGCTCGCTCTGGTTCTTTTACCTTCCAGGGCACTGTCTTGTTACAGGTAGAAAAGGTATTCCTATTAATTATGGAAGGTGGAGAAGGAAGTCTTTGCTCTCATGCTGGAGGACATAAAGAGGAATCTGAACTTCTGTGCTGCACCACTCTACCAGAGCAGCTCAGCTAACTCCACTGCCACTACCTCAGGATGGTGCTGAGAGTCAGGTCTGAGAGTCAGTCTGAGAGCTGTAGGCAGGACCATACACAAAGCAACTGCTCTGCCTTTAACCTGTCAGCCCTGCAGAGCTTTCAGAACCTGACACAAGAGTCTTTAAATAGATATATATACATATATATATACCCTTTCTGTTTTCCTCAAGATGGCTGTAACACTCCACAGAGATTGCCTCTTATTATTGTACAACAGAAGGAGACAATATTAGCACCTTGCAGCATTCAATTGTAATTCATCATCTGAGACATAACAGGCTCTTCCATGAGACAAGAAGGCTGGGGATTGGCAGCTGGGCCAGCAAAGAGCTACTCAGGCAGATTTATGGGTTGGCTACTGAATGATCTCTCATGTGGCAGCAGCTCTTCATTTTGTAGGTTCTTTCTGCAAAATTTATGGGAGGGTTTTTAGCCCACTGAGATCAGAAATGAAGAAAGCATAATGAGAAAAGGCTTTCTGAAGTGTTGGGTTGTTGTGAAGTGTTGCTTCTGAAGTTCATTGTGGCTCTTTTTTACAGGCTATGGCACTCAGTCAGAGAGTAATGTTTCCTACTCCTGCAGTGCTGCAGTGCCAGGAAAAACACAGTCCAAAGACAAGGAAGTATCACAGTTAAAATGTGACATACCTGGGAATGCAAGAGAGATTGTCTCCAGCTGTAGTGCTGTGTTTTCCAACTGAAAATACAAGTCAACATTTACCCCCAGGTACCACAGGAGGAAAATGAATCATGCCCAATAATGAGAGTGAGGAAAAACCTGTCCTAGGACAAGTATTTCATAAACAAATGATAACCTTTTCTTGGTATCTTCATCATAAACCAACTAATTATAGGTTAAGAAAATACAGACATCTCCAGTGTATCAGTGGATGTATACCAGACCTTAAATTTACACAGTATGAGCTGCAAATGAGAAACCAGTATTTGTTTGCAATTTGAGATACTTTTTGATCATTCTGGTTGGAGCTCAGGTGTTCCTCCCCTGTCCCTAGCTGCACCCTTCCCTGTCAATAATGGGAGTCCTAAGAATGTTCACATGTTTTATTTTAAACAGAAGAGAAAGACTGCAGGAACAGGGATGACAGAGTCCTTACTCAGACCCTGAACAATGCCTTCATCAGGATTACTGCAGTTATTATTATACTTGTTGGACAGGCTTCAGGACTGTCATCTTTTTGCCTGGTCACAGGCTCAAGCAAGGGAAGATTAAAGGTGGCCTCCACAGAAGTTAAATTATGAGATCTCTGTCTCCATCTCTATCTCTATCTCTATCTCTATCTCTATCAAATCAGATTTTCTCAACACTTTGCATATGAAAATTGCCATTTACTAAGTTGTCCTGCACAAAACTTCTGAAAATAACAGGATATAGCCTGCTTTCTTTTCTCTCCAGGAACCTTCCACAGTGTTTAGGACCTGTGAGAAAGAGATGTGCATTTTTTCACACTCAGAATATTGTGTATTTTAGTGAGATTTATGAAGGTCATTTGATTTTTAACACAGTTCATTCCAACACTATGCTCATATTGACAGAGGAGCTGAAACCAGGAATACTGACCTCAAAGAGAGTTTTATTTCTCACTTGAAAACTATGACAATGTAGTTTCTGTGGGGTTTTTTGTTTGTTTATTTTTAAACAAATACTCAAGGACTACTGACTTAATTGGTCTCCAGTTCAGGGTTATGATTAACACCAGCTAGGAACTAGGAACACTTCCAGTCTTTTGTCTGCACTCAGCTCAGTTCTGTCAGTTTAATCACAAGTCAGTTGTTTGAGCACTAGACAGGATACCACACTTATCAAAGTGTAAAATCAATTCTGGATGGCTAACATGACCCTGAGAACCTGCAATATAAAAAGCCACACAGGCTTCATGCCAAAGGTGTCCAGTATATGAACAGACAAAACCAAATGTGTGCCAGCATTGGCTGACTGCTGCAAGTTCACAGACCCTTATCACACAAAATTGCTTCTCTTGAAAGTACAATCATACTGCAGGGTGAAAAGTGGACTAAGTGGTTTATATCTATATATACTGAAATAGCTTTAATCATCTCTGAAGAAAAAAAAAACCCAAGCCCAAACCCAAAGGCAAGGTTATTCTGACTGCCAGATATGTGGAATAGTCTGGAACAAGACCTTTAGAGAGAAAACACATCTTCATCCCAGAATAATAATCACAGAACTGTTCTTACATTCCCCAGCTGTCATTGTCTCCAAAACAGTCCCACTGGCAGAAAGACCATTGCCCATTCTGATGCAAATGAACATTAGCCTTTTCCTACTCATAACAAACAGAGAGGGAATGGGTGGAGACAGCATGTACATATTGTTACACTCTCCACAACTGCCTCCCAAAGGCAGCCAGAGGGCTGGAGAACAGTGAAGACAAAAAAGTGCCTTTTCTGTACTGAGGGAGACTGGGGAATGGAACCACTTTTGTTTTAAACTTGGATTTGAAATGATGGAATGGAGAACACATTTGTTTTGCATCAAACAATGAAATACAGCTGTCACCAAAAAGAAAATCCCCAAATTTCTGGAAGTCAGTGGAAAAAATAATTTATTGCAATTTCTTTTGCACATTAACATGAAACATTTATACATATATATCCTGTGCTGACAAGGTATACTAGATATAGACAGTTTTTATACACAAAGTAATTGCACTATCTTATTTCATAATGCAAATAGATAAGAATGGACATTATTCACATTAAAATGCACTCTATGTTGAAGGTATGGAAGGTCTATGCATCTGAAACCTTCTCCACTTTCAGTAACAGTCCCCTTACAAGCATGACATCCCTTCATTATGCCATGATGCCTAGAATATTATCAGGTGCTCCCAAGGAATAAAGACATTTCTGAAAATTATAGAGACCAAAACCAAAAGGCAACCATGACAACCATGTCTCAGCAGCATGACTTTCAATTCTTGGGGCTCCATCAGAAAGGAATCAAAGCACACTACAGGTGGTCTACAATTGGCCAGCAATCTATTATTAACATAACAATTTAGATACTAGAAATCAATGAGGAATATATTGCAGGTGAACAGCATCAGTAGAAGTACATTGGCACATGCTTCAAATGTGGCAATTATCAGACAAACAATTGCCTCCTTTCAATATAGACAATGTTTACATAGTGTCTACAAAGGGAAAATGCAGGATGATATCAAAAGAGAAATCCTCTTCTAACCAGGAATTTACAATGCATCACATGTTAGCCATAAACTGAATGGGAACTGTGGGAATAGCAGAACTAAATCCATAACCAACATTTATACAATGATTTTCATAATGCTGCTTTAGGTATTACTTTTAGAAACAGTTCATTGTTCTTCCCCATATGAAATAGCTGTCTTTCCAGAAATGTGACTGATTCACATAACCACTACACTCCAGAGATGAGGATGAAGATGGGAAGCATCAGGCTGAAGTGGTTAGCTGTGGCATGCATAATACAGAATTTGATGTCCCCTTACCTGGTGGTAGCAAAGGCCACATGACTGGTGTGCAAAAATGCATAGCAACAGAAGGAAAGCTTGAAGCCCATGCTCATAGCAGAGACAGAACAATAGCAAACAGGAAGGAAAACAAAAATAGCAAGCTAGCCTGCAGAAAAATGGTGAGTATGATTTCAGGAGCAAGGCAAAAGATAATGGTACTTCAGATGGCAGTGGGATAGATGATGTGAAATGACATTCATAACTCAACCTTACTGCCTGGCACCCTACTTGGAGACAGTACTGCACCCTATCCAGCGTCCTCTTCCTCTTCCCTCAGCTCAGAAAGCATCTTGCTTTGTTTCCTTGAGTGCATGCAAGTAGAATTGGAGAAGTAAGGGATTTTCTCTGAAGCAACAACATGGTGAGGCAATGCAGTGACAAAATACATTTTACAACTTGCAACCAGTACCAGTAAAGAATGAAACACAGCATAGGAAATGCAATCTGTCTTTCATAGGTGTTGTATGTAGGAACATAACAAGTTCCACATTCCCTGATGAACTACCAGCTCTGACTGAAACACTTCAACTTGTTCTCATCAGCAATATGGGGACAGGACAAAAGAGAAAGATGCTTGAAAGTGGGGAATGATGTCAGTCAGATAACTGAGGTTGTCTGCAAGCTTTGCTTTTTACAACAAATCTGTTTCTCCAAAGAGAAGCTGCAGCTGAACCTTTGCTAAAATAATAATACTAACAATAACTAATCTAACAACACCCAATGAAGCCAGTGCAAAGGAAGGAATTGGTCACAGGTGCTTTTGTTCTATGTATATATCTGATACAAGTCTAATATTTGCTGCAATGGTATCATGGAAGAGACATCTTAAGTGGAAAAAAAGCAAAGAAGCAGCAGTCCAACACTGATTCTTGTAAATCAGGTCTCTCTCAGAAATAACTACTGCTCATGGGGACTGATATTAGGGATGCAATCAAGTTTGAGGTATGCTAAGCTCCTCCTAGCTATCATTTAAATCCCATTTTAAATCTTGGTTTCACATCTTTATGCCAGCTCTAAGTATTTTGTTGTCTTTCCTCACCATGTATTAATCACTGGGCTTCAGGGTAAAATATTATGCTGCTAGATATGCAAATGCTGAGCTAATTACTCTCCAAGGGATACACTGAAAAGGAGAATATATCACTAATGTGAATCTATCCTAGATTTAGAGATATTGGAGGTAGAAAACATCACAGTGAAAGAATAATCAGTCAGTTCCTGCAATATTCTGGAATCACCTTCCAGGGAATTTAGCAAGTAGTTTCTAACTATATGTGAACATGCCACCTTTATCAGCAGTCCCCCTGAAATCAAGGGCATTGCATGTGATAATCCATCAGCACATGTGTATGTTGATAGGTCAGAGAGAGAAGGAAAGCAAGACTACACCCTTGCCTAAAGCAAAGCAATTACTCTAAGGTAATCAAACATAAAAAGTTGATTATCTGATTTCTGCTTTTGGAAATATGCAGCCAGGGAAGTATCAGAAACAGCAGGGAGACTTCCTTCACAAGACAAAGAGAAACTGAGGAAATCTTAAAGGAGTAAAAGTCAGTGCATCTTTTTGTGTGTGGACAAATGAAGCTTAAAGATCCCACAGTGCTTGAAGAGCTTTACCCCACATCATTTGAGAAGAGGATTTAGGCTCACATCCTTTAGAAGAAACAGTTTTCACCCTAAAGCAAGACCTCTCTCAAGAACCAGTCTCTGAACAAGCAGATCCATCTGGGGTTAACAGACCACCACACACATTAGGTGTGAACCTGCCTGCAAGTAGTTGCTGGACTGTTGCCTAAATATTTGAGGACACATTTATTCAGTCCCTGTGAGAAAGTAAATGGTGAATTCTGGAGGGCTGATAAGCAGACATGTCAGCTAAACAGAAACAGACATTTTATTGCAAAATCTAGTAAAGTGGAGAAATCCACAAGAAGAGGAAGATATAAATATTTAAACACTTGGCATTCCCTCAAAGACTTCTTAAAATACAAAAGTATTCTTTCAGGGACTGCAGAAACTGCAAGGACAAATAAGCAAGGACTTTCATGTGCTGTCAAGATAGTAGACATAAATGAAATAGTGTTGTACAAACCCCTTCATTTTTTCTAGGGAACATTCAGTTTTGCAAATGTAAATGGATCTCAGTGGTTTAGATTAAATTTGTCATGTTTATGCCTTGTATAAAAAAAATAAGAAAGTTAAGACTTTGGTTAGTCATACCTCTGTCTCTGTATTCTTTCTGGACAAAAACCAAACCTGCATTGGTTCTTTTTTACCCTTCATAGAAACTGGACCCCTGTACTCCAGGTGGAACTGAGGATCTGAATTTTCTGGTGTCATAAGACACCTGGAATTGAAAGAGAAAACATGTAAATGTATGTACTATGCATGCACACCATGCACTATATACAATGCTACATATATATATATATATATATAAACATGCTACAGATATGGGAGGAAATTAACAGTCAAATCTATCTCTAGATCATGATCATTATTCTATTTGCATACCAGTAATGGTATCAGAGTGCAGTCTGCCAGACAGCTTCATGAGCACTCATGGACTTAAACAATGTGTTGCATGAGTCCTCTCACTTTCAACTCCAAAATCACTTGGACAAAGTGGTTTAAGATGTCAACACCAATAAAAATACCCCATCACTCACCTGTAAGTATACTCAGAGACATTGATCTTTCCCTTTTCTCCAGTAGTTTCTGTTCTGCTTGTTAGATTGACAGTATTTCCAAAGAGGCAGTAACGTGGCATCCTTTGGCCTATGACACCTGTGACTACCTCACCAGTATGGATTCCTATTGTTATCTTGAGAGAGAAAAAAGAAAGTTTCAATATTCAAAATGAACACATTTTGTGTTTTGTGTCCCTTATTTTTTATTGCAGAGCAGTGTCATGGCTTTGCCTCCTACATGAAAGAACAAACTCCATATTTTTCCAGCATACACCATACTCTGCAGGTCTGTGTTTGATGAGTACTCAGAATATGCAGAAATGGATGGGGTAGGTCAAGAAAATGGAAGTTTCTAAGAGGAAACATCATGGTACTTTGTGTTGAAAAGCCCAATAGATAGGATAGGAGTTTGGAGAAGCTCATTCTTAGAACACATTACAGTAATTGTAGAGCCCAAATCAAACCTTCTCACTTCTTGCTCAGTGACAAAGCCTTTTCTCAAGCTGATGTGAGGATCTGAAGAGTGATCAAAAGTATCAGTGAAGGAATATTACTGTTCTGTCCATTGAGATGATGTGCTTAATTCCCAATGGAAAACAGACATCAGTGATGCAGATCTAATGTGGTCCTTTAAAAGGTTAAGCACATTCATTACATTTTAAGGTCTGGGAATTAGTCACATCTGCATGTGACTCTTCATATTGTTTGCAGATATCAGTCTCAAAATCTAACACTAACAGAGCTTGCTCATGAGACTTGAGCACTATCATATTTCAAAACATTATCATCATATGAAAGAATGGGCTCTTCCTGCAAGCCCCTACAGTTACTAACCTGTACAGGCTCACCATCTACTTGAACTTGGCCTGCTATTTCCATCATATCCAATGCCAGGTGGCAGATAGATCGTGCATGATGAATGCAAGGCTCTGGTAGACCACTCACGGTCATATACTTGTCCCCAACTGTTTCCACCTATCAAGATACAGATATCTTTCAATTAATTTATTATCATGGGCTTTAGAGTATCAGAATGGACATAGTGCTTCCTTTGAGGCTGCTTGTCCTCTCAAATAGTTTCCCTTCACTTTTATTCAAATTGCCCTAATTCCTGTCCTCTCTGCTTGTTATTGGACAGAATTTAGGGCATGCCCAAAATGTAAGAGATTGAAATGACATCGTGATTGTGTGAATCTGAACCTCACTTCTGGAGTCCTCTGAATTTCTGTAGGAACTCAGCACTATGTTTTGACTCACACCCTTGAATTCACTTGGTATAGGACACAAACCTGATTTCTAGTAAAAGCTAGAATGAATCCTATACATACAAACACATAAGCATACATATGGAATCACAGAATCATCAAGGTTAGAAAAGACCTCTACGATCATTGAGTCCAACCATTAACTTAACACTGCCAGGCCCCCCACTAAATAATGTCCCTGAGAGCCACACCTACATGATTTCTGAATGCTTCTAGGTATGATGATTCCACCACTTTCCTGAGCAGCCTGTTCCAAGAAATTTTTCCTAATATCCAATCTAAACCTACCCTGGCACAACTTGAGGCTGTTTAATCTCATCCTGTTGCTTGTTGCCTGGGAGAAGAGACTGATGCCCACCTCACTAAAATCTCATTTGGGTAGGAAGAGATAAGGCCTCCTTTGTGCCTCCTGTTCTCCAGACTAAAACAATCCCAGTTCCCTCAGCTGCTCCTCATAAGACTTGTGCTCTAGACCCTTCACCAGCTTCGTTGCCCTTCTGTGTGTATATAGATACACATAGCTATAGCACCTCCACCTATCTATGTGCTACCAGCCACTTCATTCCTAATGAAGGAATGAAATTCACATTGAATAACAGAGTGGTAAGTTGTAATTTACAATCAGGTATGTGACTGAAAAAGCACAGGGTCAGCAGAACCACAAACTGCTTGCGTAAGTGTTCATAGCTGCTAAACATAGAAGTAGATTTATACACCCACCTAATGGGTGACTGCAGAAATCCTGCTGAGAATTAAGGTTTTTATGCTCCTTTACACATTTAGAGGTAAACAACATACCCTTCTTTAGCTACATAACATCATGTGACTCCAAAGGATGGAGGAAAGTGACATGACAGTAAAGGATGGAAAAGTCACCAAGACCTCGCAAAGTGTCCACTCACCTTATAAACAAATGGATTCCTTCTGGAGTCAGTCAGAATATCAAATCTCGTGTAAAGATCATTTAAAAGATTAACAATCTTCATGGCTCCCTCTCCAGAGGCATGTTTACTACAGAAGGCATTGAACCCAACAATGCCACTGAAGAGAATGGTCACATTGTCATACCGCTTGGCTGGGACAGGGCGCTTGTGCCTCAGCTCATTTGCCACTGACGGTGGCAGGACAGAGTACAGTAACCTAAACATGTGAGAGAAGAAAGGCATAAGCAAAAGAGAGAGAGTGTGGAGAAAGGTCTTTACATCAGCACTCTGCAGACAGGAATACAGTACCTCCCACAGGGTTTCTAACATACTTGCATCAGCAAAGAGCAATATAAAAGATGTTTACCGAAGAATATGTTATTTGGGAAACAGGAACTGATTTACATCAGCATTCTTACAGCCATGGCATTTCAAACACACATTAATACATCTGAATTACCACCAAATGAGGCAATGCTAAATGCTTCCTCTTCTGTGGAGAAAGCTGCTTTTAGGGCTCATTGCATTTCTTTTTCAATTCATAGTCTATATGAGATATTAACACTTGTTCACACTTCAAATTATGCAAATGAAATCCAAATTGCACACACATAGTTTCATCCTACTCCCATGTGTATTCCTTCAACTTTCTAACTGCCATTTGAAGGTGTATTTCCCTCCTTACACAGCTAAGGGGGCAAGCTGAATCTCTCTGTTTCAGAAATGTTGAGCATCATTTGTACAGAGCCTCCTGCACAAACTCTCAGTGGCATTTTTGGCAAGTTCACTACTGTATGAGCTATAATTACTGAAGGCTTTTGGCATATGATATTGTAACTGAAGCTGCCAAGAAGGCTAGAATTCCTGAAGGTAAAATCACTTTATAAAGTCAGTCAATAGAAATCAATTACAAATATTTTTTAGGCTTCTTTCCTCTCTGAACCTTCCATCCATCCCTTCTAAATCTTTTTACAGTAATTTCCATTTCTCTAGTACAGAAAAAAACATCTGTCAACAGAATTCATAGCACAACAAAGGTTAATTCTACTGGTAAACAAGCACAATCCACAAGAAATGCTTCTCCTACATAGATGAGATCTATGTTTTAAAAACAAGAGCCAACTGTCTACCACACACTGCTTGTCACACAAACTTCTTTTAATTTACCTGCCAGTAGTCCTTAAGTTGAGCTGCCACAGACTACTGCTGAATTTGGTTTTACAGTGACTTGTAGAAATAGAGGCCCAATGTGTATAGCTTATTATTATTGTTCTGTACTTATATCCAGATAGTACTATTATCTAGTTAGTCCCAGAATCATTTCTACAAGCAACTATAAAACCATATTCATAGCATCAACCTGCTGTAAAACTTCACCTTTACTTAGACTATTTTCAAGGCTTCTGCTTTTCTGTTCTATTCACTTTTGAGCATGGCAGTCCAGAAAGACAAAGTGGTCTACAGCTTGTTCACTGAACTCTGCCAAACAGTAGCATTTGGGCATTCATCAAATTCATCTGCACTGCAGGAACTGCATGTAAGAAAGTTTGCAAAACTACTGGTTTAGGTAGTTCACAAAGCCAAATGGCTTGCCACTTCACTTCTCATAACTGTCCTTATCAGGGAAGGAGCCATCAAAACACCTGTCCATATAACAGCCTAGACTGAAGATGACATTTGACAACCTAAATAAAGAAATATCCTATCAGGCATTCAAGTCAAATGTTCTTTCTTGACTCCAAAATGATCAGCCTTGAATATCTCTTCTACTCCTTCTAAGATTCTGTTCCTTTTTGCAAAAGGTAGCTATAAATAACACATTGCTGTGACTGTTTCAGCTCAAAATCAGGATTCAGTTCTTACGTGTCAGTCTTTTTCTTCTCATCTTCCAGCGCACGCAGTGTGTGCTGCAATCTGTCAGTGAGGATCTCGAGCTCCTGAGTCAGTTTATATTCCTCTCTGAACTGCTCTCCCAACAGAACCAGGTCCCTGGTAGCATCATGCAATGGGATATCACTCAGATATAAACCTCTCCTGGTTAAATCATCCAAGTTCATCACACTGCAGAGTGGAGAAATACACAGTTAGGTACAATTAAACTTGCTAAAGGAGCATTTAAAACTCAAATTAACAGCAGAAGCTGCTGAATAACAGAAGAAAGATTATGCTTCTAAACTTGTGATAAGCTGTACAACATAGCCCTTCTGGAAAATACCTTATTTATGTTGATTCATGTTAACACATGGATCTTCACTTTTGCATTTAAATACAGAAATCTCGTTAATGAGTTCCATGAATGTATCAAATGCACATATTTCAGTACACAAAGAAAAGCCAGACTACATTCAAGTAGCCCCTTCCCTTTCTGTCTTCATCCACTCCCTTTTACACACAAGATTAACACAGCCTAACTGTGTAATCTGATGTGCTAGCTCAACATGCTCTTAGCTAAAGAAGCCCTCCAATAAACCCCCGTTCCAGCCACTTCTTTATAATCATCACCACTCTATGACATTAAAACTACTGCAAAAATAGATGAATCCACATAGGAAACCAAATTATTCTGGCATTTCTTAGCACTCTCAGAGTAAGAAATAAAGAATAGAACTTGCTAAAATTCATGGCATCATGAGGAATTATTTTATGTACAAACTGGGCCAGAGCATCCCAATGTTTACATTGAATTATTTCATAATAAGTCCAATTCTGATGTTTAAATACAGTATAAACACATCAAGATCAATGAAAACAATACTTGAACCAATTAATCTCTGCAGCACTACTCTCTTAAGTGTTCTTAAAATTTGTAATTGTAAAATGAAAATCACTATTAGAGAACTCTTAAGGTTTAAAGTACCTTGGTGAACAAAGAAAGAGAATGCTGTCTGCTTCAGGCAAGTAGATCATTTGCCCCTTCAGGCGTAAGCAGCTGATTTCTGTGCCAGTCAGTTCATCTTCACACTCCAGCTTTTCCACATCCAACAGCCCCTCCTGGTGAAAAAGTCACCATTATAGAAGTGCAATGGCACATCTGTTACACACCAGGCCACACAAGTTAGTGCCTTCACTAGGAAGGCTCTCAGTATGTTTGGAATAGTTAGAGCCTACATTAAAACCCAATTAATTTGGCATTCGAACACCATACACTACCTGTATTTTAATACTGTGATTTGCTACCTCAAAGTTATAAAGGATGGCATCTTTCTTTTATGTTCCTGTTCATAACTTCTTGGGGTTTGTATCATTTCTTAACAAGAGTTTGACATAAGTATTGCTTATTCTGTGAAGTTCCATCTGAGCCTGGGAGCATCTCTAAGAATTCTCATTGGTTTCTCCCAGGTGGAGTTTTCTATAAATAAAGAGGCTCCTTGACAAAGTAGGTGCTGCTCTACATGCTGCATTTGTTCATATCCCCCACCTCCTCTCCAGAGAAAAGGACAGAGAACTGTGTAGGAACATATGGGTCCAAGAAAGAACACATTTCATATTGTCTCCTATATTGTTATGAAGCAAAAGTAAATGTGGTTGCCTTCCTACATTTACTTTGGTATAATGGCACATAATGGGTTGGTCCATGGCAAAGAAAGCATCAGACATGAAGGACACATACCTCCCCATTCCTATAAAGCATCCTGCTTAACAGCTACACATGAATTCACACCTGTGACTGTTCCTTGGCTCAAGACTCAAAAGGGACTGAGTGTACTACTGTGCAAAGAATTTTCTCTGAAGGCTTTTGAGCTTTCAGCACTTCTGCTTCTCTCTCCAAAGCACACTTAAAGAAAAGCTAGATGAATATTCTCTAGTTACCTTGGTCCTCAATACAAAGACTGTGTTGATGTGTGAGAGGATCCCATGGAAGCTAATATCAATATGAGGTCTGACCAAAGAGAAAACTGACAGCAGATTGCAATTTCCTGGCTGCAGCTAGGGAAAAAGAGAGAAAAGGAAACAAGGTTGTTGTGTTTATTGTTATCTTCTACAACAAAAATATACCTGGAGTAATTTTATTGAATTTGCTTAGCTGACAATGCTGAATGGAAGAGAGTTTCTATTTTATGCACTTCTCCATTCAGATCCAAGGTTTTTACATTAAGGTTTCACATCAGAAGTATATTGACTTCAAACTGCAGTTGCAGGCTGCAATGGCTTTGTTAAACTGTGCCAGACTATCACATTCATTTTCTCTCAAGCTGTTCCCACTCTACAGTACAAAAAACTTTCCAGTGTTTTCCTCCTAAGTGACCTTCTTCAAACTCCTTTTCCAATAATCCATGTTCTCTAAAGCATCAGCTCTGCTAATAAGACTTCTGATAGCCATCCTCAGTAGGTTGAATTGTTAGTTATAGCAGTTCAGTGAATGCCCTTGGCAAAAATCTGCCAGAGCTACTTACAAAGCTCTTCTTTGAAATCTTTCTGCAAAATTCAGAGAGAAATCACCAAAAATAAACTGCAGGAAAACCCAAATAATATAAAACTGCATTTTCTAAGTATGTCAATGATTCAGAAACAACATGGTATGTGCAATATTAGCCTACCTAATTGTAAAGATCATTTAATGTTTTCATCATCTTGTGTTTTGCCCCTCTCACCTCACTGCTTTTACCTGTTGCTTACTTTTAGGAACACCTGGTAGCTTTTTCAGGCAAGAACAGAATCACAGAATGTTAGGGGTTGGAAGGGACCTCTGGAGATTATCTAGTCCAAACCCCCTGTCAGAGCAGGTTCACCTACAGCAGGTTGCACAGGATGGCATCCAGGTGGGTTTTGAAAGTCTCCAGAGACAGACTCCACCACCTCCCTAAGCAGCCAGGTCCAGTCCCTCACTACCCTCAAAGTAAAGAAGTTCCTCCTCATTTTAGAGTTCCTCCTTATGTTTAGGAATTGAGCTATCTAAGTCATATACAGAATACATAACACTAAATACCTCTGAGTACTCTTTTACTACAAATAACCAGAGGAAATTGCAGCAGCTGCACTGAGTTCAGAACACACAGATATGTATCCCATAGTTTGGCTCATCTCAGTTAGTACTGATGTTTTTGATGCACAAGCCAAGAAAGTATACTACAGCTTCTATTATTCTGCTCTTCAGTTATTGTGCATGTGACAGCTTAAGTATTTGAAGGCATTACTGTCAAATAATTCATATAAACTATGAACCTGCTGCTACACTACACAGTAATGTGGGCAAGACCATTTCCTGACCCCCAGGCCAAGTTGCACTGACTGCCTCATGTCCACTTTGAAGAGCTACCTGCCACTTTCAGAGCAAATCTGTCTTGGAGTGAGCTATGAGAAAGAATCAGGAATCAAGCTAGCACCTCAATTGTGGGTGATCAGATTTTCTCTGCTTATTTTCTTACTGTACACAGACATGATCATAAGGAACAGAGCTGTTGCAGAACTAGGTTTATTTTCCAATTAAATGTAACTAATTCATCTTCAAAACAAACCTGTGAATCATCTAGCATTAGGAAACTCTATCATGCATGAGAATCACCTAACCTGTGGAAGGACTCTGTATATGGCATTGCCACATTGGGTGACCACCAGATCTCTGTCAAATATTATGTGGAAAGGAAAAGCCTTGCAGAAGGTGTAGGGGCTGATGCGAGACTCCTGGGTACCATTCTCTTCAAATCTGTCAAGGTCTTCATAGTAGTCCTCTTCTTTTGACTCCTTCTCTTCAATTAAAAACTGAATGTGGTCACATTCCTCATTTCTCTGTTGAATAACCTAGAAACAAATGAAGGAAAAAATGAAACACTGAAAACTCTGCTACTCCTTAATAACTGGAGTGTTACTACGAAGACAGGCACATGTTCAGAGCTGAAGGATGAAGTTACAGCTTGCAAAATATCCTAGTAACTACTTCTGATTTTAGAGAGACATAATTCCAGGTAAATAAGTATGGCTTTGCTTAGCTGCAGTTGCTCTTTGCATAAACAACAAATTGAAGATCACTCAAATACACTTCATAGAGCCTGAGTAAAAACTGCATCCTGAAACCAGGGGTCAAGGATGAGGTTATGCTTGCTTTTACTAGTTCATGCTAGAAAACTGGACTCTTCCCTCTCCTTGGCTGAACATGTGGCAAGCTTTGAATCACACAGCCCACTTGAATCCTTATTTTGATGAAAGCTGTTTGCAAGGTCTCTAACACAAGAGTAAACAGTGCTGATGAGAGGATGGGCATGTCACACCCAGGCAGACAGAAGACAGGGGGATGGAGCAGATGTCCTTACAGATTCAAGCAGCAATGACTGTAAGGTCAGGACCAACAGATGAAACTAAAAGCAATGGCAATCTTCTCCAAGCTGCATTCCATACTAAAGGAAATCACAGCAAAACCAGAGTCATCTACATCAGTCAAATCTGAAAGAAGTGTCTTGAATAGTGCATTTCACACCTCAGTAATTTTATTCCAAGTTAGTAAAAATATGAAATTAATAGGGATTATTTTGTCTGCAGTGAGTCATGCATTGCACTACAATTAAAGCTAATAACTAATAGCAGAACATAATTTACTCTGAGAGGCCAAATTCACATCTTCTCAAGCCTAATTAGATTTATGGCTGGAACAGAACAATTCTTTTTACACAGCATTGTTTAGTGGCAACTTTCTGGAACACATTGCACCTGATTCTACTTTCATGTAGAGTCTGATTCTAAAGCCACTGAAGCAAAAAAAACCCCAGACTTCTTAAAGTCTCTAATGCACCCTGATTCTGCCCTTTACACATAGCCTAACCACAGAAATTTACAGCTGCAGTATGAAAACAGAGCAGATATGCACAATCACTGCACTTGATCCCTAAGATGTTCAAGCCACTAAATATTTCTCCCCCACAACTGTCAGGCATGCCAGCTCATCAGCTGGGGAGTGCTGACTCCTCTTTCTCTTCCTGTACAAACAGAGGAGTGTAAACCAACAATATTTTATAGCTAAATGATGCTCAATTTCAGAAGGTAGTGTTCCTTGATCTCCTACTTGTTCTTTCATTTAAAGGAAACAGAGGATTTTCTGGAGAGCAGTTCAAAGCAGGAGCCTGATCTAGGGGCTCTATACCATGTGCTGCATTATCTATAGTGTATATAAGTAACATCAAGATCTGCCTACTAAACTTACCAGCTAATGTAGGTAATGTAGGCAAGGGATTGAGATGAAAGAAGTCAGTCAGTCAATGTTTTGCTCCTGTTCTCATTTTTTTGGAACAGTGTAAAACTAGCCAGGTACCACAATGGCAAACCTACTCTGCTTTCTAACCTCCCTCTGTACCATTCATGATTAATAGTTGACCTGTGGAGTAATAGAGTGAGACTTTCATTGTCTCTGTGGTTAAGCTGCAAACTTTGGCACTCTCACCCTACAGAAACAAGTAGGTGATTATTCTCTGCTTATAAACCTCTGAAGTTTGTGATTACCTGTGGAGTAAAGCACTGTTTAATGTCATTGAAGGTGTCAAAAGCTAAGCTTTATGAACCAGCAGAGACAAGAAAAAGTTCAGGGTTGAGAACACATGACTTTCTAAAAGGGACAAGGGAAAAACCAGGGGAACTGACAAAATAAAACACAGACTATACACTTTCTTCAGTTCAGAGGTAATACTGTTTTTGAGGCACCTGTGAGCTCTTGGTTCAGATGGTCTGGAAGAATACTTCCAATCTAAATCAAATTTTGTGCTCACTTTGATCAATACCATTAAAGTTGTATTTAATTACAGAGCAATCAAATTTCCAGACAAGCCTAACAAAGCCAAATGAAAACAAGAAGTAAATTTAGAATCAACATTTAAGCCTCTTTGGAACATCCATTATTTTTAAGAAGCCCTAGATGGATGCCAGTACTGTCTAATACAATCTTCTCACCAAAGTCATCTTCAGACTGAGGACCCAGTTTGCCCAAAGTTTGTTCAGGTAGCTGCTTTGCACAACTCTGCCCCACTGATCACTTTTGTCTCTCCATGACCCCTTGGCTATGCTGGCAGAACTCTCTCTGATAGGACACCAAACCACATTTTGAACCCTCAGTCTAGTTTATTTTATAGCTTCACAACAGCTGGAGACACACAGATGAAGAAGCTGTTGTAGGACAAGCTTGAGCACTAAGAAAATGGGGACTGCACAAGCTGCCTGTGGTACCAAAGAACTGCTTTCAGCCAGCTGTCCAACATAATCCTTTTTGTCTTCCTTGAATAAATAGGAACATAAGAAAAGGATTGCATTTGCCTTATTCTTTGTAGAACAGCAGGCTTTTCAGGTAGCTTGTGATGTTCTTTCCATCTGCTTGTTGGATTGTTTGGATTCTATTGCATCCTTCTGTGTCTTATTATTAACACCTGCTGTAAAAGTTAATTTCTACATAGTAGAACCTAGAGGACATCAAGTACCACCACTAGATAGAGCTAACCATTCACTAGAAACCTGAGCTGGCTTATAAAAAGAAAGCTAAAAGCAAATACTCTGATTTAGCAGGACAAATACCTTTGTCACTGGGTTCCTTGTAACTCTCTAATTGAAACAAGACCATATTTTTGTGACATTCTCATGAAACTATAATGGCTTTGCTGAGCAAGTACACAGTGAAACTGTGCTAGGAATGGAATACCACTTGGTTTAAAAAAAAGAATGCTTGCTCTACCTGCCTAGATCCTTTTCTACTTGATGAAAAGTATTTTATGTCAGTTGCAATATTTCTTAACACCAAAAAGCTTTTATTTGCTGTTATTCCCCAGACACAGCTGTACCTTGGAGCAAGCTCTGATTTCATACCATTACATATGCAAGGCCTGATCAATGAAATCTTACTGCTGCTCTGCATGGACACAAAGCAGAAGCCTCTCTCCCATTTCACAAGTGACTTAGCACACATGATGTTGTGTAAACTCTGTGAGTGAGGAACATTTTTCCACTTCCCTTCCAGGGCTGTAGGTGTACAGCCAGCTACACTCCTACACAGTGATGGTATGAGACCCAGAAACACATCTTGGTTCTGGGAAGGACCTGGCATGTAGGCTAGGAGGACAACACTGCTCACCAGACAGGCCTCATCAACACACATCAGCCTCCCAGTCTGCATGTAGATGAAGAATCTAGGACATAGAGCCACAGAACAGACTGTAACAAATGTATGCCAGATAGAAAATAAAGTGGAAAAAAGTACCCAGATAACTCAGTATCTAATTTCTGTACATGTCATCTACTTCTTTGAAAAAGGGGATATTGTTCTGAACTGTTCCCAGTTGGGTCTGCTTGCAAATTAGTGCTGGCCTTCTCAGCACATGGCTGACCTGTTCTTAAAGCCACACACATGATGCTGGCTCTTTGTGAGTCAGTACTGATGCCACTGCTTCACAGAGGACAGCAACAATGAAAATGATTTCACTTTTGCTTTTCTCCATTCTGTTCTAATGACATCAACTTCCAAGGAGTACATCCCTTCAGACATTACCTTCATGTCTATTTCTGTCCCATGGATCTGTTGAGCTACTGTTTTGATGATTCCAATGACAATGTCCTGGAGACCTTCTCTTTCAGAGTAGTAATGCAGAATGAGTCCCTTCCCCTTCTCTGCATCAGTGCATCTAAAGGAAGGGGCTCTCATCCCTGGGTAAATAGTAGCAAGGTGATCATGTAAAGCATCCAGGTTCTGGAAGAAGAGATTGAAAACATGGTTATAAGGCATTCACTTACTAGTTCTGATGAAAGGAAGCACATATTCTGTTTAACCTGAACAATCCCTTTCTCCTATGCTCACATTCCCTGTGCATTTGCCTTATTTGTGGAGCTGTCAGCAGCAGGCTTTTCAGGCTGCTTGAGATATTCTTTCCATCTGCTTGGCCATATTTGGACAACAAATGGCACTATTAAAAATTACTCCAGATAGTAAGAATTAATTCTTGACTATGCTGTATTTTGAAACACTTGGATGCTGAAAGACCTTGTCTGTTTTTCTCAATCCTGTACCTCATCCATTTTCATCCCTTCCAATTCTAGTCCCTATAATCTCCTTTCCAGAAGTGAATTTAGGTGTCAAATACAAATAAACAGGAATCTTCTTCATTATTCTCCATGAAACAGGCTAGTTCTGACAGTCAACCCAAGTTTACAGGGCCTGACAAAGTTTCAAACCTTAAAGATTTAAATGATTGGAAGGCCAACCTCAAATACATGTTTTCTTTGAGAAGTACCCAGACCATATCACAGCTGCTATAATAATGTTTCAGCAAAGATTATTCAACAAAGACAAGAAGTCTTCTATTTTACCAGTTGATGCCCTGGACACCTTATGTATTAAACTTTAAATCTTGACCAGACAAATTGCTATCTGGAGAGGAAAACTAAATGATAAATTGATAGGAATGTCTTATTAAAGATATCAAAAACATTAAATACAACAATAGCTCTGACTTGATTGTGAATCAATCACCAAGGATCCAGGTTGCTCTTTAATAGATATTTAACACAGGAAGAGCAATCCAGCTTGCTGGATAGTGTTGCAACCATCATAATCTCTTACCAATGTTGGAAAATCCATACAACTCCTTTACATCTTAAGCCCACAACATTACTGCATATTTTAAATGCTGTTCTCTCACTCCTCTGAGTAACTGCTACCACCAAGCTATGCATATTGTTTTCTGCCAGTCCAAGGAGAAGTGAGGTGAAAATATTTTCAATGTGCTGTCTGGGCCCTTTTCCACCTTTCATCAGCATCTGTCTACCATCAAATTTGTGGAAGCATGTTGAACTTGATTTCATGTGAGCTGTGAAGTGCTCAAACAGCTGCCTCTTCTCCTGGGAGGCTTCCAGAGGAAATGAGACTCTTAGAAATGAATTCCGTAGGATGCACTCAGCCTGCAACTTCCTTCTTCAGCTTTTTAGTTTGTTTTTGTTGCTATATCAACACCTCCAAATTAAGACTTGGAAAGACAGCAACTGGGGAGTCAACTCATTCCAGCTGTTAGTGGGCATTCAGCTGCAAAAAGTATAATGCTTGAAGGCAAATTCTGTGAGATCTTTGCAACGTTCAAGACAACGACGTTGGAAGACACTGCTTTGAAAAGTGGGGATGAGAAAAGAGCAAGAGAGCTGACTAGCTCCTAGGGAGTGCCCCACAATCTCCTTAATTGGGTGCAGAACTACTCTTTCCCTACACATGCCTCAGGAACAGCTGGGATGTATTGACCTTTTGGAGAACAACTCTTCAGGAGGTACATGGGAAAGGACATTAACCTCCTAGTTACACAGTCATCCACACCTGAAGAACTGCAGGACTTTGTTATGGGAATGACCAATGTCATTACAAGCTGGCTGTCTAATTGTTAACATTTAAGTCTGGCACAAGTGTTGGTAACAAATCAGAGCAGCCCCATTCTGCAACACCACTTTGCCACCCCACCACCCCATTGCTGCTGACTTTGTCCAAGCAGTGACACAAGTGAGCCCATTGAATATGTCCTTCAGTCTTTACTCTCTAATCACCCAGAGTAGAGAACTTGCCCAGAATATCTTGCAGCTGCTTTCCAGCCCCCAGTGTGCCTTTTCTTCCTAAGCATACTGATTATGAGGTGGGCAAAGAGCTTATTCTATTCAGAACCCTGCTCCAACAGATAGTCAAGAAGCAGCAGAGATTTGCTTCCAGATCAAGGAGCTGATATCACTCTCAGATCCTGCCATTTAATACTGTCATTGGCACTCCCACTTGTATTTATTGTCACATTTGATCCATTCTAAATCAATACTGCAGCTTCTGTGAGACCAAAACTGTCTCTTTTTCCCTAGTTTGTTCACCTGCTATGGGGCAAAGGTGTGGTCAGGTACAGATAATAATAGGTTAAGCCCACTCTCTGAATTCTTGGCTCCTAGACTGCCCAGATGTATGCCAGAGCTAGTGCTGAGATCAGAGACACAGAAACACAAAGAGATCTCTAAGCAAGAACAAGCAGTGATACTAAATCAGGCAGATTCTGGCCTGTCTAAAAGCAAAAGAGTTGTGGTTGGCATCTGAAATACCACGATATGCTGTACAGCTCTGTGTGGAAACCTTTCTAAAAGAAAAGGAATTAGTGCCCTGCAGTGTATTGCACTGCAGCTATGAACAACTAAATAGCCATGGAAATGATTCCATAAGTGAGAGAACTAACCACTACTCCAGCATTTCATTTTCATTCAGTAGAAAGCTACTGAACATAACATATAAGCAGAGTTTTGAGCTGCTCAGAAGGTTCCTCTTTTCACACTGCTTCTCTCTAGCACTGTGTCTTTCAACATGATTTTCCAGGCCTGTGTTTTTCAGAGAATGTATAAATATTAGACTTAGTTGCACTTCTTCCTTTTCCATAAAGTTTGAAGTACCTGTGTTTCATCTGTGAATAAACTAAACTTTCTCTGAGATGTCAAGAGCAACAGAACATAAATATCAGATTTATTTTCACATGCTTTAAAAAGCTGCAGCCCTCATTTATCCTAGGCTCAGTGTAGATTTCAAGAAGCAGCTTTTGGAACTCTGTTATGTATTTTAGGAGTCTGCCAAAAGTCCAGCCCATTAAAGCCCATCTGCACCTATTTTTGTAATAGGTACATAAATCAGTTTCCTGACCTAATCTGACTGCTGGAAGATGTAAAAATAATAAATTATGGCCAATGTTGACTTTCCATCATAATAAAAAGCTAAAAAGTACACTTCTGGTACAGCTACTAATACCTTAGTTCTGTTAAAATTTACAGGAGGATATAACAGCCAATGTCATCTGTTAACACTGAAATTCAAACAAAGCAGCTTAAAATACTGTCATTAGAAGAATATAAATGTAAGCTGTTCATGCTTTTCCAGATGTTTGGTGCACATTACAAACATGTCCAGTCTTTTCATCATCCCACATGGCAAAGAATGGAAAAAGAAGTATACTATATGAAAAAGGTCATGAAGGAAAGGAATAGGGAAGGACTGGCCCATCCATGTGTACCCAGAATAATGAAGCATTGGGTCAGCTACACCTTTTTCTTCCTCCTCCCCTGTTCTTGCATCACCCTAACCTCAACTTCAGTACATGAGTTATCTTTAAAAACTACATTTACCTGAAGGCTTACTTGGATACATATATTAACTGAGAGGGAAAGGGAACAATGGCAAAACTGCTGAGCAGTGGAAAGCTCTATGCAACACAAATACCAGGAAAGAAAACTTTCAGACACCTCTCCAAAAATAACTGGCAGATTATATGGTATATCTGTATCTCCAAATCTCAGGCTAAGCTGTTGATTAGACCATCCTTCTGTCTGGCATCTGAAATAAACTGGCAGAAAACTCTTACCTGCAAGAATTCTCTGACATTTGAGCCCAAGACACGTAGAATTGTATCATAACCAGATTCTTGACAAAATACAAAAAACATCTTCCCAAACATCTGCAGAATTTCCCCAGCATTTAGATCTAGATAAAACAGGAAAATCTGGTTCAGTCCAAACACTGCATTTCACTCACTTTGCTTATAAATAAAACAGTACCTAAACTCTATCCAGACCCAGCAGGTCAAGAATATGAGAAAAAACAAGATTCAGGGCCCACACAGCAAATAATCAGTATTCAGTACAGAAAATTCATTAGGATTTATCAATTACCACTATGACTTGGCCACATTGTGCATTTCACACATCTATAGCACTTTAGACTTCGATACAGATAAGGAATCACTGCTTGAAAATAAAGGAACTCAACTGTTAGTAGTGCTTGCCTCAGGGGAGTTACTTCTGGTTTACAGTAGCATGAAACCCCATCAGCTGCACTAATTCAGCATTACTAGAGTGAGGATATTCTTATGGGTTCTTAAGATAATCCCTGATTCAGAAGAAATTCATGCCACACTTGAGTCTGCAGATAAAATAATGTTGATGTGCAGTAGTCTACCTTAAAAAAAATTTAAATACATCAATAAAATCCTTTCTTCTGAGATGTTTTAAAGATTCTCTTCTTTGGCCAATAACCTGTTTTCACTTCCTCTATGCTAAACCCTATTTCTCTCTGCTACATGGTGGGGGGGGGGTTGTTTGCTTGGGCTTTTTTTGTGGAGTTATCTTTTTTGTGTGGCATGGGCAAAGAAGATATCCATATTACTTACTAAGGACCTTGCTTGCAGCTGCAACCAGATCATAGGTTTTGGAATCATCATAAATTATTCTGACCAGAAACTGTCCTTCTTCATCCAGCTGTGCCTCCTTCCTAAAAAGGAAAACAGAGTATTTTCAGTTGAGGAAGAAACCCTATTTTGATCAATCAATTCTATATTATATATACTAGACATTGTTTGGTATTAGTCTTTTAAGTAAGTTTGCAGATTCTACCTTTCAGAAGTAGGTATGAAATGTAGGTACCAAATCAAAGAACTTGTTCTCAGAATTCTGCACATGCCTGGTAGGTATTAAAAAATGCAAGGATTTTGTGAAGCCTTGCTCTTGCACTGTACATCAGATCTTCATCAGCCAAGTGTCACCACTTCAATAAAGCCACACAACAATATACATTTCTTCACTAAAAGAAACAATTCTCAACTCCAGGTTTAAGACAAGACTCATGCATATGTTATGTGCACACTTACTACTCCTGCTAAGTAAAAAAAACAATCCAAAATTGCTCCTTTGTTTTTCAGGATCATTTATGAGTCTCTTCAGCTTCATCACTGAGTGAGCAGCTTGTCCAGAAGGCAGCACAACTCTGTAGGCTACTTTTTTCCCTGAGGAAGACAAGTTGCTATCCCTAGCTAATGAACTGCTGTGCCTTTTGAGCCTTGCACTTGACACCAGTTACTAGGGAGGGCTCACAAGTGTCTTCCTCCCTGTTTTACCCCACGTGCTCAACACAGGAGCCAGGCTGAACGTGCTTCAGCAGTGGCTGAGTCACAGCTCTCAGGAGGAGGACATAGAGCACCATGAAGGGCAGGGGGACCCCAGGACCCTGAAGGGCCAGCTGCCCTGAGTGGCTGGTCCTGCTACACAGAGACCATGCCAATGGATACAGCTCTGACTCTGCCCTATTGCAAATGCAAGTCATATTCTGCATTTGCTCCTCAAGCCCTGGTACATTCTCCTTCAGCAGAGAGAGTGGGATGTGCAGTGGAGCACACTGTGGTCTCTGGTGAAGCCATGCTCTGTTTGTTGAAGTCCTCATCTGGCAAAGGAGCATAGCCTCCTTTCTCTCTGTGTTTTTTATAACAGCTGTTCACCTTCTGTAGTCTCACCTACAATGGCTCTCTAAAGAGACAATGTGCCTTGCAGAAATAGTGACAAAAGAGGAGACATTTGTAGATAGATACTCATGCTCTATGTGCTTAGAATGTATCTTGGCTCAGCAAAACTAATATGATGGTGGCATCAACAGTATCTTTGCAGGTGGAGGGTCACAGCTACCTCATTAAAAAGAAAACATAATCTTTCATCTGAACACAGCTCTGTGCTGCAGAACCCTTCAGAAGCATGAAAGAAAGGCAAAGAGGTAGCAAAGCCTAGCAGAGAATGACTGAACCACACCTTATGTCACACATAGAAAAAAATAGTTTAATTCTGCTCCTGAGGACTGCCTTCCCATTCACTGAGTTGAGTATAACTTTGTGTACTTTATATTGGCATTGGTATTAATATTAGTTTTGCTGTTTCACTAAATCTGCTTTCATTTTAACCCACAGGTCTCCACTCCTTTTCCCAATCCCCCTTCATCTCAGCTGGGGAGGGGTCATCAGTGATAGAACAACTGCTATAGTTTAGCCCTGGATATGGGCTAACTGTAGACACTGCTGTGTGAAATATACATTTTTTTATAGTCACTCTAGGAATGGGCATAATGAGCTAAAAACAAGCTAAGCAATTTTCCTGAAGTACTTCTGGTCCTCTTCCCCAGCTATTCTTTGAAAACTTTCCTAAGGAGGAGGACAGCTGAAATTCTTAGTGGGAAATGCTGTCTTGAAGCATATGAGGTCAGCCTGGGACAAGAAGGTAGAGTTTCCATTTCCTAAGAACTGAACTGAAATTAATATGAGAAAAGAAAACCATCTTGATTCTTTGATTCCTGTAACATGATATGCAACTGGAAGTCATCTACAGTTTGGAGGGAAGTTTGCAAAGGGTGAACAAACTTTCCCACATCTCTGATACACACTGTGTTTTCTTTAGTCTCTCTGATCTCAGCCAAACCACAAGGGATAACATACTCATCTGGAAAAGCAATGAACATCCTCAAAAAGACTGCATACTTGCACAATCCACTAGACACAGTTTCTGTGTGTGAAAATTTTCTCTATCAAAAATTGACCCAGGCTGGTATCTCTTCCAAAATTTGTTACATTTCTTTCCCATTACATTGACTGGAATTTTTCCCCTTTCCCCCTCTGTGTCAAGCCATGCTTCCTTTGTTCTTATTTTGTCTTTATCTTTGTTAAAAGTTTTCTTCAATGCCTGCAGTTTCTCTGTGCCACTGCTTTTTAAAATCACTACTGGTTTTTTTCAATGGCTACTCCAGTTAGATTGGTTTAGCTATTTTGGTTTCCTCCAGTTTTCTCTAAGTCCTCTGGATCACACAGCAGCCATCTTCTCTGTAGCATTAATGATGTATTTCTCATTAAAAGAACTTTATTGTTAGAGTTAACCAAAAAAACAGTTCAATGAGCAAGTCTGTCTGCATTCCTTGGCTATAATTCTCTGGGGTGAAACTCACAGTTTTACTGCTCTAAGGCTTCACTCTCCCTAAGTACTGGCTGATTTGCTGGGCATTTCAGCAGGACAGGAAAAGGACCCAGTGCCTGTACTGGAGGCTAAAACACCAAAAGAAAAGAAATGTCCTGCCTTTTAGTCATCTGACAGCAGTGAGAACTTCTGGAAGTCTTTCTCACTGAAATATTTGATTAGCCTCAAGGCCACATGTGATGGAGAAATGGTGCTGTAAGCTTATCCAAAATGGCCAATGCAATGTGAAAGCCCACCTAATTTTACAGAGACACTTGCCCTTCAGCAAGGCTACAAAACTGGAGGTCCTCTGATAAACTTGTTTTGGAGAGCACTGCCTCACAGCTATCAGCACCAGAGAGGCTGCTCATGATGTGACCACCAGCAGCCTAGGAAAAACTGTGGCATTTTCTTGTAATGTTTTGCTGCAATCTTTATTTGCAGGCTTTGACCATATCAAATTATGAGAGTGAATTAGCACAAGCCTAATGTTCTCTGCAGACCATCCATGGTGTTTGATCACAAAGGCATTAACAGCAACATGTTGGTGGCTTTCTTAAGGGCTGGACTGGAAAGGAGCCAAAAGCAACAAGCTCTGGCAAATCCCCAAGCCCTGGTTAATTCTTCAGTGAAGTAGCAGCACTACAGTAGCAAATTTTTCTATGGCCTTCCTTTCAAAGCAACTTCTAAGTCAAATGGAACAGAATTTACAACTGATGTCTCCTTTACATTTCTAGAGACAAAAGAAGGCTATGCTTTGCCCCCCACTACTTTTACATTCAGAACTTTTTAAAGACCCAGGATTTTAATGCTCTTGCCTAAACTGACTCCTGTCATCAGCACATAGGATGTGATATCCCATGTTTCAAACCTTACATGCTATGTTATCCCTGTCCTAGCTGCTATGGTCTGGCAACCCTTCTTATTTACTCTAGCCTAATTCTGAATGATTACACAAAACTGTAGTTGTGGGAAGTGGTGATTCCAGCCCAGACTTCTGTAAAATGTCTTTATTTTTCCTCCAGAATGCTCAGGTTAATGTGAGGAAGTTTACTTGGGAAAAAAGAACCTTTACAATTGCACCATGGCAGATAACACAGCTACACAGAGGCCATGTTTCATGTACAGGTTTGACCTTGAAATCAATGGAAAATTCCTCTTTGTAGATCAAATCTGGATCATGTCTTAAAGCCAGCTCTCCTTCATCACTCCTGCTAACACTCCCAGACTGCTGTTGGTCTAGCAGCACAGAAGAGCATTACAGGTGACAGATACATGTGGGCTATGATATGTATGACAGATACCTGTGTACTATGGGCCCTTTGAAAACCTTTCCCACTGGGAAACTAGTTTAGTGTGTGAAAACACACTACTAATGTCCAAAGGTAATGTTAGTAATTCACAGGGCTGGAGGAAATGTTAAGTGTTGACAAACATTCCAACAAAAACCATTCTTAGAATCAGAACAGATCTTGCACTGCAGATTTCTAAAGCACAGGTGGTCACATCTTTATTTCACCTAGAGGAAATGTTTCTTCTATTTTGATGTTGTGAGAATTGCTTTTGCCAACTTTAGAGATTTTACAGACAACACAGTTGAAGAGGTTGCCACATCAGGTTGTTCTCCCTTATATAGCCCCCTCTGCTGAAAGTGGATTTTAATTCACTTTTGCAGTCAGATTGTAGTATTTAAATGGGATTTGAATAAATGGTAACCAAGAAGAAGGTTGCTGCTGTCAGAACTTTTTTTATTCCTGTGAAGTGGCATTTGCTATCCTCCTGTCTCTTTAGTCAATCATACAGGAAAAAAATGATGGTACAAGACTGCATGGCACAATTACTTTGCCTGCTGAAGGTGCACAGGTTTGTCTACAGTACAACAAGTACAACTATTTAGAAGTGGTTGGTGTCACTTTAACAGATCATCTCCTGTCCCAGAGGCACAACTTGATCTCTTCCTACCAAGACTCCAGCCTGACCTGCATGCCCTGGGCGTGTCACCTTGAACACACCACAACAGCAGCCAGTTCCAATACCACCTCTAGCACTTCTTCCATGATAGGTATTGTTTCTGTTGGGACTTTTGCCACTATTGTGCTTAACTATTCTTGGTGTACCAAGGATGGAAAAAGTGCTCATAAAATTGAAGAGACCAGCCAAAACAACCTTAATGACAACATAACACTACTGCACTTAGAAAGCCAACAGAGTCTGATCTCACTGATAGGAGCATGGCAAGCTCAATTCTGTTCCAAGAGTAACATCCTTAAAGAGTAACACCTTAAAGGTGTGTCAGAACTAAAGATGGTATCAGTGAAACCAGAATCATCATCTTTGCATCTCTTTTACATTCAAATGGCAAACCCACTGCTCATGATACTACCTCACAGATGATCTGTGTTTTCAAAATGCTCCTCATCTTTGTTCCATGCATTTCACAAAGATGCTTTGTTAAAAATTAGTAAAAACAGTGAACCACTCTTCTCACTCCTCCCAAAAGGACAAAAAGAAAATAGACTTGTATATGTTCTGAATGGTCCAGAGATATTTTAAAACACCCAGCTGGGAAAAAAAAAAGCATAAATTATATTAAGTTACAAGATTAAATAAAAATGGGAATCTGTCCAGGAAAATGACGTTCTGGGTAAAGTAAATAGGTGTATTTATAGACTTCAGAGTTCTGAGCTATTTTCCAGTTTTACAAGCTGGATATGAGTGTTTAATGTAGGTTTTCAAAACAAGATAATCCTACAAGATACAGTTAACAACTGCACAGTTCTTTGCTACTACTCCAAACCCTAAAAATACTATTAAAAATATAAAGCTAATATTACTTTCCTTCCTTTTACATAAGTGGACTAAAAGGAATGGTAATTACAAAATACTCTTTTAAGCATTTCATTTATGAGAGTGAGTGATATGTTTGTAACACCTGGTATCCTGACAGGTTTAAAAGTACTTCCCAGTTCTGGGAAAATTGAGAAGTACCTGAGAGATACTGCAAGAACACTCACACCACGTTTCACAACATGCCACTATTCCCTTTTAGCCAAGTCTTTCCCAGACAAAGTAAAACATTTGGCATGGACACAGTTTAAACTCCTGACCTTCAACCAGGTCATTCCACTGTGAGGAACTGAAGGAGCAGGAAGTGTAGTGTCCTGACCCTACAAATCTGGTAAATATTAACCTTCAGAACCATGAAGAATGATTTATTTAGCATCACTATCCACTTTCTGGATAAATCCTCAGAAATTTAATCTATTTTCCATTCACCTCTAATGGGCTTTCTAGTGTCCTTCTGACATCTATTTATAAACAATATGTATTTTATTCAGAACTGTTACAAGATCAATTGAACAGAACACAGCATCTTCAGCACTGGGTAAATTCCCATGGTTACAAATAGGCACTGAAAAATCAATTTTCCTGGTTTTTTTCACAGATCACTGCAATTAATTATGAGTCCTACATGCCCCAAAATAAGTATGGACTGCCAGTCCAAAACTCTAGTGAATAGTCTGTTTCTTCATCAGTGTGCATAGTGAGAAGACAATTAAGATAATGAACACAGTATGTCTGCAATATTTTTGAGCATGAAGCAATAAGTAACTTTAGGTAAAGTGTAAAGAAAGCATTCTTTATAATATATTGGTTGTGGGCTGGGAAAGGGAAATGCCAGGCAAGCTCTCAGCAGTTCAAGAAAGCAGAAGAGAGGATTCCCATGGGACTTATTACCACCACTGCAACATACAGCTATACATGTGTGTGTGGTAAACTCCATAACCCACTTGTAAGCCATCTGGACTTTATCTGCAGTTCCTGTGAGGAGAAGTACATAAGAAAGTAATAGGAAAGCCAGCAATCTGATGGGAGAATGCCTAAAGGCATTTATAGGATCAACCCAAAATTTAAGTCCTAGGTACATCCAAACCTACATTTACATGTTTAAAAGGAGCCTAGCACCAAGATTCTCTTGTAAATTAGCCCTTGTTGAGAAATACCACAAATAACTGGAAGGCTTCTTCTCTCCAACTACACATGGTAACTAATTGAAATGCCACACCTCACACCTTGTACAGTTCTTTGATTCTTGTCTCCTCTTTAGTTTGCACTTTTATTGCCCAGGCCACACTGTACTGTTATGGAGATATAATATGCATAAATATTCACATGCATATGTATTGACATATGCAAATAACAGTTTATCAAAACCTTTACATTCTCAGCTGATGATCATCCATCTTCTCTCCTAGCAGAACTGAGAGTGTTAACACTGCAGACAGATTGGTATAGACTATGGTACTGGTTTACATGCTTTTTAAAGGGTAGTCAGCTAAAAACTTGGAAAACATGGTGTTTTCCAGAGGCATTATGAAGAAATAAAATCAAGGTCTCCTCAAGAGCCGTAAGGGAGAACAAAACAGCAATATGTGACCAGCTCAACATAGAAAATAGCCAAAAATCTTAGATGCTAAACTTTGTACTGAACTACCTGGAGGCCTTCCTGCTTCATAGAAGTGCTTAAGTTGCTGCAAATTCAACCATACTAACAGTGCAAAGTTCCTCTTATTATTTCAGAACAGCTAAAGACTGTTGACTTCAACAATTACTCCTCCAGTTCCATCATTAGTGATTCAACTAATTCAACCCAGCAGCCAGAAGAGTAGCCTGCATCTTCCCCTTGTTTCCTAAATTATCAACAGTTTTAACAAAGCCTTTGCAAGAAATCTGTATTTGCTCCCACAAGGTAAAACATCTAACCTCTTGCACGACATGTCTGTAAGTGCATCACAGGAACTTAAAAGTACTTAAGAAGCATTTAGTGGCTATCAGTTGACTATGTACCATCTCCTAAACCAGTATCACTATAATCTGTTCCAGTGAGCTGTACAGGGGCTTATTTGCTTGTTTCTGAACTCTAGGTTACATTACTTTTGAACATAAATCCTGCTGAACAAACACCCTGTTGCAAACACCTTTTGCTAAAGCAGGTTCACATATATTGCACAGGATTGTGTCCAGGCAAGTTCTGAAAGTCTTCAGAGAAGGAGACTCCAGAACCTCTCTGAGCTGCCTGCTCTACTGCTCTGCCCTTTCATTTCAAAGGAAAGAAGTCTTTCCACGTGTTTAGGTGGAACTTCCTGTGTTCTAGTTTGCACCCACTGCCCCATGTCCTACCACAGAGATGCTCCAGTCCCTTCATTGTCTTTGTAGCCTTCCACTGGACTCTCTCCAGCAGTTCCCTGTCTCTTTTGAACAGGGGACCTTAGAAATGGTCACCATATTCCAGAAGTGGCTTCATTAGGGCAGAGTAGAGGGTGAAGAGAACTTCCCTTGACTCACTGGCAATGCTCTTGCCATTGCAGCCCAGTATACCATTGGCCTTCTTGGCTACAAGCACACTGCTGGCTCATGGTTAACTTGTCTACCAGGACTCCCAGGTCCTTCTCCAAGGAGCTGCTTTCCAGCAGGGCAACCCTTAAACTGTACTGGTGCATGGGGTTATTCCTCCCCACGTGCAGAACTCTACATTTGCCCTTGAACTTGAAACTCATCAACTTCATGAGTTTCCCCTCCACCCAACTCTCCAGCCTCTGCAGGTCTCACTGAATGGCAGCACAGCCTGATGGTGTGTCAGCCTCTCCTCCCAGTTTTGAATCATCATCAAACCTGCTGATGGTACACTCCATTCCTTCATCCAGGTCATTGAAGAATATATTGAACAAGCCTGGACCCAGTACTGATTTCTAGGGAACACTGCCAGGTACAGGCCTCCAACTAGACTCTGCACTGCTGATCACAACCCTTTAAGCTCTGTAATTTAGCCAGTTCTCAATCCACCTCACTGGTCCACTCATCTAACCTACACTTCCCAAGCCTGCCTATGAGGATGTTATGGGGAGACAGTGTCAAAAGCCTTGCTGAAGTCCACCTAGACAAGATCCACCAGTCTCGCCCCATCTACCCAGCTAGTCACACCATCACAGAAGGCTATCTGATTGGTCAAGCATGATTTCCCCTTTGTAAAGGGGACAAGAAATCAGGTTCAAGAGAAGAAAGCCAAAAATCATTCTTATATGTAAGAATGCTATGGAGTGACTCATAGTCACTCTATAGCAGTCCCTTTTTTTTAAATTTCAAGCTAGGCACATTACCAAAAATCTTGCAATTGTTTTAGATAAAGTTTACTAGCTAAAAAGGGTATTTTGATTCCTTCAGGAATGCAAAGAGATGTAACCGCTGCAGGGTTCGCCTGGTGGTCTGACTCAAGGAAGGGCTTTTGCAGTTTCTGGGACATTTTGCCTCCACAGTATTTCTGCCATATAAAGGAGGGAACCACCGCAGGGGTCAATGCCACCTCTGCTGAGGCTCCTGGAGATCAGTAAAGATGGCACAAGGCAGGTTTTTGCGGCGTTAAGAAAGGCTTCGAGAAGGACAAAACGCGAGGTGAGAACAGTGCTCGTCTTGCCACGGCTGACAGCCACGTCCTGGGGACCGCTGCCAGCCCACAGACGTTTATATAGACCTGTCAGTACCGGAGGGCTCCGCGGGGCAGCAAACTGGGCACCGCCGGGCAGCGGCCACCCTGCCTGGTACCCCCGCGGGCGGTCAACGGGCCCCGGGCCCTGGGCCCCGGCCTAGCCCGGCCCCGTGACGGGCCAGAAGGATACGGACACGGACATGGACACGGACATTGACATGGACATGGACATGCACTTACTTGATGTCCTCCCAGACGGCGGGGCCGTAGTTGCGGATGACAAGCAGCTCCAGGGCGTGATTGACGAAGCCGTACTGCGGAGCAGGGCGAGGCAGCGATACGGTCAGGCCCCGGGCGGGTGATCCCCTGCCACTGCCCCGCAGCAACCCATCCCTCCACTCGCACCGCGGTGCGGCTCACCCCGGCGGGAAGCAACCCCTCAGAACACCACCACTCCACCCCCATTTCCCCAAAAACAAAGGGCTGGGGCCCGGCTCCCCCGCGGTTCCCTCTTCCCAAGCGGATTCCGCCTCTTCCCTCATACTATAGGCCCGGCCAGATCGGATCGGATGGGACCGGAGCAGACCAGACGTCCCCTACCAGCCCCGTTCTCCCGGGCACGGAAAGTGCCTGCGGAGCTCACCATGGTGCCGCCGCCGCGGAGCAGATGATCGCTCCCGATCGCCTCACCACCTCCCCTGCCGCCACCTCCCTGAGTGGCGTCCGCCGATAGCCAATGGAGAGCGCGGCCGCCGCTCTGATATCCAATGGCAGATGCGGCCGCCGCACTGTCGTCCAATCAGAGGCGGGGGCGGGTCTGCCGAGGGATGAAGAATGCGGGGGTTGCCCGCACGGGAGCGGGTTCCGTGGGAGCCGGCTGGCGTGGGAGCTAAGTGGGTTCCCTGTGTTTCCTGACAGGTTTGCGGCCTGTCTCCTCATCCTCCTCCTCAGGTGCTGCTGCTGCGGCGGCTGTCGGTGGGACAGCAGTGTTTGCTGTCGTCCTAGGCCGGCGTGTGTGCCAGAGAGAAGGAAGGACAGGCCTAGGACATCCATCCATCCCTCTCAGTTCTCCCTGAGGCTCGCCTCAGCGGGGAGCCCTTTGAACCTCTCTCTTACAGTCTCCTATGCATTGGAAAGGATTTTCCAGATGCCTTTCTCCAGCTGGAGTCGTTGGGACTCGGCCTGAAACCGAGTTAGAAGATAATCGAAGTGCCTGCCAGGTCCCTAAGCGGTTAGGTAGGTACAAGTAGGGCGATGTGTGCCTAGGTGGCAGTGCCCTTTGCAGGGGTTGCCTTCGCAGGAACTGAAATGCTCCTTCAGTGGTTTCATGCCCCAGTGCAACCAGTGAAGCTTTCGACAGGATAAATGCCCCCATAAGGTGAAGAATC
The DNA here is from genome assembly GCA_013399015.1 of Galbula dea. Lineage (NCBI taxonomy): Eukaryota > Metazoa > Chordata > Aves > Piciformes > Galbulidae > Galbula > Galbula dea. The sequence goes on from VWZX01005094.1 coordinate 2,567,748, forward strand.
TGGGGGGCAAAATGACAGCGGATATTTCTGTTTCTGTGCATTCATTTTTCAAAGGCTAATGAAGTTAAAAGCATACAGTGAGTGCTTTCAGCAATAGGGGGTTTTGTGTGTTGTTGAGTCCTTTTCAATAGCCAATGTGAATAAACACTGCATCCTATCAGTAACCTGCTGCCTACGGATCTTTAAAGGGCTCTCCGAGTGAGCTATGACCCTTACAACAGATTTTCACCAGAGGATTGCTGACAACATACCAAGGACATTGCAAAAATAGCACACTGTCATCATATGTTATCATAGATGCAATAAAAGAGAGTGCAGCACTTGAAAAACACATTTGGTTTAAAGCCCTTTGTACCATCTAAAGACCTGGCCTCGGTATATGAAACAAAAATCCTAGGGATACTACTGACTTTTCTTTGCTTATGGAGAATCAAAACATAGTCAAGAGATAATGAGATTATCTAGGAGGATTATAGGATGAATACTTGATGAACTGCTACTGTAGTAGCTCTTGGGCAGAGACCTGGCTACGTGAAATCAGTAGGGCCATAGCTGCTAATTGATCCAGATAGGTTCTAGATGTAAGTAAAATTGCAGAGATCCAGGCCTGAGTAAGGTAGTAAAAAATAAGTTTCAGATTTGAACTGTTTACATAGTTCATGAAAATTAAAAACCCAACCAAAAAACCCCCAGAGGGAGTATGTTTGTTGGAATTTCCATGTACGTTAACAAATGGCATTTAAATCTTTTAAAATCTCATCTATTGCTTGGTGAACTTTTGAACCTGTGTTAAGATCTCTTAAAACTGCTAGGAAGCAAGGAGAGAAATTCTGTGTGGAGAGCCATTAGAACTCTGGCAAACATTATCTCAGTAGGCATTCCAAGAACACTAGAGGGAAACCCTACTTTTAGGTCATGTAGGCAGCAACAATCATTTCTACTTAGTTTAACACATCCCAAATCTACTGGAAAAAACAATTCTAGATTTTTAAAAGGATGACTGAGAGCAAAAGTTTCACTATAACCTGTTAAAACCATACAAATAATATGCTGATTTTGAAAAGAGGAAAGAAAAGTTGTAGGAAAAATAACCAAACTGCTGGTTGAAGATCTCTGTAGAGAAAACCAAACAAGAATTGAAGAGGTACAAATCCCTAAGAATCTCTTCAATCTCCATGAAACTGGCAACAGAGATGATGCAAGCTGTTGTAACCAAAGGACTCTATGTTTCTTGGTAGCTGAGGAGGGGTCAGCTTGCCACCAATTAAATAGAATTTGAGTATATCAGGTCACCATCTCCTGTTTCCTATTTGGTAGGAAGGACATGTTTGGAAAAGTAAGAGTCTTTCCACTCCATTCAGGAACCCACTTGCTCAGTTGGTAGATGGGATAAACCCTCAAGCTCCTAAAATGATACTAGAGGGGGTGGATAAAATTCTTTTGGGATATATGTTTTGGCAAGTAGATTATCCTGGCAATTTTATGTACCTAAGTGACACTTTTTTGCAAGTGTTGATATCTGCAAAGGTCAAAATTACTTTAGACAATCGTGAATTGCCTTTCATTTTCTGGTTTGGTTTGGGCTTGGGTTGTGTTTGCAGCCTGTTCTTGCAATTAAGCCATTGTAATACAAGTGGAAGTTCTAGCCTCTGAGGTGAGAAGTGAAAACAGCATGGGCAGAGTTAAAGCAGGCAATGACTAATACAGTTTTCTAAAACAGGGATCCACTTCTGAAAGTCTGGAAGATGCTGAATTAAAAGAATTCAATGAAGGGAATTGCTGAGAGGGACCAGCCTCCATTCTGCATGCCTGCTGAATCAAGACCATCTGGGAGGTCTTAGCAAGATTTGGTTTCAGCTGAAGGAAAGGCTCTAAGTCAACAAGATAAAGTGCATGTCAGACTAAGCTGTTACTATTGTGCTGTGTTTTCAAGGCCCAACACTATCAGTATCAGGATTGTTAGCTTACATACATTATGGACATCACCCAATCATTTGGACTGTATCTGATGCAATTCCATGAAGCCTGCAGCTTATTCACTATTGCACACAGCTTCATTCCTGTTTGGGGCCCCTGTTGCAGGAGGTACAGTCATGCCCTGCTGCTCAGCTGCTTTTTGGGATTCAGAAATGGGAGGGTAGCTGTGGTACTAGCCACAGCTGGGATGGGCATGGGATGGAATGCTGGTGCAAAAGGAGCTTTTAAGAAATGTTTTCTGTAACTGAAATCCTGCAAGGCAGCTTCTCCATTTTGTGTCCCATGTTCCCTGCACTGCCTATCAGAAAGCCAAGAGAGTTGCAGTCAATGATAATAGGAGAAAAACAATTGCTGGGCTTTTTAAGTGGTTGTACACATTTTTTTTCCATTCACTTGAGATGCTAACTACATCTGCAAATTCTTGTTGAGATCTTTGAAACCAGAAAGTAGCCTAGGATCCATTTATGCTGTATGAAAAGGCAGTTGCTGAGACAATAACTTTGGGCAAATCACTAGCTAGACAAAGAATATCTACATTCAGTTCAAGATTGTTTGTGTTAATACTCAAGCACTATAAAACAAACAAACTGTTTTAATAAGTTGCATGTTTTACTTTGGACTTTGCTGTTACAGTTTATATTGTTACTGTAATCCTGAATAAAAATGCTGCCTTATATGGTATTGTTGGATTTCATTTGCTGAGGATGGAATTATTTTACTGCCATTAAACTGAATTATTGATACTTTCTAGTTATCTCTTTCATATCATAATGGTTTGAGACTTGGCATTTGAGGTTGGCATAACAGTACTTCTCAGCTGCAGAAATAAAGTCTTAAGGTCACTTTAGCAAGACTCATTATATCTACTGTAGCACTCTACACCACACCATTACATTAGTTTTCCAATAGTGGTATTGACAAGCTATGACTGAAACAGCCCTTGGGATGTCAATGCTGTTCTGTAATGCAATAACCTGTGTAGATCTGAGAAACTCTGTGGACTCTGTTGCAACCACATGTAAGAGGAAGGTAATCTTAGCAATGAAGAGCAAACTAGTCTTCCCTAATACCTTCTGCAGTGAATAGAAGGACTCTTCTTAATTTTCACAGCCTTGTAGTCATAATCTCCTGGGAACATTATTGTCCTCATTACTTCTCTGGCAGCTTTTGTTTGAGCTGAAGAAATCAGCTGTGGATGTGTAGTGGATATGGATGTAGCTGTGAGTGGAAGTGTATCTATGACTTAACCTGCCTTAAGCTGACTTTTCATCCCCTTGGGATGTTACTGCCTGTATTCCTCTAGTTCTTTCCCATGACATGCTGTGCATGCACCCCACTCACATAAACATGGCATTTATTAGCAGCACGAGAATTTGTACTGCTCAGAAGATGAGAAACAATTTCAGCACAGATCTTCAAAGGAGGCTGCAAAGCAATGTGCTGATTTCCATTTATATTAAGAAACCACTGTCTCAACTTGAATTTACTGTCAGATCCAAAATCTGCCAAAGCAGCTGAGACACACAATTTTATAAGGTTGTTTACTTTGGTTTAGATTCTTTCACAATTTGTTATTTCTTTGACTGTCTCTCCAGCTTCACTTTCCAGCCTAACCACAGTTAACATTCAGTTCCCACTGTTTGTGCTCCAGAGAGAACACATGTTTAAACTGTTGCATCTGGATGTAGCAGAGGTTCCAGAGCCATTGATTATCTTCCATCTTCAATTTGTGCTTCAGTATCAGGGCAATGCTGAGTAACACAAGACAGTTTTGCTCTCTCCTTTGTTTTGCAGAAGAGTGCTGCTACTGAACTCATGAAATTAGGATTGGGAAATTAAAAAAAAAAATTAAAAGGCAAAAAGAAAACAAACAAACAAACAAAAAGCCTAAAGCCTGTATCTGATTCTTTCTTTCCTATGTAGTTGTGAGCAGAGATGGTTTTAGAGGTCTCTAAAGATGGTTGTGTTGCACATCCTGCAGACTTCAGGGGCAAAAAAGTCCTAGCTTTCAGTTCAGAAACAGCCTCAAAATTAAATTTGGTTCCTGCCAAACTGACTTCTGATGATTTGAAGCAAGGCTTTGAAAGCAACAGAGTCCCTTGTATGCTATATGGCAAATAGCCACAAAAATTCTTGCTCTTGCAGGAAACAAAAACTCCCCTTCCACTGCTATTGCAGAACAATAAGCAGGCACAAAAAAATGGTAGCAGCTACAGTGACCTGCTAGGTTATAGGATGGGTGGGGTTTGAAAATAGGTCCCCTTGCCAAGATTCAACAGAAATTCCCCTTAATTCTGGTGGCTCTCAGATGGAAATACTGATTTTACCTCCTGTACTATCAGGTGTTTCTGCAGAGAATGCAAAAGAAAATGATGGGAGGAGAGGTCTGAATTCTTCCTCTGTAAGATTTCACAGGAAAAGATCTGTCCTCAGTTTCCATACAGTGCACTTCACTGTTTTGTCAGTCTGTGAGTTCCTTAGCTTTGGGTTTGCACAGTACTTCAGAAAGAAAACATCAGCTCCACACTAATTGCACTTCCTGTGACACCAGCAATAAGAATTTTTTTCCAACATCTCCCTGAAATCTTATCAGGCCTTGAGTGAATGAAATAAGATTAGCTGAATTCTTTTGCTGTAGCTTTTACTGTAGCTATGTCACCATCAAGATTCAAAGGGCCCCTTTGCATTTATTTCAAGGGCCACTTACACCTCTTTGGCAAAAAAAAAAATGCAGTGTGATAAAAATGCATCTTCCATCATAGTGTAAATGTCAACAGCAAGCAGCCCCACAGAATCCTCATGAAATAGAAAATGAAAATTTCCATAATAACAAAATTGTTTCTGGATACAATACTAAGGTATTTGTGTATTTACATAGTTAGTATTGCATAGTCTCTGAAGACTTTCACAGTATCTTACAACATTATGCTATACAAGACATCAGCTTAAAACCAACTTTTATTTCCCTTTTATTTTGTGAAAGTCTTCAGAGACTATGCCATCACTCAAGGACAAGAGGAAATTCACTCCTAAAAGTCCTTCCCTTTCAGTAGATATGGAGAAAGAAGAGAAAGAAATCCTTGTTATTTAAAAGCCTTTTCTTTTTACCATTCACATGTAAGAGAGAGATGTGGATGTATCTAATACAGAGAGAGACTTTCAGGTTCCATTTTTGTGTCACAGAATTATGTCTAAGCATCTTGGATGGATACAGGATACCCCACCAATAGAAGGATTCAATGTTTCAAGTTTTGCTCAAATGCTACTTATAGGAAATCTTAATTAAAATTAGTGCTGCTTCCTTAAAAGGATTTTTCTTGAGACTCTGATGATACAAGTTCTGTATGAGTTTATACTGCAAAACAGTAGGATAAAACAGTATATTGAGCTTCAGAATGAGCCAGTCAAGTTCAGAAAAGGAACAGAATGGCACCTTAGTCTAATGCAATTGTTTCCTGTAAATATTCAGAGAGCAAAATCTTACTCTGTGTCAAGTAGCTTCAAGAAAGTATTTTATGGCTTGGTATGACAAACCCCAAGAATTCAAGTAGTTAGAATAGTCAATAAAAATAATTGATACTGCAGGAAATGTTTGTGTGTAAGCTCTGCAGTTCTCCAGCCTGCACTTGGGGTCAAAGTGTGCAGCACAGAGGAATTTCTGTGCAGATGGATCTGCTAGTTAGGGAGGCAGAATCCTAAACTCAAAACTCAGAACTAACTCTACTCTGCCAGTTCTAGAGGCAGACACTTGAGAGTTCTCCATTCCTGTTCCACCATTCACAACAGAAACCCCTGTATTGTAGTAATACTAATCCTTCAAGTATGTGTTCATATGGTTTAAAGCATTTCTATTCACTCTAGATTCCCCTGGCAACTGTAAAGTGAGCATACCATAGAGATTTCAATAACATGTCATACCATTGCTGCCCTGAATAAGGATCATAGCTTTAAGCTGATGTGCTTCTCCATTTTATCCAGTCTGTCTGGAATTTCCTTCCTAAGCAAACACTCCAAAGCATGTTTTATTGCACTTCTTTTAAAACACTTCAAGTTGAAATGACAACAAAAAGAAAACATTTATTGCTGTAATACATAATAGCAAGTGGATATTCTTTTTGGAAAGGATTTTAAAACTCCCAAGAACTAGAATATTGTTTGATGATTACAGAGACTTTAGTATGTGATTATACAGTGTTTTAATCTAGATTCATTTTATACACAAAATAAAGTTCATGAAACAGTAAGCAGCAGACTCTGCTAGGTATCTGTGTACTACCTACAACTAGCAGCCTCATCCAGAAGACAGCAAGCACCCTCACCACACTGACTCCAGTCAGGGTTAGAAGATGGTCAGCAGCTTCTAGAATGGGGCCCAAATGATGAGCTGGAAGGAGAATGTGATAGCAATGACAATATTTTAGTGGCTATTTTCTTAGGGAATCACTAAGAACATGTATTTGAATGGTCATTGATAAGCACCAGCTCACAACACTGCATGTGGCTGCATCACTTGCACATTACATTTCCTGACACACTGCATATATAATACTTCTAGAATTCTCAGCACAGAGAGAGCTGAGAGTTGTTATGGAGCACTTACAAATTACCACAGGGGAAATGTAGCTATTAGGAGCATTTTCAACAGTGAAGTTGCAACGTTATTTAAGTGACTACATTCCTTATGCAAAGGAAAAATAAAAAGTAGTCAGTGCCATACTTCCTGAAATTTTAATACTGGCTTTCAGTTGTTAACAATCTAAAGTGCTTTCATGTTTCATACATTGTTAAAAATTACCAATTTATACAAAAAAAATCGAGATATTTATAAATTTATTCTATACACTTGTGAATGTACAATTTAGTCTATGCCTGTTTCTTCACCCAAAAAATTGGCATTGCCATCTCCCAAATCTCTCTTTTGAAACCAAGTCTGTGAGCTCGTTCCTTGAATATAAGCATCCAGAAAATAGCAAATTCCAGGGATATCACTGGGGAAATTTGGTGGAAGCTCTTCTCTTGAGCGAGGTGTGAACACAAAACCTGGATACTCCTTTAACATCCTAGAACAAAAAAGGAATCATCTTGATTAAAAATGAATTGTTACTACAAGTGCAGGCATTCAGTAATTCTTCTTGTATGGCAGGGCAGAATACAGTAGAAAATACTAATTAAAATACTGTTTCTCTGGTAGCCTTCACAGCTTCTTAACTGGAGCACCAGCACAAACAGGAAGAGTGCCTCTCTTTTTCTGTCTTGTCAATGTTTTGCATGTAGGGGCTATGTTTGTTGTAAATATTTTCAAAACTTCCTTGGTACTGAAAGCTAGCTCAGATTTGCATCTGAAACTGGCACCATAATTCATTTTTCAACTAATGAAATACTGATAATCTGATTAACTATTCAAATCCTCCTACCAATTCTAATCATTTTGCTTTCCCACACATGCATCCAGTAAACCCAGGGGTCTCCTATATCTGAAATACAGAGTGCTAATCTGTAGGGATAAATCCTGATGAGTGGTATCTAGGCTGCCAAACACTTATGGCCATACACAGGAGTTCTGCAAGGTGCTCTGATGTTATCAATATGGGTTTAAAATAGGTTTACCAATCAAAAAGGAAAAACACTAAACAGAAAGGAGGTTAAGACATCATTCACTCAGGGTAAAAAATCCAGCAAACCACAAGAGTAATAACAATACTTCACCCTTTAGCCAATTTTCTAGGCACTCAGAGAATTATCTCTCTTTTTTTCACCAGTATACTCAAGTATTCTCTTGAGATGAACACACAGTCATGCAGAAGCCTACCTATACCACAAGTTATAGGCAAGTCTTGTGTGAAAAAAGTCTCTAATGGTTTTAAGAAAAGGCTGTAGTCACTATCACTCAAAATGAGTTTCCACATGGGTATCAAAAAAAGACAAAATCTATTGGCCAGCACTGTTCTTCTGCCACACATAAGCACTGACAATGCTAATGGTATCTCTAGATTTGTTCAGGGTCATGATTGAAAAGGTTCCTTACTGTGTGCTCTGTGCTACTTTTATCTACATCACCTGTATGAGATAATCCAAAGCCTGGCACTCTGTAAAGTCACATAACACATGCTGCAGGGGATGTCAGGCTCCTGTGCCAAATTCTCTGTCTGACATTGGACACAGAACCTTGCCACAAGGCATTACCAGATACATGACAGTGGGTACAAGCTGAGTAGGAACAACTGACAGTCCAGGCTACAGTGACAGTAGTGGAGCTTCCTTAATAGGAAGAAACAATTCATATCCATATTTCTGGTTATTTTACCCAGCCAGCCATATCACTTTCTACTAGTAAATTCACTCTCTACAGTTCATTCTTAGAAAACTTTTGACTACTCTGAAAGAAACAATAGTCTGTATCAGATCAGTGGCATAAAATTCAGACCTGGACCTAGTTCCACACTGAAAGTTTTAAACTGAGTTGGAATCAAGACTTGTCTAAACTAAACACTGTCGTGGCTGATTCATTGTAACCCATTCATTCATATTCCCTAACTAAGGGAAAATGAAGATGTCTAGGGTGGTGTTTAAGAATTCTTCAGTTAGGCTGTTACTTTCAAATGCACCTGAAGCCAGTTTGGCATCCAGTTCACACTGAAAGTTCAAAGAGAAGCCACCTATATGACAGAACTGAAAAAGAAAAGGCAAGAGGTGTGCAGCTGCAGGGTAAGAAGCAATATTGGCCCAGGCAGGTTATTTATTTTAGATGTAACATCTGAAAAATAAATATCAGCTGTCCTGTTTTGCCTTTTTTTCTTGCTGCTGCTGGTTGCAGTCTGACTAAAAATAACCCTGGTGCCTTCATGAGCAGTCAGATAAAAAGAGAAAAAGGAAAATAAATAGCAGTACTTCAGAGCAGAGAAAACCCAAAAACCCCAAAAGAAGAGGAAGCTAATGAACTATTACTGTAACTACTTCAGGTGATCGTTTGACAGATATGAAGCACTGTACCTGTATGTTGTTGGGCTGACATTTATTTTTCTAGGAATGCTGCAAGATTCAAACTTATTGGCCAGGGTGACATTATTCCCAAAAAGGCAGTAACGAGGCATCTTAACCCCAACAACTCCAGCAAAGACAGACCCAGAGTGGAGGCCAATCCGCATCTTTAACAAGGAGACACAAAACAGCATTCTTAGGTAAAAGGAAATGGTTAAAGCCAGTGTTATACATTCTTCCTCCAGTAAAAGAAATAATGAACTACTAACACAAATTGAGTTGGTACAGGCTCCTTAAAATGGCTGTATTCTGATCATCACTGCTTGGGGAAAGGAAACTAGCCGACATTTACCTTGCTTTGCATTTATAGCAAATGGTCCTTGATATGATAGAACTGTGAGAACACTGCTCTCTGTGGCAGTAAATTGATTTAGAAACACAGAGGTGTTTGCATGGGAATTTCTAAACATGTTATAACACTGTCAAGATGTTTTCAGACTTCTTAAATGTAATTTAATTTGATATTGTGGAGTACAGAAAGAATGACATTGATTTATAATATGATACTGCTGTTCCCTGTGGTAAGCAGGGAATCCTCTTAATAACCATTTTCTTTGGCTTGGAATACAAATATCCCTTAATCTAAAATGAAAGAAGCCTGAAGTTTTCTAGAGGAACAAATGAACAGATAAATATTAACAATGAGCAAGTGAAAGACATAATAAACTGAGACACTTGTATTAAAAATAATAGGATTCTACTGAAGGACATTTGAACTTGGTAGAAGAGCCACATCATTTCTTATGCACACAGGCCTTTCTCTTTTTTCTCTGTGAGAGGTAAACCTACATGAAAAGTTCAGTGCCTGTGTAAGTCCTTGTTTTCAGGAAGCCATAAATATAACCACCACTGAATCTAACAGTTGCTTTGACAGCATTAACACCATTACCTTATGGCAGTGGTTGGGGATCTGATTGTAAAACAAGGACAGCAACAGAATCTTTAAAGACATGTGGATTACTGCAATCAGAACATGTCTTTGATGATTCATATAAATACACCTGTCACCTCAAAAGACTTAGATCTTTTTATTGGGTCTAATTTTGAGAGAGGATTATTCTCCCCAGCAGAAAACAGGAACAGAATATTCCATGCTGCTGACAGATTTATTGCTACTGAGACAAAAACTGCAGCATACCAGTGTGCATCTATTGATTTCACTGCATTTAAGTCTTTGGGGTTGATTTACAGATCTCTGTTTCATCCTCACCTCTCCACAAAACTCTCATTCATAAAATAAAAAGGGTGAGCTTCTCCAGCCACACAAACTTGAGTCCCCAACTTGTCTGAGTTAATGCAATTGAGACAAAAACCCCCAAAGCAACAAAACCAACAAAAATACCCACTTCAATCATATAAAATACAATAAAATATATGACCTTGATAGGCTCTCCATGGGGAGACACCACCTCATCTGACAGTTCCATCATCTTCAGGGCCATCAATGCTATTTGAACAGCATGGGTTTCACTTTCTTTGTGTAAACCTCCAGCAACACAGTAGGCATCTCCAATAGTTTCAACCTAAAACAGGCATATTTGTTCCTCACTGTTAGACTGTTTGACATATTAAAGAATAGCCTGTGGCTTCACTAAGAATTGTATACATATTGATTCAGTTTTATTTGTCCTGCTAAATTATTTAAGTCCTGGGCAAATCCTGTAGGATCATTCCATAGGAAAAACTGCACTTGTGCTTTTTGCTGGGTGTGATGCTAAAATACAGGGAGATGCAGGGAGAACCCTGTTCACCTGCTGTCAGGCACCCATAGCTACATTAAACACATCACTGTCATTGACATTAATGGTTTTAATTAACCCTTAAGTTTTGATGGGTTTCTCTCGTGGCTGCACGAGCAGCTGATTCTGTTGACTTTGTTTCTTTGTTTTGTGATTTACCTTAATAGATCTTTCTTAGAATGAAGGTTTAGGGCAAAATAATTTTTGGATTTCCATTATCCTCTGTCCTATTTACTCTTCCTTTCATTTCCTACCTCCTAACCCCAGAGGAATGCAATAAATGGTGTTACCTTGTAGACATCTAGCTCTCCACACTGGTAATCAAAGCGAGTGTAAAGCTCATTCAGCATGGTGATAACCTGCATAGGTGAGCACTGGGAACAGATGGCAGTGAATCCAACAATGTCAGAGAAAAGCATGGTGACATTATTAAATTTCTTGGCTTGCACAACTTGTCCCTGCCACAGCTGCTGAGCAACCTCTCCAGGAAAAATGGAAAACAGAAGATCCACAGTCTTCTTCTTCTCTTCTTCAAGTGCTTGATGGGCCTGCTCAAGGGTTGCTTTTAGCTTTCCTAACCTCTTCTTCAGTCCATCCTGAGCTCTGGCCTGCTCTCCTATCAGAACAACATCTCTCAGTGCATTGTGAATGGGAATATCTGAGAGGTACAATCCACGTCCTGTGAAATCTTCCAGTCTATCCACACAGGGAGATCCCAAGAATAGGATGGCACTGGATTCAAAAATATAGATCATTTGCCCTTTAAGATCCATTACCTGAAACAGTTAAAGAAACAGGAATTCATGTGAAACATGCATGGCAATGCTTTAGAAGCAAGTTTTAGAGGAAATACATTTTGCTGAAATGTAGGGAAATCAGACTGGTCCAGAGTCCTTCCATTTTCATTTAGTTCCTTCAGAGAAAACATGGGGTGATAAATCATAGAGCCACCAAGAAGTTTATTTTGCTTGAGCCTTCTGGTACAAAAGTTAGACCACACCTTAAGGATAAACACCTAATTATGTTTTGAGTATCAGAATCAGTTTTAGATTAGGAAGAAAAGAAAAACAGAAAGAAGAATTTTGAGCAAGTATTTCTGCTATTGATAAAATGTTACTGTAAGGCAAAAATGAGGAAAAAATCTTCAGTTTTAAGATAGCATGTTCAGTAATCACTCTAACTTAAAATTAAAGGCATAAATAGCAGGACTATTCCATTGCAATGATCTAAAAAAAGAAAAAGATTTTGTGTGAAGTGTTTTTATGTCCCTTCTGTATTCAGTTGTGTAATGTGCAAAGTACTGCAGAGCTCCACTTAACACTGCTTTGAAAGACTGTTTTTGGAAGAAAACCTGTTACTTGCTGATAGACTTTTGCATATGTAAGTACATGCAAAAGCAAAGCACAGTCTGCTACCCCTTGTCATCATTAAACTGCTGCCTAATGCAGAAAGAGACCTGAGAGTGAGGCAGCTAATCAGTACTACATTTTTTCCTCTTCCTCAACAACTAGGTGAAACCTTTGTTATTGTTCTTCATTCAGTTGTTGGGAGTGTGGAATCTGAACTGGTCATGCATCCTGGAGTTCCTCTGGAATTCATCTAGGGCCAGTAATGAACAAAAGCACTCACTGACCATTTGATGTTGTTTTACTCTCCCAGAATATCAAAGATAACAAAATACCAAAGACACCACAGTCTTAAAAAGCACAGGAAATGTCTACTTCTTTCCCCAAATCCTAGAGCTGCTGCTTCCAGATGATTGAGGATAGTTTTGCAAAGCTTTCCCTGCCACTGCCTTTGTGTTGGAGATGCCTTTATTCTCAGCAGCCTGGCATGTCATTGGCTTTATCTCAACTTACTGAGTTTATCTCAATATTTCTTTCTTTTTTTTCCTAACAGAATCAAGCTAACAGTCATATTTTAGTTGTATAAAAGTCCTAGAGCAGAGTTTTGACTGAATATTGGTTTCAGAATGTGCATATTAGAATGCTCTCAATAAATACTGACTATTCAGTGGTATTAGATATCGAGAGGCAGACACTGCAAAGTGCACCATGTTTTGTGGCTATTTTAACTCTATCTGAAGGCAACAAATTCCCCACAGAAGTAATGGTGATAAAAAGTCTCTTACCATGGATGATTTCATATCAGTATTATCCCATCTTCTGACTCGTACAGTAAACTGCATATTTAGCATTGTCATTATGCCACTGAAAGTGCAGCTTACTTTGGGAGTAAGAATTTCAAAGTACTCTTCAAAACTGGGCTTGGTTTGAAACTCTCTCCTGGTCAAAAGTCTTCTTATCCCATTTCCAATTTGAAGAACTGACATATCCTTGTCAAACATAAAATGAAATGGGAAAGTCTTACAGAACATAGAGGCAGGAATCACAAGGGAAGACTCTGGTTTACATGGAGATAAGGAAGGTTTTGCACTTTTGACTTGTATGGAGTACAGCAAATAAGGCTGATTAGCAAACTCAGTGCAGTCATTATGGAAACAAGGAGGCATGAGCATCACTTCCACCTCAGTTTCATACAAAATATGAGCTGCTGCTTTAATAACACCAGCTAGAATAAGACTTGTGATTTTCTTAGGAAAGAAATAATACACATTTAAGAAGTCCTGATCTTTCTCCAGACATAATATGGAGGCCTCTTCGAGTCTGTCCTTTTTTCCTGCTTCTTGGCTGTGGCCACTCTGCTTCAGCAGAGTAGTGAAACTGTTCAAGAAGTCCTTAAGGGTTCCTCCAATAACCCCTAATATGTGTTCATCTTCTTCATAGCATATTTTGAACAGCTCTTCACCAAGAGATTCCCGTAGAGACTCCACAGGAACACCTGCATGGAACCACATTTTGGTCAGCACTGCATTCATCATGCCAAATATAGAGTAACCTCTACTTCTTTTTTCACCTTAGACCAGATCACATTAGCCACATCCTTCCCTGATCCAGCACTGACACCTGAGGGCCCTCTCATTTAGGTGTTCTGCTTTAACTAAAGGCATACCCATGTTGCCTATTAAAAAAGGGAGAAAATAGGTTGCAGTTTGGAAAGATTCAGGATGTAGATGGAAAGAATGCACATTTTGGAACAGGATTTAACCCAATTCCTTCAGCTTCATATAAAGAAATAAGAACAGCTTAAAATAAGAATACAAAGTAAGAATAAAATAAGATCTCTGCACACATGTAGATATAAGTACAATGCCTGAGCCAATAAATTAAATGACCCTAGGAATATTCTGGGGTACTGAGGCCAACTGGCACAGAACAGCTCTCATCTTTGCTAGTAAATTTGTTTTAATAGGATAGCTGCATGCAGACTGACTGTTGGGAACATTCCAGCTCCCCCACTGGTACTGGAAATCATTTGGAAAAGTGTTATCTGTTGCAGGCCACCTGTGTGTCAGGAGCAGCTTAACAGTCTGAGTGTACAGAAAACCATGGTTTGGGTCCTGGAAATGTTAATTTACTGTTACAGATGTAGGCATACAGTTCTGTGTTGCAAATGACAGCAGTTCTCTTGTGACAGACTAGAGACCTTCAGAAGATGAAAAGGATCAAACAGTTTTTCATTAATATAAAGTATAACTTATGACTGAATGTACATTACAACTCCCTCCAGATGTTGAATCTGGGGGATGGAGGATTCTGTGGCAGATCAGACCTCAGAAACTAGGCTCTTTAGCTCAAATTTTGACACTTGGAACTATTAGTTGCAGAGTTCACAGTTTAGCCTCTGTGTTGTCAGCACCACTGCACCCCTTACATGGAGGGAATTGTTTCTCAGTAACAAGACTAATTTCTATATACATATTTATATCTAGTAATCAATTTCTATATGTACCTATTATTAAATAACCATTTACATTACCTGCTGCATTAGCATGATCACTGATTGTTTTTTCAAAATCTTCTCTATCCTCAGTTTTTCTGTAAAGATCACAAAAATAGACATAAAAATCCTGAAAAATCAAGATAAACATGGTAAAAATACAAAATAACAGAAGTTACCCACTCTGACTTTCATGTGTACAGAGCAAGTCTGTCTGATCAGATAGGCAGTTTTTCATTAACTCAAGATGGGGTCTTGGTAAGATCTTGGATTATCCTGTGCTTTTGTGATAAATTAAAGTTTTAGTTGTCTGAGCTCAGCTTATGGATTGAGGCCAAATGCCATAGACTGTCACTGATTAAAACCACTTAGATTACAGCAGTCCTGCTTTTTGTTTGCTTCAGGTTTTTGGCTTGAAGCCATTAACTGTATTTCATAGCATACTGTATCATAGCATTGGAAGTTATGTTCAAGCACTTATTGGAAATACATTGCATTAAATCCAAAGGAGGTGAGAAGATATTTGTTCTGAGAGGAAACACCTATAACAACTATTAACTTCAGAATTACTTGTTCATTGACTGCCATCCAGATTCTGTGTCACAAAACTGCAGCCCTCTGAGATCAGTAAGCACCAACCTGAATGTCAGACCCCACATGATGAGAAGGACATGTAGCTTAGATTAACCTTCAGACAAGCCATAAGCTTCTGATAGTTGGTTTCTGAATTTCTTCACTTGAAATATCTTAGATAAAACCAATACATACCTTAAGATGTTTTCTATTTGTGTTATTACATCATTCAGAATAGCATAATAATTTCTTGTTTCAAACTAAAACTCCATGAAGCAACACATGATTAAAATAGGGAAAATATTCATATCAATAGTCAATCAGCAATTGCAATGCTCATCAGACCAGATATCTGTTTCAGTCAGTACATGGAAAGTGCTTTGGAACTATCAAGTGTAATTTGAAAGCAGCATTGCAATTATCTAGTCTTATCATAGTTTTCAACTTTGGTATTTTTCTCCACTTTTGAAAGGAGATTTCAACTGAGAGGCTTATTTGTTCAGATGCATTCAATAAATTGAATCCTCAATGTATAAGGAGGTGCTAAGAAATTCTCACTCCCTACAAGGCTCAAATGATTAATATTGAATTTCAGCAGTAAGGAGTGCTGAAAATCAAGCTGAGCTCCTCAGAAACAGAAAGCAGAAGGCAGGGGAGCCCAGTGAAAACATGTCTGTCAGTATCTGGAGTGTGTGACTCTTCACTGCAACAGAAGCCAAATCTTTTTTGTGTAATGCTAACCTTTACATTTAAAATTCTTTTCCTGGCATCTTAGAAACACTGAGCTAGATCCATCTAAAACCAAATCCACCTTTCCATGTATGCCTGAATAGTCTCTCAGATCCTCCAAAACAACTGCCCATTTTAAACAAAGTCCTTGCCTGTTTCTCTGCACAACTGACTAAATTTGCTTGTTAAGTCAACTTGCCGAGTGCTTTAAACATTTGCCCATACTTTAAAATAAACTAAGTCATTATTAACTTGCATTACATGAAATGTTGCACATCAATTTGATAAGAGAATTGAAAACAGGTCCCAAAAGTCCTAACTCCCAGTCACCACCCCAGTGCTGATGAACTGTCTGCAAAACATTTTAGCAGTAAAGTTAGGTGCAAACCCACTACACATACAGACCTGCTTTCTTTTATTCTGTGTTTTGCAAGGGCTCTTTGAAGTGCAAGATTTAGCCTTTCAAACTGGGAAAGAAAAGAAGTTATGTTGATTAAAATGTCATTGCTGAATATTTAATCATAACATTTTTATACAGAGAAGAATTCACTGACCTTAGGACCAACATCTTTTGCCAAGATGGTACAGTTGGTAGAAGCAGGATGTCTGTTGTGTGTTTGAGGCTTACTTTATGTTGATGTCCCCAGCTCCAGTACTACTCTAATTAAGCCCCTCAGCTTGTGTACCAGTGGTTGTGCAACTTAAATACAGTGATGTGCCTCCCCTCCAAGTTGTCAGATGGCAACAAAGACAGTGCTACTAAGAAATAAGTATAACTAACCCACATTTCTGCTATTACACATCTTCCCTCCCCCAAGAAAACATACCCTACCATGGATGCAAAATGTAGAAAGAAATCTTTTCAGTTTAAAATATACTCTCCTCCCAGAAAAAGGCAGTTACATCCTGCATTATGCCCAGAGCAAAACAGTAAAAAGTGGCTTTTCCACCTAGGAATTTTTCATGGACTGTTAAGAGTTACTCCTTTTTTTCAGGGCAGTTTTCAGAAGTGCCCACTGAAATTGCCAAAGATAATGCAGTTTCAGATGCAGCTAGAAAAGATCAATATTAGATTCAGTGCTTCAGATTACCTCCTTTTCTGTTTCCAAGACTAGAGCATTTCAAGGCAATGATAGAACCATTTATTTTGTATTTGTGGTCATGTATGCTGCAAACCTCAAAATCCTCTAGATGAAATTCTAGTCACTATAGATAACCTTTGTAAAAGGATTCTGTAATAAAAGACCCTTTAGAGTATCTTGAAGAATTACCTTAATTTATCTTTCCTGTATACATTTAAAGATCAGTGTAAAGGGATTCATCTCCTCTGTGTGGATGCAGCAGAAGTAAAGGGGTCTAGGGAGGGTTTTAGTGAGAGGGCAACAAAAAATAGCATTGCAGGAGGCTGGCATCACAGCAGATGAAAGCAGCTCTTTGAATTTCTTAATGATAGTGACTGGTGAGCTTGGCAGTATGGATTCAGGAGGTGAATTAATGAGGTGACCACATAATTGACATAGTTAGGTAACAAGGCAGAGTCTCTCTAATTGTGTCTCCATGTAAAATAATTGCTCTAGAAGTGTGTGGATCTAAAAAGAACAATTGAAATGATCAGTGGAAGGCTGCAAACCCAAGCCAAAAATATAGGGAAATACAGTGGGAGGGCTGGTGTGAAAGTGTACAAAACTGATTGGGGCAAAACTGTATCCAGAAGGAATGGAAGAGGATGAAATGAAGATTTCAACTATGCAGAGCTACCTAAGAACACAACCTTTGAAGCCAGAACAGCTTTCTAGAGGCCTCCATCCAAAGGCTTGCATAAAATGCTTTTATAATATCTACAGTTAAATGTCATAAAACTATTATTATTGTGCAGTATCTATTTACCTCAGGAAAGATTAGTTTGCAGATGCTTTCAGTTAATGTGTGCAGATACACTCTGCTTCTGCTTGTTTTCCTTTGTGGAAGGTTTCCTTGAGCATCTTTCTCATGGACTTCTTTGCAGATGGGCAAAGCTGCTCTGGAGCTGTTTTCTGTGGAGTCTTTGTCATGATCCTCAGTAATGTGACTTTGAGTCAGTAAGGAGAAAGGACATTCCCCTGTGATCTTCAAGTCTTTCAGTTTTGTACAGAACATGCTGTACCAAGTCTCTCTCTTGAGATTAAGAGTACTTGGCTTTAATAGTTGTCTTCTGTTTACTAACAAGAGCAGAAGATGCCAGAATAGTAGATCAAGCAACTACTGTGGAAGATTATTGGTAGCTATAAATCACCACAGGAACAAGTGTGTGCCCCTACAAAACAAGAAAAATGATACACAAAAAATTAAACCCATTTGTTTCCTCTTTGAAATTCCTGTGCTGTGCCAGTTCTATCATATGGGCATTAAATTGATGGCTTCTCCAGAACCTTGCTCAGGGAAGCACTTAAGCTCATGTACCATTTTAAGCATGCAACCCCTACTGACTTCAGTGCTTCAGGTAACTAAAGTTGTGTGCATGTTCAAGTTCTTGGCTGAATTGGGGCTCTAGGGATTAGGGCAGAGGAGCTGTTTTATCTGATGTATCTTTGGTCACATTGATGGATGAGGTTTCTGTGAAAGTAGAGAGCAGAAAACCTTTTCCATTCTTCACAAGCAGCTATTAAAAACTACTTAATACAACACTGTGAAAATGATTTGTTATGGATACTTAAATCTCAATTTACTTGAAGGCCAAGACATACTTTTTCTAATGGGGAGATGTCTGACTAAAGCTAGTACTTGCACTTCTGGAGCAGCAAACCAGCCAAGACCAAAGGTTAGCACCTTGTGGAAAAGCCACTGACTGGTAACAACATCATGGGAATTTGACCACAGAACTGCTTGGAAACACCAAGGGATTTTTATGCTTTTGATCTTTCAAACAACATATTTTTAACAGAAGAGCTGAACTCTTCATTTTAATAGTTGTTACAATTATTTCAATCAGAAAATCTGAAAAAGGCTCTTCCCTTGAAGGCTTCATTTGCTGTTGACTGTAACTCATTGAATCAGATCCTCTCATCCTCATCTAATACTCTAACAAGGTAACCCCTGAGAGCTTTTGGCAACTCTGGAAGCAGTTGAAGGGTTACACTTGGCTCTCTGGAGATACAGTACAGCAACAATTTCTTTCAGAGGCACTATGGCATTAACCAGCCTGTGCACCATACTGCTTATTTCTGCCCCTGAGACACCCAAAGGGCTTTTAGGGTCACACAGCAACTTTACCAGGATTAAAAATAACTAATTCTCTGACCTAG
This sequence comes from Galbula dea, assembly GCA_013399015.1. Taxonomy (NCBI): domain Eukaryota; kingdom Metazoa; phylum Chordata; class Aves; order Piciformes; family Galbulidae; genus Galbula; species Galbula dea. Next base: position 2,586,925 of record VWZX01005094.1, read on the forward strand.
GTGAAACAGCTGGGATGGATGGCACAGCACAGGAGTGCTGCAGAGCCAGCACAAGTGGCATGGGCAAGAGGAGAAACAGGCAGAAGCTGCTTTGCCTGGAAAGAAATAGTTGGCAGAAAAAGCCCTTTTAAAATAAGCTACATTAGTGATGGTGTCAGGCCAGCTTCTAGGGGACATCTATCAAAATTATTAAGGCATTATTTTAAGAATCAATAAACAACATGCTAAGAATAAGAGGCTGAAGAATGTTTCCATAACTTTCTATGCTTCTGATTTCAGTTTTTACATGCACATTCATTTGTTTCTACTGCATGGAGAGCAGTCATGCTTTCTTTTTAATTGCTGAAGCTCTTGGATAGCAAACAGGCTCTAAAACTTTCATGCAAGAACCACACTCAATAAATAAATACACATAATCATTTTCTTTATAATCTAAGCATTGTAGAGATGTAAAAGCATTTTTATTTAGGAGCCATTGTATAACTTAGGAAAAGCAGAAAAGAATCCCTTTTTCTGTATGTAGACTGAAAGAAACTGCAAAGAAAAAGAGTAACATAAAAACGTGCATGCACCATTGTCAAAGGAGAAACAACAATAGAGCTGTGATGGATTTACATATATACTCATGCACCTTGCTGAATCTGGCTTTTAAATGTCAAGAGAAATCTTTAAGTTATAAAATAATACTACTATTTTCTTTTAAATCAAACATACTAACACTTTGGTAGAAAAAGAATTCTTAAATATATTTTAGTGAAGAAAGACATAATAAAACAAAGTGGACAACCTAATCCCATCACACCTCAGAGGATTAAAATACCAAAACCCACCATGCATATACTAGATCTTCCTTTATTAAACCATGAAGCCTGCATCTGGTAGCCTAAGTGCATCTTGTATTTAATATAACTAAAATTCAGGAAAGAAAAGTCTATTCTGTTATAGATTGTTGTGTATGTCTGAGATGGTACTAAGACAGTGGCTTTAAAGGGCTTCTAAGAGAAGGATAATGAATCACCAGTGTAGAGTTTACAGAAGGAATTTCAGCACTATAATGGACCTTTGAAGGTTTGAGAAATGGGGATGGAACACATCACAGGTTAAGTCAAACATTTGCAGATGTGTTTCAAGAATGAGAAAAAGCAGCCCTCCTGCTGTTCACAATGTTTAAAGACATTTTCTGGCCATAACAAAAATAATTAAGAAACATCAGGAAACATGGGAAAAGTTTCTGGGTTTAATTTCTCTGCAAACATTCTTTGAGAGAGCTCATCCCAGAGGAGCAGCAGTGTTTACTGTGAATTCTCCATCTCTGCCATATGAATTGATGTCTTATTTACCTTGAGAAACAAACTGAAAAGTCAAATTAAATAACCTGCTGTGAGATCAAACTACAAGCAACCTATTTATTTCAGTGGCTGGCTGAATGCAACATGGCACTCTGCCACTCAGAAAAATGAAGACAACTTTACATAGTAGAGTCATAGCAGCAGAATAACCTAACAGTGTTCAAAATGCTTTGTGCAAACATTTCATTGTGTATTTACATCAATACTTGTCTCAAAGCCAAAATACTGTATGCTTATTTGTACTAGTTGCTTCTGAATATTTTCCTCTGCTAAAGCATTTCCTTGACAGTGCCATGGAGTACAGTACAATGAATCAATCACACAGTAAAACCTCCTGATATTAACACAGCCATTTATAAGAATTAAGCAATACCACTTCTTAATAGTAGCTGAAAGTGTTTTGTAAGCTTTACTTATGGAAATGGAACAAAAATTAGAAGCAAGATTAAATACTTCTTTCTTTTTACAACCAGAGTCCTTTGCTCAGAGTAGGATGGAATCTGGCATTATGGAGTAATGTGGCTTTTTTATTTTCAGTGATACATACCATATTGAGCCAGAGGATAACCCTGATTGGATCTAACTTTCTGCAGCACAAGAGTGATTGCAGCACTTGCTGGAAGGAACTCAGTGTGGTCTGTGAACCATTGCCTCAACAGAAACAGCTGTTAACTTCTGTCTTGCCTTTTTGTCAAGCAGAGGCTTGCAAATCCCACTCAGCTCTAATCTCTGTGGGATTTCAGAAGTTCAGAAATTCACTGCCTTTTGCCTCTTGCCAGTCAGGAGGTCTCTGCACAGAGCAAGGCAGGAAATGTTACTTCTACAACCAGGCAAAACACAATCAGCTTCTAGCAAGACCCTATCAGTAGCAGCTCATTGTGGATTCAGCTGTTGTGCCTTCAACAGACAAACACAGGGAAAATAACTAAACTGTATCATTTTGCCTTATTAATCTGAAGAGCAATATCCACACTTCATTTCTTCTGCTTCAAGTGCTGTGTGTGCCAACAGAATCAAAGCCCTTGGTGATTTGTCCATTTCCAAAGATTTTAAGGAGGCTTCTAAAATACTCCAGAGAAAATTGCTCAAGTCCACATCAATATTATGCTGATATTTTGAGAACTCAGTGTATTTGTTAGTCTTATTAAATCCTGTACACTTTCTTTGGCTGCTTCACTGTTCACTTGAACACATTCAGGATGCACTAATTTGGGTATTGATGCTTTGGAGAGCACAAGTCACTGGAGGAGAAAGGAAAATCTATTTAATAATTTCTAAGTGGTAGTGAGTCATAGCTTATAGAAAACTGCCAACTGTTGACCTAGGCAGAGGACATTCTGGAAAAGACATGTCCTTGTGGAGAGGAGTGAGATGTTTTCCTACATCTCCCAGTCAGAAATAAACTGAAATTTGAGGATGCCTCATTTACCCCTTTCCAGGAATTTGGTCCTGGGGTTAACACAGTTAATACCTTTGCTAACCTACCTGGGCACAACTATGTCATTAAACAAGAACAACTTAAAACCCATACTGTGTGTAACTCCCATAGCTGGTAAAGTGCACAGGAGGGAAGGGGTTTCTAAAGCTGCAGTACAGACACAAATGTAATTATTCAACAGACTAAATTGCATCAAGAAAGTAACTCCATAAAAAGAGAGTTGCACGAGCTCTAGGACATCCCAAATAGAGGTGACCATTCAGTCCTAAATCATTACCAGATTTGGGCTTTTCTTACACTACAAAGTACTACCTTTTTTTTCCAGCAAGGATTCTGGGTTCTTTCAGGGTACAGATTTTTGTTACTTGATGAAAAGGTTGTTACCCTCCCTGTAGATCAGGATGAGACATGATACTGAGCAGTGCACTTCCCAACTATTTACTGGTACCCAAGGAATTATTAGATTCAGCAATCTCAAATTCCACTCTAGCTATCAAAAGAAACATGCTTTGTCAGGCATTAAGTTTTCTACTTGTTCTCTCAAACTTCCACTTGTCTTTCTGACAAGTCATCCCTCATTCTGACCCATCTACCCCAGAGCCCTTTAAGCTTACCATTGGCACTGTGTGCTGTGCAAGCTCTGTTCCAGTGTCCTTACTACCAGACACAGTTCTGGCTGGGGCTAGTTCTAAGAAAAGTATACTCAAAATGTTCTGGAAGTCACAGCATACTTTGGCAGTAAAAAACTCTACAGCACACCACAGCACTTACTGAACTGTTCAGTGGAACTGCAGTGATTACCAAGCTAAGTGTGAGGTAGTAAAGCAGCTGTGATAAGATAATACTAGTCATAGAAATCAGTTCTTATTTTAGCAGTCTAAACCTTTCCATAAATCCACATTCAGCACTGTAACTCATCCCAGTTCCTGTCCCATATGAATCTAGACCATGCTTACAAGAAAGACTTGCTCTCCACATAACATGGAATTTCCTCACCTTTCTGCCCTTTTTTATCATGATGTGTTTTAACAGAGGCATAATCACATGCTTCCTCTGTGCTCCAAGTCCAAGGGACTGTGATCTGTAATGCTGCAACATTTTTAGGAGGTCAGACAGTGATAGAACCAGGGGAAATGGGTGTGAGCTAGAGGAGGGGAGATTTAGGTTGGATATTAGGAGGAAGTTCTTCACTGTGAGGGTGGTTAGACAGTGGAACAGGTTGCCCAGAGAGGTTGTGGAAGCCTCACCCCTAGAAGCTTTTAAGACAAGGCTTGATGGGGCCCTGGGCAACCTGATCTAGTGGATGGTGTCCCTGCCAGGCAGGGGGGTTGGAACTAGATGATCTTTGAGGTCCCTTCCAACTCTGACAATTCTGTGATTCTATGAACATTAGATAACTACCAAGCCAGAAGATGAAGAAAGTAATTACCTCTGTTTCCTGAGAAGAAGATAAGTTTTCTCCTTTTCCATCTTGTCCCTATTGTAGTTAGCAGAAAATAAGTTTTCCAGAATACATAGGTAAACTTCAAAGCTGGTAACATGTCTATTCAAGGTCATCATGAGACAGACATTACTGCTGCTTTAAAATATTAGCAGTTGTGTAATAATACCAAGCTCTACACCTTGATATGGAAACCACTGTTGTTAAAGACATGGAAACCCCCTAGTTTTAAAGTCTCACTGAATTTCTAATACTGATTTTATGACTGACTCATTTTCCTCTAATGATCTGAAGCAAATCCCTGGATCCAAATATAGCCCTAGGAGAAGCCCAGACTCCAGATGTGAAAGTTCTATTGCAGCCACATCTCTGGTTCCAATTAAAGGCACAGAGGGAACCCTAATTATGCACCCAAGTTTTGGCATGTAGCTGAAGGAAGGACTGCTTCCCAAATGTTGCTTATAAAATATGTATTTGCCATTTGAAGTATCACATGTACTTCCAGAGGGTAAATATTTTCCTGTGCTAGGCCCAAATAACAGGGAGGCATGCTGAGATGATAGTGTGGGAAAAACAGGCTCTTCCTGTGAGTCAAAACCTATCTGTGAACACACTCCCCAGCAAGCCCAGCAGGCAGCTCAGAGCACCTGAATCTCTGCTTCTCCCTTCACACTGCCAGAAACAGCAGCCCTTGCTTGTGGCACATCCTCACACCCTCACCCCTGGTCCAAAGCATGGCAATTTATGATGGAGATACTACCCCTGAAAACCCTATCTTCCTTACACTGTGGGAGCCCTTGAGGGTGACTGCTCACAGGCATGTTTCCTGAGGCAGAGCTGAAGATACCTTGTACACACTGGAAATAACCTGCTGTATGTAACCACAACACATTGCTTATATGATTTGGCTTTTATTTTTGAGAAATCCTGATATTGAACTGACATAAATTGAGAGCTCAAGTGATCTGTGTACCCAGATGAGGAAGAATCAAAACAGAGGAGGTGCTGCAGTGAGGACAAGCAAAACCAAAAGCAATCCAAAGTGTCTAGAAACTATTCTCACTCCTTTAAAGAAATATATTTTAAATATAGCATTTAATCTACCTTTCCAGGCTGTGGAAGTACAATACTTTCATGGAAATCATAAGATGAGAGCTAAGAAGTCTATTTATGTCTTCATAATGCTTTCTTTCCAAGAATTCAAACTGGTTCTGAGGACATTGGAACAGGCTGCCCAGGGAAGTGCTGGAGTCACCATCCCTGGAGGCTTCCAAAAATGGGTAGATGTGGCACTTTGGGGAATGCTTTAGAGATAACAGAAGTTTAGGGTTACTGGTTTACTTGATGATCTTAAGGTCCTTTCCAACTGTGATAATTCTATGTTTCTATGATTCTGTGGTCCTCAGAGATGATAAAAATAATTCTCCTACTTCTCCAGTGATGCTTCTCTTGCTCAGCAAGGCATGTATTCATCTGACTGAAGCTGAACGTGGGGAACTGTTTACACAACACAAACACCATTCCTGGCATTGTTTTCCCAAAGATACTGGAGCATTGTAGAGCAATATCAAACATTGACTATAGTGTCTTGTGACAGTGCATATGGTTAAATATTCCCTTTGTGTTCACAGCTTTAAATCATAATGAGCAGCCAGTTTTCAAAATAAAAGTACTCAAAGTTTCCCTGAACTCTCTACATCTTAGAGATCTGTCTGAAAACCAGGGCTCTAGAAAGCCAGGTATTTACTTAGTAGATTTCAATTCCAGAGTTTTCTGCCTGAATATTTGTCACCTGCCACTTCTGCTTACAATGTCTGCAAAATCATTGTCACACTGAAAATCCCTGGCAGCTCCCTTTCAGATTTACTCATAGGTAAGCACTCCTGCCAACTCCCAGTGAAATCAACAGCAGGACTCTGGGTATAGCAGGAGTAGGATTAAACCTGAGAGGTTTCTGTGGTCACAGACTAGGGATGTGCATGTTTTCTTATTTCATTTGGAGCTTTTGCAGGTAGGTGTGCAGATGTGATGGTAAACACAGAACTGAGGTCATCTGAGATTCTAGAGAAGCTCAAAACTGTGCATGGGAAGGCAGGAACAGGAACTTCTAGTTAGTGGAAATGGCTTCTCCTGCAGCAGTGAGGTCATGCCCTTTTAATTCTTCTGATAGAAAAAGACTATATTGATCAAAGAGGTGTATTCAACCAGACAGATAGCTGAAGAGCTGTTCCCACATCTCTGGTGGTGCAGGTGCAGCTGCAGATGCTGCAGCTACTGATTGTCCTTTAGGTAGAGCCTTTTCTTGCCAGAAAGCAGCTCTGAAGAGGAGAAAGGTTGTTCTCTTCCATGCTATCTGCAGGGCAGGTCTAGAAGGCACCTTCCTTTCTGATTAAATGCTTACTGATGATTTCTGCTACAAAAAAAAATGTTTAAAATAGCTGCAATTGCTGATTTGGCCATATCCTTTGTAAATTAGTCCCTTCAGGTTTTATTTCACTAATTGGCCTGTCATTTTTCACACAATGGCCAGGTAGCTAGAGTCATTCACAGCCCAGCCCTTGCAAAACCTGCTATTGGGATATGCAAAAACAATTGATCTTACCTTTTAAAAGCACAGTTCCAAAAGCTACCAGCACATCTTGTGAGACTAAATGCTTTAGGACTATATTCCAACACCAGTTTCCCTGTTGAGTATATCACATAGCTGCTTTCTAGTGCTCTTCTGGAAAATGCAGCAGATTTATATTTAAAGCATAGAAAGCTAGGTAAATATAGTAAATATTAGGCTTCTTTTTCCACTAAAATGATGAAGCAAAGTAAAGATGAGAAGTTTTGTGAAATGCTGAGCTTGCACATATAGTATTAAGAGAAATGAATGCTAATTTATCACTGTAAATACACACTTAATGACTAACAGTAGCCTGCTGTTAGTATATGCCACCTCTGTAACAATGCTAAAAATGACATAAATCAAGAGGCAGATTTTGGTTTCCTGTAGGCTGTTCAATCTGTGATGCTTCTTATTGTGCCCAGTGCAATTCCTGGAGTTATCACAGATACTGATAATCTTGCAAATCTTTTCTTTCCACGTATCCTAAACTGCACAGAGTGTTTCTTAGATTACTTTTGCACAGGCAAATTCAGCACACAGAAATGACAAGAGCAGGGAGAAGAAGGCATGCAAAACTGACTCAGAGGTGACTGCCACATTCACCACATTCTGGAGGTAGAACTTGCCCTTGGCCTTGGTGGCAGCTTGATGCAAAGACTGAGGTGAAAATGTGGCCCTGCAGAAAAACAAGCTGAAAATATTATTCAGCTTTGACCCATTAATTTAAAACCAAAAGGAATGTGTGGGACAGACTATTGCAGAAAGCTAGGTTACTCATCTAGGAATGGAAGAACCTTCATCTTAGGACAGGTATCTTCTTGTTTTAATGACATTTGCAGGAAAAATCAAAGTATCCTGAAGCAAAGGAAAATACATGACATATATGCTGCCTTTCCAAACCTCCAGTAGTGCTACACAACTGAAGAAAGATCTATCCTTAGAGCTAAAAAAGGTTAGCAAGTACTAGAAGCCTCAGCCAGTGCTGCTCCCCCAGTTGTAAGAGGCATTTAAAAAGACTTAGTGAGTCTCAAACCATGCATTATACTGATTCAAGTGCATTAGCTGTTGCATTGCAGCTTCCTGTTACAATATCAAAACTGAATATTAAATTAAAACAAAACCCAAAAATCAGCCAGCTTTTGTGAAGCTCTATTGTCTGCTCCAGTTCTGGGTATTTCAGTGCCAGAGTACTAGGCACAGACTGGTACAGAAGCATATGCCTGCCTCAAAATGCTTGTAAATTCCTCTGAAATTCCCTGATTTTTGTGGCAGGCATTTCAGATTAACAGAGATTAAACAGACTGAGAACTGGAGGAATGGAAATGCAAGAAAGGATTAACAAAGAACACAGGGCAGAATCTCTGATTGGATGCACCCCTCATTGGACTCTAATCTGAGCTTCAACCTTAGGCTTTAAATATGGAGGTAAATTAAATGTATTTTAACCATAAGGATTCTCCTGCTACTTTCCCCAAAAACTTTAGTGATTTTTTAGGCAAGGCCCTCAGATCTTTCTTTCTTTGGGAAAATGCAGGTAGTGTTTCCACATGACAAAGGAGAGGATTTCACCAAAGGACTTGGACTTTCCAAAAGGCTAGAATCATAGGAGAAAAGTCTTACTAAAAATATGAATGTCATCCAAACTTTTCTCTCTCCAGCAGGCCTTCTGAAGCACCAGTCAGTGCTGTACCTGCATCTGAGATCCCAGCATGGATGCACTACTGACCTGGCTTCCTTGAAGGCCCTGACTGCATATCAGTGAAGCAGCATTGAAATGCACTAGTGCCAGCAACTGCCAATAACTGCAAGCAAGACCTTCCTCCTACTGTGCCACCACAGAAGGTAAGAAACTGTAAGGACACTCAGTTCTTGGTTCAAGGTGTAGCAATTTATGCTTCAGTGCTGAGAGTCTTTGGGTTTCAATCCTGAGGCAAAATGGGCACAGTACACAGGTTGAGAGTCTTCTTTTAGAAGCTGGGACTCCAAATGAGAGCATCAGCTAAAGAGAAGTAGCAGCAGATAGGCAGGACCAATGGACATTAAGTGCCAGTCTTCCCTGAAGGATGAAATCTGAACCCTAAAGTAACAGGCAATAACCCCAAACCAAATCAAAACACACAAAACCCTCAACCAAAATACAGAGGGAGGAAAGAAAGTTGCTGCACTGCATAGTGTTTCTTTCCATGGGGTCAGAAATTGTTGACACTTCTGCTTATAGTTTAGGTGATGCTGAAAACTGAAAACATTGGTTTTCAATCTTTCTACCTGAAAAGTTCCCATGAAACAAATGAGCTAAGATTACAAGTGCCCTGAGACAGTGGAGGAATAAAATCCCCACAGTTATCACAAGTATCTCTGCAGAATATTGATGTTGTAAACCTTTGCTCTGGGTTTTCAACTCTTAGTAAGAGGCAGCTAAGTCCCACATTGCCCATATCATATTCAACTGACAACAGGATTGCATTTCTAAGTAAGGCTTCTTTTCTGGAAGACCTGGTGCCAAACCTAACCTTAGCATTAAAGATCTGAATGCATTTATTAATATTTTACTAAAGATTGAGTGTTTGCCATAGCTGTTGAGGAACAATTGGCAAAGAAAGCAGTGAAGCCATGTTATCTAAATACTTGCAGAAACTGCCTTTTCTTGCACATTTACCCCAGTATTAGATAGATCAGCCATTTACAATGCAGCACAGCAACTGCAATAAAACCTATCTATTCTTAAACTACATCAACCCCATCAGAGGCTTTTCTGCCACTACTACTCTCATTTTAGTTTCTTACCTTATTTTTTCCCTGTTCCAATTTACTGCTTTTGTGTTTTTTAGCTTTTGTGACATGTAAATCATAATCATGTACTCCATCAGTACTCCTTGCTCTTCACTGCTTCAAAGCCTACTTGAAAAGACACTTTTCTCTTTTATTTCTCCTCTATCTATTGTTTAAACTGAATTTTGCTTAGCATTTAGCATTGCTTAGAATTATTTTGCAAATTATTTTCTCTAGAGAAACTGGAAGGTACATGAAACCATATTTCATATACTATAAAGAAAATACTGGTATTTGTTAGTGCCAGTCTTTAATAATCTAGAAGAATAATTGTTTTGTCATGATGCCCACCACTATTTCATGAATGGTACAGTTGCACACTTCAAATTTTAACTAAACCATGACTCTCTTGATTCTAATATTTACCAGTGTTATGGTCAGTGAGTGTTTCCACATACAGCTGACTAACATGCTTGTATCTCCCAAAGAGCTGAAGCATGTGACACAAAAGGTGAGTGCAGAGCTGACCTAAACTGAGATTAATTTTCAGAGCAGCTGTAGATTTTCAGTGTCATACTACAAGTCTAGATCATGAGCCTACCAAAATGTTTGGCAAGCCATGCCTAACTCATGACTGAAAAAAAAGCTGGTCTCTATGCTATTTTATTGCCACTACACAGCCAAATGTTTTTGTCTGGGAAAGGAACTATTTCATTGCTTTTTAGTATTCATGTAGGCCACCATTCAGTCATTGAGACTGATAGTCAAGAAGTGAAAATTCTTGTGGAGCCTTTGCTTAAACTGAAGTGCTGGTATTTAACCTTTTGTCTGGTGTGTTCATTCATCCCTGGCCAGGTTGCTCAGCAGAGACATTTGCCAGTGGTATCTTGCATCCTGCTTTCTCTCCATTGTTGTTGCTAAGGGTATTATTTGTTTGCTGTAACCTCCCAGGAGGCCCAAATAAGTTCTGGACCATATACAAATATACAGTAAAAGATGATGTTTGACCTGAAGGTTTTGACCTCTGAAAAGCTAAGATGGAAAAAAGGGATATGAAAGGCAGCACTACAATGCTTCTTTTACAAGTGGGGAGTAAGACATGCTGGAGACCACAAAAGACTGTAGCTGAGCTAAGAAGTAAGTTCACATCTCTTGAACAGAGATGCACATATTTTTTTGGCCAGGAGTTTAATAGATCTGAGAGATTTACAAAAGTCAGGTCCAAACTTATGAAAATTTGTAGCCAAACACATCTAGGATCAAAATACTTGCATATTTCTGTAAATGAAACAGAAGAAAATAGATCTTGCAGGTAGGATTCATAAGAGGGTGTATGTCCTAGATACATAAAACCAGAAGGAGGGAGGAGTTGTCACTCTATAGCTTCATGCCTAACACACACCAGGTTTCACTTCATTGTCTTATTTCTGAGACCTCTAGCATTGCTTATAGGAAAGGCATTTCCTCTTGGCTGCTTTTATTCAGATCATGCTACCTGTTTGGGAACCTTTCATTTGAACTGCATCACAATGAGCATTTAACTCAACCTAAAATCAATTCTAATTCTTTCTGGCATAATTTCCTGAAATTTTGAGAAGGAAAAGAATAAAAATCAGTTCCACACTGAGCAAAAGCCTTGCTAGGTTTCTTAAGTCACAAGACTTTCCTTCCCTTCATGCCATGGTTCTCATGTGGACATTCTAAAACCCTACCTCTAACTAGGCTTTGTGAATTCTATGGACTAATGGCTATAAATTCACCAAAACCTGAACAATTTATCAATCCACCAAAAATATGTTCCTCAATATGAGGCAAGTGGTTGCATTCTAAGATTGCCAGTGAAAACAGGCAACTATGAAGACAATTATGGTAAACCAAAACCAACCAACCAAACAAAAACAAACAAAAAAAGGAAGAAAATTAAAATTAGATTGATGCATACTTTCTCCAAACACATGGAAATTTTGCCATTTTTAGCAGTGCTATTTAAAACAGGAACTGCAATGAGTATTTTAGGCTCCAGGGTGCCTGCAGTCAGGACCAGGGAGCCACACAGCTGTTAATATAAGCAGACACCTCTGCCTACATAACCAGAAGACAGCATCTGGGTCTATTGTCTTGTCTTTCCAAACCATAAAAATAATTATGAGCAAAGGTAAAAATCTCCTTTTTTCCAAGCAACAAAGTGGAAATGTTGCTGAGTTGTTGCTGCACTGTAGTCAGCCTTTCACTAATGCTTTGTCGTGTGTGAAGAGTTTCTGTGTTTGCCGAGGAGGGAAATCAGCTTTCCCTGAGCAACCTTTGTCAGCCTCCATCTGGATCAAGTGCCAAGTGAAATGCAAGGAGAAAATGAAATTAAATACACATTTACCTTGGTCAGTATTGGAAAGGCACTCACCACAGTCCTGTCTAATATACCACAAAGAAACCTGTTTCTAGGATCTCAGAAAGAAGTGTTCTATTATTCATTAAAAGGGAAGAGTTTAGCAGCAACTGCTGTATGGGGCATCAGAGACACTCTAAGGTTTACCACTCCCTCTGGAATCAGTGACATTCTAGAACTACACCAGTAGGATTCCCACCCAATATACTTGTCCCAAAAGAGTGATACATTTCTGTTCTGATACCTTAGAATGGGCCTGAGGAAGAGACTCACTTCATAAATGTTTCTTTCAGTTTCCATTTGTGGAAGAGAAAATAACCACAGGATTTTAACACACTGCCTTATAATAATTTTTTAGTCACACAAAAACAATTGGATGACATATTCCCCGCAACAAATAACTGTCTAAGGGCTAGATTCCACAAGACTTGATAAAATCTTTGGAACTGGTTCCAGCCTCCTCCATAACAATGCACACACCCTGCTTTCTAGATTAAACCCCACACAAATGAAACTCTCTTCCTGAGCCACTGCATGGCTGACCTAGTTTCTATATGGACTTAGCTGAAACAGTCAATGGGCATAGCCATGCGTAAAGTGGAAGGCAGAGCCAAACAGTCCCAAGAGAGGGCTTCAGAAAGCTCTGTGCCCCACAGCCCCATGCTGGGATGCAGCTCTCCAGGCATTTTTCTCCTTTCCCCAGGGCAGAAGAAATGTGTCCTTGGCACTCAAGCAGGGACAGCACAGCATTCTGCTCACATTCAGGCAAAGACATACATACAGGAGGTACAAACAAGGGGTCTTGTGAAAGAAGCACCCTCTCAGAAATAATACATAAGGTTACAACTTGGCTATTATCTAGGCTTAATGTGCTGCCTGTAAGAAATTAGCCTACTGGTGCTGACTGGTATGAGGAGGTGTCTTGTTTGAATACTTCTACCAGCAGGGCACCATTCTCTTGGAACAGTTACTTCTAGTATGAATATGCAAGAAGAAAATCAATTCAAAATCTGCTTTAAGGAACTAATTTAAGGAGCTAAAGCACTAAATTCAAGAACCACGGCTACCACAATATTGCCAAGTTCAAGGAGCAGTGAGGTTCTGAACTGTGGAAGGAAGCATTTCAGTCAAAAGAGAATTAGTTGAAATACTCAGCAGTTAAATGTGAAAGCAGTAACATCCTTAGCAAGGGAACTCATTTCACTGAACAAAACTATCATGTAATAGAAAACATGAATGAAAAGCAAGTGGAAGTGAATATCACAAAAGACTGTATTCTAAGAGGGTGAAATTCTCCCAAAGGTTGAAAGCTTGTGGAAGCTCTAAAGCTCAAATTTACTTGGGGTCTGAAGCAATGACCAGAACTTGGTGAAGTCTCTGGTGAAGTAAAAATAATCCTTGGAGAATGTATTTGCCCTGACTTAGCTTATGATGCAGCAAAACAACAGACAGCAGTAAAACCTGCACTCCTACAAAAAAGGAGCAGACATCTGCTTGCTCCAGACTCTGCACCTAGAAATACAGATAATATATGATATATAGGCCATAAATGTGCAGCCAAAATGACAAGGGAACACTAGCACTGACCTAAGAGTGCCACCATCTCAACAGGTCAACCAAAAAGCTGGATGAACAGCATGTTACCAAATGAGTAGCATCAATACCTGTTCTACAAGGCTTCATTAGAGCTATTATCATGGGCTTTTCATTTCTTTTCATAGCAGGTGAATCTATAAGCAAAAAGCTCCTAAAAAAATCTGCTGTTTCTAGCAAATTTTGCTGCCTTTATTAAAAAAGATAAATAAATTGTTAGTTAGAACTTGGCTAGATGCCCTAGCCCATTTATGTACCTGCTTAAATCCTACTGGAATTTTGAAATTAAATAGATATTATTATTATTACTATGAACAGTGATGCTTTCTTGAACAAGGATCTATGCCCTGAGCACTGACTTAAAAATATCACATCTGTTCCATGATAAATTTGAATGTCTCCTCCTGGTACAACTAGTCATGCAAGACTTGCTGAAGACATATCATATATATATTACATTGGTAGCTCAGGTGGCTCAAAACACTCTAAAAAGAAGATTCAAAGTGATGAAGATTTGGCTCAATCTATATTTCAAGTGCTAAAAATCTTCATTGCAACACTAAGCATCTAAACAAATGCTATGAATTTTAATAAACACACAGACAATAAAGATCTTTAAAAATGAAATAGTACAAAATGTGCAAAGAATTCCAGCAGAGAAACTCTAATGGCAGCTCTTCATGGCTCAGTTTGCACTTGCTAATAAAATGTGCAAGCTAAGCCATAAAGATTTCTAAACATCATTACCCCACAATTCCTTCAACCACAACCTGTGGTTTCCCAGCACTGTTCTAAAACACTACTTTTGACCTCTAATGAACTTCTCTTAAAAACATACATTTGTATAAAAAGAAAAGGAAACTTGACTGCATGTCTACAGAGTAACTACAAAATACAAGCAGTACCTTCTAATACCTATTTCCTTGCTGATCATTCAGAAGGTAGTGTCTGTTTCCTTAGCTTACAGAGGTACTTGGGTTTTATTGTTGGGGGTTTTTTTAAGTAAGATATATTTACAATGTCTTTTGGCTTAACAAGTCATTGCAGTGAAAAGGTGAACAGCTGTGTTTGGTACAGACTCTACCTTGACTTCTTGGATTGTTTAATTGGAGTCTCAGTATTTTTTTAGACTTTCAAACAGATGGCATTTATCTTCAAAGTGGCTGGGACATTTTACCTTTCATTACAATACAGCACCAGGTTTTGACTGCTACTTGAGTATTCTATTTTATTACAAACTCTTACTTATGTTTTGATTTCCCTATGGGGTCTGTTTTGAAACACACTGTCATAGAATGGCTAAAGACAAAGACAGCATTAAGCAGAATAAGACAAATATACAAGACTTCAGTACTTACTTTTATGGGCACGACATTAAAGACTAACCTTGACTTCTCATTTTTAATGGTTCATCAAAAACTTAATTGAATAATTTAAGTGAATACTAAGCAAGTGAACCAGTGGGAGATGAGTGGGAAATGTGAACAGTAAGCCCTTTTATCTGATAGTCCAAAAAGAGTAAAAATCTACTTAGAACTAAATTCCTTACTTTCTCCTCCAATGTCTGCCTCATGATCTTGCATTGTTATGACTCACAATAACTGCCAGCCACACAAATCCACAGGAAAAAATACATCCAAGAGATCTCAAGATGCAATTTCCTTCTTTCTCCTTCCTTACATCCCTGCCTGCTTAATTGCCTTCCTCTTCTGAGAATGTGGAGCACAGAGTCTCTTATATCACCATTACAGCATTCCTCATGCTTCCTTACCATCACCTAGTTCATTTAAGGTTCTTGCTACTGGCAAAGCAAAAGGAACAGTGATCAGTGCTGCAGAATGTATGGACATATGTAGTGCCCCAGAGCAACATAACTGAAGCAAGGAAGTTCTCTGCAATGAAGAGAACTTTATGCTTGCATTTGTAACATATTTGCATGCATTCTCTGCTTGCTTAAAATTCTTCACTTCTCTGATTATGTAAAGCAGTCTCTTATGGGAATTTTTTGGGCTGTCACCCACCACCTTTTGCTTCTAATCCTAGAAAAGCAGTAGACTCATTTATGTGATTTAAAGTGTATGCTTCCTTGCACCTAATTTTACTTGGAAACAAACCACCTCAATCACAACTACAAGAAAAGGGAGTGGCTCCATTGGGAGTTTTGTCTTAGGAAAAACTGTTAGATCAGACCACTTCCAAACAAGTAAAACACTTTGTCCTATTCATAGAAAGATCATTAAACTCTTACAGTTGTTATGAAAAATTGCTCTCTTACATTTTTCTGTAGCTCTATTCTGAGACTTCACAATGGAAAATCTGAGTGAGGAAAAAAGTCTGGTTTCCTCCCAGTATTTCCACTATCAGAAGTCTCACCACATCTCATTACACCAACCTGTGTGCAGGACAGCGTTAAGCTGGAGTCCACTGAAAGTGGGTAGCCCAAATGCAGCGTTACACAGCTCATATCCCTCTAATACTCATTTTTAGTACTACTGCATCCTTGCTTAGGAATTTTTTCCTGTTAGTTCAACCTCTGAACTTAGAAAGCCATCTCACTACATACACAGAGTAACCAACCAGCTCTGAAAATAGAGCCATTTTAGGAGCAGCATCAGATCAGGTTTAGGAGAGGACGTAAGATGTAGACAAGTACTGGTTTACGTATGAGAGAAAAACTTTTCACATGTCTCATGTTTATCCAGAGCTGATTTTCTAGAGAGCCTACTAGGCCTAGGCTAGTCATGGTTGCTGAACTTTAGCCGCAGAAACAGCTCTATCCACTCAGAAAAGGAATTAGAAGCCTAAATGTCTTGAAAGAATAGAGCTAAGGAAATCGACTGAAAAAGTAAGCTGGCAATCATAAACGAATACAGCACAGTCTGAGGTTTCATTTAATCTTCCTAGAAAAGAGCAAAAAAAGGAATACCAAACCAACCATACAAAAACCCCAACCAACAAACAAAACCCCAAACCATCACACACAAATTGACTTATTGTTAGAGCATCAAGTATGTGATTAAATATCAGGTTTGTGTCTAATTCCTGAAGTGCAATGACATGAATTACACTGGAAACCAGATATGAAGCCTTACCTAAATACAACACAGTAAAACTAGTCTCAGTGGGTTTAATTATCTTGACGGGCACTAGCAGTTAGCAAATTCTTAGAAAGCCTCACAATGCACAAAGGCTGCCGAAGAACCCTCGTGGCTGAACACCTCAGGGAGCTCCCAGATCGCTTCCAGCCCCGAATATTTCGCTCAAGACCATATTTGGCTCTGGGCACGGTGCAAACGGGGCTCGGGATGCTGAGGGCAGGCGGCTTCCCTTGCTGCCCTTCCAACCACCCCCGAGCCCGGGGCTCAGCCCCACACCTAGCCCCGGCCCTGCCCTGAGCTCCCCGCTCCCTGCGGGCGCTGCCGGCCGCCCCGGCCCAGCGCTGTCCAGGGTCCCCGCCGCTCCGCTTCGCTCCCCGCCCAGCGCCCCGCTCACTTACCATGGCGCGGAGCCTGCCCGCGGCCGCGCAAACCCCCGCTGAGGGGCTCTGAACAACGAGCCGCTGCCGATCGCCGGCGCCGCCAAGGTGTATTTGGGGAGCGGGCGCGGCGCGGCGGCGGGGCGGCCTGGGCGGGTGCCCGGCGGGAGGAGCCTCCCAGCGGACCCAATCAGGGCCGGGGCGGGCGGCCCCGGACCGCGGAGGGGGCGGTGGCGGTGACCGTGGCCGTGGCCGTGGCCGTAGCGGCGGCTCGGGGGAGGTGTTGCCCCGTTGCCGCCCCGCGCCGCCGCTTCTCGTCTCACCCCCGGCGGCGGTAGCCGCGCCGAGACCTTTGCAGGTGGTGCGGGGCGGACAGCTGGGCGCCCAGAGGGAAGCGTACCGGCCTCCTGCCGCACGGCCCCGCGGCGAGCTGCGTGTTCGTGCCGCACCGCACGACCGCAGGTCGGGGGAGTGTCAGCTTGAGCCGTCAGGAGCTTCTGCTGCAGAGCCACCACGAGAAGGAACGGGTGCCGTGATGCGGGGATTACGCTCCGTGTCTTTGCCACGCAATTGTCCTTCGAAATACTCTTCGGGTTGAAAATCACGTCCTAGCATATTTGCACTTTTTCTACCTCGGCTTCCATTTACTTGTTGCTAGTGATACTCTGTGCGATCATTTTTGCTATAGCTTTGGAGTGGAACTATTAAAACTAGTCGCTAAGCAATGATAGAAGGGAAACAACCTTTCCAAATTAGCACAGAAAACAAGAATCATTCAACCAACTTCAGAATATCAGTGAGCCAAGTCCCATTTAGAACATAAATTTATAGGTTGCCCAGGTCTGCCATCGTACTGTTAATTCTTGCGTGGCAGCATTGAAACTGAACCACAACTGCACAGACATTACATCTTCACAGATGCCATAGTGTATTCAGAGTATTTTCACTGGGAAAACATTGGATGGGTTTTGGAAACCCAGTTACTTTGTTGGACTTGGACAATTAGCAACCAATGACCTCATAGTAGGATTAGTTGTCTTACTGAATCGTATAGAAGCAAAGAGAAGGTTTCACCAAGCAAAACAGCTGTTGTAAGCTGAAAGATGCCCTTGAAGGATCACCATACCTACACGAGGAGAGGAAAGAATATAATTTCTCATTGCTCACTGTTACAGCTCAACAAGCAGTTGAGGAAGAGAGTTGAAATCAAGCAAAACAAAAGCAGCAGATCTCCAAGTGGTTTTGAACAGACCAGCTTTACTCCAGAGAGTACCCAAGCTCAAGGTGTGAATGTTTTGTTGCCTACTTGGCTGCCAGAACTAAAAAACAGTTTAATAAATATTTATCCTTCACACAATGCTTCCCCTCTTGCCGTGTTAAGAGAAAACTGTCAGCTAAAGAACTGCTTAATGCCTTCATCCACCACTTAGTCAGATGAAAATAATCTGCCAAAATCCATTTTTGTTGCCACTCCTGAAGTTATTGACGGGCAACGTGAAGGTTAATTGAGTGATAAACAGTCTAGGACACTGTGTTCTTCATCAAATTTTTGTATTAATAACCTGATGCCGTCTCTAGCCTCCAGAAACAAAGATCAGTCTCAAGGCAAGGCCTTGCTAATGTTTGCCCTCATCTGCAAACTATCCTAACTCTTGCTGTTCAGTCTCACTTTTCTTGCCCCAGAGAAACATCTTTTTCTGTAAAAAGAAGGAGAACCAGCTTCTAAATAACTGAATTCCATTAGTAAGTTTCTGTACCAAAAAGGAGCAAGAGCTTGTGCTGCACAAAAAATGCTTGTTCCAGGATGTGCTGTGCAAATTTAGACATAATGATCACTGTAGTTTAAACCTGCTGTGCCCAGTGTGACAAATTAATTCTGGGCAACAAAGGTGAATTTGGACATTTGGTGAGTAACAGGATCAGCAGCAGCCAAAGGTCTCCCAGAGTTCTTGTAAAGCCACTGTTGATCCTGATTACATCAGTTGCTATGTGTGTACTAGTCATGACTTGCAAACTTGCACCAACTGAAAACCAAAGAACATGGCAATGAGAGAGATCTTTTCAGTGAGTCTTTGGAAGAAGAAAATAATATTTCAAATTCTATGAATTGAAATATTAATATCAAACAGTATTCATTTTACTTTAGCCATTAGTTCTCAAAACAAAATTAGAGTAGATAAATGTCATGAGCTCTTCCAAGTACAAAAAAGAGACCATGTTTCCATCAAGAAGCAATGTCACACTTTAAAATGGCTACATTTGCTGCAGTTTCTTCTTTAAATTAGAAGTCTCTCTTTGGCCAATAAAATATAGAGATTGTATTATATATATTCATGCTAAGATGTATGTATAATCAAATATGGGGGCATCATATTTCAGAGCATAATTAGCACTCCTAAACTGCCATTTACTGGCATCTGCTGTGTTTAAATCAAGTTCTCAAAATCAGATGTCTTTAAAGAAGCACCTCTCAAATTTATCATCTCCCCCGTGGCAACTGAATCTCTGACACTACAGGAAGCTGCAGCCTAGAGCTGTGGTGCTGTGCAGCTGATGGCTCAGTTTGGATGGCTTCAGGCCCCAGCACTGTGGGACTGGAGATGCTGACAGATCAAAGAACAGCAGAAAAACTGCCTCTGAACTTAAGCTAGTCCAACTGTGCTGTTCAAAGCAGGGTCAATTAGAGCATGTTGTTCAGGGCAGTCTCTTGTCAGGATTTTAGTATCTCCAAGGATGAGGACTCCACAACCTCTGTAGGAAATGTGTTGCTCTGTTTGAAAACCCTCACAACAAAAAAGGTTTTCCATTGTTCAAATGGAATTTCCTGTATTTCAGTTTGTTACCATAACCTCCTGTCTTTTTACAGGATGAGACTGAGAAGAGTCCAACTCTCTGTTCTATTCTCTCCCATCAGGACATGTGAATAAGATCTCACTGAGCCTCTTCTTCTCTAGGCTGAACCATCACAACTGTCTCAGCCTTTCCTCACATTTCAGGTGCTGCTGACCCTTAATCATCTTAGCAGCCCTGTGCTGGGCTTGCTGCAGTAAGTCCATGTCTCTCTTGTACTGGTGAGCCCAGACCCAGCACTCCAGATGTGTTTCACCAGTGCTGAAGAGAAAGCAAGCATTGCCTCCCTCCACCTGCTGGCTATGCTCTCCCTAAGGCAGGCCATATAATGTGTGTTGCGGCCCCAAGGAGTTTCTTTGCCTTTCTCACTGACACTAGGAATAGCTGTATTGCAACTCTGCAGTGCTCCACTTCAGTTAGCATTTCATTTGGCTATAGCACTATGCTCATTTAGGTTTCCACTCTGGGCAATCAGAGTCCTCAAGAACTCTCTAGCTCAGTTCACCTCTAGTTTGTGGATTACTGAACCCAGGAGTGATGTGCCTATGCTGTGCATCCTTTTTTAAGGCATGGGCAAAGTTAATTCTTGCCTTAAGTATGACACTTGGCCTTGTAGCTTTGACCTTTTTATTTTCCTTTTGTTTGCCATCAAATTTCTTCTTTGTAATTGTAATTTCTACTCCACTCCATAATGACACATTTTCAGTGTTGCCATTTAATTTCAAGAGCACATTAGCTTTTCATTCCAGTGCAGAGGAGGTGCACATGACACAGAAAGGTGACAGTCAACTTATCCATGGCACTAGCAATCAAATTAGTTTTTACAGAGCAAGAAATGATAATATTCCTGAAGGCAGAAGAGAATATGGAAACCTAACAAAAATTGTATCATATGCTGTATCTTTTGAAGAGCCTTCTAAGATCAATCTAACTGTTCAAAGAACTTCATGCTGCAAAGAAGCATGAAGAGTTAATTTAATTTTGCACTATCTAAAATACATCAGAACTGAGATTAACTGTGGGTTTTGGATATCTCTGTGACCTGGTTAGCATTCTTTCATTGCTTTCACTTGTTCTCATTATGGAGAGTTGAAAGCATTGTGGAAAACATACTACCAATGATGTGCCTGAAGGCATCTACTGGACTTCTTATTAAAATGATATCAAATTCAGAAGAGGGTTTAGTGATTTATTCACAGCTAGCTCAATCTGTCTCTTCCTGGACAATGTTAAATCATCTTAGAAATTACTTGTCCTTAAAGTTCATAAATACCTTCCTCAGGAACAGGTGTCTTGCTGTTTGGATATGTACTTTATTTCAAAAGGGTACCAGTATTAAAATGGTTTTTTCTTTGCCCCTTTCCACTGAAAGACTCCTTTTCAAATAGTACATTGCCATACTCCTACTGTTACTCAGCTTTGGCCAGTCAGATCTGAGTATCTGTCAGAATTAATGTCTATTTTTTCACCAAAACAGCTTAGTTTCAAGTCTGCCTTGAAGAAGGTTTTTGTTTGAATGAAGGAATCAAAGCCCAGGTTCCTCATTCTTTCCTAGACCTCCTACACAAGCAAGCAAGCTGTCCTGAACAGAAGATTTCTGTTGCTATTGCAAGTTTTGGTGGTAAACTGCTGTTTCCTGAAGGGCATGCTGGATTTACTGTGGGTCCTCTGAAAGCATGGCTGTATCTTGTATAGAAGTACAAGTTGGTGAAGTTCTTCTGGTGATTTACCATGGTGAGTCACACAAACATTATAATGGTTCTAACATCAGCAAGAGATAAGGAAGATTCTCAGCCTTCTCCTTCATTGGCAATTACAGGTAGTCAGAATTCCTGTGGAAATATCTTCCTGCCAGTTGGTTTTGCTTCCTTGCCCAACACTCTAATTTTCAGTTGGAAGAAGAGTGTAGTCCTTCTTTCTACTGACTGAGTATTAATGCCTCTTTTTAGACAAGGAAGCAGTGATATTTGGCCAGGAGATAAATTTATTTCATTTCTGAAGTCATATTTAGGAAGCTCTCAACTTTAAACACATGTTCCAGCTTGGGGAATTGCAGACTCTTGCATCCTCCTCTAACTTAAACAGTTAGGCATCCTTCCTGTCCTGAGCGAGTTGTTATGAAACCTGTCATGTGTTCTACTAAACACTGGCTATGCCTGTTCTGTGTGATCCTGAAGAAGTTTTCAGCTCCCTGCTCCAGGTGTGTGCCCCAATGACACCCTGGCTTTGTCTGGGACAAGCTCTACAAGTGCATTCTTTTCCACTGTGCCTTGATTTCCATTCAAAGGAAGCCTAGGCAGGCAGAGAGTGCTCCCAAAGGGAGCACAGAGCTCAGGGAATTAGGTCTGCAGTGAGCAAACACCATAAAGTGCATTTATACTGCAACAACTTGTAGCCTCTTTCACATTTTATCTTCCTCTGCTGCAATGCTACCCTTTCTCCACAGTCTCTGAATATCAGCTTAATTCAGCTGGTAAAATGATGTAAGAAGGAGAAAACAACTGTGGACAAGGTGACAACCACATCTGAGGCACTCATTTTATCTGGTGTCTTAGCATTATTGAAAATAAGATCAACTATTGTTCTTGTGCATAGCAGTAGTTCTCATTCAATATTTAAATCCATGATCTCCTAAATTAAAGATTCATAAGCACAACATTACATAATGATGAAAAATAATACTATAAAATATATTAAAATGCTCATTCAGGTATTTTTTAAGGAGATTCTCTTTGCACTGTGTCCAGTGCAATGGGTTCCAGGCATTTTCCACATGTTTGGGTGCCATGAGAGCACCAATATATGCTGAGATCCAACTTCCTATACACATCCTCTCTCAGTTTGCTATAGATATGAAATGAAATGAGAGGAATGGAAACATTCCTGACCAAATTTATGAAGCTCCTCTTTTGGCTACTGTTTTCCAAACATCTGGATCCACTCTTGATTTTGGGAGAACCTACCATGAGTACTTAAAGGAACTGTATTCCAGAAAGCCTTTTGGTCTAAAGGACCTGAATTAGCATCACTGTGAAAGTAAGAGCATTGTTTGCAAATGCTGGCTTGTGTAGATAAATGTTTCTTTTTATTCTGATTACCTACCATAGCAAAACTTACTGACCATAGTGTGACCAAGGCAAGGTTTCTTGTTTTCAGTCTTTGTTCCTGGATCATTTTAACTTGAAACCTCTTAGCCTGGTGCACATGGAGTTACAATGAATGGGCTTCTTGCAGAGTAAAGGCATTATCATCAACAGAATCTAGCTCTCAGCAGTTACTGAATTCTGGCCATTTTTAATAGGCTCTTCACACTGCAAAAGAACTGATTGGGTTGGCTTTGTAATTTGCCAGCAAAAGCCTGCAAAGCCTCCCCCCTCACCTTGTTACATGCTGTTGCTTAATTCTAGTACATGTAAATAGGCACTGAGCTACAGTGACCTCATTAACCTCAATTCATCTCCACAAAGAAACCATGGCTAGATAATGGAAACCTAGCTCAAAATTCATATGGAGAAAAAATAGAATTCAGCATTTTTGCAGGTTATTCTTTTAGAGGAAAAGAGAAAAATACCAAAAAAGGAACTTTTTTGTCACAGGACTTCTCATGTAGGCAGTCCTGTTTTCTTCTCTGAGAGCATCAGACAAATGGGATGTGCACTCTCAAGGAGTTTCCTGTAGTTTTCCTCCTCCTCCCTCTCAGATCTTTCCTTTTTTCCCTTTCACTCATCTGCCTCCTGTCCCCTTCCAATGAATCAATCTCTTTTTTGTTTCCTCTTTTACTTCCCAGCAGTAGTGCAGGCTACTGTCAGGTAACTTTCTTCTTCTTTCATTTGTTCTTCATTTTCATTTTCCTTTCCTGATGGAATAACACATTTATTGTGGGGAGATAGAAATGGAGTGGCTTACAGAGAACTGACAAAGGAGCTGCCTCCTGCCTCTCTCTGCAGCAGCAGCAGAGCACTTTGTATAAAATAACACCAGGAAAAACTTACTACAGTTATCTTTGGAGGCCCAGTGTCTTGTGTCAGCTGAGCACTGATGTTGCAAGAACAACCACATATTAATTAGTTCAAGAGTGTCTGGACATGAAAGTGTATTATTATCACCTGAATTTGACACATTATGCTTTGATTTTGTACAATATCAAAAGCTAATTTCTCCTCAGCTCCCCTGAATCTTTCCCTCATTCTAAAACTTGCTAAAGTCATTTTTAGTATGTCCCACATCTCAGCAGAAACCTTGTTTTATGTTAGGCATGAACATTTGTCATTTTCTCTTCATCTCACACTTGTATTCATCACAAAGAATTAGCTCTTTCCAGGGCACATTGTCCTATAATGAGCCTGACACTCCTTTTGTTCTGTAGACCTTTCCATGGAATAAGCCTGTGAGTAGATTCTTTGTGTGGAATTAGTACAAAGTAACACTTATGCTCTCAGTTTGGAAGAGCTAAATATGGTAATAAGACAACAAAAGAAAGAAATCTGAAATTGAGTTAATATAATGAGTAGAAGGAGAATAAGGAAAAGAGAAAAGAAGCCAAGGTCTGAAAAGGCAGAAGAGCTACTTGGGAAAAAAAAGAAGAATGAAAAAATGTGACTAGTAAGAAGAGAGCAGCATCACCTGAGTGATTTCATCCTGTTTGCCTCTGCATTTCAAACTGTACACATTAGCTGCTCTAGGAAAATTCCCACTCCTAGGTTCCACCGAATGCCACAGCACTTGCTGCAAGGTAGTCAATAGTGAAAATGCCCTTTCATTGCCTACATCTGTTCTGCCCAAACTGCTGCTCATAGACTTAATGAGGAGGAATTAAAAAGCTTCTGTAGTGTCTTTTGATATTGCCAGTCTGATAATAACTGGATTGATAGGCAAAATGTCCTGAAAGTTAGAGCTTTATGTTAGAGGAGTTCTGCCCAGATGGATCATGCAGCCTTAAAACAGAGGTAAAAAAATCCCTCCAGTCAGAAGCCTAAAAGCTATTATTCCCCAAATAGTAAAGATCAGATGCACCTCTTCTTAGCCTCATCAATTCCCCTAGTACTTATTTAGTACCATGAGGATGAACATGATTTTCAGAAGGTAGCCCCTTAGGTGACCACTGTTAAGAAATGAGGTGAAAAGAACATTTTACTGTTTGTAATATGTTCAAATTACATATTCTACACTAGCAACTGGGAAAATCCAGAGCACACACATGATCAGACACATGCACCTATGTTCACTCTCCTCCTGCACACCCAGATGTTGCCTCCAAGCACCTCTCTGTGCCATTCCCTGCAACTGAAGCACAGTTCCTTTTCCTTGAATCTGAATCTTCAAATCTTCACTTTAAAACCTGTTTTTCTCAAGTGAAAGCAGGGAGGATGGGAAGGTCTTTTCTTGGGTGTTCTGTAAGGGTTTGTTCTGGTGGGTTTAGGTGTCTGGGTGTCTAGGTGTCTAGGTCATGAGGCTGGGAAGCTGGCTGATCCTGAAGGAAATGAGCCCTCTGTATTGCTGTCATAGGCAGCAGCACCATGGACTAAGCTATTTACAAAGCTTTGGATTTTTCAGTTAGCCAGGCACTATATAAATATCATTGTAGCTTAATTAGTGTCATTTGTAGGTGGTCTGTGAAAAGCTTGTCTCTTTATAAATGCTTTGTAAACCTCAGAGGTATATTTAGTTATCTTCCCTGATTAGGAAGAACACAAACACCACAAAACGAACAATCAAAGGCCAAGGCAGTACAAAAAAGTGTTGATGAACTTAAAGAGAGTTTTATGACCCTGCTCTGTCCTGGCCAGTGTGTTGTGTTGGCAGGTTCTGATTGGGTGCTAAAATACTACACCCAAAAATGTTCCAGAATAGATTGAGAATTGCCATCCACTTTTCTTCCCCAGATATTCTGTGCTTCATTTGTCCTTGCATCTTTAAGTTCTTTGTAACTAGTGCAGGAGTCTTTCTACTTAACAGAAGATTGAACTAGGCAGCATTACAAGCCAGCCTGTTTCTGGATGGTGGGAACAAGCCTAGCATCAGATGATCATTTTAATGATGCATTCCCAACCCTCTCCTACACTCAGGGAAAAGCCTGACAAAATCTGCTCTTCCTTTTCATCTAGTGTACACTTCCAGGAGCCAGAGTTGTGCTCCTTTGCTCACCTGCACAGATAGTCAATCCTGTTTCTGGCCAAGTCCATAGTGAATTGATGATTTAGAATTGCTTATAAATTTTCCTAGGTAAAAAAATGATCTGCTTGCTGCCTTCAGGAATGAGCTGAAAACATGAACATTTCCTGTAATCCTTTTTTTGTTTGTTTTCCTAGCAGCCACAGTTTTAGGACAGTCAAAACTAAGATGCTATTGCATTGCTTCCTTTCTTTTAATCTTCTCACGATAAAGAGATCTCAAGAGGAGACAATTCACACTCATCAGTCATTCTAAGTAGGGGTCAGTTTTCCTCCACCTGCTTTAATTCTATTTCAGTTACATGTATCACCTCAATGGATAAACTGCTGCTGTCCCACAGGTGGTTTTGTCATTTGTGATGCAAAGCAGTCTCTTTCTGACATCTCTCTGACAGTGTTAACATAACAGGTGATGGTGTCCTGTTGTGGAAATCCATATGTGGGAAACTTCTGCAATAGATTGCTAGGCTAGGCTCTGGTGTGCAGGTTTGGATTGACCTCTCTGTGGGGGAGTGGATCTGTAAAGCAACAGCAGAAATGACTAATTGACTTCAGCAGGAATCTCAAAGCATCCAAATGGACTTCCTGCCCTGGGTCTAAGCATGACACTGGCTTATTCACACAGAGAGGAGTAGCAGGTGGTATTCCCATGGGAGTGGATTTGAAATAAAACAGTCCCAGGTGGGGGTGAGTTCTAGAAAAAGGCACAAAATGTTTTTCCACTTTGATAACTGCAAAAAAAAAAAAAAAGAATGGAAAAATATATGCAACTATTTACAGTCTAAATTTAGATCTTAATGTGTGGGGGGAGAAAAAACCCCCACAACATGTTCTTAGTTATCCTATGACTCCTGGACTTAATTAGGCTATGACTCCTGTGAGGAATAAGCACCTGAGACATTGCAGTGAAAAAGCCAGCAGCCCTTGGGAGTGAATCAAACTAGATGGATCAATGTCTTCTCTTCCAATCAAAATAGCTAAGATGTTTTTGAATACAGTATTATTCTGGAGAAGGCTGGAGTGGGTGGGAGGAAGAAAAAAAGAAAAGATACCCAATCTCCTATGTTTCCATTAAAATATCAGTTGTATTTTTACCAGGCAAGTTACCAAGTGACTTCATTATCCAGGGCATTTTGTCAACATTGTAGCTCAGGGTAGGATCCCACATGCAGATAAGCAGAAGCATAGTGAGGGCTGCTTGTTCATCACTATGGATTGCCTGTGGCTGCAGAGAGTAGGAGATGTGTGTGGAAGGATTACTGTCAATAATAGCTTCCTAAATGTTGTACAGAAATGCAGTGTGCTGTGGTTTTGTCTTGTACCTTTTGCCATAGCTGTAGAGTATCAGTCAGAGAAGAACTGGGAGTAACAGATTTCTCTTATGGAATTGCTTACTACTTGCTTGATTACTTGTTAGGATAAATTCAGAAAGATCTAATTAATCATCTTTAAGATACAACAAAGCAACCACTAAAAACCCTAGTCCAAAGAGCACCTTAAATTTCTTCCCTGCTCTTCCTCTTCCTAATTTTGTAAAATACCAGGAGGGCCATGGAACAATGGGAAGGAAGAGAGCAAAGCTACATGTTTGAGTAAGAGTTTTAAAGGATCAATCTATATTATAGGGCAGACTTCACAAACAAATGACAAATGATGAAACCAAGCAGTTCCCTATAAAGGAAAAACCTATTCAGCCCTGTCTGTGCAGATTTAGTCCAGACCTTCCATTTTCTATGGCATCCTGTGCTATTTTAACTAGTAAATAAGATACAATCATTGTTTTTGCAGTGATTGCTATTGGATGTGTCAGAAACTGATATTCAGCATAAATGGTTGGACTGGATGATCTTAAGGGTCTTTTCCAGCCTAAATGATTTTGTAAGTGCCAGGTTTGGACTTAGGCTCTATTTTTTTTGTGTAAAATGTGCATTTTAAATCAAGTAATCTGTTTTATCCATGGCCTGAATCAAACCCAGCAGAAACTTAAAAGGATGCTATTTCCCTGCCTTGATAACTTGATAGGCTTAAGGGAAGGGCAGAACTTGAACCAGTTCATTGTAGCCAGTGGAAAAAGGACTAAAATTGATGCAAATTAACCTATTAAAGATATATAATTGAAATATATGAAATGTAAGATATAATATTATATGGACAGTATACTTTCTACAGATTTCCAAGCAGAAAGGGATCATGAAACATGAAATCAGAAATAAAGCATCTTTTGCTAGGAATGGATCAGGTTCTATAGGGAAATGGAAAGCTACACAACACATATTTCAGACCAGAAGGCAGATGATGTCAGCATCCAGAAACCTTGCAGGCTTATTCTGTTCACGTGCAGCCTCTCTGCCTCTTGTCCAAAATCCTCTCACCTGAGTCTCAGAATGATGAATTGTTTTATTAGCTTTGGTTTGGGTTCAGTGGATATATTTTCCCATGCTCCACTGGAATAGATTATATACTTGAGATTGGATTATTTTTCCTACTTAAAAGAAAATAAATCCAGCAGAAAAGTACATTTAAAAATGTAATTATCCCCTTCAATGGGAAATATATTCCTTGGTGAGGTAGACAATTTAATATACTAATTGGATTGAAGCATTGATGGGGCCTGTTTGAAAGCTTATTATTCAATTTCCATAGGACTCTATTGAAAGAGAGGTAAAGACTTTTAGACATGAGGAAAAGAAAAAAAAATATGGTTTTTCTTCAGCATCTAGGGTGGCAATGCTCTTTTGTAGCAGTCACATTCACATCTGTGTTTAGGAGAGCATTGCACAAAACACTCAGCTTACCAGGGTGAGGCAAGCTCTCTATGTGTATTGACAAAAGACACAGGAGATGAACACAGCAGATGCCTGGGAGGAGCCCTCTTTAGCTTTTCCAAGGGCCATCTCCTGGCTCTCAAGCTATTTTGTGACTTTTGGCCCCAAACACAGCTACTGACATTACTAGGTCTATTCACAGACATGGAGTTTAAAGTAGGATTTAAAGAGTTGGTCAGTGAAGGAGACCAACATGAGTTTCTTTCACCTAACAAGACTATTGTGAAGTTCAAGTTTTGGCTCTTCATGGAAATTCCTAGAGATCTAAAGAGCTAGATGTTATAACCATCAAATCTGTGCTCCCTTAGCATCCTCTGTATTGATAGAAGACCTTTGAATTTCAAATAATCAT
This sequence comes from Galbula dea, assembly GCA_013399015.1. Classification (NCBI taxonomy): domain Eukaryota; kingdom Metazoa; phylum Chordata; class Aves; order Piciformes; family Galbulidae; genus Galbula; species Galbula dea. The sequence goes on from VWZX01005094.1 coordinate 2,616,181, forward strand.
ATTACCTTATCAAGAAAAAGATTCTGAATAGCATGTTAAATTTTCTTCAGTTCTACATATCAGCTTCTGCTTTTCAAGTAAAAAGTGAGCTTTGGATGTAACCTTTGACTTCAGGATAGCCAAACACTGTGAAGATTTACAGATAAATGTTTAGAGAACATGTGCCTGCTATGTATACTGTATGGCACCACCACATAGCATCTTGTAGCTCAGGTTCCCAAAGAAACAATTATTTCCATGTGATTTCACTGTGTCCTGCTCTCTCATGCATAGACCTGCAGCAATGTTTGCATTTCTTTTATGGGTGAGAATGAATATGCACATTGGCATGTTCATAACAAAGGAGCTTTTTCCTATGTGAAGGAGCCTCTCACAGGATTGAATGTCTCTTGCCTTATACAAGGACTTGACAGACACTGACTAAAGCTATTGAACTTTTCTGGCCCTGGATGATAGCAGGACAATGAGTTTATTTCTGAGCACAAAGGAAATGCTTTCACTTCTGCAGTTCTTAATGTAGACAAACCCTTGAGTTGATCCTATGAAATAGTAAGTACTTGAACCACATTTGAAGTTCTTATGCTCATACTGCTCAGTATTTTGTGAAATGGATTGTGCTTTGCTCTTCCCAATGTGATACGTAGGTGTGGGTATTTGCAGCTAGAGCACAGGCTGAGTCATGCTACAGCTAAATGCTAACCTTGGCTGATCAGTCTTTGATCATGAAAGGCTATAAAGCTCCAGTTCAGCAATGTTCATCTGCTTTCCCACCACTTGCTTCTCTTAGCAGGGAGGACATCTGACCACTATTCAGCTGTCAGCATAAACTCTATTGCCATAAATAGCTCAGAAGTCCTCAGCTGGAGTCACTGCATCATGCTCTGAGAGCCAGATACTCTTTAAGAAAGACAGACACTTGTTTCATTTGTCTTGTGATATGCTGCTTTGGTCTCAATTAAATGTTTTTCCAATGTTTTTCTCATGGATTTTTGTTAAGAAAAAGACCCCAGGCAAAAAACCCCTCTTGTTCCATTTCTGCAGTTTCAGGTCTTTACTGATGATGTTTCCATCCATTTCTCTGGCTCAGCTCAGGTAATTGCTTTACATACTGAAAGTGACAAAGACTGTTTGACACCATTCATTTGTGTTGCCTTCTCTCAGGCAGCTGTTCTGGGCACTGTAGGCACCTGAAATGCAGTGTATAAAACTTATCATTTCTTATTTCCATCTGACTTCTTGTAAAAGATGAAATTTCTGGTAGACAAAAAGTATTTTCATATTTGTTAAAGCAAATATCTTGGCTGCCTGCTAGCAGAGAGCTGCCTTTCTTACACAGCACATGGCCTTTCTCTCTGAGACCCAACAGGTGGGACCCTAACTGTACAGCAAACTCTTGGCATTTATCTTTCAGACAGCACATATCTGTATATTCAACAGCATTTGTGGCTTTTTTGCCTTACATGTTGTTTCAGAAACAAAGGTCTGCAGATGCTAGAGAAATTAGCTTTGTTACAAAGCAAAGTGACAATTATTTTATCTACTTGATATGTTCTCTTGATGACAACTTGCAGAAACAAAGTTGTGCAATCCAAACTTCATTACATCTGTTTTCCCCTTACTGATTCATTGTTACATTAATTGATCTGGAGGGTAGTAGGAGTGATGCTGACTATAGAAACATCAGCTCACAACCCACATAGATCTTATTAGGAGTTGAAGGCAAGGGTTTCTGCTTTATCCTTCTGCTAATCTTTGTCTATCTTGCCTTAGCTCAGTGCTGGAACTCATCAAATCTCCTTTTCATGCTGTCCCACCATAAACCATGAGCTGCCATTGAAGGAGCATCCCCATCATGTTGCCTATTTGTAACACGCTGTGATCATGACTCCAGCCTCTCCAGCCAAAGAAGGGAACTTCTGTTACACTTCACAACTTACAGAAAACAGATGATTTCCATTGTAGGTAGAGTGAATATTTTCTTGCCCATCAGCAAGATAGATAAATTCAATGTTAGTGGAAAAAAGTGTGTAGAAAAAATACAGTCTTTATATAATCTCTGTAAATCCAAGATGTGGCATTATACATATTCTCTAAAGCCAAGAGCCTTCACAAAGAATGCCCAAACTGCTAGCACTTTCTTTCTGTGAGCTGTGTAGTCTCTACCCACATTTTAGTTGCAGGCACAGGGACTCAGACAGGTGAAAAAAGATACTTTTCCTACCTATTTCTTTATGTGGCCACACTAGACCAGGTATACCTGTTTCCCTCCCCAAAAAAGTTGTCTTCTGTGTTGTGGGTTTCCATATGAACATCCTCCCATTCAAACAAGCACTAAGGAATTACATCAAGGTCTGCATTAAAGGCAAAATTTAAAAGAAAATGTAAAAAGGACAGAAGTAGAGATATGGAAAACTGCATGCTGTGATGCAGCTGCCAGAGAAAAAGCCTCCTGACTTCTGGTCCTGTTCTGTAGAAGAAGACATCCTGCCAGCAGCAGGTGCTGATAGAACTCCATCCCTGGGAATAACTGTTGGCCCCACTTGGTGACACTCCTTCAGTTTGCTGCTTGCAGTTCAGTACAAGGCTGTTGTCAGCTGGAGCTTATTCATTTGCCATCTTTCAATAGGGTCAAGACTGGAACCCTAGCCCTGCAGAGACAGAGAAAGTAGGATCAAACCACTCTATACTAGCTAGGCTTACACTGCACAACTAGAAGATGGAGAAAAAGGAAACAGGATGCTCCAGAAGCTGAGATAACATTAGATATTGGGGACTCATGGAATGTCCATGTCCCTTTTATTTGATAGCTTAGTCAAATCTGATTAGTTTAATGATTATTTAGTGTAATCTCACTGATTTCCAGCAGCTGATCTGGCATTTGTAGAGGTGCCAGATGTGTTTCCAGGATCTATCAATTCTAGCTGCCCTTGCACAGTGGGCCTGACAGAAACTGTTCCCAGCTTCAAATGAGGTTTGGCAGCTGGGACACACACACCAGAATTCTATCCCTTCTGGGGGGCAAGGGAAGCTATGAACAGCTAATTGCTGCCCTGGGTGTTATCTCAGCCCTGCCAACAGGGAAAGCCAAAAGCTTGCTTCAGCCAAAAGCTTGTCATTGTCAGCTAGCTGTCTTCTTCACCTAGTTTATCTTCCTGTATTGTTGTGCTAGCTAACATGAGTAACAATAAATTCCATAAGCTTCCACTTCACTTAACCTGGGAAACCTGGAGAGAAAGTATTTGATCATCACATTTTACCATCACTAGAAGGTGATAATTTCCACTTTTCCAACAGTACAGGCTTTTAGAGCTGCCCACAATTGGCAGCTGAAGCCAGTGTCCAGCAAACTGAAGGAGATTGTCAGTCTGGAGTGTAGGATCCTAAGGACTATGCTGGCCTGACAGCTTTTATTAACCTTGGCTTCCTCATTACCCTTGTGCTTCTCTCCCTTTCTTGGCTTCAGAGAATATGTATGATACCACATCTTAACCACATCTTAACACACTTTAACTGACAGAAACCAAATGATTTCCATTGGAGCTAAAATATATAGTGGATATCTTCTGGCCCTAGCTTAATCTTCTTTCCTAGAGGAAATAAATTAGAGGGAGGAATGAATGGTTTGTGTGGGAAAAGAAATGTAAACTGAAGAAAGAGTTCCCCACAGAAATTGCAAAGCCTGAGTGGCCACCAGTGGTATAGTCTCATCCCCTTTAGACCATTTGAAAGTCTTAGCTAGAAAACATTTACAACAGGGACCTCAATTACTTCTAAGGGAGCAGGAAAAGGGCAAAAGACATGAAATATTATATATTTGTTATGCATTTTGCAAGGTTTCAAGGAGGTTGCAGATGGAGTCTTTGATTTCCTTCCTCAGAATAATGGAACATCTTTTGCTGCTCTGGTTAACCTGGATGAGAGACAAACAGAAAATAGAAATATTCTACTTCCTTAAGCACTCAGGTCCATTTAGGGAGTCTAGTTTTTATTAGGTGAGACAGAGAAATATATCCATATATATATGTTATATAAGAGAAATATCTTAGTTCACATTGTTCTTTTTTCCCCCCTATGAATAAACACATGGCAAAGCAAAATAGAGTGAAAGGCAGGAGTTTAGATTCCCTTATGTGCTCCAGTGGGATGCTGAGATAAACCTTACAGTTTCTTCTTCCTACATCCTCCTCAAACAAATCTTTATTAATTGTCTGTTTAAAATAGAACATATTGTGTGTTCTCATAATGGGCCATATCCTGCTATCAATATTTGAACAGATCCCCCATGGACTGTAATGTGGAGTCTGCTAAACAATTGATGGCACCATTACACTCAACTGCAAGGAGAGTTATCATTAAATTATTTGTCTTTGTATTCATTCAAATTTCTGTTCAGGAGAAGCAAAAAAGTGCCTTGGTTATACTAATTAATTGTGTGTTTGTTTAGGCAATATTTGCTTCAGTCTGAAAACCTATGAAAACTCTTCCTGCTGTCCTGTTCTGGGTTAATACAGAAGTTCAACATCTTAGTACAGACTCAGGAGATGTAGCAAAAGCCATTTGCCATAATCATGGGATTCAGGAGCTTCAAAAGCTTTTAATGTCCTAATTCTCAGAAACTATCTGGAAGAGAAGGTGTGACTGGGTAACTATCAATGTGGAACATGATCAAAATCTTTGTGACTATAACCTTTGGACTTTTCCCCCCAGTGTATGCTGAATATAATTGAGGTTTCTAGCTTTTCACACTTCAGAAATACACATGGAAGGCTATTCCCAAATGGTTTATTTCTCAAGTGTTGAGGAACATCATTAGAGTAAGTGTATATTCTTATACATAGGCTTTAGAGATGCATTCTTTTAAAGCCCCTCATTTGGAATGTCTAGTTTATGATGTGTTTCTCAGCTAGGTTTTGGTTGGCTATTTTCAGCCCATGATAGAAATCAGGAGAAGCAAAGTGAACAAAGGTGAAGAACAGAAAGGACATATTGCTTTACCCTTCTGCAGCCTTGTAGGGAACATGAGAAGCATTGGGCCAGGCTCTCTGAAATGCTGAATACCTCTCACACAAACATTAGAGACAGTGAAGGGCTTTGGGCATCTTGATTTTAAACAGAAAATGTCTTCTTTCTGGCAAAGTTTCTGCCAGGAATGGAAAATGGGAGGTGAGGAGTGACAATCATCACAATGAGAATGGAAAACAACTCCATCAGCACTTCCTAGCTTTACCATATGAGAGCTGGGCTTCTGTATCCCTTCTTGGATGCAGCAGGAGGACACAGGGAGTATTCCTCTTCATGCTGCAGTGCATTCAAAGCAGTATTCAGTCAATATTACTGGAAGGATCTGTTGCAGTAACAACACAGTTTCATTGCTGCTCATCCAGAGTGTGACTCAGTCTATGCCCACAGATCCATTGGCAAGTGTGTTGCAGAGATACTGACTCCCAAAATTAGACCTTACCTTCTCATGGCAACTAACAGTCATTTGTGGAAGAACAGGACTCAAGCAGATTTTTCTCATCTTGCTCATCTCAGCAGTTAATCAAACCAAAGCTCACAGAATCATGAAAGTTTAGAAACTGTTTCCCTTGCTTTGCACAGTGCTCCAGGATCAACATAGCCAAAATCAGTTGTTTCAGCAATTCTTTCATCTTGCAAACCAGAGAAGACCCTCAGGAGTTTAAACAGTTTTCTTATCTATGTATAGAAGTAGATTGCTAAATGTGTATCTGCATGTTTCTGCATAGAAAATCATCTAATCCCTTTATCCCAGGCTATAAATGAGCCCTGTCTCAGCCAGTTGAAGAATCCAACATCCCATAGCAGAGGAAAGCTCCTGCTCCTTACAACTGCACAAATGAGATGTCAGTTGCTCTCAACAGGCAGGATGAAGACAGGATAATCCTTCTCTGTTCTACTCTCTGGTGCATGAGAAGTGCTGCAGTGTGGGTAGTCTACTCTTGCCATGGATTTTTGGGCCACCAGTAGGAGAGATGCAACTCAGGAGGTTACAAAAATACTTGCAGGCAGGTCTTTTTCTGGAGTGTCTATGTATACATAGCTCTGGCAGTCTGCTAGTTGCTGTAAGCCTGCAATATGAGAAAACAGACTGAAAAATCTAAAAAAACCCTATATACAACCCCAAATTTATACAGCATTGTGCAAGTGGCCATGCCCAGGCTGGTGTGCTTGCAGCTGCTTTCAGCAGATCTGCTTCAAGGTGTTGTAAGCTGCTATGTCTTACTGGGAAGCTATTGTCTAAACAGAGAATGTAGTGATTCATTCTGGTTGAAATACAAAGGCCTTTGGTACAAAGTATTTAGCCACCAACTGGTTTGAAAAGCTTCTTTCTTTTTTTTTTTTAAGTCCTCACAGAGCCAAATTCAGCTCTCAGACAGAAGCATGTGGCTACTCTGCAGCCAGCAGTCACTGGAAGCTGGATATACACTTCTAATGGTACAGTTTGGCTTCTATCAGTACTCCTGCTAGCCTTTTCTAACAAATTGCTCAATAATTTCAATGCCAAGCTTTATTCTAAATGCTTTTTGAGATGTTTTGTGCAGCTGGCTGCTACTGAGCCTGTAAGAGTGATGAGTGGCTGACCTCCCAGCACGAGCTTGTTGATTTTCAAGATGCAAGGCCCTTTGGGCTCAACTTTACAAAGTGCACAGTAATGTTACCTTTCAGTTCTGCCAACTTGGTCAACATGCTTGATATGAAACATCTCAGACAACTCACAGGAGTGATGATGTTGCTCTTGTATCCCAAGATAAGCACACACTACAATGTTTCTCTGGGCACAGCACATATCTTCCCAGAGGAGTGGCTTTTTATCTCCTGTGCCTATGCACAAGCAGCCACTTGGCTACTACTCTTGTAACCTCCATTGTTACCCTTATCAGAATGCCTGAGAGCAGCTTGGGCAATGCAGATTCTAGTGCCTGGCAAGAGCTTATAGCACCATTTGCTAAGTAAATTAAAAAGGTCATAAGCACAGTTGGCCCTGGTGTGCAGGCATAATCCTCTGTGCTGCAGATTCCCATGGCAGTGATCAGGTATCTCCTGTAGCTTATTAGCTATCTGATAGGCCAAGCCCATTTCACAGCTAGAATAAGAAAAAGTAAGTTGAAAGTTACTAGTGATGCAGATACAGTGCAAGAAGTACAGGACATCCAGAACAATGCTAGAAAATAGAAGCTGTGTGGTTGGATTCTCTCTCACAGCTGAAGAGTGAAGACTGCTGTTCAGTAAAGATGCAGTCAGATCTCTCTTTCCTGGGATATATATATATATTTGAGCCATGATTTTTGGAGTTTCTCCAGAGCTGCAAATTGTCTTTCACCTCTTTTGCCTTTCATTTAGAGGATGCACAACTCAGACTAAAGTAACATGTGGTCTTTCACTTTATCTTATTACTTACTGCTTTTATTGCAAGCTTTAAAATTGAACTGCATCATCATTTTCATCAGAGCAGTTTATTTTACAGACCAGCCAGAGCTTTACCCACAATGACAGTCAAATAACCATGCAAAGCCTGCTTTTTTGTTAGCTCTTTCCAACAGGCAATGAGAAGATTCAGAACATTTTACTGATGTGGTTTTTAAATCCATGGAGGTGATGCTAAGAGATTTTGTGAGTTGCTGTGGTGCCTCTCTATCCTCTGCAGGGGATGCCTGGATGTCCTATGGTAAAGATTAGGTTGTTTACTGCTCCTTTAATGCATGGCCAACAGATTGGCCAATGCAGACTTCCTCAGGGTACATTATACATGCATTTTCCAACCTGAAGAGCATAATGATGAATTAACACAACCCCTACTGAAGAGGTTGCTGGCTGAAAATCAGCAAGTCACAGACCTTTACTGCTACCTCTGTCATCCATTAAGAAAATGCTTGATCTCTCTCTCTCTTTCTGTCATTTCAGAGTACAGTGTGGGAAAGAGAAGTTCCAATTGCAATTCAAGCCAAGTCAAACAGAGGCCAAAAATGTTGTTTTCTGTGAACTGAAAAACTGGGTTCCAAGTTTGTGTAGATGGAAGGGGCTCCAGAGGGTCAGGCTTTTGAAATCCTTCATGCTGTTTGACAAATAGCTAAAAATACCAAGTGAACTTAAGACTTCCATTTCTTTTTCTTCACTTTAGCAGTTCTGGAAGCTTTTAAGACAAGGCTTGATGGGGCCCTGGGCAACCTGATCTAGTGGCTGGTGTCCCTGCCAGGCAGGGGGGGTTTGGAACAAGATGATCTTTAAGGTCCCTTCCAACTCTGACAATTCTATGATTCTGCTGCAGTTTCTGCTATTGATTAGAATAAAGAACTTGTCTATAATATCTTTATAAAAAAAACACCTTAAGTCACTAGGTTAAGCAACCAGTTGTCACCAGTCTCCACCTGGCCATTGAACCACTGATGCTACTTTCTGGATGCAACCATCCAACCAATTCATTATCCACTCATAACCTTAATTCCTCTACATTGTCACTCCTGGCTGAACTATGTCTGCAATAAATCTAAGGCAGATTGCTTTCTGTTTGAGCATCAGAATGCACAGGAGAGTCAGGCCAGCTGACTGGGAACTCTAGAAGGAGACAAAGCTTTGACTTTAAAACACCTTGGCTACTCACAGGGCTGTAGCTGAGTTAGCACTAACTTAGTCATCTCAGGTACTGACAAAATCTGGCTGTGGCAGCAGGTAACTCAGTGCATGGCATCAGCTGGCAGATTCAGCAAGTACCTGGGAGGCAAGCACACAACCAGAGCTCTGTTGCCATGACTACATGCACTCCATCTTCTAAAGCCAGTGTCATTATTTTGGTCCTTTGTTATGGTCTGCAGTGGAACAAACCTGAAAATACCAACAAAAAGCCAGTTTCTTTTCACATGCTGCTTGTGCTCTGGACTATAAGAAGTCCCAAAAGTATCATTTGTCTTAAAAAAGAAAAATCAGCATGCAAGGCACTCAAATGCCAGAGCTGATTTCCACTTTTGCTTCAACTGTATAAATGGTTTATTCAAGATTTGCAAACATTGTGTCTTGAGCACAACTAGCTTTTTTACTTGCAGCTATTCAACCATGACATGATTATATATAATAGGAACAGCATTTAACCCACAGAAAAATAATCATCAGCTGACAAAGTGCTAAGTAAACCTTTTTTGACAGACCAAGTGAGAGGATCCAGAAGCTTTCTGAAGCTATTGTTTAGCACATCAGTTTAAAGAAAGAATTTACTGAAGCTTGTGTAGTAAGAAGGAGCCAGGAAGTGACACAAGAGCTTGCTGGGAACAGAAGATGAGAAAATATAGAAGTAGGCAACTGATGATAGAACCATGGTAAGGAGCTGCCTTTTGGGTGGTTTCTGAAGTGTCAAGCTTAAACAGTTCTTACAGACATGGCCAGAAAGCAGCTGTGGAAACATGAAATCTATTACTTCTTCTGGACAGCTGTCATCATTGGTCTGTATATTTTGTAGCTAATTGATTACTGTATCCCCAAACCTGTGGACTAGCCAGCAGTGTGAAAATCTATGAGCAGGACACAGAGGTAAAGGGTCTGGTGTGAGTGTTTTGCCTTCCTGAAGCACAGTGAAGGTGAGACACTCCTTTTCCTACAGTATCAGTGCACTGAGACACAGAGAACACATTATTATCTGGTTTGGTCTTTTAAAATGTAAGCAATAGTCTAATCATTCAGAAGAAATAATAGGAACTTTTCAAAGTGAAAAACCTCAAAGCTTCTTCTGAAGCTGATCTGTAACCTGCCCCATTTGCTGCTTTTCTGACCAGAATAGATTCATCATATTGTTAAGAGAAAGCAAGTTCTTCTCTTAGCTAAGTTTGGCTGAGGAGTGAAATACAATATGTTTATCTAACTTGAACCCTTAAAGCCTTCCTGTGACCCCTTCTTAGCTTCAACCAACACTTAACTGCCAGTGTGCTTTTACCTGCTCCAAGCATTTGCTATTCAGATGAGCAAGTCTAAACATTCTAACCCCCTCAAACCAATAATGGAGATGAAACAGCTTAGCAAGACTCAGGTTTGAGTAGCTAACATCCCTGCAGATCTCTCTGTCTAATGTTTCCTGTTGTTTAGCACTAGGACTTCATGATGACTGTTAACCACAGAGGTGTAAATTCCTATAGCTTTATATCAGGAGGTGAACAAATCCAATGAGTTATTCAGAGAACAGAAAGAAAAGAACTGATTTGTTACACCTGGAGCAAAATTTGTGCTTATCCATGAAAAGAAAAAGTTGAATCTTATGATTCATTGAGCCATATAAGGAAAATATCTGTAATCTGTTTGAAGGCTACTGCCTCACTAACAGAATTCAATAGCTCAAAGAAAATGCTCTTTAAAACAACACAGAGCCCCAACAATTTACACCTCCTTTTTCTCTGATATCTTCTCCATTATTTCATAACATTTGCTTTATCATGCAAGGAACTTGAAAAGTCAGGGTAATATGCAATGAAGAAATTACCCTAATAGCAATGAAATAATTATACATTAAGACAAATGCATTTCCTCTGCTGATTCACACCTAAGTCTAGCACTAACACTTGAATTTCCTACCCTTTCCATACTGTTGAGCATTTCAATGCAAACAGTTTCAGCAAACATTTGGCTCAGGGAGTCAGGTTTTGCCCTGGCTTTGAGAGACTTGTGCAGTGGATGTGTCACTCTAAAACTTGTCTCAAAAAAGTTCCAAGTGTCATTTAGGGAATTTAAAATAACTGTAGTTGACTCAAAGAAGAGCTTTGATGGCAGCTATTATGACAAGTTATTTAAGTGAAAAAATTACTGTTGAGAACTGAGGAAAGGTTCTCACAATAATTAGATGTAATAATAGAAGTAGCTGGCAGAACAACATAGCATTTTCATTTCCCTACAGTTATTTTTGGACTTAACTGCCCCCTCCCCCCCAGTAGATAACAGTTAGCTCCAAAAGCAAACAGTGTGCCTCTTCAGAGACAATGATATCAAACTGGCTGCCTTACATTCACAGTCTGTGAGACTGTTCCACTCCTGGAGCAGCACAATGCAAGGCACTGGGTCATGGAGAGCTGAGACTAAACCCAGCCCCCTAGCAGTGGCTGAGAACTGTTTCATGTAAGACTGGATATTGTCTGCTCCTAGGTAAATAAGCTTCCTCTCACCAAGGATCAAATATGACACTTACTTTATGCTTCCAGTTATTAATCAAATAGATCTGGAAAGATGAATCCCAGGAGTATTTTCTAGTTAAAATGTAATGTTTTCAGTCTAGCAAAACTGTTAGTCAGAGACAGCAAATTCACTTTAAATTAATAATATTGGCTGGAGCTCCATTCAAAGCCTCCAGATCCCAGATGACTCCACCAGATAGCAAGGGTTGCACATATAGACACAAGAATGCAAGCAGTGAGTAAGTAACAGGTCCCAGTGAGAAGGGAGACAGCACTTAATGAGTTGGAATAGCTAAGAACATAAAATATTACCATCTGTGTGGAAACAAAGTAAGCACATTTAACCTATACTCCCATTTGTTCTCCTTTGATGACTGTGCTGACTTTTAGTCTGAAAGAATCTTCAGAAGAGGGGAAGAACTTGCTATCAGTTCTTTGGATTGATTTGGTGGCAGAGCTGTTTTCCAACAGCATCTTCAGAAAATAAATCTGTGTGAGAAGTGGCACCACAAGGTTTCAGACAGGTATTAGCACTGCACAAGGGGGTTTTTTTTGTTGGTAGATCACTGCCAATATATTCAGTTTAGACCAAACACACCATTTGGGAATGCAATGTGAGCTTCTCCTATTGGTAGAGAGGTTTTTTAACTACCTGGTGACCACTAACTCAGCATTTCATTTGGGTGACTTTGTCCTTGCTTGCAAGCAATTCGAGCTTTAGAATCTGTTTGCCCAAACAAACAAACAAACAAACAAAGGAGAAGCATGACCTCATTTTAACCCTCAATTATGGTGTGGAGCTAGAGGTGAAGAAGATATTTAAGGCTTTAACTTGACAAATTATGCAGCCACCACTGCATGTTAAATGTTAAGCAGTAGCTCTGAAAATGACCTTTCATTAAGGTTATGTTTTGCTTGGTAAATATTCAGTCTGTGCTTCATACAGGGAGTAGCTCTGCAGAAATTGCTCTTGCTTCCTATGGGCTATCAGGCTAAATAGTCTTCAAAGTTATTTTAAACTTAGCTCTGCTAGCCCAGTTTTGCTTAAGATTTATCTTGTGCAGGATGGAAAAGGGGATGCTAGAACACAGCAACTAACAAAGAGCTGAAACAAACCCAGGGCAGACCAGGCATTGTATATTTTTAGTGAGTACCACAGGGCACATAAGAGTTAGCTAATAACAGCCAGGGATAGGGAAGCTGATCTGAAGTGGAGCTAGACACATAAATTCTGTTTAAATCCTTAACTGAATTTCAGACAACTTGCTCAGACCCTCAAGTCTGTTGCATATCACTTTTGATTTTCAGGCCCTTGCAGATGCAGCCATGCTCCAAGAGTCCAGAGCTATCTTGGCTTTTAGCCTTGTCTCCAGCCACTACTTTCTTGTGTTATCTGCTTGATGATTACTCTCCTTTTCATAGCCAAGAGGCTAGACCAGAGAGTCAACCTGAGGTCAGATCTACCTGAGCCTGCAGGAGTTCCAACTCCAACCTGCCCCTTTGCATGAGAGTGCTATTCCCACAAGCTATGTGGGAGGTTCTTCTGAGACAGATGGTTTTTTCCCTTGGTTGAACTGTGCCACAGTGCAGGAAACTTCACTGAATCAGAGTCCTGAGATGAAGGCTGCTCTACATAAAGCAGTTGATTAATGTGGACTGAGAGCAGAGGTCAAGAACTTTGACTGGGCTGTATCATAACCACAAGTCATGGCCAAAGTTAAATGAACTTTTCTTCTGGACCTGGGGTGGTGTTATTACTTCTTGTTATTACTTCTGTCATTAGCAACAATCCAGATGTGATTCCTCATGTTACAAGTACTGAGAGAGGACATGGAATTGAGGGAGAAAGAGGCCATTTGGTTTGTAGCATGCATGATAGGCTTCTCTATTAAGACTGAGGCATAGATATGCTTATGCAACTGTAGTTGTGTCCTGTTTTAAGCTGGAAACGCTCTGCTTTGGCTTGTGGATATATTGATTCACTCTGAGTCATTCCTCCTCTCTCAGACTTGCCAACAGCAGTAATTACTCCCAAAACAAACAGAACTGGGATCAAGGCTTCCACATTTGTTTCATCCTGTGGTTTCTGAGACAGGCAATCAGATAGGAGATGTATACCAGTACAGTAGCTTTGATAGCAGTTCTGATTCTCTTGAAGGAGCTTTGGCTACAGATATCACAATGATATTTCCAAACCTTGTTAATACACTCTCAGAAGATCCCAGAGCTTTAATAGGAGCAGGGGGCTGGAACCAGGCTATGGCAAGCATCATGCTTTTACAATTCCTCTTAACTTGGTCAGTTTATGAGTCTTGGAACCTATTAAGGGGTTATTCTTTTGCCTGACACAACTCTGATTAGAGGCTGCTTCCATAGCCTTGCTGCTTTAATAGTAAGAAACTTCCTTCTGATTTCCATCCTGAAGCTGTGCAGAGCAAGTTTTGGCTTTTTTCATTTTCCTCTGCTGTTAACACAATTCTCCTATAACTTCAGTAGTCCTTTTCTTCCCTGGTATTGCATAAAAGATAGCAGGTATTATATTTATAAGGAGCAATAAGCTTTTATCTTCCAAAGCCAAGTGAACCAATCCAGTCCATGCTTCTTCAGACATCCTTCCCCCAGCCCATCACTAATTCTAGCACCAATTTTGTATACATGTCTTAATTAAAACTGGATCAGCCTCAGAATGGGGTTTTGTCCTGATACCTTAAGGAGTTGTATCCCATTGGTGGTCAGATGTCATTTCATATCCCTGGTTTAGAAGCTTGCTCTCACATCCATCCTATGCCAAACTCCCTCATTCTGCAGCTCTCCAGAAACTGTTGTGCTGAGGCTTGTGGGGAAACTGAGGCACACATGGAACATTATTTCCAGCTCCAGTGTATGCATAATGGCCTTTCATACCAAATAACACATTCAACATAAGAAGCATTTTAGTTTTGCAGAAGAAATGTTTGTTAGCATGAGAAGCAGTGTGCTAGGACCTCTGTTGCTGAGTTTCACTCTCAGCTTATTAATTTGCCTCCAGGTTGCCTGCATGATAGCTTGGTGCTCCTGCTGCTTTAGGAGAGTTTTGTTAGCATCTTACCATTAAGATCCACTGGTTAGTTTCCTCTCTTTTTTATCATTTTATTTTCATAAAAGTATCAATATTGGAGAATGTCACTGCAAATCAGTTCCAGAAATGGCAGTTTTGCCATCACTGAGGGATAGATAAAATGATCATCAGTAGAAAGGTTGCACTTCCCAGCTGCACTGTGTGTGTTTTACTATGAAAAGCATATGAGAAAGCATTATTCTTACACATGGGTGAAAATAGATACCTATTTTATCTGACAATAGAAAAAGCTATGTCCATCACCACCATGGGAGAACATATTTCTACAAGATACTCTTTTTTACCAACAGTTAATCCAGTTAATGGAAAAATCTTTGAGGATTTGGGAGAGGAAAGTTAATATTCAGCTTCCTACTGAATGAGTCCTTTCAGATTTGCTCCAGCATCCCCTGGGTCTGGTCACCTCCTGTGCATAGCATGTGCACATCTGTGTACTAAGCTGAAAGGAGTTCAGCCTGTGCTTCCCTTACACAGTACCTGCAGCCAAACTTGAGCCTGATACTGGCACTTGATCAAGTTATAGATATATATATATATTCTGTATAATCAAATTCAGTGAAAACTGCAAGTTGTTGCCTTTGCCAGGATGGGTGATATTCAAAGGCTGTGAAAAGCAGAGTTAATGTGAAAGCCTTGGTTCTTGATAATGCAGCTAGCTTGGAAACTTGGGCAGAGCAATGTGAAATGGAGCTATTGCCTACTGGTTTTTGTCACTTAAGAAGATAAATGCTTAGGGACTCTGTTCCCATGTTTCACACATACTTCTGTTGCAGCTCAGGGTAAATGCAGAACTCCAAAGGAAAGCTGTCAAGTACAGGCTGGCAGAGACATTACTTGCTAGTGGAAGTGGTGAAAAGGCTGAATCTTAGCTGGCTAAAGCACCAACTTCTCTGATATCTTGTTGAAAGTTGCAGACAGCTTCCTCTCTTCACAGAGTAGCCAATTTAGTGGAACAGCTTGCACAGTGTTAATCATCTTGCTCTTTGCATTCGTACAAATATCTTACAAATATCTATGCTCAAGATGAACTCTTGTTTCTTCTTGCTGTCATTTTGGACTAGATGCCAATGGAGAGCAGGAGATAAACTGAGCAGGCAGGAATCTTTCTCATCCAGACCTGAGCATCTTTGATTCTATGCAAGAAGGTACCAGTAGCTCTTCAGTAAAATTGGAAACTTGGAGTAGTTGTTACCTTCCCTGTAGCTTGCTATGAACAGCCAGGGTGCCTTGTGCTGCCAATGCCATAGTATTTTTCAGAGTTGAAGCCCCTCCTCAGATACTAGTAAGCTGCTACACAAATAAGAGGAACTTTTTAAG
The DNA here is from genome assembly GCA_013399015.1 of Galbula dea. NCBI lineage: Eukaryota > Metazoa > Chordata > Aves > Piciformes > Galbulidae > Galbula > Galbula dea. The sequence continues at coordinate 2,631,781 of VWZX01005094.1, forward strand.
AGAAAAAAAGGGGAAAAAAAGCTAATCCATAGAATTGGTGAGCAGTGAATTTATTCACCTTGTGCAGTATTTTATAGTTCTGTGCTGTGTGGCCAGGACACTGCTAACAGCTTTAACACTGCTGACAGAGTATCTCAGGTGCTACTGCCTTTTCTTTTGGATATACTTCTTTTAGAAGCATCAGGAATGCTCCTCTATGATGATGTGTTCTCCATGCTGCCCTTTCAGCACTGTATTTCCTTCTATCCCTCAGACAAGTGCCCACATTATCACCTTCAGTTAAGCATCTGTAAATCACTGACTTGAATTTTGACAGGTACTGAAGTGACAACATTCTGGCAGAGTTCAGAATAAAACTGAGACAACAAATACCAGAAAATTGCCACTTGTGAATCTGAACTGGATCATAGACTATTGCTGGCACTCCTGCATTGTGGAGAAATAATCTGTTTTAGGGATCATAACTGGATATGTCCTAGAGTCTCTTAGCCAGTAAACGTTCTCAAGCTTGCTACAATTCCTCCAGCAGTTCCCATTAATCACTCTTGAGAGTGTACCTGTGCATGGACATTAATCATGGAAACTGCTGGGAAGTTTTACTGTGACAGGCTTTTTCCACAGGTAAAAGTGGAAAAAGTAGCAATACTCAGAGAAAATACAGGAAGCCAGATGGGCTGAGTGACTGGTAAATTGCCTGGGTGTTGGGTTTAGTTCAATTTGGATTTATTCCTTAGGGAATAATAAGAATTCTGGAAGATTATATCCTTCATGTGTGAATAGGTAGATACCCTATAGAACAGAGTATCTTGTTATGCACAAATTAAAGTGAATGAGTGCACATTAGAACTGCTGAAGGTGATGGTAAATAAAAACACCTTTCTGAGATACTTAGCACCCCATGTGATGTATGAGGGAGCCTCAGCACTTAGCTCCAGGCTCCTGGAGAGAGATTAAATCCCTAAGAAAGCTGCAAGCTGATGCTAAAATAAACTAGGGTGTTTAAACATCAGGGTTAAATGTCCAACTTTTAAATAGTTTGTAAGACTAGTGGTGGATCTGAGCATGTTCTGTCTTTTGTGAGCTGCCAGAAAGCAGACAGAGGACCAGTTTGTTTGTAACTGCATCTTCTGTGTTTGTAGAGAATTGGTGAGTGCTTGGTGTGATGTTGTTGCTTTCTGGGATGCAGAAGAACTTTGTTATCATTTCTGTAAAGAGAGATGCAACAAATCTAATGAATGTTTGTAGACAAACTTGCACCAGTTAAAATAAACTACCTTAGTGTTACATCTTTCATCAGGTCACTGCAGCTTCTCTGTGTACAAGTTCTGACTCAGGTATTTGTGAGAAACTGAGGATTCACTGTAAAACTCATTGTCCTCACTCTTCCATATAACCATGTAAATGAGAAGAGGAAACCATTATTGTGCTCAGATTGCCCTGTGACACATGTATATTCCACCCAAGGGCAATCTGAGAGAGTGTTCCATCATTATCCCTGGAAATAGATTCTGAAATCAGCTCAAAAGAAGCTAATTGTTAGAGAAGCTGATGACAATCAGCTGCCTTCAGAGCAATGTGAACCATTCAACAAACAAGCATTTCCTTTCCAATCTTAATCTTCTGTCTCATGCAGCCCTTGTTCAGGCTGTGGTCCAGGCCACCTTTAAAAGCCTTTGATGTTTAACTTATTTCCTTTTTTACTTCTATTTTGCTGACACAGATGTCAAACTTCATCTTACTCTCAGTTGAATTCCATTATGTCAATATCCTTTCAAACCCCTGAGTTTACAGGCATCAATATTTTAGCAAGTACCTGAGATAAATATTTAGGAATATGTCAACATTGCTTATTGTTGAAAGTCTCTAAAAATCCCTGAGGGCAGAGTGGATCTGATTTATATGAAGGCTGAGATGAAGAGGGTTAGGAGTTTCACCTAAGCTTATGATCACAGAATGACAGGATGTGATGTTCAAATGTTCAAAGCCTCCCTCTTTACCAGCCCAAGGCAATTACATTTTGGATCCTTCTTGGGAACAACCTTAGAATCCTGCTGATGCTCACAGTAGATCAAAATAGAACCACATTAAAATGCAACTAAAGATTTATCAGCTCACCAAAACATAACTATGTGAAGTGATAGCTTAGTGCTTACATCCAGAGCAGTCTTTCTTTGCTCTGGGCTTGCTTTCATGTGCATTATTTATGCAAAGTAGTCTTAGATATCCAGGTTAATAAGTGCCTGTGCCAGTTTTAGCCTCGTTGCATTCCCTGGCACCACCATTCTCTTACACTTTGCCCTCCTCCCTGGCTGGCATTTGTATGATTCCTCAAAAGGCAGCAGTGTAACAGACTGTGCCTTTCCTCCCCACTTCAGTTGGCCTTCCATTCTTTCTCATTTCCCTGCTACAGATCTGAATGGTTTAGCTGTTCCATGCCCATCTGCAAATTCCTTCATCTTTTAGTGTTCTGTTTGGGGCTTTTTTGTATCATACAAGCTCTTCTTAATCTTGCCTGCCTTTAAAGCAAAAAACCCCCTCAGAATGTCTGAACTCTCCTCTGTCTCTCTGCCCAGAGTGGAACTTTTTCTTTCCAAGGACCAATCTAAACAAGATTGGCCCCCTACAAGCAATTCACAAGCAGAGGCTTAATATAAATCACTTTTAGATTTAGTGTGATATCTGAACTTACCAGCTACCATTCATCATGGGGTTTTTCTCATATCAGAGCCCTTCAGTCTTCAGTAAGATTCTAGGTAGGACCCCATGCAGCTACCACCTCTCCATTTCAATTTAAACAGCATTTGACAAAATCTCTACTGTCTCCTTAGAGAGAATTGTCACTGTCTTGGTCTCTGTTGTCTTGGCATCTGGACACTTGAAATGTTCTCTATGTGGGGTACCAAGCCAGATACCAGATAACTTTCTTCCTTGGATCTCTGTTCTTGAATATTCTGATCCCTTTTTAATCCTAAAGGCTACTCCTAATCTTCAACCTGGACAGGGACATTCACTTTGGTCTGATGAACCTGACTGTTTATCAAAGAGGAGCTTGAAGTCTTCTACACTTACACCAAAATTACAACCCTTCTCTTCTTCATGGTGTACACTCTGTATGTGTTTCAAGACTGCATCCAAGGGACATCCTGGCACAGGGGAGCTATCCTTTCCTTCCCCATTCTACATGCCCTGCTTTCTGTCAGAAAGAGGGGTGTGGACTGGAAGGATGAGACAGCACATGCTGTACATGCTGCTGCCCGTACAGACAAATAATGGTAAAGGTCTCTGGGACACATCAGAGAGATGACCTTCCAGTCTACCCCAGCTATTAACCTCCTTCCTAAGAGTCTTGTTTTGAAGCATATTGTGCTGTGCACCAGCCACCCAGCAGGGAAGCTGCAACATTGAAATGTTGGCTCTTTGATGTTAGGTCAGGCAAACTCCTCTGTGGCCTCACCTTCCTTTGACTTCTCTGCTTCCAAACATGCTGCCCACCTATTTCATTTCTGTATGAAAGGTAGAAGAAAATGTCTGCAGCCATCCCTGAAGCTGTGTGGAAAGCAACTACATAGATTTAGAACTGTCTTAGGAACTGCACTACTTTTTGCCTTTCCTTCTGGCATTGAAATGCACTGTAACAAAGAAAGCTTCAATGTCCCCCAATTTTTGTGCATTTCCAGTGTCAATGCTGAGACCTAAAACTGTTGAGTTTCTTCTCACAGTGCATTCCTTCTTCCCTTTTTCTGCTTGTACTAAGGACTTAGGTGTTTAGCCCCAGCTAGAGAGCAGGTGTCTTGTGCTGAAAAGTCAGTTTATTCTGCTCTGTATCAGAGGGCTATGCCTAGCAGGAGCCATGAAATGTCTTGGCCAGTTTCTTGCTTTAAAGGGTCAGCTCCCAATTTCACAGTGTATGAAATAGCACAATCATGTCACAGAAAGAGCAGAAGGTTGCCTTAGGCACAGGTTTGGAAAATCATGAAACCAGTTTTCTTGTAAAATGTTTTGTTTGGTTTCAGACTTAGCAAGCAATAAAATCTGAGGAGTTTTAAGAGCTTTCTAACATTAAAAACTACTTGAAGATACTGTTGCATGTTCTAGCTGAAAATGTCTGTATAGTCTGAGATTACCTCAGTTATTATCTCTTTCATTCAGACATTCCCAAAGCACAGAATAACCTCTAGCAGCATTACAGAATGCTTCTACTCATCTGCTTTTTAAAGGTGCTTAGCTTCTGCAGTCATTGTCAACTGCCTACAACTCCACCCAACACAAGGAGGATCCAGTGTTCCTTGGAAAGCTTCAGATCATGTACTTACTCCTTCTTAGGAAGAAGATGTTGCCTTGTCCTTCAGCAGGACCATGGTTCCTCAGGGTCCAAGGGCTGCTGGTCAGGAGCACTGGCTCACTAGGACCAGGAACTGCTTAGTCTGGCCCACACTCTGCCTGGAGGAGCTCACAGGACATTTGGTTGCTTCTGTGGAAGGCACCACCTCTCCCTGTGCTCCTGTGTTGGAGAGTGACCATTGCTCATTCAAAAGCAGCAGTGGCAGAATGCTGTGTCTAAAAGGTGATATCCTGCTTTTAGATGTTTAAGATGCAGGGGCTGTGTTTCAGGGGAGAGAGGGAAAGAATTTTGTCAGAAGCTAGAGCTATTGCTTGCCCATTTATGAGCTTTCAGAAATTCCCCTGGCTGGTCAAAAATGTCCAGGGAGAGTTTTCTGACCTGCAGAAACAGCCTGGGCTGATCTGAACCTGCAGGAATGCAGAGCTTCCAGTGAGGTGCCCAGAATGCATGCAGCTAAAATGAGGCTTTCAAATGCCAGAGGAATATGTGCTTCTATGAAATGCACAAATGCCACCATCATCTTTGGCATCTGACAGCACCTATCAATCAGTTCTAAAGCCATATGGATATTGGTAGGAAGAAACTAGCATTTTTTATTTGAGCTTCAATATCTATTTCTTCATTCTAGAGAGATTTTTGCCCACAATAAATTGTTTACATATGCCTTCTCTTAGGATTTCTTCTCCAGCAACCATTTGTTTTCAGAAATAAACCAAGCAGAATAAATGAAAAACCCCAAACAAAACAAATCAAACACAAACCCAAAAGAAACAGACAAGAGACACTGGAGTTCTTCAGGCTGCTTCTCACTTGCTCAAGCTTATGCTCAATTGCTTTCAGTTGCCTAGGCTGTAAGGCATGATTGTTAAATTTCTGCTGTTCTACTGAAACTACTGGACCAGACCTGGTACTGTGCCAATTTCTATCAGCAGAGAATTCAGCATAATACACTCAAAATTATTCTTTTAACAGTTTAGCTTCCATTTAATCAAGACAGAAGAAAAGCAGGGCAGTTTAATAAACACATAGAACACCAGTGTTATGAATAAAATAATTCAGTTTTGTATTAAAACTCCTGTAATTGAGTTATTTCTGTTTACTAGATGTCTGCCAGAAGCTGTCAGGCAGCAGGATGCTCTGCAGTAGCACAAGCAGAGCAGTTGGAAATCGTCAGGGAGTTTGATGCAGTTACTTCATGGGGTTATTTACATAAATGAATTATGGGAAGCAATTTTTGCTATTTAAAAACATTCAGAAACTGCAGACTAAAACCCATTTCCTCCCCTTGCAGATTCATTGTTAAAGCTGCAAAGCAATTCCATCTCTATTTCTTAGCTATTATCATGAACATTTAGGGCAGGGAAAGGATTTTTTTTTTCAGGAGACAAAGGCAGCTGTGAACAACAAAAATCCACACACATATGTAGATTCCTCCCCTGCACATGCCCTTAATTTGCATCTTGATAGAGTCAAGGATAAAGGAACATTGCTGACAGCTTTCTGTTCAAAACCAGACTGTTACAGGAGGGTAACACAAAAAAGAACCTGGCTAGATTTCCATGTGCCCTGCAGCAGTGGGAACACCTTGCTGGGCTCTGTGTCCACAGCCAGAGAAGCTGCAGAAGTTATGGTGGGTGAGTGGATGGCTGAGAAGACTTTGACACAATAGAACTCTGCTAAAATGCTGACACTCTTCAGGTCTTAAAGAAGAAAATGTCAGCTTGATAGAAAAGCAGATTTTGAATTCTAATCTGTTTAAATTGGGATTCAGCATGTTGAAGTCTTTTGTTCAGTCATGGAGACACCATTTGAATTGTTAGGCCAGAGAATCACTCTGCCCCTTGTTGAAGTATCCAATCCCTTGCTCAAAGTCAGATCCACACTGAATTCAGCCCCAGCTGCTCAGGGCTTTGTTCAGTTGGATCTCAAGGTCTCTGAGGATGGAGATGAACTGCTTTGTGTAGTCCTCCAGTGTTGCTGTAAATCTGATCAGAAGTGATATTTTCACCAGTTCAATCCCACTGGAACACATTTCCCAGACACACTCCTTTTCTAGTGCTGTAATTCTTAGCCCAGTGTCATTACAGTCTGTCTTTCAGGGCTTGGCTTCACAGCCTGGGAACATGTACTAAAAAACCACTCAAAACAGATTTTCTTTCCTACTTATGCTTTTCTGTTCTTCTGCCCACTTTCTCTGCTTGCAGCACAGCCATGAAGCCTGGCAGATAAACTCTTCATTCTCCATAGCACTTCATAAACTGATTGCATTGCTTGGTACAAGTTTCTAGACTTTCCACTAGCTAATATTTAAACACAAAATGTGGAGCCATGGCTTATCTTCAATAACCCCTAACAAAGAACCAATAGGTCAGCCTGACATTGTGCACCTCCATTAGGAAAGGTTAGTGTTCCAGAATGTTGTGTGGAGGCTCTACTCCTGCTCTTGATGATTTCATACCAATGCAATTAATACCAATGCTTTACTATCACTTCTTCTAACCTCTCTTCACTGTATATCATAGAAGCCATCAATATTACTGCAGTGTCAGGGGTTATCTGTCAGTTTGTCTACTCTTTCCAGCTAGCTGTAGTTGGGAAATTAAATAACTGTGCTTTTTGACACCATGATTCAAAAGAGATTCTTCAAGCACACAGCTACCAGCCATCCTTGTCTGCCTTCTGCAGGATCAGTGCTTTGGGAAAGCCTAGACAAGATACACTTTCTTATATTATGGATTTATCTTCCAGCTGTGTAAACTTCTGGAAGAGGAAACAGAAAAAGAGCATTAGAGTTTGGGTGCCTTGGTGCCTATTCTTCTCTCTTTGTGTAGAATTCCCCAAGCCAAGCATCAGGGACTGTTAGAGAAGAGCAAAGTGGAATTAGATAGAGCAGACTTCATCAGCTCCTGTTGTGTTATAGCCCCTCTGCCTCCAAGCTAGTAGAAAAGCTAGGGTTTTATAAACTCATCTATAACAGAAGGATCCCTTCCAACAGCCTGCTTGGTGTTTCTGTGATGATGCCAAGCAAGAGACTGTCAACAGCATTGTGCAAAATTCTCAAGATACTTAGAGGAAAACTCTCCCTGTTGTACCATTCATAAACAGCACTACCCCCAGGCTCTGCTGCTCTTTAGCTGAGCTCAGAAACTGGACAAACACTGAAGTACAACTGCAGAAAAAAGCCAACAGTTTGCTACTGGAGCATGAATGATGTAGAGACCTGGCTGTTACAAGAATAGTCTTGCCAGAAAGAATTTCTTCCTAGAGCAGTTAAGGTTCTCTGCTCCATCAGATTTCAATTGTTTCTGTTTGCTCTCACAGCCACAACTGAAATAACTCTATTTCTTCAACCCTTTCTGAAATAAATGCTCTTCCTCCTATATACAGGATTCCAGTTTAGCTACAGTGACTTGCAGAATGTAACTGTGATTCTCTGCTGGTTTGTTTCTCATGTATACCTTAAAATAATAAAACAGAGGGAGAATATAACCTAGCAGGTCAACTTACCACTAAATAACACTGTGTGTTCACAAACCTCATCTCCAAATATGGTATGAGAGATTTATTGCTTTGTGATTTACTCCTTTACAGCACTTCAGGACATTCAGAAGTTTGCAGGACATACTGATGACTCTGTGTCTCTGAGCTGCTCTGTGTCTTGAAAAGCAGCATCTGGCTTTTCTTTCTCTGAGTGGGAGTGAAGGGACAAATGAACTGTGTTGGTTAGCTGGGATTTATTGATGTGCCAAAAGACCACTTCACATTCTCTGCTCTTTCTTTCATACATGCTTTAAAAGACAAATATATCTCCTCTCTGTCTTTAGAGCAACAAGGGGAAGTTGATCTATTTCCTTTTTGGCATGACTGGAAAAGCAAATCAGGTTTTGCTTATTGGGAAACCCAGAAGACTCTGAGTGTTGTCAAACTCAGTGAAAAGCAGGAGCCCAATTCTTGGGCTTGCCTCTGGTAAAAGCAAAGAGCTTCTGCTCACACATACCCACTCCTAAGGATAACACTGGGCACATGGGTTAACTGTGTCTTGGTGGAACTAACTGAAAAATCAGCTCCTGCCTACCAGTCTTTATTGTTTTTAGTGAAAGCCAACAGTGGCCACTGAAACAGTGCCTTCTGGAAAATGTAGGTGAATGCTTTCAGGTTTTGAGGACTAGCATTAAGTGGAATGCCAAATGTTCTACATATTGCTTGTGTTCTCTGAGGTCTGTCTCTCTTTCATTTCAATTCCTTGGGTTTGGATGGTTCTCAGAGCAATGGCCCATTTTAGACACGTTAGTCTTCCTGGCATACAGATGCAGATCACTATAGTTATGCTTTGATTTTACTTCACTACCTTGCTGGCAAATGGACTTTGTTGAAAGAAATGTATTAGTTTATATCAAATAAACAGATTTGTGAAGCTCTGAAGTGTGGAGAGGTTTTGTGATCTGAAAGAGCCAGGAGCTGCCAATTATTCATTTCCACAGGACTCCTCCTTCAGACAAGATGTGAAGGTTAATCCCTTAGGAAACTTTTCCCTCCTTACTTCTCTAAACAGTATCTAAAGACTCAAATGATCACCAGTAACTCATTTTGTGTGGGTAGGAGAGGAGGAGAAGTTTTTGAAGCCAAGTATAAACTCCTACATACAGTGCTATTAGGAAGGTTAAATACACAGTGACTTTCCAAGTAGAAGCAACTGCAAGAAGGAAAATGGAATGCTACTGCAGCATATGTATTTTGTTTTCAGGGAGAGAGGTTATTCAAAGGCATAAAACAAAAGGTAACTTGCTTTTCAGCTTCTCAGAAAAGATAATTTGTTCTCAAAACAAGCCCTTTTTTAACTGTGTACAAGGCTTTTACCTTTCCATACTAAGGGAGAGCAATTGCCTCATGCTTGCCTTGCTCTTCAGCTTGTCTTGAGGCCACTCAGAACTGTGCAAGAGGCTGAAGCCCCAGCCAGGGCAACTCTTCATTCCCCTGAAGTCAAGACTTGCCAGCAGTCATGGCTGATCCCACTGTGTGTTCTGAACTGCCAGAACATTTTCATTTCTTCTGTTCCTGTTTGGTCTCCTTCTGGGACAGTCATCCCAATGAATTGTCCTTTCCAAACAAAGGGAAAAGCTCCTCTTGTCCTCACAAGAAAAGGAAGCCAGGATTTTCTTGCTCTTTTCCATGAACACTATTCTTTTGTCATGTATCCAGAAGAGGCTGCAGCCTGCAAGACAATACATCCAGGCATTATGCAGCCAGCAAAAATAATGCCACCACATCTCTCAAAATTTTGGGCACATCCAGATGTCCACAGTGATACAGACTACTTGATGTTTAAGATAAAAATAAGTATCTAATGCTTTGCTTGGGGTTTGTCTGTTTGCTTGTTGGAGGGGTTTGGGTATTTTTAATTTCTGGTTGTCACTGCTAGTGGAATTGGAAAAGATGGGGAATTACATTCTGGTTTCAATTTAAATCTCATTTATTTCCTAAGAGACTTGTGAAATTTTATGGGGTTTGGCTTGCATAAAGATATTTTTCCTTCTGATTTTTTAGGAGATATATATAGCTTCCTTAACTGCAGCTATTGTCTTACTCAAATTAGCTACCTGAAACTCTGTTCCTTTTTGAGCTGCAACCTCAGGAGCCCAAACAGACATAACTTATATCTAGATGCAGAGTGACAGTGTTCATTTAGAATAGTTTAAAACATCACCTAATTATATTACCACATCAGTTTAATGCCTATGTAAATTTGACAGGGTTTAGGGGAACTATATTTTGCTTTTCCCAAAGCAGGAGCCCACTTTGCTTCAATACAAACTTCAATCCCAATCCACACTCTCCTTTTCTGGGACTTTCATACCAAAGTGTTAACAAATGCAGACTAGTTGCATTTTTGGTTTCCCATGGCAATGTGAGCTGTTACATTTGACTCTAAATAGAAGACAAGCAGGCACAGATAAAGAGATAGGTTAAAGTCATTGAGGGGCATTGTGAAGTAGGAATACAATCTGTCTCTCTCTCTTTACAATGAAGTTTCATTGCAAGTTCATGTCTTCTCTTCCTGGGGAGAGAGTCTAACAGACAATGCCATGAAGCTAGGGTCCTGCAGTGGTCCAGTCTTCTACAGCTGTTTCACAACCAAGGAAAACTTTCTGCACCAACTGCATGCCTCAGCCTTCTGGACCGAATACCTTTGGTGCTCTTCTCACTCCTAAGCACCTGCTAGCAGCAATGATTTGCAGCTTACACAAGCCTTAGGCAGCATAGTTCCCACATGGTTTCAAGCTGGTAGTGTTCAAGGAGGTTTGAAGTGGAACAAAACAAATGCATCTGTGTCTGTATGCTTGGCTTAGTGGCTTCATACAAACCAGGGGTTCAGGTGGAAGCCATTTCCCTTTATTATTGTTTCTCATGCTAGAAACAGTTCTAAAACCTGTAGTATAGCTGAGAGGTTGGGTAGATTGCTGATTTTTGACTGTTATATTCTGCTTCAGAGTGAATTTTCAGTGGAGCCTGGTCAGTATGTTCCTTGTTAACACTGCACTGTCTTAAATGAGCTAGCCATTCTTTGTTCACTGATGGCTTTTCATTAGGAGCAGCTGACTCGATTCTTTCCACTGTAATCCATTTTTTGTCATGTTTTCTGCAGTCTATACTGCTGTATTGCTAAATTACCTACATGAATAATTGCCCTACTTTAGTCCTATTATCTTTGTCATGTTTGGGTGGAAAATCTCAAACAGAGTGGCAGAAATGATAGCACTGTACTCAGCTACAGTAGAATAATAAAGTGGTTCAGAGCAATCTGCCAAAGTCTCTAACTTCTATTCTTAAGTCTAGCAGGTTTGTTCTGGCAGTGCATTTCAGAGAGGCAAACTACCTTTCCTTTTTCTCTTTGCAGAGATGTCCAGCCAGCTTCAGATTTATTGTGTCCTCTGGGCTGCTCTCAGTGAGTCTCAATGGTTTCAGGTAAGATTGTCTTGGTTCTTTTTCTGAGTTTCAAAAGCTTGACATCTTAGGGTTTTAAGTTTCATTTTATATATATATGTATGTTCAATTTAGTGCTGAATATTGTCTTGGCATTCAGTTGGTAACATCATAACCTTTTCTCATGGGCAAAGCAATAGAATATGAAATATCTTGTAGACAGGGAAAAATGACTGCATTCTCTTCCCCACTGATGTCTCCTTTTGGGGAATTCCTGTGACCAAGGAGAGCTGGGAGGTGCCTCAGGTTCTGTCACTGATGCTGTATGACCTGTGTGACTATGACACTGTCCTTTGAACATTGCCAGGGTCTGTGAGTTTGAGGATGCATTTCCTGTGCTTGGTTTCACTGGATTGAAGTTTTGTCCCACTCCTTGGAAAACTCAGGGTAAACACAACTAAGAAATCCTTAAGCAATTTTCCCTTCCTCTGCCCCTCTTCATGCTCTGTAGAAGAGAGAAGTTGATCCAACTGTTTATTTTGGAGCCAAATATAGAGCTGCATATTACTGACACCATCAAAGAGGATTTCCAATACAAATTTGGAAGTTCACCAACTCTTCATCTTTAGGAAATCAGTTTTTGGATGCCTAACTGAGCCAAAGCATATCTAAAAGTCATAATTTTTTTGACATGTATCTGAGGGGACTTTTCTCCATGGTTTACTGGGAGAATTTTAACAGAACACATGTAATTGTTCAGTGACTCTTAGCATGTCTTTTCTCCTGGTTTAGATACAAGTAGTTTCTTAGGGTTTTTTGTTTGTTTGTTTTTCTGAAGCCTCTGAACCACAAAGATGACAAACTCACTGAAGATTTGAAAGAGCATGAAATTTATACAAAATTAATGAGTGCAAAACAGAACTAAAAACATGGGACTAGACACTGACAGTAAAGCAAAAATGTTAGACATCTCTGGAATATCCATCCCAAGGACACTGCTCTACCTTGATGCATTGCAATTAGTCTATTTTAGATTAAAAAGCATCAGTGTGAACTGTTAGTGTGTATACTATGCTACACTTCTGTCATCTCTTCATTTAGTTATCACAGAATCCTAGACTGGCCCAGGTTGGAAGGGACCTTAAAGATCATCTAGTTCCAACCCCCCTGCCATGGGCAGGGATGCCAATCACTAAACCAGGTCATCCAGGGCCACATCCAGCCTGGCCTTGAACACTGCCAGGGATGGAGAAGCCACAGCCTCTCTGGGCAACCTGTTCCAGTGCCTCACCACCCACTGGGTGAAGAACCTTCTTCTAATTTCCAGTCTAAATCTCCCCTCCTTCACTTACCTCTGATTTAAAAGCTGATTCTGTGGTAAATATACAGAACTAGTACCATCCATAAGATGCAGTCTCCTGGTTAAGAAGCAGAGATGATCTCCTAGCTAATTCTTTTGGGCAGGAGGAAAGTTTTAACCTCAGAACCTGTTCAGCAAATGCAAAGAATTGAAGGAGGCTGCAAGCACACTTCTGCAAGCCCCTCACCAGCCATGTCCTGCTATGAGATGCAGATGAGTCAAACTGGGTAGAAAGAGGAAGGTTGAACCTCTTTGTACTCTCAAAGTAGCAGTGGGGTAGGAGAGAGGTTCAGCAGCAAAAGTGAATTGTATTAAGCTTAATGATACAAACCAGGATGCTCAGAGTCACCATCTCTGAAGTCTTCCAGCCATTCTGAGGGCCAAATGGAGGCAGAAAACAAAAGCTACAATGCATGGTTGGGGAAATGAAGTAGGGTTGGATTTACTGGGTAAAAAAAGAAACAAAAGAGCTTTAGAAACAAAGGGAGCCTGTGCAAGGAGGGAGCAAAGTCTTCATAGAAACCAGCTGCTAGTGTTTAAGACCAAAAATTGTTACAGGAGGCTTTTTTTTGGGTGGTGGAGGAGGGAGGGAAAGCATAATGTCAGAAAAACATCAAACATGAAAGAAAACAGCATTTATTTGAGATGAGGAACACCCTAGGGATCAAATCAAAAGTGTTTTTCTAACAGAAGAGGTGGTCCAAAGTGTGGAAGTTTTGCAATGCAGAGGCTACAGGGAGTCACAATATTGAAAGCTCTCATCAGATGCATGCCACCTATCCTAAAAGAATAAAATGAGGATAATGAAACTGAAGGTAAAGGGAAGTTACTGAGAACAAGAAGGCTGCCTTCCTAAAGTTGAAGTCCTGCCCACCTGAGCATCAGACAAGGCCACAAGCACTGGCACATTAAATGGGAGACTATGCCAAAGGAGATGTTGAGAAAAAACTTGCAAAGACATAAAAAGTCATAATAAATTCTTTTTCAAAGACATCAGGGGCAGAAAGCTTGCCAGAGAAGCAGGAGAGCCAAGAGATAAGCCAGGCACAAAAGCATTTGCCATGGAAAAACTGAGGGAAGCTGCTACTCTGAAACACTTCTCTTTGGAGGAGGTGTTAGAGAATCTGTCACAAACTGGAGTGTCAGTGGAACAGATCCTAGAACAAATTGACAGAAGACTCAAAGCACCAGGCCTGGGTGGCACCTGCCCAAGTTCCAAAGGAATGCAAATGTGAAATGGCTGAACTAGTAGCCAGACTCTCTAACTTCTGCCTGAAAGCCACCTGAGTGTCAGATGGCAATGGGAAAGGCAAGAGGACTCTTTAGAAAGAGATCTAGGCAATAACACAAAAGTAGAGAGAAAGGTCTAAGTCTTAGAACAGCTTCAGTATGAGGAGTAATTAACTAGATTGGTGCAAGCCTGTCTGGAAAAGAAGCAAGTGACCTGCCACTCTGCAGAAAGGAACATCTTACAGAAAGCATGGGAAGCTCTTCAGCAGCTTTTCCAGTGCTTGAGGGAGCAGACATCTAATTGAACTAGCTGGGGGCAGGTTCAGAAGGAAAGAGTGATTCTTCAGAGAATGTTTATTGAAGTGACAGAGCTCCTGTGTCCAGATTTGGTAGATTTTTTTCTTACTGAGAAGTCTTCAGGTGGAAGCAGAGAGAGATCAGAGGCTACAAGACAATGATGTGCAGAAAGAGATTGCAGTCAGGTTGTTTCAAACAAAGAGGAGATCACTGAAGGAGGACATAAGTTTTGAAGTAATTGAAAGCCTGTTGCATAGAGTTAAAGAACTGTTCTTCATGTCCTCCTAGGACAAAAAAGAATAAGTTTCAGTCTACAAAATAGTTAATACAAGGAATAAATTTCTAATGGCAGAGAAGCACTAGGAAGAGATTCCCCAGAGACCAGTAGAGCTTCTACTCTTAGAGGCTTTCACAGATCTGACACTAAGCTTGGGTGATGCTATAGTGCTCTCAGGATGGGCTGTACTGCTTATTCAGGCATATTCTGTTCTTATATCTACTTTACTCTCCTTAGACTACAAAATTATTTCTCCTTTTACTTTGTTTGGGGGTTGTTACATGTATGTGTTTGGTTGTATTTTTAATGACTCTTCTTTCATGCTTCCTATCCATTTAGCTAAGTTGTTGCCCTAACCCATTACTGCCCAGATCCAAAAGAGCATGTGTGAGATGTGACCATGATTCTGTCAGATCACTCCATGGCTGACTAGGTGCAATTTCTGGAATCTAAACCATGGAAGGAAGGAGAACTACAAAAAGGATCCTCCAAACCAATACAAATAGGAGGCAAGTACATGATGAATGGTTTGATTGATTAATTATTGTATTATTACAAGATGATTTGGGCATGCTTTGATAAAATAATCCAAGTATTTCCATGCAGATATCCTTGAGCCAAAGCAAAGGTCAGGATAGCCATCAATTTGCAGTATGATAGCCATATCTTATCTCTTTTCTCTGCACCAAGCAATCTTAGGTGATGCCACGTGGTGCTCTACAGCAAGGAGCCCATCCTTTAATACACTGGGTCTGCTGCAGCTTTAGAAAGTGGGTAACAACATAAGAACATTTTGAGCAAAGTGTTTAAAATTTTGGCCTGAGATTTTAAATTTTTCTTTAACACAAAAAAAGTATTTCTTAGTTAAAAATAGATTTACTCTCAAATATCTTGGATTTGGCAGAGAGTGGAAGATACCTATAGGATCTGTGGCTGCTAGCTGTGAAGCCAGACCAGGCATTTCTAATCTAGGTGTCCAAATATGGATTTAACTCCCTCTCTTGAGGCACCTAAATTTGCAAATGCTTGGCTGCAAACCCTGCTGAAGCAGCTCACACCATTCTCCACATAGTCTGTGTGCTGTGGTTCTAGTAGCAATTGTTTTAATTGGAAGGAGTTTGGTTTGCATTTTTCTGAGAGAAAACTGGCCAGTCCCAATTATGGAAACAAACCTTCAGCCTCAAACTTTTTAAAACCCAAGAAATTCTCCTGGGGAAGTCAGAGGCAGGGCAAAACTAGCTTTTCCAGAAGAGCTGACAGTTGTTTACATTTTAATGTGGAGGAATCCAGCAAGTCTGCAAGTTTATTTTTAGTAGTTGTAAACTGAGTTATTTAACTCCTTTTTTCCTGTGGCTGGAGCTAAGACATAAAAATGATTAATACAATGGCAAACTGGTGCCTGACCTCATGCTGGAGTCTGGGTGGTGAGGAATATTGTGTTAATCAGAAAGCAGTAAGATTCTTTTGTCACTTTCTATTTCTTGAGCTGCCTCTTCCAAATATTTGAAACCTGACAGCTTCTGTGCTTAGAATAGTTCTGGTTGGCACACACACACACACACACACACACACACACACTGATTCTGGGTTGCTATCTTTGAGCAGGAGGAGTCTGCTTCCCTTCTTGTGGAGCAAAACTGGCAAAGAAAATGATGTTACCAGTGCCCTGGCTTCATCACTGCTAGCAGAAACCCTGCCAAATCCAGCAGTGCAAGCTGTGGTGGTTGCTCTGTCAGAGGCTGGGAGTGAGCTAGCAAAAGGCAAAAGCCACCTAAGCCTCAATTGCATTTAGTGTCAGCAGTGGTGTAGGACTTTGGCTTGAAGTCTCCAGCATGGTGCCAGGGAAGGCAGCCCAGGCAGTGGGAGCTGCTCCCTGCTAGCAGAAAGCCACCAGTTTGCCACTGCTCCTCCTGGGTGCTTGTTGAATAAAGGAGTTTGCTGCAGGAAATTCATTCCTTTGTAAATGTGAAGCACCTTATGTAGGATGGCAAGCTTATAAAGCTGGTGTAAAGTTGGAATTGCCTCAGTTCTAACTCCATCCAGTGACAGGAACTCAGTTTGGAGATCATGCTTTCTGAAAGAGCAAGGCTGCTCTTTCCTCCCAAGCCACCATTAGGAGCTGCATTTGGGGAACAGTTAGGACAATGAGTGCCCAAACCATTCCACCAAGGGGTCATAGCAGAGAAGTGTGTTAAACTGGGCACACAGGAAAAAAACCCATTTCTAAATGATGCACAGTGAGGAAAAGAAATCCTCATCAGGTTTTACTGGACTGTCATGTGTCTGTGGTCAAAGAAGCAGCTCTAATCAAAAGAAGAGAAGCAGTCACATAACTTAAAATGGATTGCTAGTAGCTGCATGGTTTTGGCCTCTGTTCATAAGTAAGATGCAGACTTCTGCCCTTTCCTCTGGCACATTATTTAACCTCAGAGTCTCTTTCCACATATGTTTCCCAAGCTGTGCAATTTAATTATTTAGCCTCCAAGGGGTCTAGAACAATACTTATAAAATATTTGCTGATGCTTTTGATCTTGGAGGCACAGCAGAAGAGCCAAGTAATATTTACATGGGTTTTGAAGAGAATTACAAGCAATCTTTTTGTTTGGTTTTTAGCTGAAAGCCAAATTACATTACAAAGCATTGAGCTATTCTGGCAGAAAGCAGAGAAAAATATCTAGCCTGTTTGGGGACTGAAACCTTCACTGACACTGTCTCCTCACAAGTCTTATACAGTTCTCACTGGTAGAACTAAATGTAGACAGAAGGTCATGCAATGGAAATAGTAGATAGATTAGGACAAAGCCTCTCCAGTGTCACTGGTTCTGCCCAGCTAATCACATAAGGATCCTGGGGGGAATTTTCTGTGGCATGCCTTACACAACTTAATAAAGGCAAGGAAGACAATTTGGCTAAATCTGATCTTCCAGTCATTTTCTTACCTCACTAACACAAATTCTTTATTGGTGACAGCCCTATCAGTCAACTTATTCCAGAATTACTTCTCTGTGAAAGAAGTTACTATTAAAAGGCTAATATTATCAGTGCATTTCTTTCTACAACATAGGAATTCTGAATTACAGAAGAGTAGGCAAACTATCTTTAAGGATCAATATTGAGCCACTGTGTCATGAGCAATTTGTACAAGGAAATATTAAGTGTTTTTAGAGGGGTTCTTTGAGCATAACAAAGTGAGATGTGAGAGGCAGGTGAAGAAAGCTGGGTTCAGAGTGTCATTACAAGCTGAGGGATTTTTCTTTCTCTGTCTAACCAAGCCAACATAACCATGGCACTTACTTGGAATTGTCAACAATTATTAGCTGAACATTTCAACACAGCCTGCCAGATACCAGCAACACCACTTCACATAAATGTTGTTAAGCCACTGTCTTTGGACTATTCTCTTATTCCCAGTCTTATCTGTTGCCCCATGCAAGTGGGTTTCTACAGAACTGTGACTGGCAGTGATCTAAACAGAAACCTCCTCACAACTTAAGGAAAGAGGATGATGGATTTGAACTTTGAACTTAGACAAAGATGTGCTCAGTGATATTAAATTACCTGCCTAAAATAACAACCAAGCCAACAGAAACCTGACTGATCAGGTCATGGCAGATCAGGCACATCCATTTACATCAAAGCATTCCTAAGGGGAGCATAATGAATAAAGGTAGCAAAAATCCTTGTGTTTTTCACTTTTTGTTTAGTTTTTAGATTCCCCCCTTTTGGTAATGATGCCTCTCCTGGGGGATTTTCTTTGGGAAGTGGAAAAGAGGGCAGGAGAGTTGTTTTCTTTCCCAGGAGCGGTTAGAGTGCCACTTCCCTCCCTTGGGATGGCAGGGGGTTGGTTTCTCATTGAGGAAGGGCAAGTTTGATTGCCCCTTTGGAGACATAAGCTTTGAAGGACTCAGAAGTGAACTGTGAACTCAGAAGTGAACCGTCAGAGAACCAGCTCCCAGCTGGGCTTGGGGTTTAATGACTCTGCCACCCCCTGTGGCCCAGAAGGGCTGAGGGCGTGGGACAAGTTCAAGGCCTGAAACTGAAGCCCTTCTGGGAAAGTGCATTGTGCTGACTGAGAGAGACTCCTGGGACAACCCACTTTAAATAGCATTTGTTTCTAAGTGAAACAGTTCATGTGAAAATGCAGGCAGCCCTCCTTCTTACAAATGTTTCACCTCAGCTTGTGCTCTGGAGAAAGAAGAGTTTCAAGCGGTTGCTGGATTTGCAGGATGTGGACAGGAAGAGAAAGGAGGGAGCAAAAGTTCAGCTTTTCTCCTCTGTAGGTACAGAAGCTGGATTTTCATTGTCTCTCAGCACTCCCTCTCTCATTTGGGGCTGCATAGGGGAATGCATGGGAGAAAGCAAGGCTGGAGCTTCCCAGAACACAACAGCCGAAGCTTGCCAGACACATGGTGACCATCAGAAGGTTGCAGTGATTAGTCTAGCTACATAAATAAACACTGCTCAATTCTGCCCCAACAAAACACTGTTTGCTGTGTGACTCTGCTGCACAGAGCATGCTTAGTTCAGTGCTGCATGGAGAGGAAAGAGGGAGAGATTGGATTGAAAACTCTCCTGTTGCAAAAGGAAGGGAGAGAGATTTTTGACAGGCTTCTGTTTGACTATAGGGGGCATGAAGAGTATGAAGAACACCTTCCCCAAGGGTCTGGCTGAGTTGGAGGCTTTGCACTTTTTGCACCATGCTGGGCTTTTATGCAGTGTTCAGCATGGGGATAACAGAGTAAATGATAAGGTCAGTCTTTGTGGAGCTCTGTGAGGGATACCTGCCCCCAGAACTGTTCTCAGCAGCAAGTAGGACAACAGAGCTTGTGAGTAGGAGAGTCTCTGGGAACTCAATAAATACCTTGTTTGCTCTTTTTTCCATTCCCTCATTTTTGTTTTTGTAACTTGAACTGTGTCTGCAAGTGAACCTGGCTTTGAAGTTTCATCTGAAGTGCACTGACAGCCTTTCTAGTCTGGGGGCAGCACCCCTGAGGTCTGTGAGCCTTTTCCCTTTTTATCCTGGCCTGCCTCTCTTCTTGCAGCATGTAGATGTAGAACACAGGGGAGAAGCAATCCTGTGTTTTGATGGGGAAGATACTGAAGAGTAAATCCTGAACTTTGGACTCTTGTTTTGTTCTCTTTAACTCTCTTTTTAATTCAAGGACAGTCCCTGTGCAGGCTGTTGTGCTTTATGCTCAGCAGACACATTCAATACTGCTCCAAGGATTACTGTGAGTCTATCCAAGGGACTCCATGGAAAGTGGTTTGTCTGCTGAAAACAGCAAAGAAATAGCAGTATGGGGCTGAGTTTACTGGTGGTGGTGGTGCCAAGTCATACTGACACAATTCTGCTAGTTTTGGGACAGGAGCCATTACCTCAGAATGCATTAGAGCACCAAGATCTACTTTGAATGAGGACAAAGAGACTGCCCAAGCAGAACAGCAGACAATGCTGGTTCTGAAATCTGTCCTAACTAGCATGAACCAAGCTGAAAAGTCCCTGACTAGTACCACAGTTTGTTGTACTACTAAAATGGATCAGCTTGTTTGGAGCTCAGCTTATGCACTTACAAGACATCCTGCTGCAAAACTGTGATATATCCTGAATCACTCTTTCAGAATACCTGCTATTGTATTTGAGGCCATTATTCTGAAGTAGTCTACATCAGCAGAGCCTAGATTCCCTCAGTCCAGAAGATGAAGATTTCCAACACACATCTTTCATTTTGCTGTCATATGAAGCAGCCTCAGCAGCAGCAAATGTGCAGATAAACATGTGTTCTAACACAGGGAACCACAGTAACAATAGCTACAGTAAGACTGGAAATATTTCTCTAATAGAAGATGTGAAATAACAATATTCTGAGACTAATGCAAGTTGTTGAATGCCAGGGTCAAGGCAGCTCCACTCTGGTTTACTGCTGTTTATAATAAACACTGGAAATGCCATTGCCTCCTGATAGAAGAGTCCAGATTTCTTGTATAGCTGCATATATAGATATATTGTTGGATTTTATTTTGACTGCAATGAGAAAGACTTCACTGCAAAGACCTGGATTTATGACCATTTAGGGCTTCTCTTTGCTAGGGCTGTGGTATAATTTTCTGTGTAGATCTTCATGGCTATAAGGTTGTGTCTAGAGAGATACCTGGAAAGGGTAGGAAAAAAAGGAGTAGCTAGTTCTGCTAACCCAGAAAGAGCAGTATGCTAGACCAGCTCCACTGCTTCCTGTCATCATGGCTCCCATGCCTTATTTAATGAGGCTGCACACAAACTGCATGACATACTGCATTTCCTTTTGTACACCTGCCCTACAGTGGCCCAAAGTAACAGCCTGGTGAGTGCAGGCTGTCAGTGCCATTACCTGTCCTGTGCACGCAGTCTTTCCCTCTCTACCTCACATCCATCCACAAAGGTCACACAGTGTGCAGCAAATGCAGCCTGAGAATACTGGCAATGGTTGTGAAAACAGAAGGGGATTGAGGTGATGTCCTGACACTGGAATAGCCTGAGACTGGTGTTCTCTGGCTGGAGACTTCCAGGCTATTGAAAAGTGTGCTGTTGCCTCTGCTAGCTGATCTCAGTGCTCTTGACATCATTCTGTGCAGATGATTCATGTGGTACAGATTTAGAGTTTAACAATGTTGTGCTGTGTGTAATCTTTGCTCAGAAACTAATATTTAACTCCTCTGATAAAGTTAAATATTACTTTCTAAAAAACCCTGCCTTTTCAATCTTGCCCTGTGGTGCATATTGGTTTTGTCACCATGCACACACATCACTACTATTGTGATCAATAAGTCATGAGTCTTCTCATTGTTCATTAACTAGCCCTTTCAAGTTCCCAGATAAATAGAAACAAAGAGGTTTTCAGGCTGTTTCACTCCAGGCACCTTTTTCTTGTCTTCTTGTGGCAAGTGGATGGATTTCTAGAGGCTGAAAATTTCATCTGAAGCAACAGATTAGCCTGCTGCTTCCAACTGTACCCTCACAAGAGGAACCTTCCACTATACCTTCAACTTTCCCCTGCTTCTACCATCAAGGTTAACACAATCTTTGGGTTTTGCCACCACATCCTTTCCTGTGTGCTGCAGTCACCAGAAGCTAATGCTACCTCTATGATCCATGACTGTCCCACACTATTATTTATGATCTCTATGCATTGATAGAAGAAGCAGTATCAATAGAACATCAATACATGGCTACCCAACACTTGCAAAACAGCAGCAAACATGTTGATATCTTCAGAGATAAAACTATGCCAGCTTGTGGGTTGGTTTATGTTTCCATACAGTATCTCTTTTGTACAAGTTCCTTGCATAATGATTTAGAACTGTGTCAAATTATGAGCTTAATAGCAAAACATTTGCCTGGGGAAGTCTGCCTTATCAAACATTAATTAACAGTGAGTCTAATCACTCACTTAACTCTGATGTTCTGCTCCTTCAAAGAAGGAAACAGCCAAAGCATGGTAATAATAATATTGCTGTTAATACAGTTAGCAACTTCACATAGCAGTTTTCAATCCCCCTGTGTTTCTGCACTGCCAGTGCTCCCTGGTCCTCAGGCTAGTTGTAGCAATAAAATGGAACAGACTGTGAGCATACAACATGTTTTACATAATCTGCAAATTTTGGAATTGATTGATAGGTTCTGAAAAGAGACACACTGTTCCTGAAGTCTAAACTTTCTCCAGTAATTACCACCAGGAAGGGATGACTAATTACAGCACTCTCTATGCTACATGATATACATAGCAGACAAACACACTGAAGAGTTGTGATTTAGATGTTCTCCATTTGGTAGAAGGAATCAACCTATTTTTGGAAAGAGACCTATGTGCCTGAAGGCTGGAGGCTGATGAAAGTCTTCATACTGTGCTTTGTGGAATCAAAACATTTGCTGCTGCTGCTGTAAGTCAAAGTCAAAGCTTTTGAATCCAATACAATATGCATAATTACTCTAAGTGCAATTCCATTATTCTTATTAAAACTGCCATGCCTTTAGTTCAGCACTGCAAATGGTTGACATGCAAACCAGCAGCAAGAGCTTCTTATCTCACAATAGATGGGTAACTTCCAGCAGTGGTTGAACATGGCAAGGCTGTTGAGATTTCTGTTGCCTTTGTATTTCCATCCTCTTAAGCCTACATCTTTTCTGATCATTGGAAGAAGAGTTGCAGCAGCCTATTCCATGCTCAAAATTATTTTCCTGCTTGTCTAAAACAGAGGGGAAACCTAGTCAAATCAGGCAGTGGTAAGTAGGTATTGTCAGGGAAAGCGAGTCATTCCCCTGCCTCCACAATTCTCCACCCTTAGGGATGTTGCTTTATGGACTTAGTTTTCCCTGAGAAGTGTGGTTGCAATGACAGTGTTAGGCTTGGTGAAGTAAAGGAGTCACAACTGAGACCAGAAGCAAAGATTTTGCAACTGAGCCAAAGAAATTCAGCTATCTGGAAGAATCTGGCTTGTATCTCTTATCCAATGAGGTTCCAGGGCTTCTGACAGATCATTGTCCCTGACAATTAATAGACCATTAATTTTTAATAGACCATTAATTTTTTTTGTCCTTAATTATGTTTTTAGAGCACAGTGTGTTTGGACAGCCTGTAGATTTCACAAGGATAGCTTTCTTATTCAAGATAAATTCTCAGCACATCATATTACACATGAACTCTGAATCCACAGCAAGTGGCTCTTGCACATACCAGATTTGTTCCTCTAGCCAGCACAGGTGCCCAATTGTGGAAAGCAATCAACATTTGAATTAGAACTTAAAGTTTAGATTGACCTGGCTCCTGTAGATAACTCTAGCCTTTATTCACAAGAAGCTCATTTTTTTCCCCAGGCACTATTGTTGTTGTTTTAATTTCAGGGTTGTTTAGGGAGTGTTTGCACTGGATACATTTAAATGGCTCTAAATTGAAACCCTTCAAAGGTGTTTGGCTCCTGACATACCTGTGTGGACTAGTCTGGGGGTGACATGCACAGATTATCTTAGATATTTGGGTCAGATGTTCTCAAGGATTTACTTACATGATGAAAAAAGGACTGCAGCACATTTCCAAAGGTTTTGTCAGGAGTGGTTGCTGTAATGTAAATAGCTCTCTGGGACTTGTCTACTGCTGAGCCAATGCTGCTAATGTGGAAAACTTCATGGTTTTGCTAAACATGACAAATCAGACTATGATATATGCATATCCATGGCTTGGCCCTGAGCATCTCTACCTCTCCCTCTCATTTCAGAGGACATTAGGTTCTGCCATTAGCAGAAACCATGCAAAATGGCTCTAATGCTTTAGAAACATTTTGCAGTTGTCTTATCTATTTGTGTCTCTAGGTTGTAACCCTTCCCAAGAACTCAAAAGGCAAAAACCTACAGTTCCTGAGTGCCCTGAGTGGCAGTGCATATAGAGCTATGTCTCTGTGTGTGGCTCCAGATTCTGCAAAGTGCTTGGCAATATACAGAAATTAAAGCTTGTCAGTGTTTTTAAGTCATCCTGAGGAGACAAAACTCACATTGGGTGAGAATATCCCAACTCCCTATCTGTCCTTTTCCCAAATCTGGGCTATTTGACTAACACAGGAGAAGTAAAGACAGCAGAGGATTGGTGGTGTGAGTTATCCTATGTCATTAGAAGAACAAGTTCTTTCTGCCTCTCCTCAACTTTTCCCTCAGCTTCTCCTAGAAAACAGCAGTGGAGTTTCTAAGCTTTTGCTTTTGCTTGACTCTGTCATGTTATTTTTGAGGCTGACTCAGTTACCCTGCTGTCAAGCCTGAGAAAATGCACTGACTGCTCTGAATGTGCTCGGGTGGGTGGAACTGTGGCAGGGGAATTTGGCAGCACAGTTGTGAAAATGGACTAACAAACAGGATTGTATATAATTTGGGGAACAAGGAATGAGGAGAGGTGTGCAAATCCACTCCAGGCTGATGCCTTGACCACTAGTTTGCTCCCTCCAACTGGAATTTCAAGAGGTATAGAAGAACAAAGCCCCTTGGCACCCACGTGCCATGATGCAACATGATTTTTGTTCAGCTGGAGCATTGACCCTCCCTCTACCTGGAAAGCTGCAGTGTTAGGAACCACTATGCTATTTCCACCCCTAATCATAGCAAATACTAGAGTGTGTAAATTTGCCTCATTTCTTTGGAAATTTGCCACTGGGAGTGGTGGCTGCCTGCACCCAAATTGATCCTAAGGAGAAATGCCAGGTTCTTTTTCCTTATCAGTTTCTCAGCTCCAAAAAAATCAATGGCATTCAACTTCCCTCCTTCTGCATTCTTCCCACTCCATGTCCACCCACTGTTGGCACCACATCCAAATCTCTGCTTACCCCTGGCTTCTGGGAGATTTTTGGTCTCATCTCTAATTTGTTACCATGCAAGCTGTGCAATGGTTCTGAGTGATCCAGGTAAAGAACATGCTATTATTGGTACCATATCACTGATTTCTGGAGAATGAATCAGATCCTTTTATAAACCTCCATAAATAAAAAGTTTGGCTTTTCTGCAGCTCCAAGAAACTAAAAATATTACACTTTAACATTAGTTTATAAAAAAACCCCAAACAACCAGAGAAAACATTTCCTTAATATGAAGACACTTTATTTTACCCTAAAGTAAAATGCCTGGAATATAATAAGATTTTAGAAATTTACTTGCAAAAGATTGCAGAATCATTCTAAATGAAGTGCATTATTCATCCTGCTAGTCTCCATTCTCCTCTGCTCTTTCTGTGGCTGGAGAGCCTGCAAGAAAAAAAAAAAGGACCAACTATGAGGCACAATATGTCTGGAAAAAGCAGCTTTAAAATAGGACTTGGCATTTTCCAGCTTATTGCACTGAATGTTAATACACATTGGGAATTCATAAACACAGAGAAATGATTTAAACTTCCCTTCCTGCATAACAAACACAGCAGGCCAGAGAAGTGCAAAAACTGATATTACATTGTTTACAGCTAGGAACTCATTCTGTGAATACTATTTTCATCTCAGCTAGTTTCTTGCTCATACTCTAGGGCTCTACCTTCTTTCAGCCTACAAGGAAAGGGTGGGTGAAGCACATATGGGACAGCTTTGCTTTAGCTCATTTAGGTACTGGTATGAATGGCCACATGTACCTGGTTTAGCTCATTTAGGTAGTGGTATGAATGGCCACATGGACATAGTTTAGCTCATTTAGGTACTGGTATGAATGGCCACATGTACCTGGTTTAGCTCATTTAGGTAGTGGTATGAATGGCCACATGGACATAGTTTAGCTCATTTAGGTACTGGTATGAATGGCCACATGTGCAGACATTACTTAACATTTGAATTAGAACTTAAAGTTTAGATTGACCTGGCTCCTGTAGATAACTCTAGCCTTTATTCACAAGAAGCTCATTTTTTTCCTCAGGCACTATTGTTGTTGTTTTAATGTGTGAAATAAGATGAGGATAATGCTTATCCCACAACATGCCATAGGCTTTCAAGGATTAGGAAGCATTTCATAACAGTCCTGTCCTTCTCTTACCTGCATCTGAAACTGATTTCTCTTGTTCATTAGCAGTAGAGTTGTAAAACTGCCCAAGTGGAGCAAGTAAACCAGGGATAAGTTCAGCACACTGCTCAATCTACTTCAAACATGAATTTTTGACACTACTACAAGTAGTTTAACCACAAGGAAACTCACCTGCATTAATTATTGCAGGGCTTCTTTAGCTATTATTTATTGCAAGAGGCAAGAAAACATTAATGTTTGAAAACCCCACAAGATGTAGTAGTTGTAGGAAATTCTGCAGGAGAGTAAAACTTAAGGTGAGGTCTCACTCATTTTATTGAACAGAAAAACTCCATGTCTAAACTTGACTTGCTCAATTTGGTAAAACTCCAGCAATATCATTTTCTGAGCTTTCTAACCCTGCATCATCCTGGCTTCAGTTGCCATTTTAGGCTTCAGTTGAATTTTCTTTTCCCAAGCACTTCCAAAGATCTTAAAAAGAGCATTTCAGCAAAGCTAAACTAAAACCAATCAATCAATCAATCAGTCTAATGGGATACAGCAAGCCATGAACTTTGGGATTCCACACTCTCTTTCATTTCTCATTTTGGTAGAGTTCCTCTTGCTGAGACACTTTGAAAGTTCCTCTTTGCACTCTGATTCAGGAAAGCTTTTAAACTTAATCCCAATGATGACTTTCAATCATCACTATCCAAATGGTCATAAACTTTTCCAGAAGGTGAAAAAGATAAGAAGAGCTGGAATTTTGGGCCACCTTTTGCCAGTATTAATCTGTGTCACTAGTAGCCTACCGATTCTACATAGTGCTTTTTATCTTCAGGGATAAAGAAGGACCCAAAATTGTTCATTTGCAGACATTTCTTTTCAAGTTTTGCATCCTTTTCTGACACATGACTATTCTGGGATATATTAAAATGTAAGTCCCTTTTCTTTTGCTTTTCTATAATTTAAATAATTACCTGAATAAAGCATGTGAATTATGGCTTTCACATTTCCCAGTTCAATCATGCTAATTTATCTTCTGGCAGAGAATTTCAAACAAAATTACTGTCTCCTTCTGAGACATGATGTTAATAGAAGATATTAATTACTTCTTAGAAGGCACATTTCTTTATCCAGACCACTAGTTTATAAAAAGCTTGCTAGAAAAGAACAAACTGCTTTAGTTCTTCCTCCTCTGATGAGCAGAGAATTTCTCCCACTGACTCATCTGAAACAAAGCTCTTTTTTCTTCTTCTCATTGAAGACCTTTCCATCTTTTCCTCTGTACCCTCAGTGACCATGGGTGCCACTGCTTTAATGCCACTTAGGGTGCATTTGCTTTGAAAACTCATCTCCCTAGCTTTGAAAATGCACATGAAGATCTCTGGTGTCTAATCAAAGCAAAAGGAGAATGCAGACTGTGTTCTACACTCTTTTCCTTTCTTGTTCAGTTTCATATGCTATGCCCTGCTGATAAACCAGGCAACTTTAGCTAAAATTACCCTAGAAAAAGGGTGTGCAATAAAAAAACTAATGAGCAAAAGTGCTGAGTGAATGTCAAAGGTTTTACACAGCATGAACTCTTCACTGTTAAGGAAGCAAACCTCTTCAGAACTAGTTTTCTGTTTGTCAGTATGTCTGGAAAAGCAGGGCTGGGTCAGCTTTGAAAAGCCAGATATAAACAAAAAACACTTGGTGAAGTTTTCAGATTCACTTCTGCTCTTTTATTGGAGGCTGTGGAGGAGAGTTGGGATTTTGGGGGGGTTATTTATCTTCACATCATCAAATTTTCTGCATGTAACTTGGAATCTTAATCTGAACACATCCTTTCATAGGACTTCCAAAGAGTGCTCACTGCAAGGCTGGAAAAGACTTTTTGAAACTTGCAGATGGGAAATGTGTTTCCATGAGAGCCTAAGAAGGTTCTGTTTCCACCAGGAAGGAGAGAAAAGGCACATGAAAATTCCTGCTTTGGGGTGGCTCTTCCCATCTCACATGCACATGGTGTGCAGCACCACTGTTGACTCTAGGCAGAAGTGTGAAGCCCCTAATCCTCACCCCAAGAATAAAGGTCATTCCTTTCTTCTCTTCCACCACCTGGGAAAAGATATAATAAAAAGGAATTGTAGGCTCTCAGTAGAAATTTTCTTCTCTAAAATAAAGTTGCATAATGGAAACAAAGGCTCTGTTTTAAATTGATGCTGAGATAATTTGCAGTGAGAGACAGGGCTAACATTTCTTTTCCCTCTTGACTCAGTAGAACACAGACAATATTCTGGCTGCAGACACTGCAGCAGTGCAAGAGGATTTAGCATTGCCTGGTTCTCTCACAAGAAACCACAAAGACAGAAGGAAACTAATTTACCTTTTCAAATTGTGTGGCCCAGAGATGCAAAGCAAGCAGCAAAGAGACAAATACATTCTGTTTTCAGATGATGCTGGAACAAGCTAGAATAGGCAAATAAAACTCAGTAGGGCCAGATGCTACAAATATCATGTTCTCTCCTTTTCCCTCCAATGTTACCCAACATTAAAGCATGAGCTGTTGCCCTCTTGTTTCCTTGGGCACCATTTACTCTCTGCATTTTGTTTCTTCATGCTCTTCCCAGGCAAAGCAGGCACTGGACTATACAGAAGCTTCCATTGATGTTGCTCAGACCTGTGTCAGTTTTAACCTTTCTTCTCAGCCTCTTGCTGTACTTCTGGCAACAGCAGCAAAAGCTGATGTGTTTCCTCCATTGCTTTTTGTTTCACCTAATGTTCTGTGCTTAGGCTAAGTATTCATTCCAAGTGCAAGTGCTAACTGTGTTAATATTCCATCAGCTTTGCCAATTAATTCTAGACATAGCTGGGACTTCCCCTGGAGTGAGAACTGCCTTCTCCTGCCTGGGCTGTTGACACTATGATAAATGGTGAGGTGGAGCTAGGGGCAGCTGCCAGCAGCCTCACTTCTGCAACAGGCAGCTTCAGTGTGTTGGCATCTCTGCTGTCACACAGTCCCCAGCTCCTCCTTTCATACAACAGGAAAAATCACACAGAATAATTAAGGTTGGAAAAGACCTCTAAGATCACCAAGTTCAACCATCAACCTATCACCACCATGCCACTAAACCATGTCCCTAAGTACCACATCCATGTTTTTTAAACCCCTCCAGCTCCACCTACAGCAAGCCTTAATAATTTGCTTTTTACAATGGGTTCTACCTCCATTTGTGTTTATTTCTTAGTTTCATAAAACATTGGTTACTGTCTTGAATTTTGCTGTTCAAAATGGTCTTCATTTCTCTCTGATCCTTAGCTCTGGACATGTTTCCTTCTAGGCTAGGAACATTAGTCCCTGAAATTGTTATCAGGTCTGATCCTGCACTGAATAGTAAAACCAGAGTTAAGAAGAATAGGGGGAAAACAGCTATATTATTAGAATTTATCCTGAGAGCAATACAACTGAGGCAAAGGGAAGCAAGTAGAGCTCTTCTCCAATGTCAGCTCAAGTGAAGTTTATCTGCTCTTCATAT
This sequence comes from Galbula dea, assembly GCA_013399015.1. Taxonomy (NCBI): domain Eukaryota; kingdom Metazoa; phylum Chordata; class Aves; order Piciformes; family Galbulidae; genus Galbula; species Galbula dea. The sequence continues at coordinate 2,661,214 of VWZX01005094.1, forward strand.
AATTTTCATTTTAATTGAAGTCTTTTAAATCAATTGTAACTTCAGTTCCTTTCTACTGTCTGAATTGTTATTAAAGAGTCACTTGTACAAAAGAAAGGATTCCTGACTGTTTAATTAATACATAGAGACAAAGGCTCATGCATACATCTACCTAGAAGAAAATAGATTTAGACAGAGAGGGGAAGGCAGAAGCAGGTTTCACTGTTAACAGTTTGGCAGAATCTTAAGATGAGAATCTATTAAGCTCAACAGAAATGTTTACTCTAGAAGGCACATGATCCAGAGGCTGAACTTATATGATGAGGGAGAAATCATTTTCAAAAGGCTTCAGTTTTGCTCTTTTCTTTCTCTACAGGACACCTCAGAAGCATGGAGAGGAACACTACATGAAAGAGATGAGAGAACTATCTAGTGGGAGAACAGCAGCATTAACTGACCCAAGCATCATTGAACTGGACAGTACACAGAGAAGACATTCAGGAGCCTCAGGTGATCTCTGGGGAGGAGTGGAGCCAACACTTTACATGTTCTAGGAAATTTTAAAGCAAGCCATGACTTCTACTGATGAGTGTGCTGTGTCTCAGATGTGTCAGTGGTGAAAGCATGAGCTTGTGAGATGAACAGAGGATTGCATAACCTATAAAATGGAATGGCCTTTGAAATATCAAATACTGTCACAGGCAGAATGATAAACAGAAGGGAGAGGTCCAAGCTGAAGGTAACCAGTACATTTAAGTGTTACAAGATTTATTTTTACTCTTCCTTCTGACTAGATGTTGTAAATATGTTAAAAGATAGTGCAGAGGAATGGGAAAAAAGTTCCAAATCCTTTAGACCAAGACTAGTGATCTAAGTTAAGAAGATTCTGAATGGCCCTCAAACCCAAGAGCAGGCTGGGAAAACTACTACTTGCATCTAATCTCTAACTCACTAGAGCCTCCAGTGTGGCTTAAACCAAAGTTTAAAGGCTTTAAATAATGTTAGAGCTCTGAAATCAGCCTGTCACTTATATAACTGGAAAACCTACTTACTATAGACCTTGCAAGCATACTACTCCCACACACATGCACTCTTAGTCAAATTAACCTTCAAGCCAATGAATATTTAATTTTTACTTTATTTTCAGCATCTCATCTCTCCACAGTGAGTGTGTGTCAGATAATAACATAGCTGATATCCTGCTAAATTCTTGGAGCCATAAGAAACAAAGTAAAAAGGGCTACAGGCCAACTACCTTGGATACAGAAAGTCCAAGTCCCAAGATGAAAAGACTTTGTCAAGTGGTAAAATTCAGGCAGAAGGTAAAGACAAAGGAACTCAGGAAAGATGTGAACCACTATTTCCCACCTTGACAAAAGCTAGATGTGGTCTAGTAATGAAACTGAAGGACTGGAGGCCACTATGATACATTATAAACAGATCAATGGCATAAAATGTCACATGTTTTCCTCCCAATACTTTCAATAACTAAATACTGACCTTTGTAAAGAGGTGCAGAGCTGTGAGAAATCATCTGGTTCATTTAGGCTAATCCTATAAACCTTAAAAGCACCAAGAGAAAAGTCAAGGTAAGAGATATTACCTACATTTAAGATAAAGTCTCATGAAAATTTCACTTGCTCACATCCAGGTTCACATTTTGACCAGAGCATTTGCCAGTCCTTAGATTAACTAGGACTATTCCTATGAAATTCAAATTATTTCTTTGTGGCAGGCAGGGAAGTGGCTTGTGACTGCCTCATTTCTCAGCTGAGTGGCCTGCCCACCTCTTGGTTACACTGAGCTGGGGCTCTCCCCTCTTCCTCCATCACCTCCAAATGGAGTGCCTCCCAAAATATCAAAAGCTCAGATTTTCCTCTGATCAAATGCTTATTTGCTAAGCAACTCCACTGCTGCTGTAAGTCATAGGCTTGAGTAGCAGGAGTAAACCTCAGGATTAAATGTCAACTGCTGTTTCCACAGGTTTGATGTAAAAATATCTTAAACAGACTGTAAACAGTGGTAACTGGAGCAGGAAACAATAGGATGTTGCTGTGTTGTTGGGATTAGTGGTGTCTAATATTCATTTCCCTACTGATGTTGTTTGCTGTGTTTCTCTAAAAGATGATGAAGCACAGTGGGCAAGTGAGATGAAAAACCAGAACTAGCTCTTTGTGTCCATCTGATTGCAATGCTGACTCTGAAAATCATGCAGCTCTTTAAGAAGTTTCTTGCAAATAGCTGCTGTGTTTAAAAGATTTCTAAAAGGATTTAGAAAACTAATTTTAATCAGGCACATTCCAGCTAGGCTTTGCATTTGTTTTCATGTCTGCTTAGGGAGGAGGATTATTTGTGCTATGATTTGGAATCTATTCTTCATGTATGAGCTGCCCATGTCAGGAATAGCATCTCAGGGAAGAGCTGATCCTGGGTCTAAAGAGATATCCAAAGCTTGATATAGACATTTGTGTATGGGGCAGTATCTAAGAGTCACAGTAAACTGCTGCTTAACAGAACAAATGCAGAATACAGTTTTTCTGAAGGAGGAAATTATGTTTGTAGCTACAGCATTCCTGGAGAACCAGGCAGGTTCATCATAAGCTGCATAATGAGGCAGCATCATACCTTCTTACCACACATAATAAAAGTAGTGTGAACATATGATACCTCTATTAAATAACCAGAGTGTTCCTGAAGGCAGACAAAAGCTATCCCTTTCCTGAGGAGGCAAACTAAGATTGAGGGTTGTGTGAACAGCCAGCTCATCATCTAACTGGTTATCATCTAACTGGTTCTCCAGCCTGACAGCTGTCATGCCTGTAGTGTTGCAGAAGAGATGTTAAATTCTTGCACACATAGTTTTCTTGAACAAAATACTAGCCTGGGCTTCTTGCTGTAGAAGACTGAGGTCATGTCTGTACCAGAGAGTTCTGGCAGGACTTTGGGCTGATTACAGCTTGGACACTTTGCACTGGAAGGACATGTACATGAACTTTCTTTCCTAGTGCCAAGTGTTCTCCCCTTAAAAGTCCACTTTGGCAACAGTTATGGCATAGAAACTTTCTACTGACCTTAACAACTCTGCTGAGCACAATTCCTCAGGGACATCTTCCAGTGTGTTGTGGGATATCAGCAAGAACCTCAAGTTTGAATTCTCCTAATTCCCTTTTTTCCAGCCCACTCTGTTTTCCCCATTCTTTGACATTCTTTTCTCTAGTCTAGATTTTTTATGATGCCTTTTCATCTTTCTGTGCAATCTCTCAGACAGAAATAGGACCCCAGAGAGATAGGTAGCATACCAAAGTCTGCTCCAAGACAAAAACTCCCCTCAGTCTCTACTCTCAAGGTAGGCACCAGCTGGAGTGGCTGATGATGGCAGTGCCTGAAAAGGGTAGGACATCCTAGACATTTGTGGGACAGCACTGTACAGCAAGCAAGCATTAAAGAATGTGCCATATTATACTGCAATATAAAGCAGTATCTGGTATCTGATATAAAGCCTTGAGATGTTTTGAGCCAAAAGTAGTGTACAGTGAGTGCTCTGTCAAAATTGGTTTGTGTGTGTGTGTGCCTCAAGTTCTGAAAGGATCCTAATTAGCCTTTCTCTTTCCTGTGGTTAAAATCTCAATACAACATCTCGTGCTGGCAGAAGTGTATATTTGCTTCTAGCTATTTGTCTTACCCATGGAAGTCCTGTTACATACTTCCTAGACCTCCCACAGCTTTCACCATTCTTCTAATTCTTGCACTTTCTACTTTTCTTCAGCCATGTTTTGAAGTCCTCCTGGTTATCTGAAGGGTTAATATCCCCTTCCCTCTCCTGAAGAAACTAATTATTACTGGATGCTACCAGGAATCCTTCCCTGGGCTTGGGCTAGATGATCTCCAGAGGTCTCTTCCAACCCCAAAGATTCTGTCATTCTGTGATTCCTTACTTATGGCCTCTCATACTTGTGGCAGTGGAGATCCAAACAGGACTGGAAGTTTTTTGGTAGCCAGAAGTGTAAGTTTTGGAGAGAAGTGCCAGATAACCCTTTGTGTTTCTTCATCTACCAGGGCAACTGAAAGACCTGATGCTGTTTCTTGTCCTTGCTGGCTGAAGAACTCTGTTGCTTGCAGAGGTAATTTTCCTTTGGAGATGAAAAGCTGGTTCAGCCAGTGAACTTTAGCCAAAAACTTTACAGTACTAGCAAAGTTTAATAAATTGCTATAAAAATTACTGAAAAACCCCCACAGTCCTAAAGTGCCAGCAAAAAATGGAGTTATTTACCATGCTGCAGGTCACAGCTGACCCTCTAATGCTTTTTACTAGAAAGACATTTTGTATTATGAAGAGATGAATGTTTGAAGTGCTTCTTGATTTTCTTTTTGTGCAAAATAGATCTAAAAGGAAACCAGTCACATCAACTCTAGTCTCACATACTGTAAACAATTACAAATCAGCACTTGGATTTGTTTTAGATGATGATGCCCACAACAAATTGTGTCAATGTGGGAATATTGCTCAGAAAAACATTTGAAGGAGGAATCCTGCCAATGATTGCTGTATCAACAAACTTCACCAATAAGACATATGCTTCTGCATAATTAGGATGATTGGCTTTATTCCTTAAAACATGGTTTTGTTCTTAGGGATGAGTTGGCAGGGTAAACATTCATGTTACCTTTAATGACTTGCCCCTTGTTAATCTAATGTATCTTCTGAGTCTTCACTAAATATGTAAATGTTTACCACAACCTCACTGAAGTGGCTGCTCTATTGAGCCTTTGGTAACCTCAGAGTACTGCTCTTTTCAGCTTCTGCTCTCCTACAGCTCCTCCATTCAGTTTCCTGGTGTTCTCCAGGCTTTCCAACACATGGATCCTCTGCTTGGCCTTCTGCTTCTGTTTTGCTTCCTGCTTGCTGATGCAGTGATTCACCACCTGGCCTAATCCCTGATTTACAAGGATGTTAGCCCACAGTCAAGGAGATGAGGCAGTGAAAAGGGCTGCCAGGGGAAATTAAATAAACTTGGAAAGTAGCCATCTTTAGCAAATCCTGCAAAGTCTCTTCATCTCTTAGCACCCCAAAGAGGTTTTATGGCAATAGTTTCTCCTTGTGTGTGCCTTCCTACTTCTCTTGGGAAAAAAAACCCCAAACCTGTAATAAATATATTCAAGCAAAACAATGAAGTCAATAAACTCACCAGAAAAAGAAGGACACCACCTGACTTCAAGCAAAAATGGACACTCTAAGAAGAAAAACTCATTAAGCTCATTAGGAACTTTGCAATCAAGGAGTGATTTTGCACAGAAAGTGCCTCCACACTATGACAGTCAAAGGTCTGAAGAAAGGCTAGGTAGAGATCAGGAGATGCACAGACATAAGATTTTTTTATGACAACCAAGACAGCTGTCAGAGGGAAGAAAAAATATCAACATTTGCTGTAAATATGCTGGGCCTGGCATGGGTATCAGTGCAAATCAGCCTTCTTCTCTTGAATTTATTGGAACTATAATATTTACAACATCTCAGTGTGAGCCCATCTGCCCCTTTTGCTGTGATAGGATGGCTAAGAAAAGAATAAGGAGGCTGTTCACTGGTAAAATTAAAGATGAGCCATATTTTCCAGGAGAAGTCCTAGGGGAAAATCCACGTGCTGATCCCTGTGTGGCTACATGTCCAACTTTGCTTTGGCCAGCAAGGGGCATGGCAGCCTTTGCCAGGGTGTTTCTGCCAGCACATGATGTTGTATTGAGATTTTACCACAGGAAAGAGAAAGGCTAATTAGGATCCTTTCAAAACTTGAGGCACACACACACACAAACCCATTTTGACAGAGCATTGTACACTACTTTTGGATCAAAACATCTCAAGGCTTTACTAATAAAGCTCTGACTTCAAAAGCATCTGCACTCTTATTTTTATTCCTACCAGATACTGAGGGTTTCTTTGTTGTTCTTGTTCAGCATTAGGCCCTGACAGGAAGATGTGGCATCCCACAGAGCTTGGTTTTGTTTCCTTGCAAAATTTGTCTTTGGGAAGATATTAAGAAAAGGGAGTTATTTTACTTGTTAGCTTTGCAATTCTGACTGACAGCTGTGGTGCCTCTCTGATCCTCAGCACCCACATGCATGTCTCCTGTTATGCATCAGTACACTGAAGTGACAGAAGTGCCTGTTAAACCTCAGCCATTTGGAGCTCTTCCTTCTTCTCCATACACAAAATGCTACCTGTACACATGCTCTCCCCCTCCCACAGTGAGATAAAGAGGCTTAATCTTCTCCTGGGCCCTGCATGATCTTCTTTTATCTCCTTAGCTATATTCCATGGAACGAAAGTGACATCACAGGGTGGCTTTTCCCTCCTTCCACACTACTTCCAAATTAATTAACACCCTAAGCATAGAATGTTTAGAAGGATTTTGATTTTTTTACTTGGCAATTTTACTTTGCATACATCATTGGTATCTTTTTCTTGGGCTGTATATTTTTAGAGCAGTGACCTTTTGGATCCATGACTCATGCTGATTTCATTTTTTCCAGCTGGTACATTTTTACTTAAGCTGATACAAATGCAATGAAACTGATGCTACTTCTGCAGTGAAACCAGCTATTACACACCTGTGCTTTCAGGTTTTTATTGGAAATAAACAGATCTTTTTTTCTCCTTTTCTCTGTTTTTTTTTCCCAACATGTCTGTAATAATCTTTCAGGGAAAAAAAAAAACAATATATAGAAAGCCCAAGCATCTGTACAAAAATGCCACCTGTCACAGACCAGGAGCTATTCCAAATCAGGTAACACTATTTCCCCCTGTGCTCAGCACTGGTGAGGCCATACCTCAAATACTGTGTTCTGTTTTGGGCCCCTCCTTACAAGAGAGACATTGAAGTGCTGGAGTGTGGCCAGAGAAAGGCAAGGAAGCTGGTGAAGGGTCTAGAGCAGAAGTGTCATGAGGAGCAGCTGAGGGAACTGGGGTTGGTTAGTCTGGAGGAGAGGAGGCTCAGGGCAGACCTCACTCAGCAGAACTGTTTGAAGGTAGGTTGTAGCAAGGTGGGAGTTGGTCTCTTCTCCCAGGTGACTAGAGGTAAGACAAGAGGAAATGGCCTCAAGTTGCATCAGGGGAGGTTCAGGTTGGATATTAGGAAAAATTTCTTCACTAAAAGAGTAGTTAAGCATTGGAACAGACTGCCCAGGGCAGTGGTGGAGTCACCATCCCTAGAGGGGTTCAAAAATGGGCAGATGTGGCACTTCACAAAGTAGTTTAGTGGGCATGATGGTGTTGGGTTAATGGTTGGACTTGAAAACCACAAAACCTTCCCAATGTAACATTTTTAATATGCAACAGAGACACCAAGTACTTTATATTTGCACTGATATTCTCAGTTTATATGCATTTTATTAGCTGAAAAAATTGATGCTTTAGGAATTATAAGTGAGACTATTATATTTCATAAAACTGTGCCTCTGCCATAAAATCTAAGCTGGAGATTGAATTCTGCTAAGCCAGAACAATCCTAATTAATTAATCAGCAGCTCTCCAATTAATGGTTCTAATTAACAGCTAAGGTCACAAAGGGATTACTGCTTTAGCAGCCACTCAGCCAGACGTGTGCTACACACTGCAGAAAAGGGCTCTGCAAGGTTGCTGCAAATCCCCAGCACAGATGGACAAGAGGAGGTGAGAGAGTTTGGGAAGGAGTGCAAGGGTGTGTTTTCTTCTCAGCAGTCCCTCAGAGTTAGGGTGTTAACTCACAAAAGAGGCACAGTCCAGCAGGCAGACTTTCTTGGAGTAGCTAGGTGACAGGAATAGTCTTCTCAGGCTGTTCTGGGGCTAGAACAGCAACACATCACTAGCTGCTATTGCTCAGTAGCAGTCTGGATGAATGAGTTGGTAAGTGAAAAGAACATTTAGCTCTTAGAAAAGAACTTGGGATCAGATGAAAAGCTGAATTCACATGAATTTGCAAAGATGACTTCACCAGGGAGCAGAGCTGAGCTGTGCATCTTTAAATCTTTGGTGTTTGGAGTACACCCAATGTCTGCATTTTTACACATGCAAAGAATGTGTGCTGGTGGTAGAAGAGTTTCTAGCAGGTGAAAAGAAAACACCAGCATTTGTCATTACTGTGGTTTGGTGATTTGCTTCTGAGCAGGGATTACAAATGCTCAGTAAGGATTTCACAGCCATTAGAGCTTCATCTCCCTGCATTCCAAGTGAGATGGTTTAGATGTTATTATTCTTGGATTAAAGTAAAATAGAGTAAAATAAAGTAAGGGTAGATCACAACTGAGGAAGAGAAAGGTACAATATCCTATGTCTGGAGTAAATACTGGAATTTATGTCTGGAAAAAGGAAGATTTCTGTTTCTCCTATTCATATGGAGTCTGACATTGCAGTTCTGTTTGTGGTCACATCAAAATACAAACCCTTTCTAGGAAAAGTTTCAAATAGATTGGGGAAAAAAAATGAAATTGATTTTCTCTGTGTTTTTATGTCCTGAGATTTCAGTCCTGTCTGTGGTCTCTGCCCTCCATTTGCAATGCCTTTTGCTGGAAAGCTGCTGGAATTCAGCTGTACATTTTTAACACTGAAATAGTAGAATTATCTTCCTGAGGTAGCAGCAAATCAATGTGAAATTTGCCTAAATCACAGTGGGTTTAGTAATAATTTTAAGGACTAAACTTCTCCTTGTTTTCTGTGGGTGGCCAGCAAGAAGTGTTCCTGCTCTCCTAATCCTTGCATCGTGGCTTCCTCCACTCCTACTACAAATGGGCTCTGTGTAAGTAGCAACATTCAAAAGACTGATGAGGAGGTGTAGGGGCAAGAGTCAGGCCACAGTTCATTAGGAGAAGAATCCACTGAGGCCTACTAATTACAGATAGAAAGCTATTACCTAGAACTCAAGAACTTTCTGAGCTACACACAGCTATAGGGTGAGGGTTCTCACCCTCTAAATCCAGAAAGATAGTTGTTTTGCCAGGAAGTCAATTACCTTAGAGATTTGAGAAAGGAGAAGGGGGTTTGTGTGTGTGTTTGATTAATGGAAGAACTGTAGAGAGTGTTGTGGGACTTGATTTTAAAACAAAAGGCAAGTTAAAAAGTTGGCACGGATTTGGGAAAGCAGCAGCACCCAGTCAGATGTCTCTGGTTAATTCTAATAAGGAATGACCTCTTCAACCTCTATCTGCAGTTCAGATCCCAGAAGAAAAGTCTCATGGCAAAATCTTCAGAAGAAAAAAAATCTGGGGAAAGATATGGCTGGCTGAAAGACCTAAAACTCTGTGGCAACAGTGGAAAGAGTTGTTTGTAAAGGCAAATGCTCTTTTCTTAGGTTCCCATGTATCAGTAACAGACCCTCACATCCTGTGCTGTAGAGGCAGGTGCCTACATTTGCCAAAATGCTGTCAACCAACACATTTCTGGACTTTGCCCATGAGTAAGAACAGCCTTGTTATTTAATGCAGGTAGAGTTCCTGTGCATCAGCTGCACCTTGTCTTCTGGAAGAAATGCAGTTCTGACCCCAGTCTCTATTTAAAACAGGAAACAGGGAAGCAACTCTGACTTTTATGCAAGTGTTTTCTTTGTGGACCAGAGCAGATAGGATGTACCTGTCAGTATCTTCCTTTAGGACAGGCTATTTGAAAACCTGATGGAAAGATCCCTGTGTTCTAAGTGCTCACTGCTTCCAAAGCTTTGTTTTCTTAAGAAAGCCCTTGCTAAATCTCACAGGAAAATGACAAAACACTGCTGAGTGTTAAAGCTTTCTCCAGGAACAGGGATCTCTGCTTTGGGGAATAACTGGAACCTCTCCATTGTCAGGGTTAATGAACAAAAGAATGTTTGCTTAGACCCTGGGAATGTTTTCATAGCAGTTGTATAACACTAAGTCATCTCCTTTACATGCAGGTTTTACAGGTTAGTTCTTCTCCAATTACCATCTCTAACCTAGAAAACAAAAGTCTACTCTATTTTAAGACTTCATCCTCGATGCTGGCAGAATGTTTACCTGGGCATTTGCCATCAAATTAGGGAGAGCAGAATCTTGATTCTCCTCTGCCTGGAATGGTGGAAGTGTGTATATTCCACCAGTCCTCCTTCTTAGGTTGTACCTTCCCTCATTGTCTCAACAGAACTTTAGAGGCTGTAGACATCACAAGAACCTTTTGCACATCATTAGCTTTTTCTCACTCCATTCAAAGAAAGGAAAAAGAATCTGGACATCTGAAACCTGATTTCTAAGCCCAAATCTCTATCCTTCAAGAACATATTCTACCATTGTAAATCTTCTTAAGTATCAAGAGTTACAATATAATAAAGTGTAGAGGAGAAAAAATAAATGAAAAAGGATTTAAGTACTGCATCCCACTGCAACACACTTGGATGATTCCCCATGGAACATGCTGTGTTTTTTGTCCCATGTGAAAGAGAGCCAAAGATAATTATAGAACATAGCAGTAGGCAAGCAAATAAATCAAGCTTTTCATTGCTGAATTCTCACATCTGCAAGTTAACAACCATGGGTCTGTTAGTGTAGACAACTTTGCCACAACAAAATGATACTAAAGGTAAATACAGCTGCTTATCTTAGGATAAGATCATGTAATACAGAAGGAAATGTCCACACCACAGGAGTTCATATCCTTGGGCTAAATCATCACACATAAAAGAGTACACTGTAAGGAGAGCCTTAGCTCAGTATATGACACTGTAGAAGTCCACTTCTAGCACCTCTGTAAAACCTGTGCATACAGCAGGAGTTCAGCACTGGAAACATACTCTTAAATATTGAGGCTGACACAGTATTATATCCTGTTTATTATACCTGTAGTAGAATGTGCCTTCAGTTATCTGTGTTTATACATGGGTATTGTGTGTGTGTATGAGTGTGAGAGAGAGAGAAACAAAGCCAGAGGCAAACCCATGCAAATAGTCTCCCAAACAGAAACTTCCCCAAAAGATAACACAAAGATTTCCATGTAACTCAAGCTGTGAAAAAAGCCTCTAGAGCCACTGCACAGTCCAGAACCTGGAGCATAGAAATGGTGCAGTCACCTCCATAGGCAGAAGCCAGGTTGGTTAGCAGACTATTTGAATTCAGATTTTAAGCAATCACACTGGCTTGCAGAGTTCATCCACTTGGAAAAATTGCTGTCAAAGTATTTTCTTTGTTCTGTTTGCCAGCAGTAAGTATATTCAGGCAGAAATGGGAAAACACTACAACATCAAAAAGCATCCAGGTCTGTGTGGGGACTGGTTTTGAGGCTGAGTACTGTATTCTGCAGGATATAGTTTAATGTTCATTGCAGGACTCTGCTGTAAGCCTCATTTTCCCTAATATAAAAGGCAGGTAATATTTACTTGCTGCTCATTCACTTGGTTATTTGTCAGAATCACTCAACAGCAACATCACACTCTGAAGATGTGAAATCCTCATTAATGTCACCAGCACTCTTACTGTAGGGAGGGAAAGGCACCACCTGAAAATGAAAATGGGGCCACTAACTTTTTCTTTCCCCACTTTGAAGAGCAGAAGCTCACACAGAAGTTTAACTCTCTCTGTTTTGTTCTTCAGCTTTGTTTCTGTCTGCTTGCCTACTATCTTTCAGGTACAAGTAGAGTGGCAGCATAATCTTGAGGGATGATTTTCATTACAAGACATTTTAGGATTACTCCAGCTTTTTTCAAACTAAAAAAGGCCAGAAGAACAAAACACAACTAGCTCACCACCACTCCCAATCACACTCTGGTTCTTCACTCCATTGATTTAAATGTCTAAATACCTTTCTGGATGGTTTTTTCCTTACATGTTGCATTTGACTCCAACACAGGATAGCTTTCTCTCACCAGCTAGCTTCTGGTATAGCAGAGGTCAGCAGCTAAATACATATGCAAAGTTATCAGCAGAATTTATACAACATGTAGGCTGCTCTCTGCAGTCCTGATTTCATTAGTCTTTTTATCTGTATTAGGCAAGATTAAAGCTAGCTAAGACAGCTAGCAGAGGAGGTGCTGAATTGTGTAAGGGTACCTTTTGACTCCAGAGTGCCTTTCTGTGCTCACTTAACAACTTTGCCCTGCTAAATCCAGACCTGGCTAAAACCATTCATTACACAGCACTAAGCCACAGACAAAAGAGACAGGAGCTCAACACCTGAAGACCATGTTCTCACAGAGATAACAGCAGTAAAGAATTGGGAATATCCCTCAGCATTGCCCAAGCTCTGCCCCTTCACAGATCATTACAGTCCTGCCGCTAAAACCAGTAGTGCAGAATTAGGCCACCACTGAATATTTAAATCTCTTGAATGCTCAGATTAGCATGATATGAAAGGCACTGCCTTCTATAGACTGAATCCAGTTTGCCTGTGTGTAATGGACATTGTATTGCTGAAGATATTCCTCCTGTTTTGTTTTTTGTTTCAATGAGCTAGACAGTGACTGCACTGTATGAAAGAGAGGAAAAAAAGCAGGACTTGTCTAAGGGCCTTCCTTCAGCAGCTGGCCACACAAATTAGAACAAGGATTTAGAAAGCAATAGATTGCTTTTGGTAGATCCTTACTGATTCCCAAGGATCTCAGGGTGATTTTAGAGAGGGAAAAATGAAGGGGGAGGAAAAAAAAAGCAGATAGTAGTAGAGAAAATCCTGTTGGATGTGTAATAGGCACTCCTGTGCAGTAAGCCTTCAGCATCTGCCAGTGCTCTGCTCAAAAGGCAGCATGAAGTGACCTGGGCTTCTTACTAGCAGTGCCTGAGTTGTACAGTGTTTTCCTAGATGCTTCAGAAATACAGCTGGCATCTTTACTTTGAACTGTGAGCTAAATAACTGTGTGTTTGAAAAACAAGGAGAGGAACAGAAAAAGAGGCACCATTCTTGTCTAAGAAAATCACTGCATGATCCATTTAGCAACTGACTGCAGTGCAAATGGGTCTCACATCATTAGCAAAGAGAGGTTTTATGAAACATTTCTACTTTGAAACACTGTGTAAAAAGATCAGCATGTAACCACTACTTCATCTTGATCTGCTTTCCATCACTCTTCTAGAGGAAAAAAACTGGTTTGATACAAGACAAAAAAGCAGTACCCAGCTGTATTTTGTCATGAAATGGCTTTCATAGCTCACAGCTCTACCATCAGGAAAAGATGCTCAGCAGCTGAGTAAATACATTCTGCTCTGTTGATGCTGCCTGTTAATTTTGCATCTAAAGCTTGCCACAGTTACAGAGCTGTAAAGCTTCAGAAAATACCATTGGTGAGAAGTGCAGTTGCTATACCATGGATAATTCATAGGCAGCAGATGAAAAGGATCATGCTGGTTCCTCTCATTAAACATTCCAGGATCTGTTTGCAACCCAGAGAGCCCAATGATTAAGCAGACAGGTAGGCAGTCAGGTGCTTAGGTAGATATTGTAGTATAAATGTGTAGGTATTTATATGTGGGCTTACTGCCAGGTTGCAAGTAGTTTTTAAACCACTTGCTTTAAAGAATAAGTTTAACCTCAGGAAAGAGTAGCTTCAGCATCAGCCACTGTCCCCTTAGAGGTACAAGTATTGAAACTAAGAAAGAAATTACAATTGCTGATGAAAGTTCATATTGCAAGTGGTCTTTGAGATAAGGTTTTAAAATGCCATTTTCAAGTGTTAGTCTTTGTTTGTGTGCTTCAGTGTGTTGGGTTTGTACCTACAAGTGTTTGCACACACCTCAGACATTTAGAATGTATCTTCATGGCCTAAGGCACTGCTGGCAAGTGATACCAGCATTGCTGCTGGCTGAATTTAACTCAGAAATGGAAA